>OZ023067.1:9269871-10469871 GCA_963992785.1 Tenthredo livida
AGCTAACGTAATCGTTGAACATGAAGAACCAGATTTTCGATAGCGATTTCCTCGAACAATAATCCACTATCACACTTGAGTAGTATTCAATATAATTGACAATCTGATGTTTTAAAGTATACTGTACATACATAATACAAAGAGCACCTTCGCAAATAAACGATTCAGACCGCAGATCGATCAATTCACGAAACACCAAAGATTTCTTTATACACGATATTTCTTGTGCATAATTGAGAACTCATAGCTTCATGGTTAATGACGGCCGATTTTTTTGTCAACAATACTTTCAAATTATTTTTAGATTTAACTCTGAATAATGCAACTTACAGTTGGCCTTGACCGAATATTGGATTTGGTAAATATACACCAACACTGTTAAAGGACTAACCTTGTGATTTATTGATTGTCATCGCAAAACCTAACCGAATCGGAAATTGTCTTCTGACCATCTTGAATGGTATATCCTCCTCGGACGGTGATAAATCTATCCGGGGTATTAATACTGTTTCTCCAACGCAATTTCCACTGATGATTTGAGCACAAATCAGAAACTGATTCATCTTTCCGACAACTAATCTAGTACCATTACATAATCCTTGTGATAAATTCAAATTACGTAACAGGATGACAATACTTCCGATTTCAAAGTCAATTTATGAGGTGGCAGACCGTTTGGTGTTAGAGAGTTCAAGAATTCTATTGGTAGTATATTACTGAGATCCATATTATCCGTATCTACCCCAGAATCCACACTCAAATATTCTATACCAGTACCTTGAATTTTCGACGATATTTCATTATTAATTGCGATAACATCCAGATTTGTAGGTGCTAATATAACTTTTCCGTGGTTGGACGGATCGTGTGGATCAATATTTTCGCCAAATATTTCTTGCGCAATATTCCTATTCGAACGAATATCGGGAGGGATATGAGCAACTTCATTGTCACGTTCAAAAGTGTTAGAAAATATTCCATCACCAACTTTGAGAAGCCATTGCTTGAAGTCCGCTTGTCCATTGCCAACGCGGATGTTACCTTTTAATGACATGTACATGAATTTGTTCCATAAACTGCTTCTCTTCACACAGGCCTCAATGATTTGTGTTTTACTGCCATGTCGTACAACAGGTAAAGTTTGTCGAAAATCACCAGAAACTATAACAATTTTGCCACCGAATGGTTCGTTAGATTGACATACGTCCCTCAACATGCGCTCAACTGCCTCTAGAGCATACTTGGATGCCATTGTGATTTCATCCCAGATTATCATTTTTGCTTTTCGAATGAAAGCTCCATGTCGTGAATTTGCCTTTACATTGCAAGTAGATTGCTCTGTTAGATTGAATGGTAACTTGAACATTGAATGAACAGTTCGACCGCCTCGTATAAGATTCGCTGCGATTCCGGTCCATGCTACAGGTAACACGATCATACCTAGACTACTTAACATAGTAATAATGTTGTTGTGTAAATAACTTTTCCCACTACCACCGGGACCATCCAAATAAATGCACTTTTCAGGAGATCGACAATGAACCGCATCCATGACTACGGCGAATACATTTTTTTGATATTTAGTTAAACTTTCTATTGACGATAGTAACGCTCGTTTCAACGCTATCGTAGTTTCTTGATCATCACCATCATTATCTGTATGACATGCGAATGCACCATCATCTTCAATATCAGTTAAACTGAAATGCCGTAGGGTGAATCCATGGAATAAGAATATTTCATTGATCACTTGCAAGGCTTTTTGTTCGCTTTGTTCATCATATTCATTTTGATCAACAAACTCGTGTTTGTATTTTTCATATAAATCACGTGCATTGATAGGCATCCCGAAGACACATATATATGCGAATAATCGCGACATTTCTTTCGGGAATTTGAAACTTGCTCCTTCGGCAAGAGATTTGTCCCATTCCTCGTCATCTGCTACCAATTTACGCGCTACTGCAGCTTCAAAAAATGAGGGATACGTTGTACCATCGTGAGTTCTCATTTCCGAAAATGATTGTGCCGCGCGAATATGTAACAACAATAATCTGAGATAATAACGTTCGGTTTCTTTTGGACTTACAAAGTACATCCTACTAAAAACGGGCTTTACAAATTTCTTTCGTCTCGTCCATTCTCTCTTCGTTTTGTTGAATACGTAATGATCGAAAATTTCGCAGTATAAATACCTACGAGCTTCGATGTCATTCTTGTTCAAGTTATACCATGCAAGCAGTGTCGAATCTTTATTTTTTTCTACGGCTGTTTCTTCAAGACCTTCTTGAAAGTATACCAATTGCTCGTCTTCGATATGAACTGCTAATCTATATATAGCATTGGACTGTTCATTCATCGGATATTGATATAAACGATGCATTGCTTCAGGTGGACAAACATATCGCGTGGAGATGTACTCGTCAATTTCGTCGTACTTGATGCATTCACCTTCACCCCCATCATTCATTCCAACGATTACGCAATCGTGTCCTTTGTAGCAGTATTTAAACAAGTACTTCATGCATTGAACAGTCGAACATATTTCTACGTTGATGTGACAATTAAATTTCAATAATAAGTACGGATTGTAAGGCACAACGTATCTATTATCTGCAATTCTAGAACGCGTTCCGTTCTTTCCAGAGTTGAAAACGATTACATTTCCGTCGTCTCGTCGACGATATAACGGATAACCCGCTGAATTATAATTGGGTTCCAATGCGTAATCTTTGGGAAACCGTTTTGTACATAGATTTTTTGTTGCATCCATACAAGGTGAATTAATATTTTGTTGTCCGCAAGGTCCATGAATCATACACTGTTTAACGATGTCATATAATACCGGATACCTATGTTCATCCGGTATCTCTGCAGAAACTATCTTATCGACGTCATCTGAATCGCGAACTTTACTGTCTTCTTCGAGGAAAAACAACATATGCATGTGTGGTAATCCTCTCTTCTGAAATTCAATCACGTAAACATAGGCAGCACATTTTCCGAACACTTCTTTATCAATTAATTCTGCTTTTAACTCTTTCACCCTTTGGTGAAATACTCGCGCTACGAGATCTGGTCGATCCGTTGCACTTTGACCTGGACGTAGATTTTCAACAATTTCTTTCCACTTAGGATTACAAGTCATTGTTACAAATAGGTCAGGCTTCCCATACTTCTACAATAAGGTCATCGCATCAATAAAACTCTGTTGCAAAGCACGTGGACTTCCACCGAACGATGAAGGTAGTATACTCATTTTTCCGATTCTCGCGTCTTCCTGTCCAGCTTTATTATGTAAATAATCGATTACTCCTTTATACATTTCGGATCTCAATTTACTCTGTTGGTTTCTTATATAATAAAGACGATGACTTTCAACTTTCGTCCACATATCTACGATGTATTGCTGTGATAATTTCCCCAGATCCAGACATGGGTTGAATTTGCCTCTGTCACTCAACTGATAACTGTAATACTGCAACGCAGTTATTTCGCGGCCTCCGTCTTTCTGCTTGAGTCTTGGCATCCATCCAGTTTCACCGGAGGGAAACATGAGAGGATAGATCATAGGGTCAACATGTTTACTTATAGTTGGAATACTTATAGCGCCTTCGCTTCTAGAATACACGCATATGTCTCTCTCGACAGGTGGATTTCCGTCTTCCGCTACAAATACGATTGCTATTTCATTACATGTTGGTGTATTAAAACGATTCTTTTCAACATTGTCCCTTCGCTTCAACCACATTCTCGCTTCTTGTACAGGATGACCAGTTGTGCCTGCCAACCTTTCTTCTTCTTCTTCCATTTCATACATCATCTTGAAGGCCTTTGAGTATGGAATGATACTTCGTATTATGCCATCCAATACACTCAATAATTCTGGTAAACAATTATCATTAGCAGCATGCTGCAGACGTACTCTCGTGGCAATCTCGTTATCTATAATATAAAGCTGTCCGTATTTTCGTGCTTCATTAGCGTTAGGGTGAAGTGCATATGTATTTTAATACGTTTGTCCACAAATACGGAATACAAATGGACCAACTCTTCCTTGCAAAGAATCTAATTTTGCACCGAAACTTGCAAATGCTAAAGAATTATTGTAGCTTCTAACGTTTTTCATGAAGTTCTTACTATTTTCATGAATTCCGCTTACTAATTGTCTAATGAGTGCCGGATAAGCATTATTTTCGGAAATACATACTTTACCTTTATGACAACAGGTGTTATACTTTTTGTCAGTTGGCAATTCAGAAATAAAATGTTTTGCACTACAGGATTCACAGATATCATTCATTTTACCTAGATAATTTACTGTTATAGTAGCTTCTGCAAAATCCAAATTAGCCATTAATGCACATTTTTCCTGAACCGAATCAAGCCCGGTTTTGATTTTTTTCACCCTGGATGTCACACCAAATTTTCCTGAGAAGTCTCTGCGTTTGAAGTATTTTTTTGTTTCCTCAACTTCATCATTGTTGGTCAATTTTCGTTTCTCTTTTTTATGAATTGCATCCGTCTCGCGTCTTATAGCCGTTTGCTGTATGGTTTCGTCAGCACGGTATTTTTTTTTTCTTCGCTTTTTCCTGACGCAGCACAGCCCTACTTACCTCGTCTGAATGTTCGTTCAATTTTCTCTTCTGCCGTTGATATATTGCATCTTTTTCCAATCTTTTCGTTTTTTTTTCTACCGATTCGGCTGCGCGTTGATTCCTTTTCTTTTGCGCTGCCCTCTCACGCGGCACGATTGATGTTTGAACAATATTTTTTTCCGCCAATGCAACTTTTTTCTGTAAAGCAGCTATTACCTCTGTTGACTTTGGTGCGAAATTCGTAGCTCTTACAATTTTAGATGAACTGGTGCTCCCAGTCAAATTTTGCCGCAACATTGGAAAATGTATCAGACGATTCGTATTATACATGTCGATTAAATGCGGTCTCATCTTCGATGAATCATATACGGTATTGCAAGGATCTATACCAAGAACGATTGAAGTTGCAAAAGCTATCGCAAACACACCACAATCCCAATAATTGGCTTGTTGCTGAACTTTTTCGAATACAATTTGTAAATTAGGGTAGGGCAGTAATTTATTCAGAAATATCTTATGGTCAATATTATTGTATTGGATATAGTATTGGATGTAAATTTGTCAATATGTGTATCCAGCAACATACGTGGACGACGAGTTCTTGACAGAACCTCCAAATCTTTAGAACATAAATTCATATACTCACGATTCATTATGATATCTATTTTGATCTCATCCTCTTCGCTCCGTTACACGTCTATTCCCAGATCAAACACTCTATGAATTATATTCAGTAATTGATATTTAAATGATTCCCAACCAATTATTTTATCTATTTCGCTTATTATTATCTCTGAGTAGTGCTACCACGGTTCACATTAATCAACTGAAGTGGTCTCGTGATATGTCACACGATGAGTGTTTTTATTTTGTTCTGACCGACTGACCATTGAATAGACCGAAGGCAAAGGTCGATCGTATTTGAGTGACAAACCGAATCGGCGTAACCTTATGCTTTTAAATGGGGCTTACGCGATTGTAGATCACAATCGTTGATATGATTCTTGAGTTGCCTGCACACAGGCGTTCGAACTTTTCTACGGCATGCGTCCATGTTCACGGAGTTTTGGTACAGTAAATAAAATGCTCCGATTATCGTCAAAATTTTCCCATATATTCATCGATATTGTCAATGCTCACTGCCAAAATATCAAGTCGATTCACTACACCGTGTTTGATGAGTTGATTTGTGCCAATGTGAATGTAACAGTGCATGTACATTGTATATGTACTGCGAACTTTGCATTTTCGACAAAGCATGTTTTTCCTAGTGCCGGCATCGCCGGCCTAGTGATCGCGTTGATCGAATTTCGACTGTCTAATAGTCGAGCAGCGAACCAGATACTTCGTGATCATGTTTATCGGCCGCCTTTCGACTATACCTGACGGTCCGAGACCGGAGTTACTGCGATGTCGATGACATACCACCCGGTATATGATATACGGTCCGCAATCCAAGTTACTGAGATGTAAGCGAGGAATTATGCGGTACAATTTTAACTATATGTAAATCGATTAATTCATAGAACTAACATTTTTTCTGACTAACCGATTCGAAAATATCGAAAAATTACTGTCGACTGCCCTATCGCAGAGGTATTCTTTTGCGCTCACGAAACCCTCAAAATCTCAACTGCTTGAACAATATATTCCATAAAAATTCGACAGCTTTTATGATGATCTGTACGGATAACTTGATCTGAATATCAGTACAATTCAAGAACGATTATGACAATAATGATAATTATCAAGATAATAAACTGCCAGAAATAAAGGAAATGTTCTTGGGTATAAATCAAACATCAGATTCTGGAGATGTGGTATATATTATTATTATTTTTATTATTATTTTTATTAGTATTATTGGTGAGTTATTGCGGATATCAGGGTTCCGGCATCTCTACCATCGCCAATATGGCGTCCCACTCATCTTCTGAAGAAGACAACAATATATCAAAATCCATATCCACATATTTTTTTATTTTTTTCAACACTTGTACATTTAAAATTGTATCAAACCTTTCATAAAAGCGGCAACGATCGCCTCCAAAACAACGTCGCTGATGGGTTCTCGAAAGAAAACAAAGGTTATCAGTTCTCATTCACTGATTATTAATTTCAATTCTATTTCAAACAGATTATAATCATTCAGACAATATTTTTTTCGGGGATTCTTTCTTCTTCTCAAAACTACTCAACAGAATATAACACGGCGCCTTGTTTTCCTCTCGTATTTCTTTTTGAATTATCGATCTCAATTTTCTTTCAAATCATGGGAATTTTATTTAAATTTGTTTTCGCTTTTTTTTTTGCGACAAGTCTACTACTCAACAGAATATAACATGGCACCTTGTTTTCCTCTCACATTTCTATTTGAATTATCAATCCCAGTTTTCTTTCAAATCATGGGAATTTTATTGAAATTTGTTATCGATTTTTTTTGTGGCAAGTCCTATATCAGTTTGTGAAATTTACATAACAATATATATTTTTTTTATATTCTTCACCTGATTATTGATTTTAAATTTGTTATGACTTATAGTAATTAGCGACAATTTCCTCCCGGCAAAGTTCCGTACTTTTCGTTATTAATTAAGCAGTTGGAAAGGTACTCACTTTCAGTCCTGGTGGCCTGGACGCCTACCCAGCAAACCAATACATAACTGATACATAACTGTAAAAGCACATCTAGAGATCGGAGTAATATAACATAGTTATGTCTCTGATATGCGACATATCTTTAGAATGTAAAATATTGTTTACATAACATAAGATGCATGAATGATACGTAATATTGAGGGCATCACGAAGTAATAATGTAATATAACAAAGTTACGTAGAGGAGAAATAACATAACTTCAATTCCGTGATGTATCATGTACATTACATGAGACCCACAAGTGATACATAAAATTGAAAGCATCTTCAGGGATCCGGAAATATAACATAGTTACATACATGGGACATAATATTTCTGCAAATATGACATGTGTCGTATATATAACATCAGACACATGAATGATACGTAACAGAGATGGCAACACCAGGGAAATGAGTCACATAACATAATAACATCTATGATACGTGCAATATCTTTAGTTCTGCAATTAAAACCGTACCTGCTGGCGATAATATATATTTTTATTTCAAAGAGCAAAGTTTGGAATATTCAAATACTATTTACTCGATGGAATTAAAAATTTGTCACTGAAACAACGTTTCGAGATAAATTCTGTAATAATGCACATATGTTGCTTCCAGTTTGCACACAGTGTATCTAAAAAATATTCCTAGAATATAAATCTGAATAATGAATATTCCATATTTTAGTGGGAGTCGACTGACTTTTGGTGTTTCTTCTCCCCATGACTTCAGCGTTGTGATCGATACGGCGTGATCACCGTGAGGCACGTTCAATATATCGGAGTAATCTCTAGTTTCTTTTGTCTTTCCTCACTCTATGTGTGCTTATTCGTTTACATAGAAATACGACAGAACGCGCATATATAAACATGTCACAGATTAGGCTGACTGAGAAATTGTTTGTACATGGACGTGAGTATTATCCCTACTCTATTTGCGCGTATAGTAGTCGTCGCACGTGAACCAATCAGTGTGAATTTAGACATCATGTCGGAAGCTAAGGAGATCCCAGAGATGAACGGTAAGTCGAATCTATTCCTCAAATAATCAAGAAAAATTTCACACATCCTATAGGATAAGTATAGGAAATACTTTCAATTCAGTTGCAAATTGACTGTTTTTACACCCCAATCGTAGTAGGCAACCGGAGCTTTTTTCAGGCTTCATTTCTCGAACATCCTCAAATAAACGTTCGTCGAGTAATAAATTGATTTCGAGGTGTGTTGAATTTCGCAAAGAACGATGTATTGGTTCCTTTAACATGGTTGAGTTGACACAAATTGACACAAAATGGCTCACTTATGAATAATATAATACTTCCAGATCGTTTGTACGGATTGAAAATTTCAACACGCGGTGAGTCAGATATACATTTTGAGAAAAACCTTCGGGCTAACAAAATTCAATTACCTGTAATTCGAACCTCACTAAATTTGCTCCAGAATCTGTAACTGCAACTATTATTAGTATGAGAATGATTATTAGCGATATTGCCAATATATTTACCTCACAAAAAAAAATTGTATTTCAAAGTGCTGGTCGAATTTATTATTCATGAATGCAAATATTTTTCATTACATATGTCAGAATCAATGGCTGGTACTTCGGCGGAGAGCGAGGAAGAGATGGGGAAGATGGGAAAAGAGGAAGAAAGAAAGAGAAAGGACGAGGAGAAAGAGAAGCAGCACGGGAAGGAGAAGTACGAAGAAAGGAAAGCGGGAAGCAACGCAGGGGACGTGAGAGGCGGGAGGATTGAACGTAAGTCATATCTGCAAGTACGTGCATGTATACTTATACCGTGCCATCGTGATGAAACCGAACGATGACCGCACTATAGTTCAACCAACACACGCTCGCATTGCGTACATGAACTTCTGCTGAAGTCACTGGCAGCGAGTAGTAGCTCAGGTACGTAACGCGAGCGTGTGTTGGTCGAACTATAGTGCGGTCATCGTTCGGTTTCGTCGCGATGGCACGGTAGAGGAATTTATGTGAAGTCAGTGACGGCGAAAAATCAGAATTCTGATTTTTCATAACTTTTTCCTCGTACTTATTCAGCGATAATAAGCGGCGACAATTGAAATTTTTTTCCGTCCATAACCCTTCGATTAAACACGCTATTCGAAACCCTCAGTTTCACACTCCGGTGCGAATGCGCACCAGCCGACTGCAGTGCTTCACAACTCTGCTCCAACCAACCAATTTTCATTCATTACCAATGAAATAGCGATAATAATCTAGATGAAAATCTAAATACAAATTAAAAAAATGTTTAAAACTGTAATGATAGAGGCATTATTTTTTTTCCAAAAACATACAATGCACAATCTGTTCCATTTAGACTCAAAGTGCTGGACGGATTTATTATTCAATGAATTCAAATATTTTTCAATACATATTTCAGAAAATAGAGAGGAAAGAAGCGAGAGAAAGGAAAAAGAGAAAGAGAAGCGGCACGAGGAGAACAAAGACGGGCGGACGGGAGGAAGGGGAGGGGCAAGCAACGCGAGGGAAGTGAGAGGCGGAAGGGTTGAACGTAAGTCATATCAATGCCCGCACTATAGTTCGACCAACACATGCTCGCGTTGCGTACATGAGCTTCTGCTGACAGTCACTGGTTTATTATGGATACAATGAATGAATACAAGTTTATTCATTAGACAATTTGGAAGAAAATTGATTCATTAGGCAATTGGAAATTGGAGTAGGTATTATCGAAGTAACCCTAAAAAAAACAAATCAACGCGGAATATCATGACAATGCAATATTTATTCGAATATGTACGATTTAGGTCTGTTAGTCAGTCACTTTTTGTCGGATTGGTAATATTTTTCCAGTCAGGTTGTATTTCGTCATATTTCAATTCTATTTGTCATATTTCAATTCAATTTCCGGATGCAACCGCCTCATTAGGGGGCTTGACCACTAACAGCCCTGTTATTCGAGTTTGTTTGATTCCTCAATCGCAAAAAACTCGGTTATCAGCCAAGAGGTGCACGCGGGTAGAAATTCGCATCGAAAATGAATTCACGTCCGGCTCCTTCGATGGCCAAAATATAATTGAATGTTGGTCCGGAGCCATCTGCTGGGAAAACTATTCTACTTTTTTTCTCGTGGTGGGGGTTTCGTGAAATATTTATTCGAGTATTTGATTTTTCACCAGCATACAGAGGGACGAGGGCCGGCAACAGCGCCAGAGAGTGGAGGCGGAGGCAGCAGGAGGAGCGGTCGCGACAGAAGGCCGTGGCCGACACTTTCGTAACGTTTTCGAAATGGCTGATGAAAAAATAATAAATATAATAAATAATGTATCGTGAGAACAGGTTTTATTATTACTGTCCCCATTATACTTTTTTTCATAATCTACAAAACTCATGCATCAACTATAGTCAAGCTATAGTGTTTTAAAAAAACAAATAGTCACATTCGTACAATATACAATACAAATGATAATAATGATAATGACAACAATGAGGAAACACACGGGACAGATTGGACACATGAGACATGAGACATAAATCCTGAAAAATTTTGGGGACAGACGGGACAGACGTTTTTCGTACTTTAATATATAGATTTTCAGGTAAAATGGGGAAGATGTTATTAATAGACAAAGAATATTTCCGGAAAAACTTTGAAAAATGGATTGGATTAGTGGATTGGCTACAAAATACCGAAAACCTTCAGGCCGACCTAACAAATATCACGGTCCTGAAGAAAATCGTACAAGGGCCGCTGCAGCACGGGGGTAACCACCCTGCAGCGGTCTTTAGAATGCTTGGCGATTTCTTCAGGACCGTTGAACTTGACTTCATATTAGACACTCCTATATACTTGGTTTGCGAAATACCGGCAATGGCGGCCTATAACACGAAGTAAGCACTATAGCTGTGTGGTCCATAGATGGGGTAAAAAAAAAAAAAATTCACGTTGGATTCCCCCCAAATCGGCTCCAAATAATGAAAAAAAAAATTCCCCAATATTTCTACTCTCTTAAAAGAAATCAGTGAAATTCCACTGATTTCTTTTAAGAGAGTAGATTTTTATTTTATTCCCCATGTCTCCCTATTTTCATTCAAAGTTTAACATACAATCCACGATACTTAAAAGTTAAAAACTTCGCAAAAGTGTCTCGTTTTTTCGAGAAAAAAAAAAAAAAAAATCATAATAAAGTACACGATTCCCCTGGGATACCCCATTTATGATTCTTTTATTTTCCACCTGAAAAGAAGATGAATCTCACTGAATAATCGAGAATATGAATTTTTTGCCAGCGATTGACCATGAAATGAAATTTAGTATGAAATATAGTGAATAAGCATGTTTTTGAATCATTTGTTACCATAATTATAATACGAGACCTCAAAAGTGCACGATATATCGAAATTCTAATACCAGTATGAAAAAGCGCTTACTATAAATTTCTTTCCGTATAGGGATGGGACAAGGTTCAATGTGCAACGGGAAAAATTGATCGATGTTGATAATCTGTATGGGGCATCAGTAGCTGCGCTTGCGCGCTCTACCCCGGAAGGCATTAGCAGCTAATTTTTGTAGCGCTTCGCCATAAAAGGTATGAGCTGCTAATTTTTCCAGCGCTTCGCCACAAAAGGCATTAGCAGCTAATGTTTGTAGCGCTTCGCCACAAAAGGCATCGGCAGCTAATGTTTGTAGCGCTTATACCTACATAAGGCATTAGCAGCTAATTGTTTTCAGGGTTGAGCTAACGTAATCGTTGAACATGAAGAACCAGATTTTCGATAGCGATTTCCTCGAACAATAATCCACTATCACACTTGAGTAGTATTCAATATAATTGACAATCTGATGTTTTAAAGTATACTGTACATACATAATACAAAGAGCACCTTCGCAAATAAACGATTCAGACCGCAGATCGATCAATTCACGAAACACCAAAGATTTCTTTATACACGATATTTCTTGTGCATAATTGAGAACTCATAGCTTCATGGTTAATGACGGCCGATTTTTTTGTCAACAATACTTTCAAATTATTTTTAGATTTAACTCTGAATAATGCAACTTACAGTTGGCCTTGACCGAATATTGGATTTGGTAAATATACACCAACACTGTTAAAGGACTAACCTTGTGATTTATTGATTGTCATCGCAAAACCTAACCGAATCGGAAATTGTCTTCTGACCATCTTGAATGGTATATCCTCCTCGGACGGTGATAAATCTATCCGGGGTATTAATACTGTTTCTCCAACGCAATTTCCACTGATGATTTGAGCACAAATCAGAAACTGATTCATCTTTCCGACAACTAATCTAGTACCATTACATAATCCTTGTGATAAATTCAAATTACGTAACAGGATGACAATACTTCCGATTTCAAAGTCAATTTATGAGGTGGCAGACCGTTTGGTGTTAGAGAGTTCAAGAATTCTATTGGTAGTATATTACTGAGATCCATATTATCCGTATCTACCCCAGAATCCACACTCAAATATTCTATACCAGTACCTTGAATTTTCGACGATATTTCATTATTAATTGCGATAACATCCAGATTTGTAGGTGCTAATATAACTTTTCCGTGGTTGGACGGATCGTGTGGATCAATATTTTCGCCAAATATTTCTTGCGCAATATTCCTATTCGAACGAATATCGGGAGGGATATGAGCAACTTCATTGTCACGTTCAAAAGTGTTAGAAAATATTCCATCACCAACTTTGAGAAGCCATTGCTTGAAGTCCGCTTGTCCATTGCCAACGCGGATGTTACCTTTTAATGACATGTACATGAATTTGTTCCATAAACTGCTTCTCTTCACACAGGCCTCAATGATTTGTGTTTTACTGCCATGTCGTACAACAGGTAAAGTTTGTCGAAAATCACCAGAAACTATAACAATTTTGCCACCGAATGGTTCGTTAGATTGACATACGTCCCTCAACATGCGCTCAACTGCCTCTAGAGCATACTTGGATGCCATTGTGATTTCATCCCAGATTATCATTTTTGCTTTTCGAATGAAAGCTCCATGTCGTGAATTTGCCTTTACATTGCAAGTAGATTGCTCTGTTAGATTGAATGGTAACTTGAACATTGAATGAACAGTTCGACCGCCTCGTATAAGATTCGCTGCGATTCCGGTCCATGCTACAGGTAACACGATCATACCTAGACTACTTAACATAGTAATAATGTTGTTGTGTAAATAACTTTTCCCACTACCACCGGGACCATCCAAATAAATGCACTTTTCAGGAGATCGACAATGAACCGCATCCATGACTACGGCGAATACATTTTTTTGATATTTAGTTAAACTTTCTATTGACGATAGTAACGCTCGTTTCAACGCTATCGTAGTTTCTTGATCATCACCATCATTATCTGTATGACATGCGAATGCACCATCATCTTCAATATCAGTTAAACTGAAATGCCGTAGGGTGAATCCATGGAATAAGAATATTTCATTGATCACTTGCAAGGCTTTTTGTTCGCTTTGTTCATCATATTCATTTTGATCAACAAACTCGTGTTTGTATTTTTCATATAAATCACGTGCATTGATAGGCATCCCGAAGACACATATATATGCGAATAATCGCGACATTTCTTTCGGGAATTTGAAACTTGCTCCTTCGGCAAGAGATTTGTCCCATTCCTCGTCATCTGCTACCAATTTACGCGCTACTGCAGCTTCAAAAAATGAGGGATACGTTGTACCATCGTGAGTTCTCATTTCCGAAAATGATTGTGCCGCGCGAATATGTAACAACAATAATCTGAGATAATAACGTTCGGTTTCTTTTGGACTTACAAAGTACATCCTACTAAAAACGGGCTTTACAAATTTCTTTCGTCTCGTCCATTCTCTCTTCGTTTTGTTGAATACGTAATGATCGAAAATTTCGCAGTATAAATACCTACGAGCTTCGATGTCATTCTTGTTCAAGTTATACCATGCAAGCAGTGTCGAATCTTTATTTTTTTCTACGGCTGTTTCTTCAAGACCTTCTTGAAAGTATACCAATTGCTCGTCTTCGATATGAACTGCTAATCTATATATAGCATTGGACTGTTCATTCATCGGATATTGATATAAACGATGCATTGCTTCAGGTGGACAAACATATCGCGTGGAGATGTACTCGTCAATTTCGTCGTACTTGATGCATTCACCTTCACCCCCATCATTCATTCCAACGATTACGCAATCGTGTCCTTTGTAGCAGTATTTAAACAAGTACTTCATGCATTGAACAGTCGAACATATTTCTACGTTGATGTGACAATTAAATTTCAATAATAAGTACGGATTGTAAGGCACAACGTATCTATTATCTGCAATTCTAGAACGCGTTCCGTTCTTTCCAGAGTTGAAAACGATTACATTTCCGTCGTCTCGTCGACGATATAACGGATAACCCGCTGAATTATAATTGGGTTCCAATGCGTAATCTTTGGGAAACCGTTTTGTACATAGATTTTTTGTTGCATCCATACAAGGTGAATTAATATTTTGTTGTCCGCAAGGTCCATGAATCATACACTGTTTAACGATGTCATATAATACCGGATACCTATGTTCATCCGGTATCTCTGCAGAAACTATCTTATCGACGTCATCTGAATCGCGAACTTTACTGTCTTCTTCGAGGAAAAACAACATATGCATGTGTGGTAATCCTCTCTTCTGAAATTCAATCACGTAAACATAGGCAGCACATTTTCCGAACACTTCTTTATCAATTAATTCTGCTTTTAACTCTTTCACCCTTTGGTGAAATACTCGCGCTACGAGATCTGGTCGATCCGTTGCACTTTGACCTGGACGTAGATTTTCAACAATTTCTTTCCACTTAGGATTACAAGTCATTGTTACAAATAGGTCAGGCTTCCCATACTTCTACAATAAGGTCATCGCATCAATAAAACTCTGTTGCAAAGCACGTGGACTTCCACCGAACGATGAAGGTAGTATACTCATTTTTCCGATTCTCGCGTCTTCCTGTCCAGCTTTATTATGTAAATAATCGATTACTCCTTTATACATTTCGGATCTCAATTTACTCTGTTGGTTTCTTATATAATAAAGACGATGACTTTCAACTTTCGTCCACATATCTACGATGTATTGCTGTGATAATTTCCCCAGATCCAGACATGGGTTGAATTTGCCTCTGTCACTCAACTGATAACTGTAATACTGCAACGCAGTTATTTCGCGGCCTCCGTCTTTCTGCTTGAGTCTTGGCATCCATCCAGTTTCACCGGAGGGAAACATGAGAGGATAGATCATAGGGTCAACATGTTTACTTATAGTTGGAATACTTATAGCGCCTTCGCTTCTAGAATACACGCATATGTCTCTCTCGACAGGTGGATTTCCGTCTTCCGCTACAAATACGATTGCTATTTCATTACATGTTGGTGTATTAAAACGATTCTTTTCAACATTGTCCCTTCGCTTCAACCACATTCTCGCTTCTTGTACAGGATGACCAGTTGTGCCTGCCAACCTTTCTTCTTCTTCTTCCATTTCATACATCATCTTGAAGGCCTTTGAGTATGGAATGATACTTCGTATTATGCCATCCAATACACTCAATAATTCTGGTAAACAATTATCATTAGCAGCATGCTGCAGACGTACTCTCGTGGCAATCTCGTTATCTATAATATAAAGCTGTCCGTATTTTCGTGCTTCATTAGCGTTAGGGTGAAGTGCATATGTATTTTAATACGTTTGTCCACAAATACGGAATACAAATGGACCAACTCTTCCTTGCAAAGAATCTAATTTTGCACCGAAACTTGCAAATGCTAAAGAATTATTGTAGCTTCTAACGTTTTTCATGAAGTTCTTACTATTTTCATGAATTCCGCTTACTAATTGTCTAATGAGTGCCGGATAAGCATTATTTTCGGAAATACATACTTTACCTTTATGACAACAGGTGTTATACTTTTTGTCAGTTGGCAATTCAGAAATAAAATGTTTTGCACTACAGGATTCACAGATATCATTCATTTTACCTAGATAATTTACTGTTATAGTAGCTTCTGCAAAATCCAAATTAGCCATTAATGCACATTTTTCCTGAACCGAATCAAGCCCGGTTTTGATTTTTTTCACCCTGGATGTCACACCAAATTTTCCTGAGAAGTCTCTGCGTTTGAAGTATTTTTTTGTTTCCTCAACTTCATCATTGTTGGTCAATTTTCGTTTCTCTTTTTTATGAATTGCATCCGTCTCGCGTCTTATAGCCGTTTGCTGTATGGTTTCGTCAGCACGGTATTTTTTTTTTCTTCGCTTTTTCCTGACGCAGCACAGCCCTACTTACCTCGTCTGAATGTTCGTTCAATTTTCTCTTCTGCCGTTGATATATTGCATCTTTTTCCAATCTTTTCGTTTTTTTTTCTACCGATTCGGCTGCGCGTTGATTCCTTTTCTTTTGCGCTGCCCTCTCACGCGGCACGATTGATGTTTGAACAATATTTTTTTCCGCCAATGCAACTTTTTTCTGTAAAGCAGCTATTACCTCTGTTGACTTTGGTGCGAAATTCGTAGCTCTTACAATTTTAGATGAACTGGTGCTCCCAGTCAAATTTTGCCGCAACATTGGAAAATGTATCAGACGATTCGTATTATACATGTCGATTAAATGCGGTCTCATCTTCGATGAATCATATACGGTATTGCAAGGATCTATACCAAGAACGATTGAAGTTGCAAAAGCTATCGCAAACACACCACAATCCCAATAATTGGCTTGTTGCTGAACTTTTTCGAATACAATTTGTAAATTAGGGTAGGGCAGTAATTTATTCAGAAATATCTTATGGTCAATATTATTGTATTGGATATAGTATTGGATGTAAATTTGTCAATATGTGTATCCAGCAACATACGTGGACGACGAGTTCTTGACAGAACCTCCAAATCTTTAGAACATAAATTCATATACTCACGATTCATTATGATATCTATTTTGATCTCATCCTCTTCGCTCCGTTACACGTCTATTCCCAGATCAAACACTCTATGAATTATATTCAGTAATTGATATTTAAATGATTCCCAACCAATTATTTTATCTATTTCGCTTATTATTATCTCTGAGTAGTGCTACCACGGTTCACATTAATCAACTGAAGTGGTCTCGTGATATGTCACACGATGAGTGTTTTTATTTTGTTCTGACCGACTGACCATTGAATAGACCGAAGGCAAAGGTCGATCGTATTTGAGTGACAAACCGAATCGGCGTAACCTTATGCTTTTAAATGGGGCTTACGCGATTGTAGATCACAATCGTTGATATGATTCTTGAGTTGCCTGCACACAGGCGTTCGAACTTTTCTACGGCATGCGTCCATGTTCACGGAGTTTTGGTACAGTAAATAAAATGCTCCGATTATCGTCAAAATTTTCCCATATATTCATCGATATTGTCAATGCTCACTGCCAAAATATCAAGTCGATTCACTACACCGTGTTTGATGAGTTGATTTGTGCCAATGTGAATGTAACAGTGCATGTACATTGTATATGTACTGCGAACTTTGCATTTTCGACAAAGCATGTTTTTCCTAGTGCCGGCATCGCCGGCCTAGTGATCGCGTTGATCGAATTTCGACTGTCTAATAGTCGAGCAGCGAACCAGATACTTCGTGATCATGTTTATCGGCCGCCTTTCGACTATACCTGACGGTCCGAGACCGGAGTTACTGCGATGTCGATGACATACCACCCGGTATATGATATACGGTCCGCAATCCAAGTTACTGAGATGTAAGCGAGGAATTATGCGGTACAATTTTAACTATATGTAAATCGATTAATTCATAGAACTAACATTTTTTCTGACTAACCGATTCGAAAATATCGAAAAATTACTGTCGACTGCCCTATCGCAGAGGTATTCTTTTGCGCTCACGAAACCCTCAAAATCTCAACTGCTTGAACAATATATTCCATAAAAATTCGACAGCTTTTATGATGATCTGTACGGATAACTTGATCTGAATATCAGTACAATTCAAGAACGATTATGACAATAATGATAATTATCAAGATAATAAACTGCCAGAAATAAAGGAAATGTTCTTGGGTATAAATCAAACATCAGATTCTGGAGATGTGGTATATATTATTATTATTTTTATTATTATTTTTATTAGTATTATTGGTGAGTTATTGCGGATATCAGGGTTCCGGCATCTCTACCATCGCCAATATGGCGTCCCACTCATCTTCTGAAGAAGACAACAATATATCAAAATCCATATCCACATATTTTTTTATTTTTTTCAACACTTGTACATTTAAAATTGTATCAAACCTTTCATAAAAGCGGCAACGATCGCCTCCAAAACAACGTCGCTGATGGGTTCTCGAAAGAAAACAAAGGTTATCAGTTCTCATTCACTGATTATTAATTTCAATTCTATTTCAAACAGATTATAATCATTCAGACAATATTTTTTTCGGGGATTCTTTCTTCTTCTCAAAACTACTCAACAGAATATAACACGGCGCCTTGTTTTCCTCTCGTATTTCTTTTTGAATTATCGATCTCAATTTTCTTTCAAATCATGGGAATTTTATTTAAATTTGTTTTCGCTTTTTTTTTTGCGACAAGTCTACTACTCAACAGAATATAACATGGCACCTTGTTTTCCTCTCACATTTCTATTTGAATTATCAATCCCAGTTTTCTTTCAAATCATGGGAATTTTATTGAAATTTGTTATCGATTTTTTTTGTGGCAAGTCCTATATCAGTTTGTGAAATTTACATAACAATATATATTTTTTTTATATTCTTCACCTGATTATTGATTTTAAATTTGTTATGACTTATAGTAATTAGCGACAATTTCCTCCCGGCAAAGTTCCGTACTTTTCGTTATTAATTAAGCAGTTGGAAAGGTACTCACTTTCAGTCCTGGTGGCCTGGACGCCTACCCAGCAAACCAATACATAACTGATACATAACTGTAAAAGCACATCTAGAGATCGGAGTAATATAACATAGTTATGTCTCTGATATGCGACATATCTTTAGAATGTAAAATATTGTTTACATAACATAAGATGCATGAATGATACGTAATATTGAGGGCATCACGAAGTAATAATGTAATATAACAAAGTTACGTAGAGGAGAAATAACATAACTTCAATTCCGTGATGTATCATGTACATTACATGAGACCCACAAGTGATACATAAAATTGAAAGCATCTTCAGGGATCCGGAAATATAACATAGTTACATACATGGGACATAATATTTCTGCAAATATGACATGTGTCGTATATATAACATCAGACACATGAATGATACGTAACAGAGATGGCAACACCAGGGAAATGAGTCACATAACATAATAACATCTATGATACGTGCAATATCTTTAGTTCTGCAATTAAAACCGTACCTGCTGGCGATAATATATATTTTTATTTCAAAGAGCAAAGTTTGGAATATTCAAATACTATTTACTCGATGGAATTAAAAATTTGTCACTGAAACAACGTTTCGAGATAAATTCTGTAATAATGCACATATGTTGCTTCCAGTTTGCACACAGTGTATCTAAAAAATATTCCTAGAATATAAATCTGAATAATGAATATTCCATATTTTAGTGGGAGTCGACTGACTTTTGGTGTTTCTTCTCCCCATGACTTCAGCGTTGTGATCGATACGGCGTGATCACCGTGAGGCACGTTCAATATATCGGAGTAATCTCTAGTTTCTTTTGTCTTTCCTCACTCTATGTGTGCTTATTCGTTTACATAGAAATACGACAGAACGCGCATATATAAACATGTCACAGATTAGGCTGACTGAGAAATTGTTTGTACATGGACGTGAGTATTATCCCTACTCTATTTGCGCGTATAGTAGTCGTCGCACGTGAACCAATCAGTGTGAATTTAGACATCATGTCGGAAGCTAAGGAGATCCCAGAGATGAACGGTAAGTCGAATCTATTCCTCAAATAATCAAGAAAAATTTCACACATCCTATAGGATAAGTATAGGAAATACTTTCAATTCAGTTGCAAATTGACTGTTTTTACACCCCAATCGTAGTAGGCAACCGGAGCTTTTTTCAGGCTTCATTTCTCGAACATCCTCAAATAAACGTTCGTCGAGTAATAAATTGATTTCGAGGTGTGTTGAATTTCGCAAAGAACGATGTATTGGTTCCTTTAACATGGTTGAGTTGACACAAATTGACACAAAATGGCTCACTTATGAATAATATAATACTTCCAGATCGTTTGTACGGATTGAAAATTTCAACACGCGGTGAGTCAGATATACATTTTGAGAAAAACCTTCGGGCTAACAAAATTCAATTACCTGTAATTCGAACCTCACTAAATTTGCTCCAGAATCTGTAACTGCAACTATTATTAGTATGAGAATGATTATTAGCGATATTGCCAATATATTTACCTCACAAAAAAAAATTGTATTTCAAAGTGCTGGTCGAATTTATTATTCATGAATGCAAATATTTTTCATTACATATGTCAGAATCAATGGCTGGTACTTCGGCGGAGAGCGAGGAAGAGATGGGGAAGATGGGAAAAGAGGAAGAAAGAAAGAGAAAGGACGAGGAGAAAGAGAAGCAGCACGGGAAGGAGAAGTACGAAGAAAGGAAAGCGGGAAGCAACGCAGGGGACGTGAGAGGCGGGAGGATTGAACGTAAGTCATATCTGCAAGTACGTGCATGTATACTTATACCGTGCCATCGTGATGAAACCGAACGATGACCGCACTATAGTTCAACCAACACACGCTCGCATTGCGTACATGAACTTCTGCTGAAGTCACTGGCAGCGAGTAGTAGCTCAGGTACGTAACGCGAGCGTGTGTTGGTCGAACTATAGTGCGGTCATCGTTCGGTTTCGTCGCGATGGCACGGTAGAGGAATTTATGTGAAGTCAGTGACGGCGAAAAATCAGAATTCTGATTTTTCATAACTTTTTCCTCGTACTTATTCAGCGATAATAAGCGGCGACAATTGAAATTTTTTTCCGTCCATAACCCTTCGATTAAACACGCTATTCGAAACCCTCAGTTTCACACTCCGGTGCGAATGCGCACCAGCCGACTGCAGTGCTTCACAACTCTGCTCCAACCAACCAATTTTCATTCATTACCAATGAAATAGCGATAATAATCTAGATGAAAATCTAAATACAAATTAAAAAAATGTTTAAAACTGTAATGATAGAGGCATTATTTTTTTTCCAAAAACATACAATGCACAATCTGTTCCATTTAGACTCAAAGTGCTGGACGGATTTATTATTCAATGAATTCAAATATTTTTCAATACATATTTCAGAAAATAGAGAGGAAAGAAGCGAGAGAAAGGAAAAAGAGAAAGAGAAGCGGCACGAGGAGAACAAAGACGGGCGGACGGGAGGAAGGGGAGGGGCAAGCAACGCGAGGGAAGTGAGAGGCGGAAGGGTTGAACGTAAGTCATATCAATGCCCGCACTATAGTTCGACCAACACATGCTCGCGTTGCGTACATGAGCTTCTGCTGACAGTCACTGGTTTATTATGGATACAATGAATGAATACAAGTTTATTCATTAGACAATTTGGAAGAAAATTGATTCATTAGGCAATTGGAAATTGGAGTAGGTATTATCGAAGTAACCCTAAAAAAAACAAATCAACGCGGAATATCATGACAATGCAATATTTATTCGAATATGTACGATTTAGGTCTGTTAGTCAGTCACTTTTTGTCGGATTGGTAATATTTTTCCAGTCAGGTTGTATTTCGTCATATTTCAATTCTATTTGTCATATTTCAATTCAATTTCCGGATGCAACCGCCTCATTAGGGGGCTTGACCACTAACAGCCCTGTTATTCGAGTTTGTTTGATTCCTCAATCGCAAAAAACTCGGTTATCAGCCAAGAGGTGCACGCGGGTAGAAATTCGCATCGAAAATGAATTCACGTCCGGCTCCTTCGATGGCCAAAATATAATTGAATGTTGGTCCGGAGCCATCTGCTGGGAAAACTATTCTACTTTTTTTCTCGTGGTGGGGGTTTCGTGAAATATTTATTCGAGTATTTGATTTTTCACCAGCATACAGAGGGACGAGGGCCGGCAACAGCGCCAGAGAGTGGAGGCGGAGGCAGCAGGAGGAGCGGTCGCGACAGAAGGCCGTGGCCGACACTTTCGTAACGTTTTCGAAATGGCTGATGAAAAAATAATAAATATAATAAATAATGTATCGTGAGAACAGGTTTTATTATTACTGTCCCCATTATACTTTTTTTCATAATCTACAAAACTCATGCATCAACTATAGTCAAGCTATAGTGTTTTAAAAAAACAAATAGTCACATTCGTACAATATACAATACAAATGATAATAATGATAATGACAACAATGAGGAAACACACGGGACAGATTGGACACATGAGACATGAGACATAAATCCTGAAAAATTTTGGGGACAGACGGGACAGACGTTTTTCGTACTTTAATATATAGATTTTCAGGTAAAATGGGGAAGATGTTATTAATAGACAAAGAATATTTCCGGAAAAACTTTGAAAAATGGATTGGATTAGTGGATTGGCTACAAAATACCGAAAACCTTCAGGCCGACCTAACAAATATCACGGTCCTGAAGAAAATCGTACAAGGGCCGCTGCAGCACGGGGGTAACCACCCTGCAGCGGTCTTTAGAATGCTTGGCGATTTCTTCAGGACCGTTGAACTTGACTTCATATTAGACACTCCTATATACTTGGTTTGCGAAATACCGGCAATGGCGGCCTATAACACGAAGTAAGCACTATAGCTGTGTGGTCCATAGATGGGGTAAAAAAAAAAAAAATTCACGTTGGATTCCCCCCAAATCGGCTCCAAATAATGAAAAAAAAAATTCCCCAATATTTCTACTCTCTTAAAAGAAATCAGTGAAATTCCACTGATTTCTTTTAAGAGAGTAGATTTTTATTTTATTCCCCATGTCTCCCTATTTTCATTCAAAGTTTAACATACAATCCACGATACTTAAAAGTTAAAAACTTCGCAAAAGTGTCTCGTTTTTTCGAGAAAAAAAAAAAAAAAAATCATAATAAAGTACACGATTCCCCTGGGATACCCCATTTATGATTCTTTTATTTTCCACCTGAAAAGAAGATGAATCTCACTGAATAATCGAGAATATGAATTTTTTGCCAGCGATTGACCATGAAATGAAATTTAGTATGAAATATAGTGAATAAGCATGTTTTTGAATCATTTGACAATTCCCGCTCAAATAGGGAGACTAGGGGAATAAGATAAAAATCTGGAAAAATTATAGAATTTTTTTTTTCATCATTTGGAGCTGATTTGGGGGGATCCAACATGAATTATTTTTTTTTTGACCCCATCTAAGGACCACCCTAACGTACATACTCACAATTAGAGGAACCGAAAGTTATCAGGATTAATCCAATTTTTTTTTCCGTCTTTAGGCTACAATCTGTGTTTGCCAACGTCGGGCAACTAACGGCCACGGTTGCCCAATCCCGGACGTTGGCAAATCACTTATTCGAGACGGAGTCGTCCGATGACCGCAGGACCGCTGCTTATAGGGCCCTGTGGTCATCAAACAACTACCCAGAGGCCGAGCGTGCAATTCATCATTTAATTATACCAGATGAAGATATTGGTCCTTTGGTCCAATTCTTAAAAGAATGCATGTAAGTAGGAATATATTGATTATTTTTTTACCGTATAGATCGCCATTTATTGAAACAATAATCCGTCATTTATTCATTCAATCATGCTTACAGTTTATTGAGAATGCGCCAATTGACTGTCAAAAACTATACTCGGTCGGGGAGGCCAGCGCAACCTAACCAAAGCGGGGACGACCAGGATATCTCCTCCAGGGTAGCACAACCGAGTCAAACGAGTGCCGGACTGCAGGCAATGCTGCAGGCACTCAAGGTGCGCGAGCACGCGGTCGCGCAGCGGGAGAAAACTGCCGCGGTAGAGTGGAAATCACTCGTCAAACTGAGGCAGTCTCTCGCGCTGCGCACTGATGATCTAAAGTCTCGCGAGCGAGCAATCGAAGCTCGCGAGGAAGCGTGTGCTCGCGCTCTAGTAGAGCCTGCAGCATCGCCTGCAGTCCCGCAAAGGGCGGAGAGACACAGGATCTCGCATGTTAGAAACACTTCACGATCCCGTTCACGGTCGCCTCGACAGTCGAAGAGGAGAAGATTAACCAGATATCCATCTCCGACTGCCGAGGAGACTACTTCGGGACTCGCGATCAGCCGAGTGAGTCGCCAGCGTCCGCCATTGCCACTACAGATGCCTCAGCAATTGGAGAACGACACATCTGATTCGAGGTCCCCGTCTCCAATTGATGAGGCATCTGTAGTGCAAATGAGCACCCAGAGGGATCGATTCCGATCACAGTCGCCTCGACAGTCGGAGAGGAGACCATCAATGCCTCTTAATCCATCTTCGACTGCCGAGGCGACTACATCGGTAGTCGATCCCAAGCGGGCAAATCCTCAGCAATCGGAGACCGAGAACGATGCTTCGAAGCGAAAATCGAGGTCTTGGTCTCCGATTGCTGGGGCAAGCTCGTCGCGGTCGGTGGCAAAGCCGGTAGAGAGCCGTAGGGGGCGCAAAAAATATCCGTGGGTCCATACCTACAAAACACAACACGAGGTGAGGTATCGACTCACGAATGAAGGGCCTCTGTCACTGACAGGTATAGTGACAGGGGTCCATCGCGCCCCCAACAATAACTACGTGACCGTGCGGGACTCGGTGACCGGAGAGTCCTATAAGATTCGTTCGATGCACTGCATCGAAAAAATATAATGAATGTTGAAAAAAACATTTCGATGCATTGCATCGAACGAATCTTAAGGTGGTTCTTCACCTACAGTCCCACCAAACGTGGGTTTCAGAGCAGATTTTGAATACTTCTCGATGGGGAAAAAATCTGAAAAAAATCATACGTATTCAGAAAAATTAAAAAATAATTTTCACCTTAAAAAAAGTTGGGTCATCGACTAATTTCTTGAACAGTTTTTTTTTCCATCAATTTGTTAATAACTTTTTTGAATTATTATTATGCAAAATCAATCTTCCGAGGATCTTCGACATGCTTGATTTTTTTCAGATTTTTTCCCCATTGAGAAGTATTCAAAATCTGCTGTAGGTGAAGAACCACCTTGCTGTAGGTGTATACCACCTTGAAAAAAAGTACCTAATTTAAAAACTATTATCTAATCTGATTAAGGTTATCTAATTAAAAACATTATATTATGTTATATTATATGTTTCTTGAAAAAAAGTACCTAATTTAAAAACTATTATCTAATCTAATTAAGGTTATCTAATTAAAAACATTATATTATGTTATATTATATGTTATATTATATGTTATAATAATATTAAAAATCTGAAAAAATACTGTAGTTTCCCAATGGCAACTTTGAGCAATACGTTGAGTTTCGAGAACGTGTTCTTTTTCGTTTTTGAAATATTGCAGCTTAAAATTTTAGCATGTATGCTAAGCTGTATGCTATAAAAAGATAGATTTGAAACTCGCGACAGCAACACATATACAGGGTGTCCCAATTTAAAGTACGCATTACGTTTTCAGCCGTCCTAACGTTCCAATTGGAAAATGTGTCCTACAAAAGTTGTCCGGTTCAAAGGGGGACACATGAAGAATTTGTTTTTTGCGGTCCAGCATTATAATTGGAGGTGGGTCTCTAAAAAAATATTATTTTTTTTTCGAATTTGCGGCATACAAATCTCGGATTTTCGAAAACAATCGTTTTGCTGATGGGAATCTCTTCAGAAAAGGGCCTGGAAATTCCTGAAACAAGAATTACGGTGGAGTGGCGGTTGGTTTAATTTTTACGGTCTCCGCTATTTTCGCTTATTAATTTCGGCGGATGCCAATTTCGCGGCGCGAAAACAGCGGACCTGAATAAAAAGTCGAACCAACTGCAGCTTCATCCGAACAGTTTTACTAGAGTCCCTAGAATAAACAGAGTCTAGCAAACGCGACGCCATGTTTGAGCGAGTCGTACGCGCGAAGTTTGAATGTTCGCGCTCATTGCTGGTGGGGTATTGTAGAAATAAATATTGAACACGTAACCACTTATTCCGAATTTTCTTGTATTAAATTTTCTTGTATTAAATAATTATTGTGCTTTATTGTGCTAATCAGCATGGTATATTGAATGTAAACTTACATTAACAGCAACTCCATACTCCACGATGAGGTTGAGGACTGTGGAAGTCGAGGTTAGAATGCCAGGTTCGAGCTTGTTATTAGACAAAAGTCACTAGATCGGCAGCCATGTTTGAGCGAGTTCAAACTGACCAATCAAAAAGAGTCATGCGTTTGCTAGACTCTGTTTTTCTAGGGACTCTATACTGAACTGCTGCTGCAGCTCACTGCCCATAAAATAGGACCCTAGCGTTCCGCGTCCACGGAACTTCGCGGTATAGAGTTCAGTGGGTGAGACACAAAGAGTATGAGCGTTGACTGAATATTTCACGGGTTAACTATTAGATCAAGAAGAAGAAGAAGACACCCAGTTACCAGTATCCACCAGTATCTGACAACTCTGCGAGAGTGAGAGACATACTGACAGCTATATCTTTCGAATTCACGCCACGTGCCAAAATTTCGGTAGGATATTTCAATAGCATTTTATTTTCCAAATACCGACCCAAAGTTGAGGTTCTTAGTTCAAAGTCAGCTACTCAGCGTTCACTATATACATAGCCCTCCACAGCCGTTAGGATGAGTTTCCGACCTTGAGTGTCTTACCTCAAAATGCTTGTCTAGGCAGCCCCTACACACCCTATCAGTATGTACAGAGTTAAAAGAAACACCCTGTAGAATCACCTCACAGAGAATTAGCACGGAGAAAGGACGCAACAGTACCTTCCGATTCAACATCCGGGCGTACCTGGGCGTGCGTCATCCTTCTCTATTACAGTGAGATCGAAATGAATCGAACTCACCCAGGTGCGCCTGGACATCGAATCGGAAAGTGCACAGTATGTTGACAAAGCGTTCAACAAGACGTATTATCCTCTAGAATGATGCGTTTTCCATCCTGTTTTTCAGATATTATCGTGATGGCATACTCTCAATCCACGAACATGCGTCGTCTTCTCGATGGAGAAAAGGAGGGAATGGAGAAAACGTCTCTGGAAATTCCTGAAAAGCCTGAACAGCCCCGTCATGACGATGGTGAAGATAGTGATCCCAAGAAAGAAATAAGCAAAGACGGCAATCCAGACAAGATGATGGAAGGTGAAGAAAGTTTCGATTCATCCTACCGAGAATATTCCTTGAGAGTAAACGATTCCTTCCTACAGCAAAACCAACACAGGCGCGCACCGCTTGCACGAGGCTCGATCGGGAGAGGATGCAATGTTACTGGCACCTCATCCCCTCCCGAACAAGCCACACGCACGCGGTGCGCGCCTATGCTGGTTTTGCCGTAGGAAGGGGATCGTTTACTCTCAAGGAATATTCTCGGTATATCATCCAGATCATCCTTCAGAATGACATGTCCCCCATCTCGTTTTCCAGATACTATTGTGATGGATGGCTCTCAAATCGATGACAGGCTACCTTTATCGCAGGATAAGCAAGGTGCACAAGGTGGGAGGTAAAGAAATTTTCGCTTTCAACTGTAATCAATTGAATCGACAACGCTACTATCAAAGGAGTCTCATTTCACCTTGATTCGTCATACAAACAATTCGTGCCTTTGATTTATGTATTACCTTCGATTATTCAAAAATAAAGTAATATAACTGTATAATGGCTTTCATGACAAAAAAAAAAAAAATGACCCAAAGAACTATCCTGGAAACACACTCTCTTAGTCGTGAAAAAATCCTGGAAAAGTCCTGGACTTTCGTTCTCCAATCTTGCTGGACACCATCAACAGGATGGATAGACGTTCCCATTTTATGGGTGGGTTCAACAGAATGGATTACCTTGTTTTACTTGAAGAAATAATTATGATGTACTTCCGCTTTTTTCGGTCTTTCTGGGGATTGCACGCTCTATACAGAGGTGATCCTCAGTTAGAAGACTTAAAATTTGGTTCGTCTCGTCCGATAAGTTCTCATATAGTAAGAATGGATTACCGTTCCCAGGGCAAAGACAGAACAGAATGAAGCTTTTTCTCTTTCTTATGATGCTTCATTAAAACTAACAAAAACCTATAACTAAACACTTTACTTTACTTGAACAAAAATTTATAAGATAATCAAAACTCACGTTATTGTAGATACATAGAAATAAAACTTATGATGTCAATTTCACCACTTTCCCCATCGTTTTTTGAAAATTGTATTTTTTTCTGAAAGTTCGAGAATGCTTAAACATCGATGTTTAATGAATCGATGAAAAATAAATCGGAACATAGATGAAGTATTTATTTTTTGAATACAGAGTAAAAAGTAAAAATAAAGTAATAATAGAGTAATGAAGTAATAATAAAGCAGGTAATGATTTAACTTTGTAGACCGACCGGTTGTCCAGACTGTATCCACATATTCTGCCCTCAGCGTACAGAATCGCCTTTGGACGGTTCCCAATAACTATTGTTTTGGATTCTCGAAAATATAGTACAGTAATGTTCATCGATGGTGTCCTCGTGGCTCACTATTTTCTCCAGAATCGAGTTTTACTTCTATGAACATTTTATGTACCCGTGACCAGTGGAACCTTCAGGTTGTTAGGAATATGACAGCTGCGTGTTGCAGCAGAGTCACGAAGTAAGCCACCGGTCATTGGCAAATAAAATATTTGTAGAAGGGAAATTTGATTTGAAAAAAAGCTAGGAAAAATAGTGAGTCACAGGGACACCATCGATGAACATTACTGTACCTGCTTGTAGAATTGCGATGAGAAATCATTTTGAAATGGCATAGTAAGAATATTCGGATGGAGCTGCAGTTGGCCATTTCAAAATGATTTCTCATCGCAATTCTACAAGCAGGTACTATATTTTCGAGAATTCAAAACAATAGTTATTGGGAACCGTCCGAAGGCGATTCTGTACGCTGAGGGCAGAATATGTGGATACAGTCTGGACAACCGGTCGGTCTACAAATCTCGGATTTTCGAAAACAATCGTTTTGCTGATGGGAATCTCTTCAGAAAAGGGCCTGGAAATTCCTGAAACAAGAATTACGGTGGAGTGGCGGTTAGTTTAATTTTTACGGTCTCCGCTATTTTCGCTTATTAATTTCGGCGGATGCCAATTTCGCGGCGCGAAAATAGCGGACCTGAATAAAAAGTCAAACTAACTGCAGCTCCACCCGAATATTCTTACTATGCCATTTCGAAATGATTTCTCATCGCAATTCTACAAGCAGGTACTATATTTTCGAGAATCCAAAACAATAGTTATTGGGAACCGTCCGAAGGCGGTTCTGTACGCTGAGGGCAGAATATGTGGATACAGTCTGGACACATTTTGTAAGATTTGCTCTCGTTTTCTTTGAAATCTTTATTTTCATTTTACATTACAAAAATCGGAAAACAAGAAGCAAAATGACAGATCAAAAATTGCAAAAGAATAAGACAAGTGAACGTTTAAATTTGAAAAAAGAAAATTAACCACAAGAACAACAATCATAAAACACGCGACATTGATGGGTTTGTAACAGAGTCTATGACACATACACTTACCGATGTACACTAAACGTAATGGATTCTTCCCAGGGCGATAAGTCGCTAAAGGAAAAAAGAAAGAAAAGAAACGTAATGGATTCTGAGCCGGATGTGTTTTATAAGTCGGTGAGAAGGTGAGAAAAGTCAAATTCGAATGGTATATGCAGCTCCATATACTTAGCCCCTCATCTACCCCGATTGAATTGATTTTTTTTTTTAATCGATTGCAGGTCGTTTGTAGGTGATTGATATTCTATCCGCGACGTTTGATAGCCAATAGTTTATCTATAAAATAAAAAACAAATTTGTCTAGGGAATTAATTTAAGTTGGCCCCTTATTAACTTAGAGCATATAGACATGGAGGGAGCCTGTCCTATCTTGTTCCATAAGTGGCAAGCGCAGGAAGGATGGACATAGTAAGGTGATAACCTCGCTCTCTCTGGCAAAATGTGATTGGTCGATTTAACACTAGTCACGTGACCACGTCAGAGCTGTGCCAAGCGGTTGGAGAGAGTAAGGTTATCACGTTACTGTTCCCGTCTTTGTCTTCACGCTTTTCAGCCAGAAGGCTCCCTCCATGTCTACATGCTCTAAGCTCATTAATCGTAAATGGCTATCAAATATAATTTTTATCACACGCAATCGTTTGTAGGTCGTTTGTAGGTGTCGAATATTGCATTCCTGACGTTTGATAACCAAAGGATCATTCGTAAATTAATTTAAAATTATAAATTATAGAGTAGTCCCAAGGAATTTCCCTAGGATAGTTTCCCCCAGATGACTACTGACCAGAAGTCGTGACCTTATTTGTTATTTCGAACTAAAATCTCCTTCTCCTGACATGCAATCGTTTGTAGGTCGTTCGTAGGTGTTTGATAACACATCCTCAACGTTTGATAGTCATTAATATATTCATACGGAATCAAAAATCATCGGTTCCGGGGAACTTGTCCATTTCTGGGGAATTTAATTCACCCTATCGCCTCAATAACTGCATATACCATTCGAATTTGACTTTTCTCACCTGCAATCGTTTGTAGGTCGTTCGTAGGTGTTTGATAACGCATCCCCGCTGTTTGATAGTCATTAATATATTCATACGGAATGAAAAATCATCGGTTTCGGAAACTTGTCCAGTCCTAGGGAATTCTGTCCACCGTAACTCCTCAATAACTGCATATACCGGAAGAATTAAGTAAGCGAAAAAATTCAAACACTACTTTGACTCATTAGTTCAGGTCGAACCTCCTTAACTACTGTACTGTTTATTATAGTGAAATTGTTGGACCTGTTGAGCCGAAAGCTGTCTACGATGCAAAAAAGCGTTAAAGGTACGGGGCATTATATCCGAGTGAGATACTTTTCTACACAAAATAGTTCTACACGGTCAATGTTCTACATAAAATGTCAGGTCAGGGGGGGGTTTACCCAATCAGTTACCGATTTGTCTATTTTCTCCTAAACGGGGTAATCAATCGACTTGTCCTTTCGGCAGCCGATGTTTGATGAGTAATGAGTTCGAATTGGTACGTTTGATCGCATGAAATCGGGATTTTTTATTTTTTTTCGATCGAAAAGTGTTGGCGTGCCATTTATTGCGACTTATATCAAAGCCCATGCATCAAACATGTAAAATCGAGCTCTGTCGCCCGATTCTGTGAGGGATTCTGAACAGAACCATCCCAAAACATCTTTGTTTTCGACAACGATTCAGGAGACGCTTGGATTCCACGTTTTTGTGGTAATTTTCGCGATTGTCAGAGGCTGGGGGTGGCCATTACCGCTACAGCTGCTGCAGTTGCTGATATAATGCGGTGGTCCCCCAGTGTTGCCAATGGCGTAGCATCGTAATACTCGACGGGGGACAAAAAATTCCTCATTTCCCAACACAAATCCTCACAGTCGTGTGCGCGCGCATATATGACTATTCAAAAAAGAAGCGCGAATTATAAAAAAAAAAATTAATAATAATAATAATAATATTAATAATAATTATTAATAATAATAATTACTATTATTAAAAATAATTAATAATTAATTAGTTATTATTAATTATTAAAATAATTATTTATAATAATTATTATTAAATCACGAAATATTGCATTTCTTCAACGAATATTCTGTTACGTCAACGTTACGAACTTCAACCTCAGGAATATTTTTATTCTTACAGATTCGTGACATATAAAATATGAATAAACTTTTTCAATCATAGTGAAAATACGTTTCGTTTATTTGGTGTTAGTCCAATTCTTGCACGGAAGCATTGCCTTTGTCGGCTCGAACTTGGTTAATACCCCCTGCTCAGCGTCAATTCCTTGCTTCGTATGAATAAGAGCTGCTACTACTTTCCACCGGGGCAGAGTTCAAACGGGGTGAGCCAATCAGGAACGAGATTCAAGAATAAAATAGGGAATTTCTCTTTAAATCTTATTCTCGATTAGCTAACCCCATTTGACTCTGCCCCGGTGGAAACGCAGTCACAGGCAAGAGGCGAGAAGTTTTAAAAATGAAAAAATAATTTTGAGAAAAATATCTAAATTCCTCAAAATTACTCGCGCATTTCATTCCTCACAGTTTCCTCGCACAAGGGTCGAATTCCTCGCATTTTGAGGAATTACTCGCAATTCGGTAACGCTGTGGTCCCCAGAACACCCGTGAGATGTGACCGTAAAAGTATACTATACTATAGTAAAAGGATGAAGTTCAGATGGGCGCGTGGCGACATCTCACGGGCGTTCTGGGAACCACCGCGTTATATCAGCAGCTGTAGCGGCAATGGCCGCCCCCAGCCTCTGACAATCGCGAAAATTACCACAAAAACGTGGAATCCAAGCGTCTCCTGAATCGTTGTCAAAAACGAAGATGTTTTGGGATGGTTCTGTTCAGAATCCCTCACAGAATCGGGCGACAGAGCTTGATTTTACATGTTTGATGCATGGGCTTTGATATAAGTCGCAATAAATGGCACGCCAACACTTTTCGATCGAAAAAAAAATAAAAAATCCCGATTTCATCCGATCAAACGTACCAATTCGAACTCATTACTCATCAAACATCGGCTGCCAAAAGGACAAGTCGATTGATTACCCCGTTTAGGAGAAAATAGACAAATCGGTAACTGATTGGGTAAACCCACTCCGTAAGGCTTAACTCACAATAAAATATCTTACCAAATATTGTGAGTCGAGCGTGTCGAAAAATGTGTGCTTGCAAAGAAAATAAAAAAACCCGTACAAAAAAAAGTCGGTGTAGAAAAAATTCGGTGTAGAAAAAATAGGTGTAGAAAAAATTTGGTGTAGAAAAAATCGGTGTAGAAGAAATCCGGTGTAGAAAAAAGTAGTGTAAGAAAAATTTGGTGCAGAAATTTGAAAAATGAGTTTAAAAATCAATATTTCTTCTTCCGTCGAGGCGGCAGGGTATAATATCACTTGGAAATCATGCCGCAAATTCGAAAAAATAGTACATTATGCAACTAGGGAATAATCGGTTTCATTCCCGTGTTCCATATAGGACTTTATTTCCGACTGGAACGTTTGATCCGAGAAAGTCAGGAAAGTGTACAAAGATCTTGGAGAAGACGACCTTTGACAGACCACTGTCCCGGCGGCGGGGTCCAGGGGCGGAGCCCCTGGTGGGGTCGAGGGGCGAAGCCCTCGTCGGGGGGTTCGGGGGGGGGCGAAGCCCCCTCGACTAAAAACGAATCCGGAAATTTCATTTGGAAAAAAAATTGAATTTATTTTCATCCTATTTATCAACGTGAAACATTAGTCTACGTTATAACAATAATGTTTTTAGAACTTATACATATCACCTACACTGTATCATATTTTTTTCGTCATATTTTTTAGTTTTCATTTTCATTATGAAATAGTAGTATTATTATTATTATTCTGAAAATAATATTCAATCCTAAAAAGCTACTCATTCTGAAAAACATTTTGTATAAAGTATCGAATAATCCTAATAAATGGAAGCATTTGTTGTTTAAATAAACTCGTTATTATTAAATTTTTTTTTTTAATGTTTGAGTGTGATTATCTTATAAGTTTGAAACATGAAATTTATTGAAAATTCATAGTAATATACAGAGAAATAGTTCAACATTCAAAAAGAAAGATAGAAAATCAATTACACTGAAAATTGCGTTTTGCTGGAGAAAAAGTAAATTTTACTTTTGTCCCGCAAATTTTACTTTTGTTATGTCACAGTGGAGGTAGGTGGTGGAAGTTGGTGGAAGTTGGTGTAGATTGACGTAGACTGATGTTTATTGAAGTGAAATAGATTTATTTAGATAATCCGTATAGTCGGTGGTTCTAATAGTTGGTATTGAGAGTTGGTTGGTCGCTTATTAGGTTACGAGATAGGTAGTGTGAAATGGGAATAAGTAGTTACGAAGTGAGTGGTTTTAGATTGGAATTGGTAGTGAGTAGTGGAGATGAGGCGTGGAAAAGGTAGACTCGGTTTTGAGAGGGGGTTTTGGGCGAGTTGCACATCCGGTGTCCGTGTGCAACTCGCGTGATTCTGGCGGAAAGCGAGGATCAGGTAATTTGATGATCAGGCGAAAGGAAGTGATGGATCGGGTGGATGTTGGGGAAACGGAGTTGCGATGTAACACCCCCCCCCATTAGAGGGAACATAGGGGTGCAATACCTATGTTACCATATGCGTAACATAAAGAAATATGTGTGATTGTACATAGTTTTGAATGTAATAAACTTAGTACTAGGTATGATCGTGTGAATAGTCAGTATAACATACTGCATTCTTATTTGGTATGATGTATGATAGTGGACCAAGCAATGTGGTATAAACCTTTATTTTAGTCCGATGGTACATATATGTATTATGTGTTGACTATGGCAGGATATGTATTATTTTTAAATTAAGGGTTGCATCTTGATAATATTGGTAGTGAGATAGAGTGAGCTTATGGTCTAGGAGAAATATAACATGATGCTCAAGCGTAATACAATGAGATAACAATGCGTATAAAGGTAATATTAATAGTGAAGAGTGTTGTAATTCTACTAATTCTACTCCCTTTTTACTATATAGTTATGTTAGATATAATCCTACTAATTCTATTCCCTTCTTTTTACTATGCTTTATATGTTTCATACATTCTTATTTTTTTTATTTTTTTTTTTTATTTTTTTTTATTTATTTATTTTTATTTCCCAATTCTCATCTACTTCTTATTCCATAGTACATCATTATCCTAATTTTATAGCTTATCATCTATAGATCTGTTTAGATCCACTTTCTAACACTCAACAATGCTGACATACGTATCGTTTATTCATTATATTCAGGCAATACCATTGACTTGTTTTGGATTTACTTAGAAACAATCTGTAATTTCCCTGATTTCCAGGGGATGTGTCTCAGTGTGCTCTATGGATAGAGTTTGCGGTTTGAATATTTTTATGTGTCTACTCAACGTTAATCGTTATCGTCCCGTATATGTGCTAGTTTCAGTTTGTTGAGGTGGACAATTTTAGTTTTACCAGGTGTCAAGTAGATTTCAGCGTTTATTCCGTCAATTATTCTCTTAATTACATACGGGCCTTTATATTGGTCTTCGAATTTGTGCGATTCTCATTTATTAAAAATACTTTCTGTCCGGCCTCAAAGAGGTGTTCATTGATTCTTTTATCATAATATGCCTTTGATTTTGATTTTGCGTCTTTCAAATTTTGTGCTGCCCTTTTACGAATTTCGGTTAGATTTGTTAGTAGGTCGAGGATAAATGTGTTGTATGAGTTTGTGATCGCGACGGTTGCTCGTAGGTCCGATGGCAGTCGAGCTTCTTTACCAAAAATTAGTTGGTGCGGTGTGAAATTCGTACCTTCGTGTATCGCGGTGTTATAACAGAAAATTGCGAAACGTACGTATTTGTCCCAGTCTTTGCCTGTTCTTGTGTAATGTTTAATGTGTTCGATGAGTACAAGATGGCTACGTTCGAGGGAGCCGTTGGATTGCGGTCGGTATGCGGTAGTCCTTACTTGTTTAATTTTAAATAATTTGCAAATCTGTTTAATCGTTGTACTCATGAAATTTTGGCCTTGATCTGTTAGTATTATTCGCGGTGCTCCGTAACGTGTAATGTATTCTTTTGTAAATGCCGTGCCGACTGTCTGGGCAGTCGCGTTAGGGAGGGGAATAGCATCTAGAAATTTTGTTAGGTTGCATTGAATTGTCAATAAGTATTGGTTATTTGATTCCGTCACGGGAAGTGGTCCTACTATGTCGAGCGCAACTTTATCAAACGCATCTGCCGGAGTATCCGTAATTATCATGGGCAGTCGTGTTTTGACTCGAACTAACTTCTTCCTTTGGCAACTGTCGCAGGATTTAATGAAATTTTGAATTTGAGTCTTTAGATTCGGCCAGTAGTACCTTTCCCTAATTTTGTTGTAAATTTTCGTTACACCTTGGTGGTCGCCTAGCAGTGATTCGTGATATTCTTTAATGATCTCCCCGCGTACCGATACGTCGGGTATAATAGTTTCATTTGCACAAAGTGTGATTCTTACATTCGTGTCTCCGAAAATGTAATAGAATAGTTTCTTGACGATATTCCATTGGAGGACTTCTAATCCTGGGTTTGTTTTGGGAAAGGAAAATGCTTCAATTTTATACGTGTGCAACAGCTGTTTTAGTCTGATTAGAGTATCATAGAGATCTTTTACGTCTATTCTGTCTGAGTGTTGGCTTTTGACTACGAGAGTCATAATGTACTTGTTTCTGAATTTTGATAAAGCTATTCCGCGTTTGCTGAGATTGTTGATAGTGAACGTCTCTTTTCGTAACATGTCTCTGTCTATTAGTTGTTTTGTCAGCTCGTCGTTCCACGCGCAGTCAGCTGGTACGCAGTGGGCAATATTTGCGCTTTTCATGAATATTCCGTCTTTGGATTCCGTCACGTTAGCCGTTGGTATTATATTATTTATATTGTCTATAAATTCATCGAAGCTAAGCGTATCTTTGTTTTGCTGCTGTGGGGGGGCCGGGGCACACTGCGGTCTTTGTTCGTACACCTGAATCATAAAAGGAGCTATGAATATTTTTTTTATCATCTCTTTGACTCTATTCCAGTCTAAGTTGTCTACTTCGGTGTCTAATTTCGTCATTGCTAGGTTATATATATGTTCGTCCCCGCAAATGCTTCGTAGCGTTTTAAAACATGCTTCTAATGTCTCGTAAGTTGTCTTATCTCCGTCTTTCTCCCTTGTTATTAAATAAAACACGAATCTATCTTCATGACTTAGGGCTCCTACTCCGCCTACCTGCGTATTAAAGCTTCTCAATCTATCTATTTGACCGAATCTTAGTTTAAATTGTTTTCCCAGTCCTTTTTCCATTACATAGTCCTGTGCTGCACAGTGCCATAATGAATATGTTACGGGTGCTCTAAATATGTAATCGGCGATTTCTTGTATACCGACTGATTTGGGGGACTGCTTAGTTTTTTGATATGTACTTTCGTAATCGGTGGTACTGGTATTATCTGTACTGTCTGAGACCGTCGGGTCTTCTGCTGATGACTCTATTAATTCATTTTCAGAGTTTGAGATTGCCTTATAGTCTGTGGGGTTTTGTATGTCCAATTTCGATACAGGGTTACGTTTGTGTACTCGTGGTGCTAGTGTATCCGAATCGTTATCTGTCGATGTGGAGATAGCTGAGGGAGTGTCTGATATCGGAGCGATCGGGGGTCCCGTAGGAGATCGGGTAAAGCTTTTTGTCGCGGGTTTACATGATTTATCTCTGATTCGTTCGTAAGGTAATTCGTGTGTTATTGGGTTATCAATTTTGCAGATGTTGATTTTGATGTCGGAATCCTTGAATACATAGTGAATCATACGGCTCACCATATCCCAGTCAAGCTTATCTAAACCGCAACCGAGTTTCGGTATCGAGAGTGATTTCTTTTTATCCCTAATTAACGCTGTCTTCAACTTCACTAATGTGTTGTACATTATTTCGTTTGTTGGTTTGTCGAAGTGTCGTTCTTTTGTAACTAAATTGTAAATTGTGCGTCGGGGGTACTGAACTATAATGATGTCTGTTACTTGTGGATTCATTGATTGCAACCTTTTGCGCTGTATGAATCCGTTCCTTACCATCTGGGCCGCGATGTTTCGTGACGTTTTACAGTCAGCTGAGATACAGTGGGCTAAATTGTCTTTTTGCTTTAGTAGATCTCCGTCTATTTCTCTGATATTCCTATTCTGTGTCAGGGGAAGGAAATCTAAGTCTTTAAGGAACTGCCTGTACGATGGTGTGGAACCTGGGGATTTGTTAGTAGATGTACCGGCTTGCGGCTCGCGAGTTGAATCTTGTAACTTGACTCCGCGTTTCTTATCTATTTTTGCGTTGTGCGGGTCTTGTGTAGAGTCTGTAGTAGATTCGCTGTTCGACTTGGACAATTTCCTATATATTATTTTACGTTTATATACCGAGGTTGTTGCAGTCTTATTTGATTGGTCTTCAGTCTGATTGTCAGTACAACTGTTCTGGTTGGTAAAATCGGTTTTCACTCGGTTCTTTCTTTGTGTTCGGATAGTAGACGAGTCCGTGTGTCTTTTTCGTTTAGGTAGTCTCACTTTAACTGGAATAGTTTCCACGTCCGACTCATCTGTCGAGTCAAGGTAGTCTAGTTGTTTCGTCAATTTCTTTCGTCGCGCGGGGTTACCTGAGGATTCAGTCATTCGGGATCGTCTGAGCGGTTTTATTGTTTCATGTTTTTTACCGTGAGTTATTTCTGTATCCGACTCTTCTGATGACCACAGGATTTCCTGTGAGGGGAGTCCCATTGATGTTCCCTGTGTCTTTGGCATTTTGATTGGTGCGGGATTTGTCGAATTGTCGGTATCTTGTCTAGGACGCCGTGGGAATTGATGTGCTATTTTTCTGCGTTTATTTATTTCGGTTTCCGCGGTACCTGACTCTGACCGAAGGCGTTTGCCGTCTATGGGTAAGGCTTGGATTACCTCGGGAGGAGGGTTCCTTGATAGTGCGTCTGCGTTTGCATTTGTTCTTCCTTTTTTGTAAACTACAGTGTACGTATATTCGTCAAGTATTAATCTCCATCGCAGTAGACGCGATGTCGGGTCCTTGGCGTTACTTAACCACAGTAGCGGTTTATGGTCTGTTACGAGTGTAAATTGCCTTCCTTATAAATATGGTCTGAAATGTTTTACAGCGGCAATGATGGCTAATAGTTCTTTGTCAGTTGTTGAGTAATTAATCTCCGCCTTTTGAAGGGCTCTTGATGCATAGGCTATTGGTAAGTCCTCACCAACTTTACCTTGGCTAAGGACCGCACCGATGGCAAAATTTGATGCGTCCGTTGTCAGTACGAAGGGTTTTGTAAAATTCGGATATTGTAAAATGGGTTCCTTGCAAAGACTGTCCCGTAAGGTTTCAAATGCCGCTTGGTGTTCGAATGTCCAAATAAAAGAAATATTTTTCTTCAACAGGTTATTTATAGGTTTCGCGATTCTAGCTAGATTAGGGATGAACCTACGATAGTATCCGATTAGTCCCAGGAATTGTTTGATTTGTTTAGCATTCCTAGGGATCGGGTAATTCTTGATGGCTACTATTTTATCAGGATTTGGTTTCACTCCATCCTGAGCAATGATATGGCCTAGGTATGCTACCTCCGTTCGTAGGAACTCACATTTTTCTGGTTGAAGGGTTAGTCCTGCGTTTGATAGCCTTTCCATTAACTTTCTGAATCTGACCGCGTGTTCTTCCAATGACCTTGCGTAAATAACTATGTCATCCAAATATACGAAAATCTCGTTGCCTTGCAATCCTGTGAGCACCTGGTCCATAAGGCGTTGGAAAGTGGAGGGCGCGTTTTTCTGGCCAAAAGGCATTCGGGCGTACTCAAAGTGTGCATGCGGTGTTGAAAAGGCTGTTTTAAGTGTGTGATCGGGATGCATAGGTATTTGGTGAAACCCCGAGGCTAAATCGAGTGTTGTGAAATATTTCGCGGATCCTAGTTGGTCCAGAATGTCTATAATGTTTGGTAGGGGGTATGCATCTCCTATGGTTTTTTCATTCAATTTACGGAAATCAATTACCATGCGCCATTTTTTATTACCTTGTGCGTCTGGTTTTTTCGGTACGACCCAGACAGGTGAATTGTAAGGAGACGTGGAATGTCGGATAATGCCCTGATCGAGGAGTTTAGTCACTTGTTTTTTAATTTCGTCTTTGTGAACCTGTGGGTGTCGGTATTGTTTCGTGTGTATTGTTATGTCATCTGTAGTTGGTATAATGTGACTGACTACTTGGGTGTGCCCTAGTTTATCACCCGGTAAGAAAAATAGGTGATTATATTCAGTTGTGAGATCGATTATTGACTGTTTTTCCTCTTCGTTTAGGTGATCTAGTCTTAGGTTTTCTCTAAGGGTGTCCAGGCGTTTCGCATCATGATTAGTTGAGGTTTGAAGTATCTGTAGGTTTTTATCAATGTTAGTGCCGCGATGGTCACGTGTAACCCGATTTGCTTCGCTGTAAGCTATGTGTGAATCTGTGTTTGCTGCAGGTTCGTCTACCACTTCTAGAGTTACTACTGGTCGTCCTATGTCTACAGCTGTTTCGCTGCAATTTATGGCATAAGCATATGCCAAACCTCGTCTATTCGTCACGAGAGCATTGCCTAGTAGGATATTTGGGCCTAAGTCTAATTTGTTAATTATTCCTGCTTTTGGTGACAATTTTGTTACTTTCAACGCTATTACTACCGAAGTTCGGGCAGGAATTGATATGATATCCTCATTAAAAATCTTAGTATTCTGTTGTTGGGAGAGGTCACCGTATTCGTTGGAAAAGAAATTGTAGCGTCTTCGTTACGTAAAAATGTCATGCTTAATATCCCTGCCTCTTTAATGGGAAATGAATCATCTACTATATGGAACTCGTGGGTATTGTTCCCGACTTGGACATCCATTGCTCCCAAAGTCTCTGTTGTGTCATCTGTAATGCCTATTATTTTGATTTTGTCGGGTCGCATACGTGTATCATCTTTTACCGCGCCGCGCTTTATTATGTTTATATCGGCTCCAGTGTCAAGAAGGAATGTAGTGGTTTCGTTCATGAGTTGCGGAGTTGATACCTGAGTCTTGGGCGTGTGCAGAGAGGACGTTGTTAATACTCGACAAGTGTCGACATGAGCACCGTGATTTCGATAAGATAACGGAATTCTACCTGTGTTTTGTGAGAACATTTGATTGGTTTCAAAACATATAGTCATATTTTCAGATCGTAAAAAGCCTGCGCTTAAAATTCCGTCTTCTTTAATCGGGAATGAATTATCTACCTAATGGAACTCATGCCGTGTTCCGAAAAATTCCAGATCGATACTTCCTAGAGTTTTTACAAATCCTTCACCTATTCCCCAAATGTTTCGCGTGTCCGTTGGTGTAAAACGAGTGTCTAGTGAGATGACTCCGACTTTAATTACGTTAATATTCGCACCCGTATCTACTAAAAGTGAGGCAGTTTTTCCCCGAATTTGCTTTGATTCAATGACAATTACTGGTGAACCGAGAAGTGATCTTCCATCATGCCCGGACGCTCTTCGTCGACTCGGGATGTCGCGGCGTCCGTGCGAAATTCCCGCTGCTCGTTTAAATCGTCATTAGTTTGTACTGCGTTACCGCCTACCGCAACATTTATCTGCGCGTTTCTTTGCTGATTGGATACGTGCTGTCCATAATTTCGGCTATTATAGTTACGATTGCTGCCATTAAATCGGTTGTCCGGTCGTCCGCGTGGATTATCATTCCATTGTCGGTTATATGGTTGCGCGTTACCTGGTCCGCGGTTGTTCTGTTCGCGTTGGTTGTATTGTGTATTCTGGGGATTGATACTGGGAATGTTGGATGGGGGATTCCCTTGATTCTGTGGTTTCCGCACGCGGCATTCATCAAATGTGTGACCAATTACTTTGCAAAACGTGCAGTACTTGCCGGCACGTTCTCTGGGTACACAGATGTCAATGGTATGGCCTGACCTTTTACAATAATTACAGTAGGGTCTATCTTGAGACTCTGGTCTCGAATTGCGTTTTGGATAATGTTTGCTTACATAGTCTGGCATCAGGTTGACCTCGTGAGACAGTCTTAAGGTTTTTCTTTCGTCTACGAACTTTTCAAATCGTATTGCTAGATCTATAGCTTCGCGTAATGTCCCCGGCTTTTCGTAAGTTACTCTTATTTCGAGCTCGTCTCTCAAACCTTTCATGAATGATCGACCAGCTAGATCTTTTATGAATTTATTTGTCATAACGACGAGCTCTGGATTATCTGAATTTCCGGAGATTTCTAATGCCGTCTCGACGAGTCTTTCCATCCGCATGCCGTATTCTAATACACTCTCGCCCCGGTTCTGCACTGCTCGCGTGATTTGTGCCTGTACGTCCGGTAATAACTCCTTCGGTTTATATGCCCGCTTTAAGTCTTTTAATAGGTCATCCAGCGATGTTAAACTCGTTTTTTGTATATACTTTTCTGCGGCGCCTTCTATTTTTAGGAATACGAGATTTGTAAATAGTGGCAAATCTCGCGCCTGAATTGATTGCTTAATACTTTCGACTTTTCGAATAAATGAATTTACTGGCATGTTAGTGCCATTGAAATTTGGTATTAGACTTATCACCGCTTGCAGTGACAGATACGGGCAGTTAGTGCTCCCGGCGTTAGACTCTTCACCTTGAGACATTTTTACTATAATTCCTACGCTTATAATAACCTATCCAAGACTTACAGAATGGTGAGCACTACAAACGTTGATCTGCTTAGCTGCATCTCCAGGTTGCAGTTCAGGAGTATGATGAATCCGGAATGGGTCTGTGCAGGGTGAGACGTGTCCAGGGGTCGCAGAGTCGACACTTTGCTGAGCCTTCGTAGATTCGTAGATTACTTCTTCGTAGAGATTCGTAGATTATTTTCTTCGTAGAGATTCGTAGATTATTTTCTTCGTAGCGATTCGTAGATTAGTAGATTCGTAAATTACTTTCTTTGTAGAGATTCGTAGATTATCGAAACAAGGGTGCAGATCGAACGGTAAGAGGAAATTTTAAGATGTGCACGATATCACTGTAACTCGATAACTATAGAACTGTTCACTTTTTAAACCGTCTATACGTCTTGTGTATGATTCACTGATTTGGGCGATAGATACATAGTCCTTGAGAAGTTGTAATTTTCACTTCAAGAAGAAAGGTTTCTGCTTCTACCAGCTGTGACGTAAATCAGGAGTTTCGCTAGGATTGTAGCTTTGTTGAGTTCTATGAGTTCGTACCTCGTTTTTACATCCAAGGATAACCGGTTTTAAGTGGTAGACGATTTTGCACTATAATAGACCGGTAAACGAGGGGTTCCGCTGCCACCAATTTGTTATGTCACAGTGGAGGTAGGTGGTGGAAGTTGGTGGAAGTTGGTGTAGATTGACGTAGACTGATGTTTATTGAAGTGAAATAGATTTATTTAGATAATCCGTATAGTCGGTGGTTCTAATAGTTGGTATTGAGAGTTGGTTGGTCGCTTATTAGGTTACGAGATAGGTAGTGTGAAATGGGAATAAGTAGTTACGAAGTGAGTGGTTTTAGATTGGAATTGGTAGTGAGTAGTGGAGATGAGGCGTGGAAAAGGTAGACTCGGTTTTGAGAGGGGGTTTTGGGCGAGTTGCACATCCGGTGTCCGTGTGCAACTCGCGTGATTCTGGCGGAAAGCGAGGATCAGGTAATTTGATGATCAGGCGAAAGGAAGTGATGGATCGGGTGGATGTTGGGGGAAACGGAGTTGCGATGTAACACTTTTTTCCCGCAAAATTTACTTTTTGTCCCGCAAATTTACTTTTTTCCCGCAAATTTTACTTTTTGTCCCGCAAATTCACTTTTTTCCCGCAAATTTTACTTTTTTCCCGCAAATTTTACTTTTTGTCCCGCAAATTTACTTTTTTCCCGCAAATTTTACTTTTTGTCCCGCAAATTTACTTTTTTCCCGCAAATTTTACTTTTTTTCCGCAAATCTACTTTTACTCCCGCAAAAGTGAGTTTGCGGGACGAAAAGTAAAGTCGGGAATAAAATGCCACTTTTGTCCCGCTTTTCAGGTTAATAAAGTAGTCTTTTCGGTTGAGTCGGGAATAAAATATATTTTTCCGGAAATTTTTTGGCTTTTGAAGTCTTAGTATTTTAGAAACTAGAAGTTATATTGACATTACAATTTTTTTGAATTTATTAATCATTTAATGCATTAATTTAGTAGGGTAGACCGGGGCGAGTTGTAACAGGGGTGAGTTGTAACATCGCGTTTTTTCTCGACGAAATTACATTACATATGCATTTCGTCGAAAGAAAACGCGATGTTACAACTCACCCCTGTTACAACTCGCCCCGGTCTACCCTACATAAAATAGTTTTTGCTTATTTCTTTAATATTTTTTATCAAAAAAATTCATAAAAGTATCCGATGGTTCGATAGCTTTAATATTTGGCTATAAGTACGTATTTTAAAAAAAAAAAAAAAAACACTAACGAAAAAAATTATTATCAATTTCAGGTGACAAATATTCTGTGAAAACAGACCAAAAACGTGCCGAAAACGCGGCGAGGCAAGCTGAGCGCAAAGAGGCGGTCAACGAGCGGCTGAAAGCTAAGTTGGCCGCCCGAAAAAGCCTCCAGCCTCCTGCCGCAGGGGCGTCCACCAGCAGCGCCCAGGCAGGTCAGCCACCAGCGGGTGGCGAAAGATGGAAGGTAAAGAATTGAAGAATAGTTTTCGAGTTTTATTCAAAATTTAAATAAAAAAATAAAAATAAATGAAAAAAAAAATATAATAAATCAGAGTATTTATTACATAAAAAAATTTTCGACGCCATCTTTTTTCAAGTTTGAAGGGAATTATTATATATATTTATATAATATATTAATTTCAGACCTACCCCGCTGGTGGCAGCGGACGCGCCGAACGGGAGGACGACCCCTGGGGAGGGAGGTAACGTCATATCCCCCACGGAAAATGATAATAATAAACATTTAACATTTAACATTTCTCATTTTTTTTCAAATTTTAATAAACATGTAACATTAACATTAAATATTAAATGAACATTTAATTTAACATTTAACATTTTTTTTTATTATAAGTATCACACATAATACTTATTTCGTGTAATTAGAATTAGAAATCCAAAAAATGCGATACGCATTTATCTCGACACACAGTTTTTTCAAGAACAAAATCCTCAACAGAAAAGTTTGCGTGTGACCCCTTTATCTCTTATACATAGGGCACAGGAGAGTCCAAAGTTTGGGGGACGAATAATTTTTTATTTCGACTTGATGCGGCGACAAATTACTGAATATTCAAAAATTCATAAAAAATACATAAATCAATCCAGTCTCAAACACTAGGTGTGCTTTTTATTCAGAATTAATTTATCTATAAATATATAAACATATAAACATATAAACATATAAACATATAAACATATCGTTCGTTAGTTACAAAAATCAGAAGAAATAAAAATAATGTTTCCTGTGTTATTCTTATGGGAAATCGAAAAGTGCGATGCGCACTATCTTATCATTAATATTAAGAGCTTATATTTTAACAGGCCTGGGGTGCGATTCTGGGTTGTCTGGCGCTACTTAGCTCCTGGCGTTACTTATCGCCAAGGTGGCCTCTCCTCAAACAGATAAGATATAGCGGCAATTGTTATTTGAAATCAAACAAAACTTAACGTAGAAAGGTAGATACTGCTAGAGTCACAACTCACACGTACAAATGAGTCCTGAATAAAGCGTTCTCATTGGTTCTCATTGGCCGAAGCAGCGCGACAAGCCTCGAAACAGGCCTCGCGCTAAATATTGTTATGTCGCGATCTAGCAGCCGGCGGAAAAATATCATATGTTTGAGATATGTTTGAGGAGAGGCCACCTTGGCGATAAGTAACGCCAGGAGCTAAGTAGCGCCAGACAACCCAGAATCGCACCCCAGGTTGGGGTATCGTCACCGCGTGTTGTGTGTTTGCGTCTTGAAGAAAATGAGTTGGAATAATGATTCGGGTGATAGCGATTTTGGTGATGGCATACCGCCAGAACTTCTTCAGGATGCGAAGAGAGCTTCCGAAAATTTGCTCCCCTTAAAATCCAAACAGAAATACACAGCCGTGTATAACCAGTTCACGGCTCGGAGGAAAACGAAAAAGACGAATTCATTTGACGAATCAGTGTTGCTCGTATATTTCAAAGAACTCGAAAATACATTAAAGCCATCTTCCATGTGGGCTCGTTATTCAATGCTGAGACTGACCATAAAAGTCTACGATAAGGTTGACATCAGTACGTACGGAACCTTGTCTGCTTTTCTGAAGAAAAATTCTACTGGTTTTAAAGGCAAAAAATCAAAGGTTTTTGCAGCAGAGGAAATGAGAAAATTTTTCCTTGAAGCTCCGGATAGCGAGTACTTAGCTATAAAGGTAAATGTGATAGAATTATATATCATATGCACCCATATATCCCCCAAATGCGTGATGTTGTATATAGACTAGATTTCCTATGTTATTTACAGGTTGCTTGCATATTCGGGATCACTGGCGCATGCAGACGTCATGAACTTTGTGATGTGACCATAAGTGACATTGAAGATCATAGCAATATGCTTCTGGTCACGATTTCAAAAACTAAAACTGGTATCGAGCGAAAATTCACAGTCATCGATGAGTTTTATGCCATTTTCAAAAGATACGTAGCTCTGCGGCCCCTTGAAACAAAATCGAACCGATTTTTCTTGAGCATGAGAAAAGGAAAGTGCATACAGCAGGTTATCGGCATTAACAAGTTTGGTGGTATGCCGAAGGAAATTGCAGCCTATTTGAAGTTGCCAAATCCTGAGCTTTATACAGGACACAGTTTTCGACGAACTTCTGCTACACTTTTAGCTGATTCAGGCACCGACATCATGACACTCAAACGCCACGGTGGGTGGACGTCTGATAAAGTTGCAGAAAGTTATGTCGAGGAATCGGTGACCAACAAAAAGAAGATTTGCCAACGAATAACTGGATCGGTAATGTCCAACGAATTGACTCTGAATGAAACAGCGGTTCCCCATGTTTCAAGAAATGAGCACGATGTGAATACTTGTCCATCGACATCAACAGCCTCCAGTAGTTCGGCCACAAATGTCATAGAACAAGAAGCATCGCCAAGTATATTAGTTCCTAAGAAAGATTTTTCTTTGCAAATAAATAACTGTACTAATGTGACTATTCAATATATTCCAAAATAAGCTAAAAAATTCAACAAGGTTAAAAAAAAGTAAGAGAAAAAAAGGATAAGACAGTTTTACGTTATCATTTTGTTAGTTCTATGAAAAAGTACAAAGAAAAAAAAATATATTATCAAAGTAAGAATAAGAGAGTATATAAGATAAGTTTTCATAATATAATGTAGATCTCATAAGCTTTGTGATAGGATAAGACAGAAAAAAAGAGAATATAAGACAAAGGACCCCGCACAAATCTTATGGAAATTGGATCCCGGTCAAATTTGTGACCATGATGACTTTTGATCAGGATGAACTGAAGCACAACATACTACAATTTTGGACAATTTGACCGGGATCCAATTTCCATAAGATTTGTGCGGGGTCCTTTATTATCGTGTTATTGTTAATTACGTAGTTTTTAGGTAAGCTAGTGGCGAAGGCTAAAGTAAAAGAAGAGCAGATTATAGGAGAGTTGATACAATAATAATAAATTGAAAAAAGTTTATATGATTTTGGAAAAAATTTTTAGTCTATTAAAATGTGATATACTTTTGTTTCAAGTGAGGTGTGAATACCAGTACTAATTTAATAAAAATAATTTTGAAAAATAATCTTGAACTGATATTATTTACTTTGTGGGGGGCTTCGCCCCCCACACCCCCCACCGGGGCTTCGCCCCTGGACCCCCGTCGCAGTTTCGGGTGAGCGGCGTTTAGGTTATTTAGCTACCCACTGTTGTCACTTCATTTGCTATCCACTTTCTAGAATCGAACTTCCCATCAGGTTTTACAAAAAATAGGATGTGTAACTCGTGCGGGGTTGGCGATTCCTGACGAGTGTGAATGCAGCACTCGCCTTCGGCTCGTGCTGCAAACTTCACACTCGTCAGGAATCGCCAACTTCCCGCACTCGTTGCACAATATACTATTAACATGCTTCACATTGTCTGCTGCTCTCCCCCACTCTTCGACTACTCTCGCGCGCTGGGCCGTTTTTGGTGATGTTCAGCTTCATTTCTAACATATTTCTCAGCGTTTTAATGCAAAACCAAGATGAACGTTTTGAAGTATGAAAATTCTACTTTCGAAATCCGTTTTGGAAATTGAAATCGGACCACACCTGTGGCATTCAGACCTGCTGGAAAATCGCATAGTAAAAAACTTAAATGGCCACAGATTGAAAACTATTCATCGGACAGCGCCTGCTTTTCGCACATAAAAAGTTTTCATTACAAACTAATACTGGCCGAAAGATATACGCTACATCTCAAAAAATGACCGAGTTATGAATTTTTGTAAAAACTGCATTTTAGCCGGTTTTTTGCAATTTTCTCATAAACTAACGGTCCGATCGAGTCGTGCGACCTTTCATTTTCTTCGTATTTTCATTCTCTACAATTTCTCTGTTGACATCATCACGATTACTCCAACAGTTTTGATAATATAAGCAAAAAACTAAAAAAAAAGCGATTTTTTGCATAAAATTGTTAATAACAAAGTTGTGAATAATAAACTCGAGTGAAAAACACATCACTGTATCATATGAATCTATTCTACAAACAATAGCGCAGTCGGTTTTCTTCTAACACGGTTTACAAAAAATCACCCACTCCAAATCTCTGCAGCTTGGTCTAGATAACAACATTTAAATATTGTGCGATTCATAACGATGGATTGTGCTGGATTACATTAGTATCGTTTTACAGATACCAACATTGAACCGGGCGTTGACATTGAGGACACACAAATACTTCTACAAAATATGGAAAGTGGTGATATAGTGGCCCCTTTTTCTGATAATTGTGACAGAACAGAGGCACCCGTTAATGCACGCAGCTCCACCACTTCGAGCGACGCTTCGTTACATTCATCCAGCTGTCTCGATGAGGGCCCGGAATCGTTACATTACGATACGGATGGCACAGCGGATCTGATCAACAAGGTCGAAGTGCATAATTCTGTCGGAAACACTGTAATGTTTGAAACCTCACATTCGACCGTAGCCGAGGTTTTTATGATGGTACAAGGTCTAGCTCTCCGTTACCATTTATCACGTGAGCCGAGATGTGCTATTATGGAGTTGACAAAGACACTCGCTGGACCAAAATTCAATTCATTGAATGTTAGCACATACATAATGTCGCAAAAGTTCGACCCACCGGCGAATAAATTGCTTTACATTTTTTTTTGTCCTGTTTGTTATGAACAACTGTTAGAACCTGTATCAAAAAGTTCTGCACGCAAGGTCCAAGGTGATCACATGTGTGAGAAGTGCAAAGAGGGAAGGAAAATCTCACTAGACTCGAGCAACTACTATCTGAGTATCGATATCGAGTATCAAATACGAATCTTAATAGAAGATTCATGTATCAGAAATATTCTAATCGACCGGTTCCGTGAAATTCAGCATCGGCTAGATAAGCCCACAGACAACGTATACATATCTGACGTGCATGATGGGTCGCTGTACAAGAAAACTGTTGGAAAATTATATAACAGTGATAATGTTGTTTTAACAGTCAACTTCAATACCGATGGTGCTCCGCTATTCAGAAGTTCAAAAAGAAGTTTTTGGCCAGTGCAATTGACGTTGAATGAGCTTCCCCCAAAGTTACGATTTCGAACATTGATTTTGGGTGCTGTTTGGATTGCTGAAGCGGAACCTAAACCTGCGTTCTTGAACCTTTACATGAAGTCGTTCGTCAACCAAATGAATAGGTTGACGAGTGTCGGTATTCAAGTCACAGGAGACCAGGGTGAGATGTTGAATTTCAAGATCGTTCCACTTTTGGCTTGTGTGGACTCTGTCGCGCGGCCTATTATGCAAAATCGCCTTCAATTTAATGGGTACATGGGATGTAGTTGGTGTTATGCCTATGGCGAGTACGCAGCACACGCAATGCGGTACCCGGTAACAAACCATGATGCAGACTTAAGAACCCACGAAGACTATCTTAAAGATGCTCATGCAGCTCAACAGTCTGGAAAACCAATCCGCGGGGTTAAAGGCTTTTCAGTTCTAGCCAACATTTCTAAATTTGATTGTATTTGGGGCCTTCCTCCAGAATATATGCATGCTATATTGCTGTGACTGGCACGCCAATTGTGGGAATTGTGGTCCTCTCCTGGCGGTGAAATTCACTTAACAGTAGCCGAACGAAGTCAGCTAAACGAACGTTTGCTAAATATCCGACCGCCACATGAATTACATCGTTTGCCAAGAACCCTACTGGATAAGGCCAAGTGGAAAGCTTCTGAATGGCGAAGTTGGCTTTTATTCTACAGTGTACCTGTTTTATCTGGAATATTACCTTCTGAGGCCCTTGAATCGTTTTCGTTGTTCGTACGTAGTGTTCACACTCTTCTGCTACCAAAAATTTCGGAGCAAGACTTGAGGCAATGTGAAATAGATCTTATACGATTTGTCGGGGAATGCCAAATTATGTATGGAAAAAAAGCAATCACATTTAATCTACATAGTGTACTGCATTTGACGGAAGCTGTCCGTCGTTGTGGACCATTATGGGCAACATCAGCTTTCCCATATGAAGGAGGAATTTTTCACCTAAAAAATCAAGTAAATGGTCCGAGAGGAGTAACAGATCAAATTGCAAAGGGTATATTACAGATGTATACATTTCGAAGTTACATATCGGGTACGCCTACAACAGATGTCTGTGCAGAATACTACCAACGCATATTTTCCAAACGCAAATTGATAAGACAGTTCGAAAAGTCAGACGAAGATGCCATATTACTAGGTGAAGAACGAGAGCTCGAGGACAAACTTACACACTTGACGTGCAATGATACCATAAATGCACAGAGGAAAGGTAGAATTTTCAACCGATGTATTTACAAAAATACAGTGTACCATAGTATATTGTATACACGCCCGACAAAAACCAAGGACACCGTTGTGAAATTAAAATCCGGAAGTTTTGTTGAAATTTGGAATTTCATATTGTCGAATGGCATATCGATACTGCCATTCTAATACGTCGTATCCCACAAAATTTCAGAAATGGACTTTTTTTTAAAAATTGAATGATAATGATGTTGTGGAGCTTATGTTCAAGTTTTAGCGGTCAAATCGTTGATTTACTATTTTCAAATAAATATTCCAATTCGTCAAGTCCTATCCTTTCAATGGTGATAGTGAAGCGTTTTCATGGCCACAAAATTTCAGAAATTGACTTTTTTTTTTAAATGGAATGATAATAATGTTGTGCAGCTTATGTTTAAGTTTTAGTGGTCAAATCGTTGATTTACTATTTTTAAATGAATATTCCAATCCGTCAAGTCCTATCTTTCCAATGGTAATAGTGAAGCGTTTTCATGGCCTCCTGAACAATTTTACAAATGTGGGATACTAGAATAGCAGGATATTAGAATGGCAGTATCGATATGTTATATTAGAGCGAGTAAAATTGCAACCAAATCAGTTCGTAATAATGTGCAAATGGCACATATGAAACAGGTCGTAAGTACCGATGGAGGGTTACTAATTGTGCCGATTGCGGATATAGAGTGTAATGTTATTTATGTCGATGTGAAATATGCTACTTTCATATGTATTCCGCCGAACGTTTTTGAAATACAATAATAATAACAAGAACATTGATATCATTTTCTCAATGATCCACTTCCACTATCTTGCATTTGAATTTCATATTGTTTTCACAGATACAACACATCGCACCAGGGTATCAGATACGTACAAGATTGTTCATAATCCCGATAGAGTGTAATCAGCAGCTCTTTGATACAATCAGACAGATCGAAAAAGACCGCTAAATTGGGTCTCCGGTAGTTTTGAGTGCAAAACAGTTTTACCGAAATAAGTTCTGTATTTTAATGTTCGAGAGAACTTCTTTAATATACCTATTTCTATATTGGTATCGTCCGATACGAAACGGTTCGACAAAATTTGTTCTACAGGATATTTTCTACAGAATTTTTTTCTGAGGAAAACTTCTTATAAACACCTTTTTTTCTCGCTTACATACACGGAGAAAAATCCCCTGTCCAGAATACTGTAATTAAGGTAACTTTTACCAAACTGGCTAGTGCCTATATGGATAGTGTGCCTGTTCGGTAATTTTTACTTTATTTGTTTGGTAAACTCAAAACTTGATGTTTAGTTCACGGATCCAGGCCCAAGAGTCAGAATTACCGAATCGTACGGCACATTTAGTCAATATGGTAACTGCTACTGCAAATCAATGATCAATTCACCAGTGCCTGTATAGCTTGAATTACTAGTCAATGTCGTCACATCTACTATATTCTTTCTACCAAAATATTTAGTACCAATTACTGTATAGGCACACCATCCATACAGGCACCTGCGAGTTTGGTGAAATTTACCACGATTCCTGTAAATATCAACTGTTATATGCGGGGTATAGGTACACGCAAATAATAACTCTGTACATTTATAGAAATTGTTTACGTTTATTGAGTATAATATTATTATTCACACAGTTTAGGTGTTATATACATACGCATTATACGCTCTGTATCAAAGATCTTACTCACTGATAGGAAGCAAAAGTACTAAATTGAAGGGCCGGATTGAATAACGCCTTCCGCGCTCGAGCCGATCAGACAAGCCCCCGAACGTATGCAGTCGCCGCTGAGCGCGGAGCGCGGAGCAAACTTTTTAGTCACTTTATGCAATTTGAGTAAAGAAAACTGCTCGGAATTCTGGAACAAAAAGAACCGAAACAATGAATTAGAAGTGTTGAAATAACTGATAAACTGATTATAAATGGATTATGATAGTTCTGCACAAATATACCTTTTGTCAGAATTTTCGTTCAGTTTGCTGTCGATTAATATGCTCGACACTAAGGCAGAATCAATTTTTTCCAAGGTACAATGGGTGTATAAAAATTCTCGGCCTCTCCGATCTGTTGATAGCAGTTCTTCCAAATTGTTTCTAAGGCCCAAACATCTGTACCACTTTGCGATGCTGGTGGCTGTGTTGGTTGTGGTCTTCTGTCGCTCACCGAATTCTGTAGGCCTACTTCGTTAGGTTGTCACTATTCATACAGGTTCTGAATGTTCGGGTGCTCCACTGATGGGGCATGATCCAGAGTCTGCATTTGTTGTGGAAGAATAAACTGGCCTGTATCGTAAAATTGTGAAAACTATGAGACCGAAGGCAAAAAACAAGCAGGAGAGTAAAGATAATTGATAAAATACGTACCAGATCCCAACTGCGTGGATGACGTCACATAGTCTGGCACCATACCTTGTTCCTGGCATAATGGTGTCGTTTCTGAGCCATTTATTAATGGCACACGTAGATTATACCCGTTGCACACATTTCCACCATCTTGGACACTCATGTTGCCACGACACTATGTTTGCAAACTGTTTGATGAGACAGTGACGGTTGTAGTACAAAAAACTAAGTTCGCCGGTCACCAAAACTGGCACCGCGGTAATTGTCCCGCAAACTCGTGTTCGGACGCACGCAACAGTAGCTGTCGCTGTAGCGGCATGCGAATTCTACCGATTTTATGGTACTTGGTGACTTGTACTGAAGAAGCTGGTACGAATCACCATGCATTTCGGTGATATTCCCGCTAACACGAGTTAGAAGTACGAACTAATATCGATCACTAGAGGCGCATGCAAATTATACCGATTCATCAGTATCCTTACCGACGATGCTGGTATATGTTTCGCCGCGTAAGGTAGTAGAACCTACCGAACGGATTAGTGAAGCATACGCTCCTTTATGACCGGTACTCTCAATTATGACCAAGTATAGTATACTAGAAAATCGGTCAAATCTGCTGTAATTGCATCAGTAGGCATTACCTAAGATTTTTCGTGGATTATACTTTCACGCACTTACTCGGGACTGTATACATTTGTAATTATAACCCGAACTAGAGTACCCCTAACCATAAAAATTTTACTGGAGGAGAGCGGTAATCTGAACACCAGGATTTTTCTCCGTGTAGAGTCCCGTCTGAAACATCCTACGTATGTTTATCCCTTCGAATATCGTTGAAACACGTAAACAGGTTGGCTATAACAATCATTCAGAGCTACTGCATTATCCATGATCGAAATATGATATGGGCGATTATGATAGTTTTATATATGGGGCATTCCATGCCAACCCGTCCTACCAATGGATTTTGCACCTCCGATTTCGCTGAAATTGGGGCACTTTTTTGTATCCCTAGAGAAAGGTTTTTATGATTTTTTTCAGATTTTTTCATCCAGCCAATCGGGGGATATGAGTTTTGTGAGATTTCGCGGATTTTTTTTTTTAAATAGCCATAACTTAGGGGAAAATTATCCGATTTGGGTTTCTTTTTTTTTCAAAATTCGTGTTTTTCGATGAATTTCCTGAAATATTTATGCAAAAAATTATTCATCATGAATTTGATTGTTTTTTTTTCATTTTAAACTTAAAACAGCGATTTTGAGATTGTTTGTATCCTTCGATTTTTTTGTTAAATTTTTCAAAAATATTACTCCACGAAACACGAATTTTGAGCCTAGTCTCGTAATGGATAATGATGGGTTATAATTTTTTTTTAATTTTGAAATTAATTATTTTTTTTTTTTCAAGTTTTTTTTTTACTATGAGATGATATCTGAAAAAATACCATACATTATGATAATAAACAATTATTAAACCGTTATTTTTCAATTTTTAACTGATATTTTGACTTTGTTGAAATATCTCTTTCAAATATCTTTGATTCTTTAACCCACTTTTTCGTATTTTTCAAATCATAAATCCGAGTTTTTTGAAATTTTTTCAATTTTTTTCCGAAATTTTTATGTTAAAAATAATAACTAATATTATTCTAGTGTGCCAACTGGCCAAAAAAAAAAATTGAATGAAGAACAAATTTTTATTGCTATGAACTAAAAAAAAATAATTAATTTACATAATTGGCACATTAGGATACTATCAGTTATTATTCTTCATATTGAAATTTCTGTAGGAAATCACCAATAATACATAAATGGAAAAACAAAACATGAAAAAAAATAATCAATTTCAAATTAAAAAAAAAATTATAACCCATCATTATCCCATTACGAGACTAGGCTCAAAATTCGTGTTTTGGGGAGTAATATTTTTGAAAAATTTAACAAAAAAATCGAAGGATACAAACAATCTTAAAATCGCTAGTTCAAGTTTAAAATGGAAAAAAACAATCAAATTCATGATGAATTATCTTTTGCATAAATTTTTCAGAAAATTCATCAAAAAACACGAATTTTGAAAAAAAAAGAAACCCAAATCGGACAATTTTCCACTAAGTTATAGCTTTTTAAAAAAAAAATCCACGAAATCTTACAAAATTCATATCTCCCGATTGGCTGGATGAAAAAATCTGAAAAAAATCATAAAAACCTTTCTCTAGGGGTACGAAAAAGTGCCCCAATTTCAGCGAAATTGGAGATGCAAAATCCATTGGTAGGACGGGTTGGCATGATATGCCCCATATATAGATAAATTAAAAAGAAATAAAAAAAGCTGCTCGATTTTCCTTATAACACCAAAATAATCCACAATAAAAAATATTTATTCACTTATTTATAGAAATATTACAATAATCGGTGAAATTAGGAAAATCAAAAAAAGTTCGGACCGGGATTCGAACCAGCGATCCAGCGGTTACGAAGCGGAGACGTTACCGACTACGCCGCGCACTTGTTGTATTCTGTCTAACGCAGATAGTATATGACGGCTCGAAAATTATTGGAATTTTCGATTTCGAAAACGGCTGAGAGGCGCGCCCTATTACTTGCACCTGTTACACCTCTGGGTGCGAACTACCTGTGGAATTAAAAAGTTCCGAATCGGTGACTCATGTACCTGATGCTCCCCTGTTAAGTTCTATGAAAGTTTGTTTTAGGGTAATTTAAGGGTTTTTTCAACTTTTCCCAGAGGAGCTCCAAATATCATAACCCGTGACAAACAACTCACGCGAACGAGCATAATTTCACCAGCCTTCAGCTGGTGAAACAGTTGCAATACGTTACACTATACACAAAAATCTCATCGGAAAATGGTTCTGTAAACTAAAATTGTTTACAACAGTTTTCTGGGACTCCTCGTCCATATACTCGCGATAAGTAAGACAATTATGCGGCGGGAAAAAATCCTACCGGCCAATAATTTTGTAAAGTGATTGAGTTAAACCATTTATTAGGATGTTTGTTCTTCATAGAACCGTGACCGAAAGATTATTTGAAGGGGCTGCACTGAGAGAACAGTATTGTTCCAGTAAAAATACCAAGTATTACCGAGCGAGTTGAGTTGTAGTCAAAATACGTATTGCTCTCAGCAAAATACCGGTTATGAGAATAACACGCTGCGTCGCCGTACGTACAGTTCTGAGCAAAATACTATGGATTGTTAGTAGAGCAATAGCAAGTTTCGTTCCCAGAACAAGAAATATTGTCAGTGGAAAAATACAGTTTTCTCAGTGTGGTGCAAAAAGGGTGTGTAAGTGAGTGCAAACGTGGGTGACATGTTTTTCCAATTCTTCAAAATGCTTGTAAGTTTATTCCAGCAGTAGAGGTGTTCAAAAAAACTTTTGAGCAACTTTTAGTTTTTGTCATCTTTGCCCTTCTTGTACCGAGCCTCTCAATTGTGCTGTAGAAAAAACTATGTGGAACAATTTAAGTAGAAGATTTAACATGTGGAACATTTTCTGTAGGAGAAAAACCTCTTGGATCGAAAACGAGGATCTCGACTTCCGGATAAAGTAGGATAGGTTGATGGATCGGAAGGAAACTGATAGGAAAGGTATCTGGACACTCCGATTGAAGCGAATAGCGCCAAAAAACGTCCACGATCACGGATGAATCGGGGATTTCGCTCCCGAATAGACTCGGATAGGCGGCGGATCGGATGAAGACCGATAAATAACGTATTTGGAAATTCGGATTGAATCTTATAGCGCCAGTAACGTACAAGATCACATGAAATCCGGATGAAACGTGGATCTCGGCTTCCGGATAAAGTCGGATAGGTTGATGGATCGGAAGGAAACTGATAGGAAAGGTATCTGGACACTCCGATTGAAGCGAATAGCGCCAAAAAACGTCCACGATCACGGATGAATCGGGGATTTCGCTCCCGAATAGACTCGGATAGGCGGACGAATCGGATGAAGACGGATAGGCAAGGTATCTGGAAATCCGGATTGAATCGAAAAGCCACAAGAATGTGAAAGATCACACGGAAACCGGATAGAACGTGAATCGGTTTTCTCAATTTCAGAACGATAAGCTGCAAGTCCGGAATGAAATCGATTGGAATTGATTGAGGTCAGACCCTATTAAATCAAATAGAATGAGACTCTTGATGGTCCGAATGCAATCGGATACATTTTTTATAGTAAAGATCGGAAAGAATCACATGTGGAATTCACATCGTATAGAATCTGATAAAAACGAAAAGAAATTTTATCCGTATTTCCTGATAGCGACCGGTGTCTGATTGAATCGTATACGATCTGATTAGTGTTATATTCGCAACTTCGCGGTTCTGGATAGACCGCATAGAAACTGATTGGATTTAGTCAATATTTCTATTCGAATAAAATAGATTTTATCGGATTTTTCCGGCAGGGTAGTGGACTCATCACAATTTGGTAAAGCTACTCTCGCTAGTCTTTCAATTTCTACACCGAGCGAAGGAAGACCTTCTTTTTTGCCCTGTTTCCTAAGTCCCAATTGAGTTAAAGACAATTTAGAAGTCAGTTGATTATCGAATCTTAGACGTAAGGCTCCGCTGAGTTTATCGTAATTTTCAACATCGGAATCAGCGAGAGTTGATAGAACGGCTAAGGCGGGGCCTCTCAGACTTCCGGCTAGTTGCCCGGCTTTAGTAATGGAAGTTCACGAATTAACTTTAGCTATTATTTGGAATTGTCTTTCGTAATCTGCCCACGGTATTGTCTCGTCAAAGAAATTTACTTTTAGGTTAGACGATTTGGATACAGTCTCTTTATTTATGACAGTCGTGTTGTTTAATTGTTTGTCGCAACTACTCCCGGCGCAAGACAAATTAAGAGGCACAGTATTATTAATTCTATTTTCAAGAGTGTTATCGCCAGCCATGTGGTCAGTATGGTGTACATTGTTTGCGTCCCGAATTGAGTGTTCAATTCGGTCGCTTTGGGGGACGGTACGAGTGTGCGGCGTGAAAGTAGCCGCTTCACCCGTACGTGGTCTACGAATAGTTGGGGAGGGTTCTTCCTCCCCATAATTATGTACAGACCGAATGACAGCTGGCTCAACGACTTCCTCGATCCTCATCGGGGAACGTCTGGGAGTCGAAGTCTGTGAGATCGTTTGTTCCTGCGGCTCAAGGCGTCTCATGAGAAGGGAAAGGGTAGCCTACTGGGCTGCTTGGTTTGCCTCGCGTTCCTCACGAAGACGAGTTGTCTCCCGCTCTTCGCGGTCGCGCTGGGCTGCCAAATTTGCCTCGCGTTCAGCTCGGCGTTCTTCTCGTTCCTCCCGTCTAGCTATCAACGCGGCTTCTCTCTCTTCGCGTTGTTTTGTAATTTCGCGTTCTTCACGATCGCGTTGACGTTGGTCTTCCCGCTCTTCTCTTTCTCTTTGAGCGGCCAAATTGGCTTCTTGTTGTGCTGCTTGTGCAGCTAGGCTTGCTTGTTGTTGAGCAGTTTGAGCAGTTAGGCTTGCCTGTTGTTGAGCGGCCAAAGCTTGAAATAGTCGCTCCATCATGTCGACTTGAGGTGGTGTTTGCTGGTTTCCAGCGGGTTCGTCAGTAGAAGCAGTAGCTCGTCGACGAGACATTTCGTTTTTCAGTTATAGTTGATTCACAGTTGATTCACAAAATATTCACTTTATCGGTCTCGGAAAATTCCCGATTCTGACACCAATGCAACGATTTTAGTAATCGTTGAGTTAATAAGTTATTACGTAGGTTCTCCAAGAAAAATAAAGTGACTCTTCGTGGAATTATATATTGTAACTTACTGCACCAATATCTCAGCTGAAGGCTGGAGATATGGTGCTAGTCCGCGTGAGTGTCTTTGTCACGGGTGATGTCTTTGGAGCTCCTCCTGAGGGAAAAGTGAGAAACCTCTAAATACCCAAATGATAGACTCGGATTAGGTTTCCCTAAACAGAGCTGTGAATTGCAGAGCTGGATATATCACGCTAGCCAAGCCTGGTAAGTAGTTCGAAAACACTCTCAGATCAAGCATGCGGATTCGGGTTTGTTAGACCAGTACCGCCAGCCTGAGAGCAAACTCAGAACTACTAATCGACAGAGCTGGGCGAGCCACACACACCAAGCCTACCTCGAATCGAATGATGATGATGATTTATGAAGGCTGAAATGTCGTAACAAAATAATAGAACGAAAAGGAAAATGAAAGAAAAGGATGCAGTTTAACAAGAATAGATTTAATGTTAATCATTTAGAATTTCATAGCATGAAAAGAAAAGAACATAAAGTAGCATGTTTTAACATAGCGTTGCTATAAAGCAAAATCATAAAGAAATAAAGTAAAGCATCAAACTAAAGAATCAATAAGCAGTAATTAAAGTTAAACTAATTATAATTTTCTAAACTAAATCAATGTTTCCGATCAGGTTTTAAATGATAATTCAAATTTGATAATCCGGTGATTCGCGGAGTTTCAATCCGCGAATCGAATAAATTGCGCAGTTAATCTGGTTAATGCGACTTCTAAGCTTGCCGTCTAATTTTTTAACGTGCATACAAAAATTAGTAAAACTATTATGTGAAATGTGAGATTTATTAGACTTATTTTTTCAATATCAAAAATCGTGATTCTAATCCTTCAATTTTAGTAAGTCCGAATACGATTTATGAGCAAGAGCGGTCACGCACTATTTTAGCTACGTGCCTAATTGATTTGATTAAACGATGTGACTCGACGGGCGCTTTGCCACACAATCGGTAGCGGTTGTTCCGGTACCCCCTCTTTATAGCGAAATCCGCGACGACCGCGGATCTGCGGTGCGGTTGCACGGAACTCGCGGTATGCACGGAATTGCGGCTCACTCACGGTCGCTCCTGCGCGTCGCGGTTGCGCGGTGGTCATTGTCCGACTGCACTGGCTAGGCGGCGGCCGTGCCAGCACAGCCGGAACGTTACAATATGTTTTGCAATGAGATTATGTATTCAGAAAATACAGGTCTGCTTCAGTAGCTAGCTAAAGACAGACTGATTTGTTTTACAATACTCGTTGTTGACGCAGCAGCCGAGGTTCTTATATTTTAAAGGATGTCATTTATCATATAGGCTACTAGATGATGTATATGAATTGAATGGAATATTGGTGATTTTACCCAATGTAACAGTATAAAAGACGTAAGTCTTACCTTACAAGTGTTAGTGAGCCCGTGTTGCTCACTCACTAACTCAAAGTCAATACATGTGCTTAAACGACGAAATTCATAACGTATACAGATTATAGTTCATAAGATTAGTAATTCATTTATTTTGGAAGGTACACGGAGAAAAACATATTATCAGAATGACTATCCATCGTATGCTCAAATGACATATCGTATCAGATGAACAATTCGATTTCTCATTATAACAATACGTTTATCTGATTTAAGAATACTTATTTGCTTATTTAATAGTTTATAGTATGATTAAAATAGTGATATAAGTTTGACCCAGATAACAAAACGTGCGGGCTCATGACAGCCGCACGACGTGCGAACACAATATGTCGACATGAGTCCGTCACGCTCCTCACACGACCTGAGGATCGTAAATAAAACCTCATAGTGGGCACACTCGGTCAGCACAATATGCCGCATAGCGTGCCGCCACCATGAGTGCAAACTGATGGAGTCTTTCAATTAGTCATACAGACCTACATGGGGCGATTCCTTTTCTAAATAGAAAACGATTTTTCGTAAAAAAAAAAAACAAAAATAAAAAATAAAGATAGGTACTATAAGTTTTAAGTTTTTGTTTCGAATAATCGTTCTGTATTTCAAAGGAGAATCACCCTATGTAGGTTTGTATGACTAATTGAAAGACACCCTGCAGTATACATATATATGTACATACAATACAGTACTACCTCTCTGAGAGAGCCCTCGGTAAGCGAGAATTTCCACGCCGTTCCGGTTGAGCGAGTTTTATGGCCAGTCCACAATCAGCTCTACCGTACCGTACCGTACCGTACCGTAAAACGGGCGCACGCGCACACCGACAGCGCAAGCGTAGATCGACAATATCATTGATGTCCGGCTATTGCGCGTGCGCCCGTTTCACGGTACGGTACGGTACGGTACGGTAGGGCTGATTGTGGACTGGCCATTATAGCTTCCGTCACTCTACCCGTACGCGCAAGGTTCTCCCAGTGGTGATGCTCACTGACACATGTGCGATTTACCAGTAGTGGGGGTACGCTTCAGCGACAAATTTCTTGGAATCCTATTCCCCTAACCGCCCTAGACCTCTCTCTTAGAGAGGTAGTACTGTAATACATTTCAGCGCAGCCATGTTGCAGGCGTCAATTCACAGTTTGCGAGTTGGTGATTCAATGGTGAAATTATATATTCGCAAAACTGTATCCATATCATACACAACATATGTGTTTCCCGTGGCTATACATGAAGTGATAGCATAGCTTGTACTACAGGCTATCAGTTGTTTATATAAAGTAGAATTATATAGTTATCCGGCACACGAGGCAGTCGCGTGATTCGGAACAAAAACGTGATGAGTATAATTATCATTTAATCATTATAATCATATACTGTAACTTTTCAAGGGTTTGTTATGCTGAAGGCGTAACAAACCGTGCAGTTATTGTGAGTTCTATTGCTCGGTTATGATTTTCGGGACCACTCTTAATAATTAATCTACTGACGCTAATCTTACGGACCTCAAACGCTTTGCGTTATCAGCCGTCTCCTTGGAGAATAGGTACACGCAGACGTGCAACTACAGTCTTTTTCCCAGTTAGTAAACCACCTACGCTGAGAACTGTGCCTGTAGTGCAGACAAAGCCTGTCTCAGACTTGGGCAAGGTTATACCTTGCCGAAGCTGTCCCTAAGCTACGGTTAGTAAGTTAAATTTACAAGACCTGGAAATTGGCGGAGAAGGGAGGCTGCGACAATTAATGCTTCTTTTTAAACTACAAAATAAACATTTATTCAAATACCTTAACGCTCGGTTGCAACCAAATATTCTATATTTACAATGCTGATCTTATTCTATTCGGTTTGACTTTAGATGAAGTGTCTGCTTTTCATTGGAAAAGCTGACAATGGGATATTTTTTCGTTACAGATTTTTTTTTTTTTTTTTATCATGCCACCAAAATTAGAAAGGTTCGAACTACTTTACAGCGATAGACACAAAAAAAGGCGAATTCATTTACTTCGCACGAATTTGAGAGTTGAAAATGATGACAAGCTGAGCAGTTTATCGTCTGAAGTATCCGATATACAGATTCCATCGGATATCGAGCCTCTACAAGAAAATGGTGAGAATATCGTTCAAGAAGAACAAAATGAACAATTGCAAGAGGATTGCGATCATCTTGCGTACAATGAGGAAACAGAGTCTTCAGATGGAGCAACTGTATCGTCTCAAGAAGAAGACAGTGACGAAGAGAATAATTTACAGAATATTTCAGGAGATTTCAATTATGGCTCGATGCCTAACAACGTTACCTTTTTTATGTTTATTACGAGGATTGACATACGCTGTATAATTTCAAAAGCAAGCAGAAGACTATTTTGGTTTAACTAATATAAGCTATTAAAAATGTTTGTTTTGTTTGTTAAGATGATTTGTTACCAATGATTAATGAAAAGAATATACTTCAGTTTGAATAAATATATAAGGAGTTAAGAATATTGTTTGAGAGATTTTACAGTCAAGGCTCAATGTCTAACAGTTGCCTTTTTATACGTACATATATCGCTTGATTACTTTGCGGAAAATGTGGGAGATAATATTTTTGAACTTGCTGCAAACGCGGTATTGATATCCAGCTCTATGCTAATAAGAAATAATTAGAGTAAAACAAAAGGAATTTATTATTTATCATTATTATAGCATATATATTGTAATATGTTGAAGTTCGTTACGAAAAGTATTCGTGTAAAAAATATATATTATATTTACTGAATCCCAAACGATTGCATTGATTTATTTCAATTTATTGCAACCCCGCATACTTAGATCGTTCATCTTTGCAGGTAAGCCGAAATTATATGAAGTTGGTATACGATAATACATATATCAAAAAGTTGGAGCTACCGCCATATCTATGACCTCCCTGCAGTATTAACATTTATTCATTTATTTTTTTTAATTTATTTTTTTGAAATTTATTAATTGATAATATTTATTTTGCACCTCCGCATGCACGTGATGGCAGTGTGTCGACACACGCGTGCCGACACGACGTGCGGCGCATATGCGACGCATATGAGGACGCACATGTCGCAGCAGTGACATCACGACGTGCGTAATAATCCGCACGTCGTGCACTCACCATGCAGGCATCATGCGGAAATTTTGTTATCTGGGGAGTTACGATAAGAATTCATTTATTCGATTTGAATGTACGAATCATTAAAATAGCGATACGTATACTCATTTTGACAATAATTTTTCTCCGTGTGAGGAAAATCTGTATAGCTGAATTGGTTATACGGCGCGTTGTCAAGACAAACAACTCGCAAACAACTATACTGAATATAGCTGAAATAGCGATAGGTGTACTCATTCTGATGATATTTTTTTGTCCGTGTACGTTGGCTATATATGATCACTTTAAAAAAATTCATCAAGCAATATGCCGGATATTTAGTGAGTATTAGTGAGTAGAAAAACTGAGAACAAGGATAAAGAAGCAGTGAGTATTCTTGTCTACATGAAGAAAAGAACATGGTATTCCAGCATCCATAAAACAGGGTGTAGGCTACTTTTTGCGCATTGGATTTCAAAGAGACATGTTCAAGGTCACGCGAGCGAAATGCCGATTGAATGAATTAATGAATATGATTTCAAATAATATTACCATGAAAATTACTAACAATGAAAGAAAAGACAAGAGCTCAGACTACGAATCGATAAATACTGGCACCACTGAAATTTTCAATGAAAGATGGTCATGTGCCTCAACCGCGGCTCTAGTGGTTTGGATCACACCAAAAAACAGTTGAGACAGTCAAAGTATCAAGTTGCGACGGAACTGGTTCGTTCAAGTTCTGTTCCTACCGGTTACAGTTTGCGATTTCCACGAGTAGTAGCGATCAGAGAGCGAGTTGAAAAAGGTTGGCAACAATGCTGCACGACGAGTTGTTCCAAATTTTTTACACTTCGAGACAGGTGAGCAAGAGAATAACTATTCAAGAGAATAAATATTGAAAGATGAATCATCTTCTACAAACTAAGAGGTTTCCTTGAAACATCGCAGTAAGTCAAATATCTAATTATTTATTCATTCGTACATTTATTTATTCATTCATTTATGGATTAATTAATTAATTAATTTAATCAACTTACGGCCTTTGAAAGTTTAAAATTAAAAAGGGGATGGCCACCCGAGTCAGAAAATTGAGCCTGCATGAGCCCACGTCAGTCTACATATTGTTGATTCCTTGTTTTTCTCACTGTTATAACAATTAAAAGGCTCATGTAAGCTGATCTAGGCTGAATTCTCTGACTCGGGCAGCCTGCGGAAACGGACGAGTAACTTGGGTAATGCGAAGTAGGAAGTGACTGACTGCGATGTTTCAAGGAAACCTCTTAGTATAAGTCAAACAGTTATGAGCATAACGAATATCTGAAGACGTAACAGATGATTGTATTAGAAGTGATATGCCATCTACTAAGAGAGCCCAATTATTAAGGTAATTTTTTTCGAAATTACTTGTGATATCGGAAGATTGTAAAATAGTAAACAAGCAACCCAATCATGAGCTTTTCTGTGTACTCGATCTGACACCTCACGCGTTGTTCGAGACATCCGGTACGGAAAAAACTACTGAAAGACTACTCAAAAACCACTGGAAAAACTATTGGGGAACTACTGAAATAACTTCAGGGATACTATTGATTACCACTGCTGTTTTTCAGTAGTTCTCAGACTGTAAATTCGCGAATACTGGCGACTACTAGTGAGTAGTAACTACTGATGAGTAGTTACCACTCGCGAGGAGTCTACTATTTAACCTGAGGGGTGTGTGGAAATTACAGTTGACAACTTATCAAGCACGTCTATCTAGTTCTCTCGGCTAAAAAAAAAAAAAAAAATGAAATTACACGTCCGCATTTTATAAATTTCTACATATAGATGGACAAGCATTGCAAATCCGTTGAGAAAAACGCCATCCGGTTTTTTCGATACAACCGGGATTGGAACCCAAGTCCGCTCGCACTCGCTGTATTACTAGTCGCACGCTCTACTCACTACGCCTACTACCGACAGTAGTAGCGTAGTGCTAGCACTCGAGACTATGGAGCGGGAGGACCTGAGTTCAAATCCCCAAGCGAGTCAAGGAAGCCTGAGCGGCAGCCTGCAAAAATGTAAGACGGGTCACGCCGTTCAGGCGCCGTCTTGACTCATCGTGGTTTGAGCTTCGATCCAGTCACACCTGGACAAGGTTTTTCGGCGGTTTCCCTTGTCCCTCATGCGAATGCGGGTGTTTCTATATATGTAGATATATTCATATACCTATATATACAACCTGTCTGCTTGCTCGTACAGCTATGTACTCTCCTCTCTCTCTCTACCTAGTTCTAAGTTAGGTTAAGCTTTCTCTCCGCCTACCCTGCATACTGTATTATAAATGCAGGGTAGGCTCGTCCAACATTGTAATGGATGAAATAAAGTATATCTACACGGAAAGGGTTTTGGTATACGGCATGACCAAACAGTAGCGCGTCGGTCTACTTTGCGTTGGTAAGGATTCTTACCGTGATCGGGTGCTCCGAGTGCCCTCAGCGAGAGAACGTGAGCGCCGAAGACGGGAGACTCGAGCGTACCGAAGCTACCGACAACAAATTACCCGCGCAAAAGGGCACGTGCAGTTATTGTGAAATATCAGTGTTGAAATCATGGATGAATTTTTCGAAAAATACAAAGATTCCTTGGGCTTGCTTCGTGCTGTATTTTCAGGTAACTATTATAATGATTTACTGGTTTGGTAACATCGTATGACTCGGGGTAGAAAATTATGAGGTTATGTTAGCAAGTTCATTGCATGTGGATATTTAAGCTTGTATAAACTGTGAGTGATCCAAGAATCTTGAATATTTATATATACACTCTCATTTTTTCATCAGCGGAGAATATCACTAGTCAAACTTTCTATGCACTTGATAATAATCAGCTGCAAAAAATCTTAAATAACCATAGCGACCTGTTGATTGATTTCATCTCCAAATACAATTATGAGAAAGGTCGTCTAGCTGATTTTATCACACAAAATGAAAGTAGGATGGAAATTTCTTTCGATTCCTCTTTTGATATGAAAGAAGATGTGCAATTTATCACAGCATCTCCGACGAATAATGAAAACGAAAAAAAAAATATAGCTGAATCACACGTTGAAAATTCGACACTGAATCAATTAGCTTGCACTAACGAAGCATCTTCGACTGTTCCTTCAGAAACTCATGAAAAAAGTAGTTCAAGTGAATGTTCTTTCATATTAATCACTATATATCTCTTGTGAATGTTATGCATGATTCATCTTATTTCTTTTGTAGATATTATTATTGTGTTTCCACAAAATGAGATGTACTTTCTATTGATGTCTAGAGAAGACGGAAAAATATTGTTGGAAAGGTACAGATTCACAAAAAATGTAGATTATCCAAGACTTAAAGATATTGTTGTATATCATTTGATCCCGTTAGATCCTATAAATTACGAGTAAGTTGCTTTTATCAACATGTCAATTTAATCTCTCAAGATATGTTGATTTTTATAATTCTTTCATATTTGTATTAATGAGATGTTTTTACAGCAGAAGCATACATACTCTAACGTTGGATGCTCAAAAGACTTGGGGAAAGTAAACAAATATTTATGCTTGGTGTGTTTTTGGAATGGTCGTATTTTTTTTTTTATTGAAAGCTTGCTTATCCTAATACTGGCGTGGAGTTTGTAAGATACTATTTAAAGTGGGAACGATATAAGAATGTTGCATCTATGTAATGGTTTTTTTTTATTTGGGGATCATTATCTGACTAACATATTCATAAGAATCATGTTATATACTGATATTTTCACTTAGCACATGATAACACTGAAATATTTCTGTTTTTCGATAAACCATTCACAAAAGAAAAACAGATATTTATTGCTTTCCAAAATAATCGATTTTCTATCTCATTTCATACACTCATTTATTTATACAATTTGTTTAGATTGTTGTTCATATTTATTTACTCAAGTGCATTAATTTTTTCGATTATAATTTCAGGATAAAAGCTGAAGATTTTATCAAGTTCTTAGGGTATTTTAAGGAATTATTCCCTACAGAAGATCCGGACAATTTTTACGTTCCTTATGATAATTCAAATGGTGAAGCGATAAGTGCACATGGCTGTCTTTACAATCATTACAAAACTGTAAGAAAACACTATCGAGAAGCTAATTTATTGATTGATGATGATACGCAGAAGCCAAAAGAAAAGAGAGGAGTAATCAGAGGTATGTTCACACATATCACTTTCGTCACTGATTTTCATTGGATTCTCAGTCATTTTTTCATTTATGATATATCATTACAGTTGAAAAGAAACAGTTCACATCCCTTACTGATCCAGACAGAGATAAGTATAGTGTTCATCAAGTTATTCAAGATTGGGAAAATGAATTCAATCAACGCTCTGCACTTCTACTCAAAAAAGATAAAGGACTGGGTCAGGTGGATCAATATTTGAATAGTTTTCCATGCTTGCGCTTTCCAATTGCTGTGATATTGGTAAGGCAGAAGTATTTAAAAGGGATTTATATTTAATTTTGATTTAAATTTTCTTTCTTATGTCCAGCTTGAAAAAGATTACGAGAAATTAGTTGTCCAGTTGATCAGTGAGAAAAAACTCAAAATTGATGCACCACTTCCCAAATTCATCACTCTCTTTGCCAGTAAATGGCCTGAAACTGCTGGTAAAATCATTAAGTACAGCCAGAACCGTCATCTCAGAAATGTTCCACTTAAGAATTTTTTGAAGGAAAATGAATCTTTGATAACACAAGGTATGATAATATAATTTATTCTAGTTCTACTAAATGTGAATAGGAATTCCATTAAGTTTATGATATATTTTATAGGGACTCATGACGCCATTCTTGCCCTCTTCATTCATCCTTTATGTATGAAAACTACTAGGACAATTACTATCAAAGCGACAAACTCGACAGCTGTAGTTGGGAATGACCAAAATGAGAGTGATACTGAAGACGAAGATGATAAAATAGCTGATACTACTGAGAAATCAAAAGAAAAAAAGACTGTGAAAACCGAGAAAGTATCTTTGACAAAAGAAGAAGTTTTTATCAAACACGTCAAGGTATGAAAAAAAAGTTTGCTCTTTGAAAAATGTATGATTAAACTCATTAAATTATGGTAATTTCAGAATAAAGAAGAGTATAAAGCAGAAAAGGAGAAACATATTGAATGGTTGAAAAAACTGAAGCAGCCGATATTTCCTTTCTTGCTTTTCGCAGGAGATTTCCAAAATATTTCTGCTTATTTAGTGATAAAAGGTGACGAATTTTTATATGAAGACCCCCTCAAAGCTGTAGAAGATTGCTTTAAATGTATCATGGCCTTGAGGTCATTTCCAAATACGTGTAATCTTTTATGGCATTTTATCGCGAAAATATTAGGTTTTACGCATATTACTAGTGGCTCTGCCGTCTCAACGTTCATTACAGCAATAAATAAGTAACTCCAATCAAAGTAATTTCACATTGAATCGTTTTTGAATATTCCTAATAAGTATTATTCGTGTTTGTAAAAATTATGAATAAAATAGATTTTCATTACATTCGTGTACTAGTTATTTGTTTAACGATGGATCTAAATTTGATTGTTAATACACTACTATCGATTTTGTTATCGTTCTATAGCGACCCCATTTTACCAAGAAAGACTGTTCAAGATGTCGTGGATCGTTTAAAAGAATTTATTTGCGAACTACTAATTCCAACAATGAAAAAAGACATTTTGGAGATACTCAAAAAATCGAACGTTGCTGAGTCAACTTCTCGAGAAGTTGATAATTATTTTAAAAAGTATGCAAATTTATTCACTTACGTTGAGACGGAAGACAAGCGCATTGGTTTATTGAAAAAAAGAGATTTCATTTTACCCGAAGAAATATGTATTGGTCAATCATATAAAGATAGTATACTCGGCAATGATCTAATTTTCAAATCCGTCGATTTATATGGGGTACAAATTTCTCTACAAAAAAGCTTGAAAGCTTTTCTGGAAATTCCGGGAATGTAGCATGAGATAACTCAATACATGTATAAATTATCTCAAAATAGGACTATCGTGAGCAACATTATTCAAAGTAAACTATGGATTGAGAAATTTCCTCAAAAATGTGTCAATGATATAATTATGCCGATATATATCTTTTATGATGACGTAGAAGTCGGAAACCCTTTAGGAAGCAGCTCCGGAACGAATAAATTTGGATTAGTTTATGCTACGATTGCATGCTTACCACCATGGTTAGCATCTAGGTTGGACAGCATTATTTTTTCCACTATAATGCGAACTAAAGATGAAAAGAGTTCAAGTAATGCTGGAGTTTTCAATCATTTAATCACAGAACTGAATTTGTTGCGCAATGAGGGTATTATTATAAATGTCGATAACACAAAAGTTACAGTAAAAATTCAGTTACTACTTATACTTGGGGATAACCTTGGTTTAAATGAAATTCTCGGATTCGTTACGTCCTTTCGGACTGATTATTGTTGTAGAGTTTGCGAAGCAGATAAACGACAGATATCTACTTTGACTGTTGAAAATGAATCCTTAATTAGGACAAAAGAAAAGTATGATAAAGATGCTGAAACCATTAGAGTTAATGAAACTGGTATTCAAGAACGATGTGTTTTTCACAAAGTTGAGAATTTCCATATCACAGAGAATATTTGTTTAGATTTAATGCATGATGTGTTAGAAGGTGTGTGTATATACGATATGCGACTAATTATTTACTCATTTATTCTTCATAAGAATTATTTTACGTTGCAATATCTCAATTCATTGATTCAAAATTTCGATTATGGATGTTGGGAAATATCAAACAAACCTCCGGAAATAAAAATAGATCGATTGAAAACAAAATTAGATTTGAAAATGTCAGCAGCCGAAGTTCTCTGTCTAGTACATTTTTTTGGCGTGATAGTTGGGCATTTGATTCCCGAAGATGACGAGTTTTGGTTATTATACAAATATCTACGACAGATTGTTGGGATTCTGACTTCTCCGCGAATCAAAGAATCGTTGATCAAAGAATTAAGCGCCATCATCGAAAAACACGATTCTCTGTTCCAAATACTTAAAAAAAGCAATCTGCCTTATAAATTACATCAACTCACACATTATCCGAGATTATTACGTAGTAATGGACCTTCAATACATTTTTGGGGTATGAGGTTCGAGTCCTTGCATCGCATTATAAGAATGAAAGCTCATTCAACAAATTCGAGCACAAATTTATTGATAAGCATAGCGACCAAACAAGCTATGGCATTGTGTGAAATGATAAATAGTAGGATATTATTAGAAAAAGTGATTTTTGGCCCCGAAATAGATTTGCAAATTTATCTTTCGTTCAATTGTGCCAAATTGAAATCGCTGACTGAAAATGGTTACTCTTATCATAAATATGTGACTATATATGGAACAGTTTATAAACCTAACATGTTTGTTGTTTGAGATTTATCAAAATCCGAAATAGATTTTGGTAAAATACTCGAAATCATCAATGTACAGAGCAAAGTATATTTTTATGTACAAATATACAAAGAGTTCTACTTTTACGAACACTTTTATGCCTATGTTATAATCAAACTCGTGCAAAATTTAACTTCAATAAACTAAAACCAATAAACTAAATTTACAGACAAGATCGGGATGTTTCGCCTTCTACCGAAGACAAAACATCGCGATACGAATAATTCTCCATTTCATATTCTTATTAATCTATAGCTTCTGGGAACTACAGTGGAGAGTAGTTCAAGATTAAAGACCTTGCCTTTTGCGCTCATGCCTTTGAGACACTTTAACGGCGTCCTATACGCCTATGCTAAATTACCCTGCGTCAGCACCCTGCTGACTTAAGGATAGCAACTGAGTTGCAATACTCGGACCTTCACTCTTCCTCTAATTGCCAACAACGTAACACTGTTTTAATAAAGCCTTACATTGGCAAACTGCCTTAATATTGGTCAATCATAATTCAAACACCCAATTCCCACTCCTAGTTATAAATCACTTCTAACAAATGGTGTCAGAAATACGGAATTTGGATTGAAGACAATCCAAATTATTATTAAACAGTGAAACGTGAAATAAGAAAACAGAGACCGTTGTAGTAAACCAACGATATCAAAACAAAAATCACTGTGCGTGAATTAACATATGATTCACCGTTGTAATACACCAACGTAAACAAAAATCACTGTGCGTGAATTAACATATAATTCACCGTTGTAATACATCAACGTAAACAAAAATCACTGTGCGTGGATTAACACCCTCACCGTTGTACGAGATCAACGTAAACAAAACCGTGGTGAAGAAGTTACATTACGTGCCCTATACGAAGAGGCGCTCAAGAAACCTCAAGATCCGTCAAGATACTCCAGTGGACGAACACCAAAACAGCCAACCACGAATCCGACGGTACGGCGAAATCAAGCTCTCAACACTGATAACGTTATGCATTGGACCATTCTACTGTTACTGTAAGTCTTACGAACTAGCAATATATAGTAAAAGTCGAAAATTGTAATTGAAATCCTAGAAAATGCCAGTATCAGCTGAAAAATTAGCCAAACTCCTTCCCGTATTTACCGGAAAGGATATTAGCGTCAGAGAATTTATTGACAAATGCGACCGTGCGATCAAACAATGTATCAATACAGAATTAGAAGAACTTCACGAGTATATACGTATCAAAATCACTGGTAAAGCATATGAAAGGATTCAAAATAGGGAAATTCAAGACTACAATACTCTGAAAAAGGAGCTATTACTGTTTTATGGAGCTAAAGGAACAAATAGACAATGGGAATTAGAATTAAGCATTTGTAGGCAACGCCCCGGCGAATCTGTCGATTCTTTCTATCAGAGAATAGAACACCTGTGCATAAGAGTAGTAGAGTCTGGGCCGATAAGATCTAGAGAAGAGACTGTATTTTACGAGAAAAACATCACGACAAAAGCACGAGACTGTTTCATTTACGGACTTAACGAAAAACTACGCGACATCCTAAGATTAAAAGACCCTAAAGACTTACTTCGAGCTTACAATTGGGCCATAGAGGAAGAAAAATTAAGGGAAACTGAAAATCAAATTACGCATCTTGCGAAAACCACTGCTGCTAATAGAAGTGATCTTGTTTGTCAAAATTGCAATAAAATCGGGCACACGGCAAAAACTTGTTTTAGGAAACAGAGATTCGAACCAATAAATACCCTCGAGACAGGTTCTAGTTCAGAACCTGATCAGTACGCAAGCTTAGACCACCAATCAGAAACCAGCTGCCCACAAAACTGTTCCGAAATAGTAAATGGCTATGACTCAATAACAGAGGAAATTACATGCGACGAATGCCAGCGGATCTATCCCATCGATAGTTCCAGAATCAGGTGCTTCTTTTGTAAAAAACCCGGCCATATAGAAAATAAATGTTTCAAAAAGACAGCTATGTTAGCCGCGAAAACTAATCAAAACCATGTAGGTACCTCGAATTTTGGGGAACGGACTGCGTCGACGAGCGGAACGACGTCCGTCATAGAAAACCGCTCAACACAAACGGCGGAGAAATAGAAATACCAGAACATAAAATAAATCTAATCGGCTCACCAAATAACGTAATTTTCTCAATACCCGAGTTGAACCAACCTAAAAGCTTGTTGATGCTAGACACCGGAGCCTACCCATGTTTGATTAAAAAGAAATTTATCCTAAATCTATCACAGATAAACCCGCAAGAGCGCATTAAATTAAAAGGTCTAGCTAGCGACTCACAAGCACACACATTAGGAACCATTGAACTTACGTTCAATGGTGGAGACGAAGTTAGGCCGATCAAATTTCACGTAGTAGACGATTCCTTAGACATAACGCAAGATGGTTTAATAGGTAACCACCTCCTAACCCAATTCAATAATGTGCTGATCAGTTATAGATGCAGAGGTACAGATAAGGCCGAGTTGCTATTAGGTAGCCGCAAATACAAATTGCAAAATCGAAAACAATTCACTATTCCCGCCAGGACAGAAATTTTAGCAGACGTCCCAACCCTCGCCGAAGATTCCTTGAAAGAAGGGTCGTTATACAGGGTCGAGTTACAACCGGGAGTCGTAATAAGCGAAAGCTACGTGACGATTAGACCCGATAACACAGCTATCACAAGCATCATCAATCTAACCGACATAGATCATACTATCTATATCGAACCACAAAGAGTTTACAGAATTCTAGACTCCGAAACTGACAAGATACAATCAGTTAATTGCATAACCGAAAATAATTCAGCTGACAGAATCAAAAGATTAAAAGACGCATTAAGATTAGACCATTTAAACCTAGAAGAAAAAGAAAGTATAGTAGAAGCTTGTACCAAATTTAACGAACTATTCTATTTAGACGTGGACGCATTACCAGGTACACAAGCCTGTACCCACAAAATTAAAACTACCGACGAGACACCGGTTCATGTTAGACAATACCGGTATCCAGAAATCCACAAAACAGAAATAGATAGACAAGTGGAAGATCTCCTTAATAAAGGAATAATTCGAAATTCAAACTCACCATGGAACTCACCTATCTGGGTGGTGCCAAAGAAATTAGACTCATCAGGGACTAAGAAGTGGAGAATAGTCGTAGACTACCGAAAACTGAATGATAAAACAATAGGGGATGCTTACCCGCTGCCGAATATAGTAGATATCCTGGACCAGCTAGGAAGCTCTAAATACTTTACCGTACTCGACATGGCCAGCGGGTTTCACCAAATCCCAATGAATCCCGACGATATGCATGAAACTGCGTTTTCCACCCATAAGGGACATTTCGAATTCGCATTCATGCCATTTGGGCTTAAAAATGCCCCAGCCACATTTCAGAGACTAGCGAATACCGTTCTATCGGGGTTACAAGGATTGAAATGTTTAGTGTACCTAGATGACCTTATAATCTACGCCGACTCACTCCAAACCCATACAGAAAAACTTTGGGCGCTATTACGGAAATTGAAGGAATATAACTTACGATTGCAGCCTAATAAATGTGAATTCTTGAGAAAGGAGGTTGGTTACTTAGGACACATTATATCAAGGGACGGAGTTAGACCTGATCCAGACAAAGCCAGAGCAGTCAAAGAATTCCCTACACCTAACACACCTACGAAAATAAAATCATTTCTCGGGCTCGCAGGTTACTATAGACGTTTTATAAATAATTTCTCGATGATAGCTAAACCATTGACAGAACTTTTACGGAAAAACATACCATTCGAATGGACGTCATTACAGCAAAATTCTTTAGAGGAATTAAAGAATGCCCTAATATCCGACTCAGTCTTGATATACCCTGACTATACACAGACGTTTAATCTGACTACGGATGCCAGTAACACTGCTCTAGGGGCCGTCTTATCTCAAGGTGTTCCAGGTGACGACAAGCCTGTCGCATACGCCTCGCGAACCCTAAACAAGGCAGAAAGTAACTACTCCACAATCGAACGCGAGCTGCTAGCCATAGTATGGGCGACCCAACACTTCAGACCATACCTGTTCGGGAGGAAGTTTAAGATTTTTACCGATCATAGGCCCCTGACTTGGTTATTTAACATCAAGGATCCAAATAGTAAATTAGTCAGATGGCAATTGAAAATTTCTGAATTCGACTACGAAATTTATTTCAAACCTGGAATGAAGAACCAGAACGCAGATGCGCTTAGTAGGAATCCTGTCGATCCGCCAGCTGATCATAGACTCAAAATCTTTCCGATCAGAGCAACGGACTCTCTTCCACCATACCCTGAATACCTTAAACTCATAAAAACAACGATACTACAAAACTCAGACATCGTAGAAATCCACGATGACCTTTTCAATCGAGTTGATAACTACGCCTACACTGTCTCCACCGATCTGGAAATGAGTCAAGGAATAGCACTAGAATTCAAAACTAGGTACGGCAATGTTGAGAACTTGAGGGAATCAGCTGAACTATACGCGACTGCTAGGCTTACCTTACAAGACCGTAACGTTTATTACATAATGACAAAGCAAAACTGCTGGGATAAACCTACATACGAAGATTTATACATAAGTTTGATAAAATTTAAAGAAAAATTGGAAATAGACTCAATCAAGACAATTTCTATACCCAGGATCGCTTGCGGGATCGATAAATTAAAATGGCATAAAGTTCGGACGATGTTACGATTTATATTTAAAGGATCGCGAATTAAAATAACTGTCTGTACGAACATAAAAACCGATCTCAATCAAAACCACATTCATGACGTTATCAAAGAATTCCACGATAGTCCTTCAGGTGGACACCAAGGGGTTAGTCGTACTATTACGCGACTCAAAGAAAGATACCACTGGGATTCAATGAAAAACGATGTAAAAACGTATATTCGTAATTGCACGACTTGCCAAAAGAATAAAACCGATCGACAAAAGACCAAAATGCCAATGAAGATTACGACCAGCAGTAGCAAACCGTTTGAAAAGGTTTTCTTAGACATAGTTGGGCCCCTACCGACTACCAAGTCAGGTCATAGCTACATACTGACGTTACAAGACGACCTAACCAAGTATTCCCAAGCCTATCCACTCCGAGCTGCCACCGCCGAACATACCGCAGAAGCGTTCATACGAAATTTCATATCTAACTACGGAGTACCACTATCAATCCTTACAGACCAAGGCACAAATTTTATGAGTGACCTGTTCACCCAAGTCACAAAAATACTAAAAATAAAGAAGTCAAACAGTACCGCATACCACCCACAAACCAACGGGGCACTCGAACGGAGTCACGGCACGTTAAAAGACTACCTTAGGTGTATGTCGACTACAGACGACTGGAACGAAACACTCCCGATTTACATCCTTGCGTATAATACAACACCTCACACTACCACTAAAATATCACCTTACGAACTCATATTCGGACAAGTAGCCAGAGTACCTTGTAGTGTGCCTCACAAACCTAGAGACGAAACATATAAGGAATACGCTCAGAGACTCTCTGAAAAACTGATGAACAGTCAAGCCCTCGCGAAACAAAACATAGATAAATCCAAGGAAAAATCCAAGGCGTTTTACGACCAAATTACTCGACCACAAAATTTCGAAATCGGGGACTTAGTGCTAATGAGTAATGAAACTGCCGGACCGTTAGATCCGAAATTTCTAGGGCCATACCCCGTTACCGACCAAATTAACGAAGTAAATTATGAGGTAAAAATCAAAGGGAAGAATAGAATAGTGCACGCAAACAGATTGAAGCCATACCACAAGTCAACTGAACCAACACAACCGACTCAATCAGAATGAGCGACGACTTGACAAGTAGGGTAAGAAAAGGGACTAAGGGGTTTGAGAATGTATAAATGAATTGATTGCAGACCATTTGTATGGGGAGCCGATGACTACAAGAACGAACGATACGAAAACACTGCTGGGCTTCACTACGAACAAATCGGAACCGTGAAGTTATTCCCCACAGACTGGCGAATAATAACATTCCTCGATCTGAACGACTTTTTTCAACAGCTACAACGGATTTCTACCCTAGCAGATAAAATTAAGGTATCATGTCAAACAGATAGTAGAATGCTAATATGCAGGAAATATTTGGGTTCCCTCGACAGTGTAATAGATGGGCTAAGAGACAAACAAACTGACTTACAAGACCTACTTGGGATCTATGACGAAAACGATTCCAATAATAGAAGGTTCAAAAGAGGTTGGTTCAATGGAATAGGACACGTATTCAAAGAAATTTTTGGATTGATCGATAATGCTGATGGAGAAAAGTTCGATGCAGAGATAGATAAATTAACCAAAGGAGAAAGGAAAACCCTAGAATTAGTTAAAGAACAAGCGACAATCGTCTCATCAACGATTCAAAATTTTAATGACACAATCCATCAGTTAAATAAGTATGAGGATATAATAAATCGAAATTTAAGAAGAATTTCTAAAAGCGTATATATATATTTTAACAAAACAGATACTATATGGGCCCATCAATTGATTGATGAAAGTTTGATGATACTCAACGTTATGATAGAAACCTTTTTAATCGACATTAGCAACGTAATGGATGCCGTATTATTCGCTAAACAGAATATACTACACCCGGCCGTATTAAGACCAAATCAACTTCTCGCCGAATTACAAGCGATAAGTAACAATATACCCAACGATGCTGACTTTCCACTCACTCCAAATATCCAAAATATCCACTACATTATGGACGGGATAACTCTAGAAACTTTCAAAACCGAGCTGAAATTAGTCTTTGTGATCCATGTCCCTTTAATTCAAGACAGAGAATTCAAAATCTACTTAGTCAAACCGATGCCAGTCATACAAGAAGATGAAAAATCCATTTTTATACAACCAACGATAAAATATTTCGGCATAACTAACACAAGACAAAATTACATTATAATAGAGGACATGATACGAGACTGTAGACTTATTAAAAACGACTATCGCATCTGTAAGCAAACACAACCAGTGTACCTGACACACGCCACTGATAGTTGTGAGATCTTACTATTTATGAACACCACGCCATTACCAGTTTCATGCGACGTTAGGATCATCAAACTCACTGCACCCGTGTGGATTCAACTCAGAAATCAGAATAAATGGTTGTATGTCCTACCTAAACCTGAAACACTCACAATTAGCTGTTTGATGCACGACAAAATCTCAGACATACCCCTGAAAAATACTGGGAAAATAGAATTAAGTGCTAATTGTAAGGGCTATTCTAACTCAGCCATGTTAACGCCAAGTAGAATATTTAATAACACCGTCGACAAAACCTTTGTACCATCAATAGATCTAAGATCCGACGATTGTTGTGAGGACATACCTCAATTCCTAAATATTGCGAATTTCCAGTTTGACGACTTAGTTAATACTAACACCTTTAATTTGGATGACCTAACTATTGCCAGTCATGAATTAAAAAATATTAAGGAATCAGCTGATAAAATATTGAAAGAACAGGCTAAAGAGACTATGTCCACACGCGTAAGTTATTTAACCTACTTCGCAGCTACCACACTAAGTGTGTACCTAGTCTATAAGTTGATCAAATGGTGTTATAAGATGACAGAAGATCCTAATAATCATGACCCAGGAATTAGAGGAATGGTCCAAAACGTAATAGTTAATTGCTGTAGGACTCGTCGCACACGCACTCCAGCCGTAACAGTTCACATGCCTGACGTAACTGACGACGAAAACGGACCTAGCGATGCTATCCGTTTACGATATATGGGTCGGGACCATAGAGAATAAACCTTCTACATTCTATTCGTTAAAATTAAGAATAACTACTATATAACTATGCTATATACTATATACTATATACCATATAATATTACTATAATAGCTATATAACAGTTGAGGGAAAGACTTGTAATCCCCATCTGGAATACTGAATTTTATCTGATGAATATTTTGCTTCGCTTCATATTCATTCTTAAGGGGGAAGGTGTTATAATCAAACTCGTGCAAAATTTAACTTCAATAAACTAAAACCAATAAACTAAATCTACAGACAAGATCGGGATGTTTCGCCTTCTACCGAAGACAAAACATCGCGATACCAATAATTCTCCATTTCATATTCTTATTAATCTATAGCTTCTGGGAACTACAGTGGAGAGTAGTTCAAGATTAAACACCTTGCCTTTTGCGCTCATGCTTTTGAGACACTTTAACGGCGTCCTATACGCCTATGCTGAATTACCCTGCGTCAGCACCCTGCTGACTTAAGGATAGCAACTGAGTTGCAATACTCGGACCTTCACTCTTCTTCTAATTGCCAACAACGTAACACTGTTTTAATAAAGCCTTACATTGGCGAACTGCCTTAATATTGGTCAATCATAATTCAAACACCCAATTCCCACTCCTAGTTATAAATCACTTATAACACCTATGTTGTTCAACCACAAGAGAAATATGAATTATTTTCTTTTGAAGAGTTGCCAAATCTTGCGCCTGTACATTACATAGAGAAAAATATGGAAAAACTTATTGTAACAACGTATAATTTGTAACAATTTTAACTGATAAAGTTGATACATTAATTCTATCTGGCTTTTCCCATGCATAACATTTCGATTTCAAATCATGTAGTGAAATTTTCAGGTTAATTAATCATTATCGCTTTCACTGATTCACACCGTATAAATGTGTTTCCTTATAATGTAGAAATAAAAAAACGATTCCAAATGCCTTAATAGTCATATGCACTTATTCTATGCTTCAATCAATTTTTCAACCAAGCTTAATGCAAAGATTCGCCCGAGGTAGAGGGAGAGTTGAGATCCCACCACTTACGGTACTGCTGCGCTCCCGATCACGGTCAGAATCCTTACCAAAGCAAAGTGGACCGACGCGCTACTGTTAGGTCATGCCGTATCCCAAAACCCTTTCCGTGTATCTATATCTACGCCAAACTACCCTATGGTTGGTTGGTTAATAATTCCTTATTTGTCGAAGCTCATTATTAAGGTTTTGAATTGAATCAAAATAAAAGGTGTTAAAAAACTGAAAGTTTTTTGAGATAGTAAAAAAATACATAGGTATACATATTTGTATATGATCTTATCTGATTAAATTCAGGTTACAATTTTCCATAATTTGAGATATTATTAATTTTATATAACCTTCATGTGTACAATTACCAACTATTCAACCAAATACTTTCGACATTTTTTCTCTAATTATTTCTATCTATTGTATCTTTTGTTTCATTTTAATTGTTCGATTAATTTTTTGTTCTCTTTTGTTTTCAATTTCTGTCAAAATATGGATCGAGATGTCGGTTGACATTTTTATTTCGAATAATATTTTTTCCACATCATGGGGCAAACGAAATATGTACCGCATTTTTTCCCTTTTTGTCTCGTATAATATGTCAATTTTGAAGAATTCCAAAATAATGCGACTTACTTTTTTTTTATATCAGACAAATGTCCTTATTTATAGCGTAGTCAATTGAAGCCTAATTTGGTTGGGAAATAATTGGAAAAAAATGTGTTATTGTTATAAATGTATTGAAGCAAAAAGCGGATTATTATACAAACGCAAGGTATTGAAACGATCATCATGTCAGTCATTTGAAGTTGGAAGAAGAAAATTCATGATTTTTTTACAATAATGAGATTTTTTTTGAAATATTTGCAGAAGAAAGATATTATTCAAAACCGAAATGTTGACTGAAATCATTCATATTTGAGAGAAATGAAAAATAAAATTGAAAATTGAAAAACATAATAAAAATACTGAAGCTGTAATAGATTCAGCAGTGAATACTTGCAGTACTGCTCAAATTAGTTACCACTAGCAGTAATTACTACTCAACTTGTGAGGTAGGATATGAGTAAACTACTGAAGCTGTAGTAGATTCAGCAGTGAATACTCGTACTACTGCTCACAGTACCCGGGTAACAATTTACATGGCCAGCCCACCAGCCACATTAATGCCATGTGGCATTAGCACGGCAATGCCGTCAGCCGTCCACATAGCAGGTCGATGTTCGATAACCATGCGGCGGCTATATGGTTTCAACATGGCCTCTTCGTATGGCGATAGTATGGCTAATTCAGCTGGGCTACCAATGTTGCGCCATCCTGGCAGCTACACGGCTAGTTCATGTAGCTTTTGAATATCTATCCAATGTTCACTGGTTACCTAGCATTGAGCTGGCCGCCACCTTACGCCACGACATTGATTTTATGTGAGCCCAGCTGGTACTGCCATGTCCCGTCACTACCTGGCCGCCACCTCGCAATACCATATGGCTTTCATGCGGGCTAAGCTGGCACTGCCATGTCTTGAAGTTAGCTGGCGACTACCTGGCCGCCACCTCGCGATGCCATGTGAGTTTCATGTGGGCCAACCTGGGACTGTCATGTCTTAACGTTACCTGGCGACTACCTGGCCGCCACCTCGTGATGCCATATGACTTTCATGTGGGCCAACCTGGGACTGTCATGTATTAACATTACCTGGCGACTACCTGGCCGCCAGCTCGCGATGCCATATGACTTTCATGTGGGCCAACCTGGGATTGTCATGTCCTAACATTACCTGGCGACTACCTGGCCGCCACCTCGCGATACCATATGGCTTTTATGTGGGCCAACCTGGCACTGCCATGTCCTAAAGTAGCCTGACATCAACCTGGTCCGTACATTGTGTTGCCACCTATTTAGTACCTCGCCATGCCGGTAGATGAGCGGCCACACTCGCAAACAAAGTAACACTGGGTTCGCTACACCTACCCGTTGCTGGCTAGCGGTAATTATAACTAACTTGCGAGTCAAGCGACTCATACCGCCTACCCGGCAGTATGTATCGCAGGAGTCTTTTGTAATTAAGGCTGTGTGGTATAAATTAAAATACTTTTTATTACTACTTTTTTCTTTTTTTTTTCGATGCATACTTTTTTTTCATATCGCAATCATTCACAAATCAGGTAAGCTAGTGCAACTTCATGGTTTCTTGATGGTTTCTTCATCGCATCTATATAGCAGCAAGTCATCTCCGCCATGTCGCTGCCAGGTCGAAACCACAAGTAAGCTATGCTGTCTAACCAGCTAGCTGCAATGAAGGAGCAACATAGTTTGGTTGTCGTTGCCAGGTACAAGCCAATATAAAACCGACTATGGCCCACATAAGCCGCCACATTTATCAATGATTAGGTAGGCTGGCCACATAGCAGCCATATGGTTGCCATATCGGATTGTTACCTGGCAACTGGTTGGCATCCACATGGCGGCAAGGAAGTCCCGCCATGTCGCTGCTAGGTCGTAACCATAAGTGAGCTATGCTGTCTAACCAGCTAGCTGCCATGTAGGAGCGACATAGTTTGGTCGTCGTTGCCAGGTACTAGCCAGGTACTTGCCATGATAAAGCCCACATGGCGGCCTTATTGGCAGGTCAGTTGGCTATAAAGCGGCCGTATGGCTGCCACTTAAAATTGTTACCCGGGTAGTTACTACTAGCAGTAGTTACCACTCAACTTGAGAAGTAGAATATGAGTCAACTATCGAAGCTGTAGTAGATTCAGCAGTGAATACTCGTACTACTGCTTACAGTAGTTACTACTAGCAGTAGTTACTACTAGCAGTAGTCACCACTCGACTCGAGAAGTAAGATATGAGTAAACTACTGAAGCTGTAGTAGATTCAGTAGTGAATACTCGTACTGCTGCTCACAGTAGTTACTATTAGCAGTAGTTACGACTAAGGGGTATGCTATTTACTGAACTTACCTCTCACCTCTAGGAGTGACTACTCAATTAACTACAAACCTTCAGCAGTTACTACTTAGTTACTACACCGCTTCAGTAGTAACTACTGAAAATCCAGTAGTTTTTTCCGTACGGGATATCTATAGTTGGTTTAAGGGGGTATGTACACCTTTGGAGGAGTTGAAATTTCCAAAAAGAAATTAATCTTTTTCTGCGACTTGTGGACTCTGACAAAATCCAAAAAAATCGTGATGTCTTAGGAAGGTTCAACCCTCATAACGCATATTTAACATCATGTATTACTTTCAGTCTGAAGGTGGCTACGCTGTAGTGAAAAAAATACTGAATGACTCGGTTGTCGTAAAGAATCAGGACCACCGTTGGATCAATCTTGAAATGTTTGGTCCTCAATCGTTCATGGTGGATGCCTTTATGGTATGAACGCAGGGATTTATGATATTGCAAAAATTACTTGAGTTATTCCATTTTTTTGATTTTTTTTTTGCATTTTTCAAATTCTTTTTACTTTTTTGCCAGTATCTCAATCAAAAACGGGTTCATCAAAAAATCCCACGTTCATACCATAGAGGGAAGTATTGTGAATAATTAAAGACCAAAAATTCCAGAATCGATCCAACGGTGCTACTGATTCTTTACGACAACCGGTCAATATATTCATTCTCCAGAAATCAACTTTTAAACTTTTTTATTTAAATTTTTTTTTTTTATTTCCTACTTTTCCCAGAGAAGAAAATGTAGTAACAGGAAATCAAGTTTCAAGATTTTGCTTATCATTAATATGCTGGATCCGCAGCTGCCCTCGTATCGATGTGTTATGAGTCGAGTCGAGTCTAGACACATGTGCCAGGCGGAAGTTTGTAGTGAGTTTTGACCTGTTCTGTCCAACAACAGTGTCTGTTAGTCCAGTGAGGCTGTTAGAAAAAAAATTAATTGCTTTAGAAAAAAAACTGATCAAAATTTTTCAAAACAAAAAAATTCTTAAAAATTCTTGATCTTCAATATTTTGAGGATTCAGAAAATGCTAGCACAATTTTTGTCAATATTCCGAAAATTCTTTCATCTTTTATCAATCATACCTTTTTTCTCATATTATTTACTAAACTGTCGCAATTAATATATCACAGAAATACTCATCTTTTTAGAACTCCTAATGTGTAGTCTCCTGACATCGATCTCAAACACACTTTTTGATGGATCATCTTCTTTCGATTCCGAAGTCTCGTTTCAGATACATATACACTGTGTTTATTCAATTATGGAAATTACTATTGGTTTGAATTCGTAATGAAAGCACGACAATATTTACAAACAAGTGGACACCTAACCTCGAAAAAATGTAGATCGCAGCCATGTGTTCTGTCAAGATCACAGTTCAAAAGAATATTTAAAATTAAATATGCATAAGAAATGATGATTACAAAGAATTGAAAGATCACAAAATCAAATTCAAAATCAAAATATATGAAAACGTCATGAAAGTAAGACAGTGGTGTTGGCAGTGTTGTACAATACTGATGGGAGGAATATGAGGGTTTGCGCGCCGCGCGACGGCGCTTTTTCGCAATTTGGCACTGTCATGGCTGTAACTTCTCAAATCCTGTAGATATTCTGACGCCGATTTATTTGCAGGTAGAGTAGGTCACTACCATTCCAAATAAATTATGAAAAAAAAAAACAATTTTTTGAAAATTCAAAGGTGTAGATACCCTCTTAAGGAGGTTGGCTACCCAAATGCATATCTACAGAAATCTTTGAAAATTTCATCTTTGAAAGATAGATGAATGAAATGCTTCCTGCCAAAATCTCAAGTCGATTCACCACCTCGTTTTTGATAAATTAATTTTTAAATTTTCTTCTTATACACGTAGAGGTATAGGGAGCCGGTAAGGTTCGTTGAAATCTTTAGTATCACTCGCGTGGTAAGAGTAGATTTCAACTAACCTTACCGACTCTCTATACCTCTACGTGTATAAGAAGAAAATTCAAAAATTAATTCATCAAAAACGGGGTGGTGAATCGACTTGAGATTTTGGCAGGAAGCATTTCGTTCATCTATATTTCGATCATAAAATTTTCAAAGATTTCTCTACATATGCATTTGGGTAGCCAACCTCCTTAATCGGGGTCCCGAAATCTTTTGTTTCAAATGCAAACAAAGAAACAGTTGGATACCGGAATGGTCTATACCCACTGATCTCTATACTAACTGGATAGCTGATCAGCGAACTCGAGCTGTTCCCAATAGAAGCAGACGAAACCGACACCAGCGCTACTATATCCAACCTAGAACTAAAAATTTCCATTCCAACCAACTCGCGTACACTGCGTAACGAAAATGACGGAATGAGCGGGTTGCGTTGACCATGGCTATTAATTTCTAAATTGACGCTTTGTAAAATTCCGTCGCGTTTACAGCATCAACAGCAGGAGTATGATCAGTATTTTATGATTAATTGATTAATGCATTATAAAAATTAACTTCACATAAATTCAAAGTGAAATGAAGATCAAAAATCACTTTATTTTCAAGAACGTGCACAAAATCAATCGGGAAACATAAATTAAACAATATTCATATCTTTTAAGGAACAAGTACTCCACAGGCAATATACATACAACCACATAATGGATACAACATAATATACAAAGTAAAGCTGGCAGACGCCTGTTTTAATGGCTGGTTTACGCAGTAGTCATAACGTTAACTTAGCCCTAACTTTAAATATGAGTGTCAAGAGAGACTAGGCCGTTTATAGTAATACATTTATATTTAATAAGTTTTCGCGCGAATGGATCGTATCCGGTTCCGATAGCCAATGAAAGTGAAGAAGTATTCTGTGCAATGCTCATAATAACCGCATGTTTACAGCTGCTCAGTGGCCCTTCCAAATAATTTGCCACGTTAAGAAATGCCGAATGCTCGTGCCTGTGATAGCATACGAGTAGTTTTGAGTGAGTGCGTACATCCTAATTTCGATGTAGCTAACAATTATTTCGTGCGTGAGATGAACCATATGATTAGTTGCTGTCTCAAAAATGTAAGTATCAATGAAGTGTTCGTCAAGTTCAGTAAACAATATTGTTTTCGCCGCCAGTAATTCTTTCTTCACAGATGAACACAGCATTGCGGAAAAATTTTTCTCTGGAGGAGGCTTGCCAAGGTTGCAGTTACATGCTTTCCGGAACAATTTCTCCACTGTACGACAAATGCTTACAACGCTAGACGATGGTACGGTTAATCCACCGTGTGTCTTTGCAACTATTAAAGCAATGCCATCTGTAAGATTTGTCGAATCATTGGTGGAATGTAAAGTCTCGCAAGCATCCAGACCTTCACTACATTTTACACGGGAACGGATGGATCGGACTACGAAGCCAGCTATATAGCCAACGGCTTGTTGTGAAAATTCTGATAGTGGATTTGGTAAGCACCATGCGAAATGAAGAAATTCTCCCATTTCTGTATCAATGTTCCGAGTAGCTAGCGTCTCATCGAAATATTTTTCACGAATTCTAGCGTTATCTGCCTCTTGGTAGATGCGTGGGTCGTATCGGTCAACTTTGGCGATCTTTTGTCGTTTATGTGATGACGAAACACTTAAAATTGCAGTGGAATCCTGGGCACTTGCATTGCCATTAGTACTCTGGACTTCATGGCGAACGAGCAAACGCTTCAAAGCAGAGACAAACTGAGCAGCTGTGGGGTTTGGGCACCACCCACTTCTGCTCCTTACAGCACAAAAAAAGAGCTCGATATGGTCTTGGCTTATTTTATATGTAAGAAGGTACCGCAATGGTGCTACTTCTGGCTTTACGTACTTATCAAAGAGTCCTATTGATGCCATAACTGAAGTATAGAACCCAACAAATCCGGTTTTGCGGCTAGAATTAATAACTAAAATTTTATTATCTGTCAAGAGTCTAATTTTTGATAAATACTCGATTGATTCTAAAATTCTGGTTCGCCAAATGTGCTCATTGTCTCGTCTCAGCGGACTCTTGAATCCCTTGGCCCACGGATTGCGGATGTTCAAAAAGTCAAAGATGCAATCTACTACTCTAATAAATTTAACAGTAGCTGTAGAGTTTCTAAATTGAGGCAATTTCAGAACCTGGTCACAGAATTCAATGGCAGATGCTACGCTGGCGCTTAGTGTTTGAGCAGCTAAGTAGACCTTCATTATTTGCTTCTTGAAATCTAAATGCTGTACCCGAAGTTTATTTCCTAGCCTCAATCCTTCCTACTGCTGTAGGCTCGCAAGATTGTCGATGAATTGCCACTCAATTTTCCCACCATTTTCATCTTCAAAAACTCTTGAATGATGGAATGCATTTCTTATCAGTTTCAGCATATGGCATGGATCCAATATCACAAAAATTTTATTTTCAGGATTAGAAGGGTGAGGAAAAGATGGCTTGCAGTTCTGTATTGTGAGTTGTGCTCCAACAAGTCTTGCACAAGCAAAATGAGCGGGTGGACCATCAAAAGTCACTGACGAAATTTCGACACCAATATCATGTAGACGTGAAATAGCATCCGCGAAAAGGGCTTGCAGAACCTCTGCATTTAATCCATTGGTGAGAAAATATCCTATCGGGAGCTTCCAGCTTTGATCCAATGGCACAACTAGTAGGACACCAGCTTCTGAGGCAACAGGCAAGTCTTCTCCTTCATTTAACCCACAACCGATATCCACATGACCACGACCGATACCGTCCCTACCTCTTTGGCAGCCTCTCTTTATCCCCATTTCATCATACATCAGCGAACAAATTAAGCGCCCACCACTCGATCTGCGTTCTTCCACTTTAAATTTCAAGGTTCTAAAGCACTCTTCTGAAAATCCTGGTTCTGCATCGATACTACTGTACCATGATCTCAAAACAGATGGATGGGGTAGTGCTGACTCAAACGTCTTGCGTACATAGTCATACGCTTTAGGTGAGTAAAAACTTAGAGTTAAAGCAAAACTTCGGAGCTCGGGTGGATATTTTTGTCGGGATGGTTTATTCTTTTTGATATTCTTATTCATGCGAGCAAATAGCTGACCCGGCTTTGACTCCCAACTTTCCAGACAGTACAAGCCTGTGTCAGAAACCAATTTTTGTTGCCGTAAGTCTCTAATTACTGATTTCAATGAATCAATAACAACTCTCGTCCTCTTCACTTTCTGCCGCAAAACTTTTCGTTCGCATTTTAACTTGACAATACTCTTACGAGCAAGGTCAAGTTTTTTTCTTAAGGTCGGAGGCGTGTCAACGTAATGATGATCATGCTGTACCAATTGCCTTGTTCGTGCTCGGCAATTTGGTGTTTGAATTTCGGCATGGGGTGAATGAGGTGGTTGAATTTCAGGATCCGGAACACATGGTGTGAAGGAATGAGGGAAGTGAGGAGGGAAGGGAGCTTCAGGATATGGAATAGGAGCTTCATGATGCGGGACAGGAGATCCGTGGACTTCATGATGTGGAACAGGAGGTGTATGATCTTCAGAAAACGGAGTTTGCATATCCAACATTTCTGATAAAAAATTGTTACGACTATTTATAGACAAATAAAATGGGTATTCAACATACACAGTTGTTTCTTTTATATGAACCTAGACAACACATAAACTTATTGAACAAATATCAAAATAGCAAGTCAAATTTAATGCGATAATGACTGGAAATCCAATAAACAATCGTGTAGGCACTTTTTGAAAATGTACGTACCCTTGTAATCGTGAGAGTTTCCAAAAACGGTCGGTACAGATCCTTTAACTAGTCGAACCCGATATTCGCCGTAGTCTAAACAATTCTTAGTGAAGTGATTGGAGCACAAGGTACTGTATTTGTTCGGCGTCCAATTTTCAAAACCCATATTTCTGACCCATTCGCTATAATCTTGTTTCGGAAATCTATTAAATGATAAATATGAAAATTCTCTCTTCTTTGAATTACATTTTCTACAACTAAACGTACGTACCTGAAAAAATGCGAAGACGCAAGCTTATTTCCTTTTTTCTTGCAATAAATACAAAAACCCCCCATGATGTGGATAAATTATTATTATAAATGTAAATAAAATATTATTCACGAATATAAATATTTCAAATTTAGCGCGCTGTTATGTTGTCATGGACACCACTACAGGTACGAATTTTACGTATGTAACATACCACACATACATACTAAGTCACGTGACTTGATAGTTCCAGGTTGGTTATTGTGGCGCGCGTGTCGTTTTTCAGCGCTTCTGATTGGCACAGCTTTTATGTGCTGGAAGCATAGGAGTCAGCTATCCAGTTAGTATAGAGATCAGTGTCTATACCGGAATTCTTCCGTTACAACATAAATAACGCTATAAAATCTTTTATGTGTTTAATATAATTATAAAAATATATAGAAAAGAAATATTATAATTTTTCAATAGTGGTTATTAAGTTAAAATCCAGTTATCAACGAAAGTAAGTATTATAACTTTTCATATCTCCCTTTATTTTGTTACATACAATATATCCACACATATAGGGTTATAAATAATTTTCGTTCATTTTGCATAATCTGAATTAACTCAATCTATTTTCGTTATTGTATTTAATTTTTTATACATTATTTTCAACTCGAATTAATTCATGTCGATTCAAAATAACCCTACTGAAAAAGATCATGTGATATATCATGTAGAAAGGTACATGATAAATCACATTAAATTCAGCCGCCCGGGGCAAGTGGCCCGGCTTGCCCCCCCCCCCCCAGATCCGGCACTGATATAATATCTTTTTTTTTATAGGATGGTGCAATTATTCGCATTGGTGAAATGGTTAGGTGGTGCCGATGATGGCACATACTCTGTTGGAGTACCAACTGAATGGATGATTAATTTTTCAAACGAAGAATTCCAAAATAATGATCGCGATCCGGATACAAGTTACGTAGTTGAATGGCGAAAAGGCAAAAGACCGGCGGGTGGCTGGATGGCTTATGATGGTTTGGTGACCGAAGTGTCTAGTAGGTATTATTAATGTCATAACAAACAATAATTACAATAAAGAATTGTGTTTTCTCATTATCAAACAGGCAGTATTGCTGCCCTAGAGAAGAAATTTAAGAGAAATTACACGGGAACAATGTCTCCGAAAGATTTAAGCAACCCCTAAACATAACGTATCCGGAACTAGTGGCAATGAAAATATAAATCCTAAACATAACGTACCCGAAACAAGTACAAATAAAAATATAAATCAGAAACAAGTGAGTATAAATGATTATGATTATTAATAAAACAAATTTATACGAGTTGCAAGTATTGATGTGTATTAATATGACATGCAGAACAATATTCATTTTAATTATGATTTCGAAAGTTTGAAGAATAATGACTTCAAATTACCGGTTTGTTTCTTACATCACAATATTACTATTCTTGTATTGAGATTTTTACGTTTTTCAATCAATTTACTGATTGACTTCGAACAATGAAATACCAATAAATAATTTTACTTCAAAAGAAAGTTTGAAATCGAGTATAATCCCGGGTAACAATTTTAAGTGGCAGCCATACGGCCGCTTTATGGCCAATTGACCTGCCAATGTGGCCGCCATGTGGGCTTTATCATAGCTAGTACCTGGCTAGTACCTGGCAACGACGACCAAACTATGTCGCTCCTTCATGGCAGCTAGCTGATTAGACAGCATAGCTTACTTATGGTTACGACCTGGCAGTGACATGGCGGGGTTTCCTTGCTGCCATGTGGATGCCAACTAGTTGCCAGGTCACAATTCGATATGGCAACCATATGGCCGCTATGTGGCCAACCTACCTAACCATTGTTAAATGTGGCGGCTTATGTGGGCCGTAGTCGGTTTTATATTGGCTTGTACTTTGCAACGACGACCAAACTATGTCGCACCTTCATGGCAGCTAGCTAGTTAGACAGCATAGCTTACTTGTAGTTTTGACCTGGCAGCGACATGGCGGAGATTACTTGCTGCTATATAGATGCAATTAAGAAACCATCAAGAAACCATGAAGTTGCACTAGCTGACCTGATTTGTCAATGATTGCGATATGAAAAAAAAGTATGGATTGAAAAAAAAAAGGGAAAAGTAGTAATAAAAAGTATTTGAATTTATACCACACAGCTTTAATTACAAAATACTCTCACGATACATACTGACGAGTAGGCGGTATGAGTCGCTTTACTCGCAGTTAGTTATAATTACCGCCGGCCGGCAACGGGTAGGTGTAGCGAACGCAGTGTTACTTTGCTTGCGAGCGTGGCCGCTCATCTACCGGCATAGCGAGGTACTAAATAGGTGGCGACACAATGTACGGACCAAGTTGCTGTCAGGCTACTTCAGGACATGGCAGTCCCAGGTTGGCCCACATAAAAGCCATATGGCATCGCGAGGTGGTGGCTAGGTAGTCGCCAGTTAACTTCAAGACAAGGCAGCGGCAGTTCGGGCCACATAAGAGCCATATGGCATCGCGAGGTGGCGGCGAGGTAGTCGCCAGTTAACGTTGACACATGACAGTCCCAGGTTGGCCCACATAAAAGCCATATGGCATCGCGAGATGGCGGCCAGGTAGTCGCCAGTGAACGTTAACACATGACAGTCCCAGGTTGGCCGACATAAAAGCCATATGGAATCGCGAGGTGGCGGCCAGGTAGTCGCCAGTTAACATTAAGACATGACAGTCCCAGGTTGGCCCACATAAAAGCCATATGGCATCGCGAGGTGGCGGCCAGGTAGTCGCCAGTTAACGTTAAGACATGACAGTCATAAGTTGGCCCACATGAAAGTCATATGGCATCGCGAGGTGGCGGCCAGGTAGTTGCCATTTAACCTTAAGACACGGCAGTGCCAGGTTGGCCCACATAAAAGCCTAATGCATCGCGAGGTGGCGGCTAGGTAGTCGCCAGTTAACGTTTAGACAAGGCAGTACCAGTTCGGCCCACATAAAAGCCATATGGCATCGCGAGGTGGCGGCCAGGTAGTCGCCAGCTAACTTCAAGACATGGCAGTGCCAGCTTAGCCCGCATGAAAGCCATATGATATTGCGAGGTGGCGGCCAGGTAGTGACGGGACATGGCAGTACCAGCTGGGCTCACATAAAATCAATGTCGTGGCGTAAGGTGGCGGCCAGCTCAATGCTAGGTAACCAGTGAACATTGGATAGATATTCAAAAGCTACATGAACTAGCCTTGTAGCTGCCAGGATGGCGCAACATTGGTAGCCTAGCTGAGTAAGCCATACTATCGCCATATGAAAAGGCCATGTTGAAACCATATAGCCGCCGCATGGTTATCGAACATCGACCTGCTATGTGGCCGGCTGACGGCATTGCCGTGCTAATGCCACATGGCATCAATGTGGCTGGTGGGCTGGCTATGTAAATTGTTACCCGGGATGTAATTCATTTGTATCAGATTCCAGATGATGACACCGTAAATATCCAAATGGATAAAACACCGACTAATCCGATCAACAACGTAGAACAATTACGTAGAACTTTATTCACCCCAGAAAACGGTAAAAAATTTTTTTTTTCATTTGTTATACATTTTTTTTTTTTCATTACGAATATTTATATTCAATTATTGGTTTTCGATGAATATTTCACTCAGTATATTGAAAGCTTACACTTTTGATGTTAGATAAGGACATTTGGCCGGTAGAGAGAACCCTTTTTTTTAATCTAGGGGCCGTATCAACATGTTCTGCTACTTAGTACTAGAAACCAATTCCCTAATTTTTTCATATTTTTTAAACAATTTGTAGAGGTCCCCCAATTCACTCGTATACCGGGTGTCCCATTTTAATATTACACCTGATTTATCTTGCGAAGTACGACTCCGATCGAGTATTGAGTGAAATGAAACTTTGAGGGTCCGAAGGAAGACGTTGAAAAAAAAAATCGGTTTCAGTCCAAAATAAAAAATGGCGGAATTAAAAAGGCCAGTATGTTTTTCTTAAATAGAAACGTGACTTTTGTTTTTCACCAGCAAATTTGTCAAATTGGAGAGGAGAGTCCGGGCATGTTTGAACATAAATGTGGGAATATTTGAACACTTTTAGAAAGTGTTCAGAGTACACCATGGTAGCCACTTTTTCTCTGAAAAAAATTCCCTGACTTTTACCTGACTTTCCCTGACCAGTTGTTCAATTTTCCCTGACCAAATTGCTCACTGTCTTCATAAGTGCTACGTATCAATACCCCCAATTCTTCATTCCATTTTAATGTAAATTCATCAACATTAGAATCAACTGTTTTTTGTTTTTCTGTAACGACGATTTTTCGTTGACAGTTTTTTTCAATACTATAACACATTCAGAAAAAAGTGAATTTTTGAATTTTCTACCAGTCACTTATTGCGTATGTTTGATCATCTTTCTTTTTCCCTGACCAAGTTTGAAATTCGCTGACATTTCCCTGATTCCCTGACCAATTTTTTTTTTCCCTGACATTTTCCGGTTTTCCCGGTTTTCCCTAACCGTGGCCACCATGTATACTTACATGGAGGGTTTAGAGTCTCAACATACTTCCGAGGGACGAACCGCAGAGACCTGATCCTTGTGTCACACGCACACGCGCACCAAAAATTGTTCTCACCTAAAAATCATGAACTTTAATCAAAGAATGTTTCCCACAAAAGTTGTTCGTTTTGATTTGCCAATTTTTTTGGTGTAAAATAAAAGTCACGTTTCCATTTAAGAAAAACATGTTGGCCATCTCAACTCCGCCATTTTTTATTTTTGGACCAATACAAAATTTTTTTTCGAACGTCCCCCTTCGAACCCTCATAGTTTCATTCTACTGAATACACGATCAGAGGCGTATTTCGCGAGCTAAATCAGTTGTAAGATTGAAATTGGACACCCGGTATATTGACTCGTGAATTTGTAATTTTTTCAATTTTATCAATAGGACACTAAAAAATATATCGATACCCACGTTCTAATACGTCGTAGCCCACATTTGTAAAATTGTTCAGAAGGCCATGAAAACGCCTCACTATTACCATTGAAAAGATAGGACTTGACGGATTGGAATATTTATTTAAAAATAGTAAATCAACGATTTGACCGCTAAAACTGGAACATAAGCTACACAACATTATTATCATTCAATTTAAAAAAACAAAAGTCAATTTCTGAAATTTTGTGGCCATGAAAACGCTTCACTATAACCATTGAAAGGATAGGACTTGACGGATTGGAATATTTATTTAAAAATAGTAAATCAACGATTTGACCGCTAAAACTTGAACATAAGCTGCACAACATTATTATCATTCAATTTTTGAAAAAAAGTCAATTTCTGAAATTTTGTGGGTTACGACGTATTAGAACGTTGATATCGATATTATTTTCACGAAATTTTTCTTTCATATTGTAACGATTTTCAGTAATCGTTGAGTTAATAAGTTATTACGTAGGTTCTCCAAGAGAAATAAAGTGACTCTTTGTGAAATTATATATGTTTTGCAATGAGATTATGTATTCAGAAAAATACAGGTCTGCTTCAGTGGCAAGCTAAAGACAGACTGATTTGTTTTACAATAATCGTTTTTGACGCAGCAACCGAGGTTCTTATATTTTAAAGGATGTCATTTATCATAAAGGCTACTAGATGGTATTTTATAAATTGAATAGAATATGGGTGATTTTACCCAATGTAACACTACCCCCCCCCTTAGTAAAAGAGTCGTCCCGACTCTCGAGGTGAATATAATTAAATTCGTAAGTGTGTAAAATCATCATATAGATCAACAAGTTGTAAATCAAAGTATTCTATTTGGGAGAATTGGAGCTATGGCTCAAGAAGTTAAAAGTTTCCCCAAATACCATCCGGCATTCGCCCTCTGCCTCAAGGTAAACCACAGAAAACCTTGAGGAGATAGTGAGTCTAATCAACCAAAAGTGTATAATGTGATAAGTGTGAAATATTATTCGGATCTTAAATGGAGGATCAGGAATCAGGAACCAGGAACCAGGAACAAGAAGGATGATCCGGAACAATAAGAAGAATTCCTTAGTTACTGCGTAGAGAATCCTGCGTATTGGAAGTGGTTGGAGGGGTAAAGGACCAGGATAGAAGAACTCAAGGATTCCCAAGAAGTCCAAAAGGGGTCCAACTCCATACCTCTTCAAAATAAATCAAAAACGACCTAGACAGGAGGACAAATATTATTCTCACGAAATATTAGGTCATAAATTAGAGTTCTTCAAAACTCTTTCAAATTCTAAATTTCATTTAAAATCTCTTTCGAATTATAATAATAAATTAATTCTTTTGGATATATACCGAATAGTTTCGAGATTAATAAATTAATAAATTGAATTATTATATTGAATAAATATAAGGAATATAAATTGGAGCAGCCTTATCTGGGAGTAAGTGGGAAACCGGATTGATAAGTCAGGATGGGATGGGTTAGGCTTCCTTCGTGTCGTCTCAGAATTATTTTCATCATTTTAATAGAAAATCCTACTCTCAGAATATCGGGAGCTGAAAAACTTGGGTTATTATTTGTTTACTACAATATAACCTATGACTAAAGTTTTCCACTCGGATCCCTTTCATCTATACTCCATTATTAATTGATCATATTATAGCGACGCCTAGTGAGATTTTTGCGAAACATTTTCGGCGGGAATCGATATTGAAATGAAAGAAGATGTTTCAAACGACATATATCGAATATTTTGATAAAATTATTCCTAGACCAATAAGAAAATTTGTTCAAACAAATGAAGAAATGAACAATCGCTATGAAGAAGAAGCATAAAGGCCAACGCCCACTACACCGCACCGAACCGAACCGATCGGCAGCGAACCGATCGGCACCGCACCGATCGGCAGCGAATTTCATTGTTTAAACAATAAAATTTATGCGGATCGCTTCGGTGCCGATCGCTTCGGTGACGATCGGTTCGGTTCGGTGCGGTGTAGTGGGCGTTGGCCTTAAAGATAGCGTCATTCGTCAAAATGACGGTTACGAGTGAAGACGACTTATGGAAAATTAAAATCGTGTCTCAACTAGATTGGGAGAATGTGGAAAACATGGATTTTCCAGGGGTCTGGTATCCGCGCGAAATGGCAAAAATCAAATGCTACAGAGGAGAGTGCATAGCCTCGAAAACCCAGCCCGAGCTTCTTTGTATCAATTGTGCCCTGTATCAGTAAGTAAAAATTATCAACGACGTAAAGGAAATTGTCGAAATTATAAATGGTGAGATCGAATAATAAGTGATGGTATCATTTTATCGTTTTTAGCGTTCGCGGAGCTACCTCTCGACATGTAGTAAAAATCCACCAGCCACGCGTAGGCAACTTATTTATGAGGGACCCTCTATTAGAATGCGCCTCATGCAACATCGCCCTCGTAACGGAGAAGCCTAAAGAGGATTGCGTTGAATGCATGGAGCTGGGTCCTCTCTTTCGCCGCATCGTTGACGAGAGAATTTTCAATCCCCCTCGATTTTCTGAATATTTTTTTTTTTTGTTAGTGTTAGTATTTATTTGATGAATAAATAATTTCATTTATTCATTCCAATCTTTTTCTCATCATTCTGAGTTTACCGATCGATCCTCTCGCCAAAATTTGTTCTCCTTGGCTAAACAATTTTCGCGCTCAATGGAGCCATCTTTAATTCGTCCGAGTCGTTCCGAGTTTAACCGAATTGTTCCGAACTATTCTCAATCGTTCTGAGCTCCCTCTGAGTCTAAACTAAAAATCGTAAGGTTTCATAACCTCACAAAAATTCATATACACGTCGTCTGCGGAAGCTTCGGCGTCTAAGATCAAGACTGGTGCTGGAAGAGTCGCAAATTTCTTTTTAACTAACCAATCTTCGTGGACTTCATGAAGAACTTTCAAATAATCTAAGGGAATACCCTCTTCCTCGGAACGAGCGCGTGAATTTACTCGCGAAAACGACTCTTCTGGAGATAACCTCAAATAAACAATGAGATCTACTTCGTATGCTGGAGACTCGTTAGTTAAAACCCTAACGTTTTCCATTAATAAATGAGCTTCGACGTTTTCGAAATCTCCCATTCTCCGACGTGTCTCTACAAAGCAATTACAGCTATAAATGGACCTCTCCATTATTTTATTAGGTAACGCGGTTTTAATCAAATGTCTATTTCTCATTGTCATCGCGGCGTGATGTTGGAAATGGTACGCGTATTTATGAGGATCTTTATACATCATCTCCAGGAGATTCTCGCCAGCGACATTACGATATTCATCTAAGGGTTCAAGTAAAGTGAGGATATTCTTATCATTTAAAAATCTTTTAGTGAAAGTCGTTTTACCACATCCGATATTCCCTTCTATGATTATCGTTAAAGGTCTATAATCTCTTCGTTCAATCCCGTAAGGCAGTTCCTCGGACCACCTGGAAGAATCCAATGAAAAGGTTTGATCATCCCTTTGGAGAGAGAAGTCATTATCTGTAGGTTGACTTTTATCTAGATTTAGAGAACGAAGGTTTTTGATTTTATTATCATGAGTAAGTCCATCTGATTCATAAGGGGCCAGGCGATCCAAGTGAACCACCCTAAGGCTTGTACGTGTAGAGCGTTGGATGCGATAAACCACGCTATTTATTTTATCAATTATCGTGTAAGGACCCTCCCAATTTGATTGTAATTTCGGACATCGTCCTTTTTCCCTTCTGGGTTGAAAGAGCCAAACTAAATCTCCTGTATCAAATGCAAGATCCCAAGCTCTAATGTCATAATGGGCCTTTGTTCTATCTGAAATGACTCGTATTCTTCCCCGTGCGAAATTATGTATTTGTTCCAACCTGTCTCTTAAAGTAGAGACAAAATCAGTTTGAAGAGGATCTGGTCATGGAATGGGTCCCTTATCTAGATCTGAAGGTAAACGAAGATCTCTCCCCATCAGTATGGAAGCTGGAGACTGTTTTGTCGTCTCGTGGACAGCTGATCTATATGAAAGAAGAAAAAGAGGGATCCACTCGTCCCAATCTCGTTGACTTCTGTCAACGAAAGAAGCTAAATAACTTAAAAGGGTTCTGTTCAAACGTTCTACCATTCCATCAGACTGAGGATGAAGGGGGGTTGTATGAGTCTTTCTAATACCTAGAACCTAAGATATTTCCGCCATTAAAATCGACTCAAAGTTTCGACCCTGATCCGCATGCAATTCAAGGGGAGTCCCATATCTACAAACAAAGTCTCTTATAAATGTTTCGGCAACAGTCCCGGCCTCCTGATTAGGTATGGGAATGACCTCGGGCCATTTAGTAAAATAATCGGCAATAACTAGGGCATATTTATTTCCAGATCTAGAAAGACGCAACGGCCCTAGGACATCCATAGCCACTCTCTCGAAGGGTGCTCCGACGTTGTATATTTGTAGGGGACTTCGACCCTTGTTGCGTGGACCCTGTTTCGCTATGCAGACTTTACATAACCTATACCAATCGTCCACATCCATCCTACTACGAGCCCAGAAGAATCGTTCTCTGATTCAATTTAAAGTTTTATTGGAAGCGAAATGACCACCCGAAGGAGTATCATGATATTGTTTGAGGATCTCTTCCGTTCTGCTCTTTGGTACCAATAATTGCCATCTTATTTCTCCCAAATCTGGAGATTCCCATTTTCGATGTAATACTCCATTCATCAGAAAGAGGGAATCCCATTGAGTCCAATAGATTTTCAAATCTTGACTATTAGCAGAAACATCTTGCCACTCAGGGCGTAATCCAGACTCTTTCCAAGTCTTGATTTGTAATAGAACCTCATCTTCTTGTTGAGCCTTTCTCCATGGCTCCAAATTTCCCTCAAAAGTAATCGAACGGATCTTAAAGGGTTCGTCAAGTTGTTTATCTAACCTGGTGCATTGTTTACATTCTATAGGTCCTTCGCAGGGTCTTATGGATAAAGCATCCGCGTTTCCATGAAGTAATCCTGCGCGGTGTTGGATGTCAAAGTCATATTGGCCCAGCCTTTCTATCCACCTAGCCACCTGTCCTTCTGGAGATTTAAAAGAGAGCAACCACTTGAGAGAAGCATGATCTGTCCTAATCAAAAACTTTCTCCCGTACGAATAATGATGGAAATGTGTTACTGTTTTTACCACAGCTAGAAGTTCCCTACGAGTCACGCAGTAGTTTCTTTCTGTTTCACTAAGAACACGACTGAAATAACTAACTACCCTTTCATTCCCATTTCGGATCTGAGATAATACTCCACCTATTCCTGAAAGAGAAGCGTCTGAATCCAGAATGAAAGGATGCTCTACTTGAGGATAAGCAAGAATAGGAGAAGATGTTAAGTGAGTTTTTAATTGGATAAAAGCATCCTCGCATTCTTAAGACCATTCGAATTGAACCTTACTACCCGTCAGATGATGAAGAGGTCTAGCTATGGTGGCAAACCCTTTAACAAAACGACGATAATAAGTGCAGAGCCCTATGAAACTTTGAATTCCTTCTTTATCTACAGGACGGGGCCAATCTGATACTTTCTCTATTTTTGTAGAGTCTGTCTTCACCCCTTCTGCGGAGACTATATGTCCAAGGAAATGAACCTCTCTTTGTAATAGATGACACTTCTTTGGACTCATTTTGAGTCCAGCTTGTGGTAGGCGAGAGAAGACTTCTTTAAGGTTTTCAAGTTGTTCGTCGAAGGTCTTTCCAAAAACGATTATATCGTCCAAATACACCAGGCACTTCTTTTCTGTGATTCCTCGTGGAATGGTTTCCATTGTCCTTTCAAAAGTCGCAGGAGCGTTACATAACCCGAAAGGCATAACCTTGAAATGACATAATCCTCCTAAACCACTTACAAAAGCAGTCTTTTTTTTATCTTTTTCGTCCATTTCGACTTGCCAGTATCCACTTTGTAAGTCGATGGTGCTGAACCATTCTGCTCCAGCTATCAAATCGAGAGTTTCTTCAATTCTTGGCAAGGAGTAAGAATCTTTCTTGGTTATGTCGTTTAGCTTCCTGTAGTCGATGCAAAATCTTTCGGTACCATCTTTCTTGGAAACCAATACGATAGGTGAAGCCCAAGGACTTGAAGATGGTTCTATTACGTTGATGGCGAGCATCTCGTCTACCATCTTCTCTACTTCTTCTCGACCATTTAATGGCAGTCTTCTGGCTGCTTGTTTAATTGGAGCATTATCCCCTACATCTATAGTATGAGTCGTAAGAGTACTTCTCCCTTTATCATTACTATTTTTAGCAAACGTATCCTGATACTCCTCAATCAAGGTTTTAAATTTTTCCTTTTGGATGGAATCTAAACACGAAGAAGATCTTTTGAAGAGATTTTGCAAGTGTATAGGAAATGAATCTACTTCGTCGCTAGAAAGGTCAATTATTTGAACCTGAGGAAATTCAGAAGCTCTTTTTCTGTTAGTTAGAAGAGTTATCTCGTGTCGACCCGATGTTAATAAATTCCCTTTCGTCGAAATTACACAATTATGCGCGGAAAGTAAGTCAATCCCTAGGATCCCTTCATCCTCAATATCTGCTACATAGACTTTATGTGAAGAATCGATACACCCTATCACATTAATTTGTACTAATACTTCCTTTAAAACTGGAGTTATTTCTCCTGTAGCAGTGCGTAAAGAGGTAAATGGTTGAATAGGGTCAATAAATTTTAAGAGATCCGAACGGACCACTGTAACTTCTGCCCCAGTGTCTATGACCCAGAGGCAGTTAATTCCGTTGACAGTCCCACGCGCATATAAGCCTGTTTGTCTCAGACTTCTTAAAGGGAAATGAGTTGAAATAGGGCTTTCTTTGGATCGAACACTTGATGACTTCCGCCCTTCTAAATCATCAATAATTAGTTTTTTTGCTTAGAAGAACCTTGTTGAGCTTCTGAGGATTTTGAAGAATTATCAGTTTTATCTTCGTTATTTTTTCGCCAAGAAGTATTCATTTGATTATTTTGAGAACTACCCTCGTTAGATCGAAATACTTTTTCCAGAGAATAGCAACGATTCGCGTCATGCCCGATTTTCTTACAATATTTGCATATTAGCGGGGGTCTGTCTCCGTAATTTTGTCCTCTATTATAACTATTATTCTTGTTATAATTATTATTCTTATTCTTCTTATTCTTATTATTATTTGTCTGCTGCCTGGGAGTAGTTTTTTGTGTATAGCTAGTTTTAGTCGAGTCAGTAGTAGGCGTCTTTGTCTCGATTTGACGTAGTTTTCCTACCCCCAAATGATGTTTTGTCAAGGCTTCGATTTCTAGACCCTTAATGACTGCTTCCTGAACAGAGGAAGGTCCTGTCAGACTAAGAGTGTGTCTCAAATCTGGATCTGTTATAGCATTAATGAATTTATTACAGGCCAACATGTTTCTAGTTGGCTCATCGCAACTGGGTAGTGCTATTCTAGCTAATCTTTCTACCTCCACTCCCAGTGAGGCAAGACCCTCTTCTTTAGCCTGTTTTTTAAGGTCTAATTGTGTTAGGGATAGTTTTGATATTAGTTGATTTCCGAATCTTAATTGCAAGGCTGTGCTGAGTTTATCATAGTTTTTAATATCAGAATTAGAAAGTGATGAGAGAACAGCCAAGGCAGGACCTCTTAAACTACCAGCAAGTTGTCCGGCCTTAACTATGGGAGACCAAGAGTTTATTTCAGCAATAATCAAGAATTGTCGTTCATAATCTGCCCATGAAATAGAACCGTCAAAAAAATTTACTTTGAGATTAAAGGATTTTTGGGTCTGTCCCGAACAACCTTCTTTGCAGGTGTTTATTGTTGTGTTATTTATGTGTTTGTCGCGACTACTCCCGGCGCATGACAAATTAAGTGGCGCAGTATTATTAATAATTCTATCTTCTACTGTATTATCGCCAGCCATGTGGTCAGTATGGTGTACAATGTTTGCGTCCCGAATTGAGTGTTCAATTCGGTCGCTTTGCGGGATGGTACGAGTGTGCGGCGTGGAAGTCGCCGCTCCACCCGTACGTGGTCTACGAATAGTTGGGGAGGGTTCTTCCTCCCCATAGTTTTGTACAGACCGAATGATAGCTGGCTCAACGATTTCCTCGATCCTCATCGGGGAACGTCTAGGAGTCGAGGTCTGTGAGATCGTTTCCTGGGGTTCCAGGCGTCTCATGAGGAGGGATAGGGTAGCTTGTTGGGCTGCGTGGTTCGCCTCACGTTCAGCTCGGCGTTCCTCCCGTTCCTCACGATGGCGTCTATCTTCCCGTTCTTCGCGTTCTCTCTGTGCCAATAGGTTGGCCTCTCGTTCTTCTCGTCGAAGTCGAGCCTCTCGTTCTTCTCGTTCTTTCTGTGCCGATGGGTTGGCCTCTTGTTGTGCTGCTTGAGCAGCTAGACTTGCCTGTTGTTGGGCGGTTTGAGCAGCAAGGCTTGCTTGTTGTTGAGCGGCCAAAGCTTAAAAAAGTCGCTCCATCATGTCGACTTGAGGTGGTATTTGCTGGTTTCCAGCGGGTTCGTCAGTAGAAACAGTAGCTCATCGACGAGACATTTCGTTTTTCAGTTATAGTTGATTCGTAGTTGATTCACAAAATATTTACCTTATCGGTCTCGGGAATTCCCGATTCTGACACCAATGTAACGATTTTTAGTAATCGTTGAGTTAATAAGTTATTACGTAGGTTCTCCAAGAGAAATAAAGTGACTCTTTGTGAAATTATATATGTTTTGCAATGAGATTATGTATTCAGAAAAATACAGGTCTACTTCAGTGGCAAGCTAAAGACAGACTGATTTGTTTTACAATAATCGTTGTTGACGCAGCAACCGAGGTTCTTATATTTTAAAGGATGTCATTTATCATAAAGGCTACTAGATGGTGTTTTATAAATTGAATAGAATATGGGTGATTTTACCCAATGTAACAATATCATACACGATATTGCGATTTTTGTAAGATTTCGAGATAGATTCCACGGATCTCTACAAAGCAATAAATTTACGATTTTGCGTTGTTGACATTCATTATCAAATTATGTACCCTTGATATTAGAGCTATTAGCTATAATCTCTCGTTACATACCCGCGCAATGACGAGGAAGAACTGTTACCCCTAATCGTTTGTAGTTTTTTTTTTTTTATTTGTTTTTTATTTTCTTCCCCTAATTGTTTTTAGTTTATAGATCATTTTAATGTCAACTGAAAATGAATACGCTGAGTGAATTAAGTATAGGTTCTAATTTTCCATGAATTAAAAAAGATGATTAAATCATGGGTATTATTTGATGCTTAGATGCGCGCATATTTAATGAGTTTCAATTATCATTCTGTATATTTTATTTAAAAAAATTGTATTCCAATTATTTTTAACCATTTTAACGAAGTACTTGTTATTTTGAACTGTCGGATATATTGAAGATAAATAAAGGAGAATCCTGTTGATGCACCAGAGCTAGGTTCAATAATTCATCTTCATTTATTTGGAATACAAGACTTGTACACTGGTTGCGAGTTGCGACAGGTAGACATGTAGCTTCAATAGAGCAGTTCTGCTGTAGCTATAGGACAATCCTGTTATAGCTACAGCTGTCATGAAGTATTCATAATATTAATCTCGTAGTAATTACAAGACTTCTAAATGTTATTTCACGATTGCTTTTTTCAATTGTGGAACACGATAATATGAGTCAATCAATTTTGGAAGAGATCAGAAATATGCGAAAGGACTTAGCCGAAAATTTGCGCAAAAATCAGGAATCTGATAAGTCTGATTCAGAAAATGACGAACCAGAACAGGTTCGATTAGTAAAGAATGATAAATTTTGAATCAATAAACAAAGAAAATATGTGAATTATAATGAATTTATGTATGAATTTTAGGTTGAAATTGGAAGATCTGGGAGTGGGCTGAAAATTACAGCCGAGCAATGGCAATGTGCCAAATCGCAAAGCCGTTGTATACTGCAATGGCAACGGCTTTGCTCACTGCCATGGTGCGGATGGATGTATTGCTCAAAAGCAATTGTAAAGGAGGAAAGCCGAAGATTAGCAAAGATCCAAATAATATAGTTCAACGGCAGCCTCTGGACCCTCTGATTGTTCAGGCAATAAAATGTAAATCTGATGAGCTTTCAATTGAATTTTAATACTACAATTTCATTTTTATAATTAATCATATCCATTATTGATTAGGGTAGATGCGAGGCTAGTGGAGCAATTTTCAATCTAATTTTTCACAACTCTTGATGAGGTGCATCGAATTTAGTTGATTCCCACACTGTTGGATTCGTAATTCATCCTTATCTGAAACGCCTTCAGAATGAGAAAAGAACCATATGAGATCTGGTTTAAAACTTATTGTCGTAAATGCAAGAATGTTTTAAGTTGATCAGCATGCCACATTGGTGGGGCTAGTTGTGCAAGGGTATGTGAGCTAATTCACAAATTCACATTGTGGTGTGGTACCTCGAAATTTTATCCATTTTTTTTGTCATCAATGGTTAATATCCGTGTAAATGAGTCAAAAGCCACGACAATTGAATTTTTATTAGTTAATTTCCTGACATTTTTTATATTTCGCGTTTTCAACGTCTCTTTGAGAATATCTGAGATGTCCAACTGTAAAATGTAAACACAATTTTGTATTAAAATTTTCAAGTTTTTTAATTGGAAATATTTTCATGAACCGCAGACAACCGGAAGTTCACGATACATATGGGTGAACCTTCTCCCGCAATTCAAAATTCGATTATATTTTCATCAGTCGACAACTTGAAATATTTTATTTGACGTGTCAAATTTATAGACTGGGCAAATACATACTTCATAAAATATCTTCATAATGGAGCGGAAAATTTCAATTCAGAAATGTGTTTGAATTTTCCTGTTAGACTATTAACTTCTCGGGTATTTTTAAAAAATACATCGAATACACGAAATTCATTATCTAGAAAATTGATTGATAATTGAATGACTACTGTTATATGTAATCAATAACTGATTGTTAGGTCAAAAATATGAATAGAGGGTTAATGCAAGCTTTGCTCAACCAGCGCCTATGCTCAACTAGCCCCTCCCTGCCCTAATTAAATAGATCATGACTATATGGAAAGATATTTGGATTTTATGTCTAAATTATAATTCGTGTACGAAAATTATAGTTTGAATTTTATATAACATGATTTTTGAATTTACTTGTCATATACTCAGTGAAATCTAGTATTGTTTAAGAGTTTTTAATCTATTTTTGTTTTCATAGATACGGTGCGAAAACAGTTTAAGAAAACGTATAATGACGTTATAATCAACACAGCCTTCAACGTCAAAATCAATGCATTGAGAAGTAAATCGCGCAGCACGAATGATGCTGAAAGTTGAAAATATATATTGTTGCAAAGGTGGTTTCTTTCACTTCGCATTGCTAGGAAATCGCCTGTATATATTTCGCACAGTCTAGCAATCGTAGAAGATAAATAATTACAAATAAATGATGTAAAAAAAGCTGAAGTATCGGTTGCTTCGTCAACCAACATTCTTGTAAAAACAAACAGTCTTGTTCGAGACATAAAACTGAACTTATCCATTTTCTCAATATACGCAATTTTACTGATTCTCATTCCTGCATTTTGACTTGAATCTCATTTCTCAACTCAGGGATCCCAGTTAATTTTTACTATTAAACTTACGATCCATAAATTGTAGCAATATATTATATTATATATAATATATCGATACCCACGTTCTAATATGTCGTATTCCACATATTGAACATTTTTTAGCAGGCGATGAAGACTGATTATATATTATGTATTATATTCCTGTTGTGTACTAACGTAAGCTGCGAAACATTATTATCATTCCATTTTTCAAAAAAATTTATTTCGTCAATTTATAAAATTTTGTAGGATACGACATATTGAAACGTGGGTATCGATATATAGATGTTAGGGTGTGCCAAAAAAAAAAAAATTCAAACGCGCATGAAGATTCCTGTAGAGCATTTTAAATAGAATATCTCAGCAAAATTAGTAACTAAAATAGGCAGTTCTAATTATCAATATTAAGAGCCCATGTTTGGCAGAGATATTCTATTTGAGATGCTCCGCCCGTTTGAATTTTTTTTTGGCACACCCTAATATATATTCATTATGTATAACGGTGTGAATCTTGATCAAAAATGGGATCGAACTTTCACCAGCCGGTGTTTATTTTACTGAAATTATAATAATTATAACGGAAAACTATGCATTTCCCGAAAAAAATCGTCTTAGGTAACTTCGATCCCATTTTTGATCAAGAATCACGGTGTGAGATATCCGTAAAAAATTTTGTCACACCCTGTATATGTTGAAGTTAGATATTTTTCTTTTGATCACAACGAGACTGTATAATTTTTTATTTTGTTTTTTTTATTTTTTTCATTTACGGATTATACCATGAGTATTCGTGCATGCGGGTCACTCTCGGTTTACCCGATTCAGCTCGACACAGATATTTGAATTTCCAAAGTATCTTTGTCGAGCCGAATCGAGTGAACCGGGAGTGACCCGCATGCACGACAACTCTTGGTATATTATGTATTATATTCCGGTTGTGTACATGTATATGTTGTTATAGTTACTTATTTTTCTTATCATCACAACGATACCGTCTAATTTTTAAATCTGAAAATTTTATGATTAAGGTGGCTCCAACACAAACGGGTCGTGAACAGAAAAAAATAATTTTTCAATATATTATAGATAAAGTACTCATTCTCATCTATGCGAAATTTCAGACCAGGTCAACGACTAAATAAGAGAGATAAAAATCGTTGAAAATTGGATTTTTAACACATTGCTTATGGGAGAATCACCTCTGCGAGACATGGGCCTAGTAATATCTCTGCATTTACCGAACAGATGTTGACGAAAAACTAAAGTAATGTTAATTGGATCACGGGGATTGCAAATACAACAATAAAGTGTAGGGTCAACGACTTCAATCAACAGATATTGGTTGTTGAAGTGTCGAAAAATTGCTGGTTGAGAAAGGTTTAGTACCTGCCTCGAGAATCGGCAATGTCGCAGATATCAAGCGGTATGCGTACAACGCCAGAGCGCATGCGTGAGAATTATATTCCCGAGCCAGCGTTCAGCTAATATAACCTATCTTTTGTAATCTGTCAGTGACTGACGTTTAGGCAGGATATGTTCATTAGTCTCAAGAAGACTACATGCTCGAAAAAGCGATAAGTCGAAAAAAGGAATAAGAAAAAGAAGAAGAATTCGTCTCAAGAAAAAAACAACAAATTAAATCGATTTATGCAACAATAATTTAATTATCCCAATAAGTATAATGAAGTATTTGTATTGCACGGCAAACACAAATCGACGAAATTGTTCTAATCACAGTAAAATGATGACAAGAGCAAGAGACACTTACGTATTTTTCAGCTGCTCAACTATTTGATTAATTATTTTTTTGCTCTTTGTGACTCTCAGGTTACCTCCAATGTCTTCAGCTAATAATATAGATACGCCTTCATCTCCACCGGTTTCGAAAGCTCTTTTTAGTATTGCCTCGTCAATGCCAGCTTTAGATATCTTGGTTCTCATGTGGTCTGAGATATCGGTAAATTTTCCCATAGATGCCTTGTTGCATGCATTGTTTTTGGCTGTTGCATCCGAATTCAGAACGCATAGAACGCTTCTTGTGTGCTTCACCAAAAGCGACTTATCGACCCCCACAGCTTGCAATATTTTCAGCAACACCTGGACATCATTGATTGCATTGTGAGCGTCTTGCGCGTTGCTGGAGTCAATGTAATCAGCAGCGAGTGCTTCCTGAGTAAATTTTTGCTTGTTTGCCTTTCGGTCTGGAAGTTTATCTTGTAAAACTTGCAGTGTGTCTATGAAACCTTTTACAACTGCCATAAATTCGTCAATCGCACCCAAATCAGCTGCCAGCTGAAGAATCCTTGGCACATCAAATCTATCAATCAATCAATACAATTGAAGAACATGTATCAAAAATTTTATGATTCCACTGAAAGAATCATTACCTCAAGCCGTTGTGTGCTACAATAGGGTGGTTCAAAAAAGTCCTATGTTCTCAGATGTTGCTGCTCATTCGTGGATATGTTGTTTGTGATTTTTGAAAAATATTCCATCTTTTTGAGCTCCATAGGACAATATTTACTACTACCTCATTGAAGTTGATATTTCGAAATTTTACCATTTTCGGCAATTTCAAAGTTCTCAAATCAAAGTGCTCATCCAGCTACCTCTAGCTTCTCATTTAATGAGCATTTTGGTTCAAGACGAGATTCGTACGATAATATTTAGTACTGCCTCGGAGACATTGGAGTTTTTTCGAAATTTATCGTTTTTCTAGAAATTCGATCGCCGGGTGTTGCTCATGAGACAGTTTTTTCTTACCATTATAAGGAAGAAGTACAAGCAGTTTGCAGTCTGCGGGACCATTTTTACTACTGCCTAATGTTGCTAATTTCACTTGAAGGAAAGTCGCCCTCAATGAGGCAGTAGTAAAAATGGTCCCGCAGACTCCAAACTGCTTGTACTTCTTCCTTATAATGGTAAGGAAAAAAACTGTCTCACGAGCAACACCCGGCGATCGAATCTCTAGAAAAACGATAAATTTCGAAAAAACTCCAATGTCTCCGAGGCAGTACTAAATATTATCGTACGAATCTCGTCTTGAACCAAAATGCTCATTGAATGAGAAGCTAGAGGAAGCTGGATGAGCACTTTGATCTGAGAACTTTGGCAAAATTTCGAAATTTCAACTTCAATGAGGCAGTGGTAAATATTGTCCTATAGAGCTAAAAAAAATGGAATATTTTTGAAAAATCACAAACAACATATTCACGAATGAGCAGCAACATCTGAGAACTTAGGTCTCTTTTAAACCACCCTAGTGCTACAAGGATAACTGATTGGCCTTGAGATTTGAGGAATGTTAGAAAATCGGTGAAAGCAGCTCTCGCTGGCACTGTATTCAGTCTTACATCCTTCAAGTACATTTCTCCGTTTGCAATTCTTAACCCGGTGACTTGAGCTGCTCCCGGTGTCGTACCTTTTGATGGTATTATATATGAATTGAACAGGTCGTTCTCGGTACAGGCAGCAATCTATAGGTGAATATATATTAAGTTATCATTTTCATGAGAATAATTATACTACCAAACACATGCACATACATCATAAAATATTTTTTTACCTGGCATATTTCTGACGCTTTGCTTAGCCCGGTAGTTTCAAGATCGAATACTACAATGCAGCAACTATCGAAGTCAACGTGTTCTGCATAAAAATGAAATTATTCGCACAGACCTGATATCGTAATTATTACGATTACAAATGGTTAACGATTAGCTTACCAATAGTGGATGGATTTTGTATTAAATCTGAAACATTACTCAAACCACTTACTGTTTGGTACGTAACGCCTTCCTTTCTTGTTACTGCAGCAGTCTCCGTTGATCTATCCCTTTTTGCAAACAGCCTCCTTCGCTTATATTCTATAGATCTTCTAAAACTTGCCTGTGCTTCTCTTTTCTTATCTTTCCGGTCTCTATATTTTTTTGTTTCAATCCCAGGGGATAAACTTGCCACCTTGTTGACGTTCACGATATATTTAGTTCCAATATTCTTCTGGCCTACTGCCGCTGCGACTCTGGTGTCAAAGGATTCTGTTCCTGCGTAAAATCGGGATATTGGATGTTTGCTTGCGACAATACTGTTGAAACTTTCATTTGCCTGGCTTGATGCGCAGGGTGCTAGTTTATTTGCATTGGCAGCAAAACGGTTGAATAATTTTGTCATAGTCTCTTTGAGGCTCGGGTTAGATAGAGGTTTTCCATTTGGAAGATTTGAGTGTACAAAATCATCGCCCAGGGACTGAAAGTTGCACCAATGACCATAATCGGTATGGTCACCAAACGCGTGTGGCACTACATTCTTTAGCGAAGTCTTGACATCTTCAGGGTTTCCCTTATTTTGCTTCACCGCACAAGAGAAGCATTCCGAAAAATAGGTGATCAATTTCAGCTGCAACTTCCTTCTGTATAAAGCATTTTTCAATGCCTTGTGAGCGTGGTTAAAATCTGACCACTTCTCTATCTGTTCTCCGGCCTCTCTACGCACTGCAGCAATAGTGCACGAATCATCATCGCCGATGAGTACAGAGATCTTTGCATTTTCATCTTTCAGGAGGTCATTACGGTTTACTAATTCTACAGCCATATCGGGTTCCATGGCCTTGGCAGATCCTGAAAAGTTGCGCCTGCATTGATGCTCCTTCTGATGTCCTGAGTCACACTGCTTACACTTTTTGCTCCGAGTACAATACGATAAGACCTTACCAGAATGATAGCCAATGAGCGAACTGTGACCTGTACAATATATTACTTATATTATGAGCGAAATCTTCGTGCTATGCATGTCACTTTCAGAACGTAGATGTACACAGAAAAGTATAGTGACCCGACAAACTGTTGTAGGCATGGCCGGTGCCTCGCTTCTGCCATCCAGCATCAAACGAAGCAATTAGCTTACTTTCTGAATCATGCGTAGGTAGGATATCAGGATTTGGGATGGGACATGGATGTTCTCTTGATTGTAAATCGTTTCTGTAATTGCTGCGGATGAAAACGATCACGTCATTCTAACATACATTCAGTATAAACAGCGGGATAGGGGTATGGCGGGAGCTGTAATTCTTCTTATATATGTCATCATAATGTATATTGAACGTATAATACATTATTACAGAGCAGTAGAATTTTTTATTATTGAATACAAATCATTGTGCGACATACATAAATATTCAGTTTTTAGTCGTATGATAGTAATATTTAAACAAGTTCATTGATAACACCTGGGTGCACTTAGATGGGCGAAATTTTATTGGATTTGATCTATACAATACCGATTGCCAATTATTCTTCCTCTCAAAGATTATATCAAATTAACAAGCATTTGTATATCAGGTATAGTACAGAGAAAACATTAACGAATAATAAATAAATAAATTTGTATATTATGTATAATAATAAATTAAGTGTGTAAAAAGTATAAATTGATTTTCAAAAGTAGCATAGACAGAGTCCTGTAATTTTCAGGCGAATTTGAAGGTATAAAATGACTCTAATTCTTATATTTTGAACCATAAACTCCAGTCCAGAACCAGTAAACCCAGTCAAGAAACAGATAAATAAATAAATATAGCTTTATATGATATATAACAGTATAATGTATAACAAGTGTATAATTTGATTTTGGAAAGCACTTGAGACAGATGACTCACACTTTCTTGGACCGCACACGCTATGTAGAACATTACGGCTACTAATTACTTTCTGAATTATTTACAATAATGTTTGAGTCAGAGAATCATAGGACTGAATATTTGTAGTATTGCAAGTCCTACTACCTTCCTAGATTCCTCTGAGTATAGCAGATAACTTGCAATAACTGGAAATATCTGTTCGTCAACTTACTTTTCACCGCTATCGCTATTCATTGTCAGTTGTTTTTCTAGTTTAATACCGTCTTTGCAGCTTTCTTTGGCCACGGCTTGTATCGCAGGACCTACTACTCTTTCGTGTCGCTTGAGCAGGGGTGCCGAAACACTAGGGATATTCAGCGACGAGCAAATGGTGTTCATTTGCGTTCCGCCTATACCGGCATCCAGGGGCGGATTAGACACCTTGGCCGCCCTAGGCCTACGGAAGATTGCCGCCCCCCCCCCCCCTACTTGCAAAGCACGAAAAATTGAATAACGCATAGGAATTAAATCAAAGAAAAAAAAGGAAAGTCTGTAAGTGATAAAATTATATTAATCGGTGTATTTAGTTACTGATACTTACAATTTTAATTTATAAGTCACAATAAATTGCTATTAGCAAATTGTCTTTTGCCTGGCCTTCTGGGCAGCGAATTTGTTTATCAAATCGTCACAATCCAAAGACTGTAGCAACTCTGATTCGATGCATAGAATAGCCAGAGCGTTCAACCTTTCCTCGTTCATTTTCGAGCGCAAATAATTCTTTACTCGCCGCAAACATGAGAAGCTGCGTTCACCGGAACAGTTAGTAATCGGGATACAAACACACATGCGTAGAGCTATATCAACGTTCGGGTAAACGCTGTGGAGATCTTGATCGCGGAGCCATTTCAATAATGTCATCGGCGTGTCGGTTTGGTTTCGGCTCGAAAAACACTGGCAGCGGAAATGTAGACACTCTTCAACAAAACTCTCTTCGAGATCAGAAGGGTAAACATTTGTTAACGCTGTTGCTTTTTTTTCTACTTTAGCCGGGATCATGGTCGTCAGATTTGTAAGAAATGAAAATTCATTGTGAAATTGTTGGTATGCTTCTCGTCGTTTTCGAAGCTCACAAAGAAGTTGATCTATGATGACCAAAAATGTGGAGACTCGTAGTTTTTCCCGACCACTCATTTCCGTTTGTTCGGCAGACTCGCCTGAATGAAGTTTCTTTTTTCTTCGACGTTTTGTTTCTTCTTCATATTCCTTCATTTCAGACAGTTTCAGCGCTTTTTCTTCGTAATCATCGAAGTTATCCCGAGTTTCGCAAATAAGGCCGATTAATGAGTCGTAAATCTGTACAGCGGTGAATATGTCAACGTCTACAGCCTGCAATTTTTTATTGGCAATATTCAACCGATTGAGTATGAAACCCCAAAAAACGGTCATAAATGCCGTTTCCAATCGCTCGAGCTTCAATCGAATACCTTTTGCTTCAGATCGACTGATCGATTTTTCGGTTGTATTATTTTCGAATGTATGCAGCGCTGTATGAATTTCGTGCCAAGACTCGAACAAACTTTTGCATGCATCTGCACGAGCTGACCAGCGAGTTTTTGACAAGCTTTTTACGGTACTTGTTTGCGCTCTTGACTCTTCTTTGGAGGTACGTTGAGCTTCTAATATTTCCCAGCGATGTGTTGATGCTGTGAAAAAATTGTACAGTTCTTGCAGAAGTCCTAAAAACCAACAAGCTTCTTCGCAACTTTCCGCTGCCGATTGCCCAACGAGATTCAACGAATGAGCTGCACAGGGAACATACGCTGCTTCTGGGCACAGTTTTTTAATTTGAGCCTGCAGTCCATTGTAAACGCCGGACATGTTGGAAGCGTTATCATATGACTGACCACGACAGTTCGAGATCTCAATTTCAAATTTGTTCAAGGCTGAAGAGATAGCGTCTGTCATCTCTTGCGCTTTATGACCGGCGTTGGGAATGAATTGAAGGAAGCGCTCAGTCGGAGTACCATTGTTTTGCACGTAACGGATCACAAACGTCAATTGATCGACGTGAGATATGTCCGGTGAAAAGTGTACGATCGTGGAGAAGTATTTCGCTGACTTGATCTCACCTACAATAATACGGAGCACTGTATCGGCCATAAGTTTGATAAACTCATCACAGATCGTCGACGACATATAACTTACATGTCCAGTGCCTGGATTGCCATGCCTCGAAATAGGGTCAGCCAGAAATGGATCAAATTCAGCCAGTAGCTCTAGAGTCATTAAATAATTGCCGTTATTTGGTGAACCCAACTTTTCGTCGTGACCTCTGAATGGTAGTCCTCGTGATGCAAGAGCTTTTATGGTTGCCGCTACGCGTTTCAACACGTTCCTCCAATACGTTATTTCGTCATTGAGCTGTGCTGTCAGCCGCTGATCAATACGACCGAGATTATTTCCTCTCTGTTTCATGTTTAAAATGCATATCTTATGGGATGCGGAATTCTCGTGCTGTGCCACCCGAATGGTAGCGTTCTTCCAATCATTGAATCCTGCGCTGCCAAACTGGGTCCCACCATCAAACGCAAAACACGGACCGCAATAAACTCGACCGGTGCTTTGAGAATAAATCAACCAGCTTCGGTGAGCTTTCTCTCCATTCAAGAGTTGCCGTTGAAACAAAGATTTTGATAAATAACGCGTGTGGTCTTCGTATACGCGCTGGCTTTGGAAAAAATCAACATCCATATTCTGCTGCACTCCATTCATCGCTATCCAGTTCCTAGTCTTGTCGTTTATAAGCCATTTAGCTGGATCTTCGCTCACTTCAAGCGTATCATTTTCATTTTTCTTATTATTTAACGATTCCGCGAGAATGTCGGCAGTACAGCCAGCGTGAACTATTGTGGGCACGATCTGGTTACTACAGCCCAGCACACCAATACGTAACTGATACATAACTGTAAGAGCACATCTAGAGATCGGAGTAATGTAACATAGTTATGTCTCTGATATGCGACATATCTTTAGAATGTAACATATTGTTTACATAACATAAGATGCATGAATGATACGTAATATTGAGGGCATCACGAAGTAACAATGTAATATAACAAAGTTACGTAGAGGAGAAATAACATAACTTCAATTCCGTGATGTATCATGTACATTACATGAGACCCACAAGTGATACATAAAATTGAAAGCATCTACAGGGATCCGGTAATATAACATAGTTACATACATGGGACATAATATTTCTGCAAATATGACATGTGTCGTAATATAACATCAGACCCATGGATGATACGTAACAGAGATGGCAACACCAGGGAACAGAGTCACATAACATAATAACATCTATGATACGTGCAATATCTTTAGTTCTGCAATTAAAACATCGCAAAATAGCATATCCGTATCTGCTGGCGATAATTTCTGAAACGAATGTAAGTGACTAACATGATAGTACGCATCAATCGAGGCATAAACGCTTCAGAGCTGTTAGATAGCGAGATCGAAAATATAGAGAAATCTGGCAGTATTCACTACACGATACTGTGGTGTAGTGGCGAGAGCGTGCGACTACTAATCCAAGCGAGTCCGAGCGATCATGGTTCGAGCCCGGGTTAGGTCAAAATAATGATGTCGTCTTGAATAAACTAAAAATGCGTTTTAATCTATCTGTGGTTGATTATAAATTGTTACTATGTCATATATACACCATAGATGATGGAAATTAGTAATAATAACGGCTTTTTATTTAGCTTTTCCAGTGTGATAGTTAATTGTATCAGATGCATCTTCAATATGTATCTGATACATCTTTCAAAATGTCTTTGACATATCTTTGATATGTCTATGATATATCGGTGAGCCGTCGCTGATATGTATCACCAGCACATATCTAATACATTGATGATACATCCAATGTTGCTGACATCGTTCTGTACCAGCAACATACTTCCTTATGAGTTTGATACATAACGTGTAACATTTGTTACATAATATATACGTATTTGATACATATTTTGGTTTGCTGGGAGGTAGGGGAGACCGGTGTCAGTTGTAACACGGTGTCAATTGTTACAACGAAGATTACGCCGCGATCTCGTAGACGATGTCCAAACTGTTTGGACATCCCCATAGCAACGTCCGTTTCGCTTCTATTGATTAACGTTTCGCGAAATTTTATGCGCTTTTCCCATAACTGTGTCCAATTTTATGGTTTTGTGCTGCCGTAAGTAAATATATCCCTTCCACTATATTTTGGTCTAGTATCTAAGCTATGATTGTTTTTCATAATTGGTCTAATCTATATTGATCTATGATAGTTTGACTATAATTCATGCCAATTAGGATTTGTAGATCACGACACGTAGTCTAATATTTAATATATTCACTGAAAAATGTCGCAGGTGTCAATTGTAACACGTCGATCGGTGTCGATTGTAACATTATAAAAATACTATGAATTATTCCATTTCCTTTTCACAATTTCCTCCCAGGTGTGCATGATGCAGTAGCGAAATATTGTGCTGCTCAAAATGGTCAAACCTAGAGATCGAAGGACGGAGAGAGGCTTCATTCCACAATGTATTTACGAAGAAGCTGCTAAAAAGGTGATTGACAATGGCAAAACAGTGAGGGGGGTGGCAAAAGATTATGGAATGTGTCATGTGGGTTTAAATCGCTTTGTCAATGCGCTGCGTGCTGATTTAGCACCGAAAATTGGATACCATCCCCACAACAAAGTATTCAGCACCGAACAAGAGCAATTACTTGTTCAATACTGCGAAACGGCTGCAAGTTTGTACTACGGTCTCACCACAAAGGATTTGAGAAGCTTGGCTTTCCAATTCGCGGTTCAGAATAATTTGAAAGTTCATAAGAAATGGGATTTTACGGAAATGGCTAGTGAAGATTGGCTTGTGGCATTTCTGCGACGGAATCCACAACTGTCATTGCATTCGCCTCAAAACAAATCTGGGTGGATGCAAGGAGAGGAGTTTCTAACTTTTATCAAAAACTTTGCTAAACATGCTAAGCCGAGTGAAACAAACAAAGTTTTAGTGATTCTTGACAACCACAGTTCACACTTGTTCTTCCCAGTTATAGATTTTTGCAAGTCTAACTTCATAACGCTGTTGTGTTTCCCGCCACATACGTCGCATAAACTGCAGCCACTCGATAGAGGTGTTTTCGGTCCTTTCAAGAAATACTTCAATAACGGTTCTGATCAGTGGATGAAGAATAATCCTGGCAAGCGTATGACAATTTACGATTTACCAAGGGTAGTGAAAGACTCACTTCCTCTCGCAACCACTCCAAAGAACGTGCAGTCTGGCTTCTCCTGCACCGGAATATGGCCCTTTAATAGGAACATATTCAGTGATATCGATTTCGCTCCTTCAACTGTAACCGATCGACCACCCGAAAATGAAGAGAACAGCGACAACCCTTCGCAAAATGAAGAATACCAAAACCGAACATCACGAACTGAAACCCTCGACGATAGCTCTTCCTCAAATGAAGACAGTAGCCACAAAGAAAATGAAAACGAACCAATACAGAGGGAGAAAGATTGTGAGAAAGAGAGGGGTGTAAAATCTAGATCGACTTATGCTGAAGTGGATAACCAACCCAACCGAGAACCCAGCGCTACGACCACCAAATACAATGCACCTTCATCGTTTCCTGATAAACCAATTGCACGAACACCGGGCGAAATTAAACCTTTTCCCAAGGCTGATTTTACCAAACCACGAAAACAAGGCCGAGCCAAAGGCAAAACGGCGGTATTGACGGACACCCCAGAAAAGAAATTGCTAGAAGAAACATACAACAAGGCAAAAAAAGTAGCTGTAAAGCGTAATATCTTCCCACGGGAAGCTTCTAGCAAAGTCACCAAACCCAAGAAGAAGAAAAGAAGCAAAAAACCGGACAAATCAATTGACCCAGACGCATCTGAGGAAGACACGTTTTGTTTCATCTGCTTAGAGCCATATTCCCAGAGCAGCGAAGAATAGCTTCAATGCACTGAATGCAAAAAATGGGCACACATCGGTTGCACCAATGGTGGTGCATTCTTCATCTGCGATGACTGTTCAGAAGATTAATTGTTTTCTTGCTATTGTTGTTGTTGTTGTTTTACTGAAGTTAATGTTACCTTTGAAACCAGTGTTCGGACAGTAAATGAATATTTTCCATACAATTATGCCACATTGCTTCTGTGTTACAATTGACACCCAAGCTGTTACAATCGACACCGGTAAGGTGTCAATTGTAACATGTGTAGCAATGCCCAACATTGATTTTTGTTGATATTATCGAACTTGTTTCCAAACTGAAAAAAATGAAATTAGTAAGGGTAAGGATCCACAACCTTGTTGGAAAAAAAATTAGTTGTGAATGAAAAATACTGAGCAGGAAAAAAAATATTTTGCAAAAATTGTTACAACTGACACCGGTCTCCCCTACTTGTACTGGGTGGATCGGTATTTTCACCACCACTAGTATTAGTTATCGTATACGCTGAAGAAGAGAAATCATCGTTTCCAGCGTCAGTCATACTCACCGCCGGCTTCTTGAAAAACGCCTCTAATTTGAGCATTTTTTTAATGACTTCATCTTTTTTCTCGGTCTTTTCTTTGGTTCGCTTTCTGTACTCTGCTCCGCTTAACGTTTTCCGTCCATCACTCATCTTTGCAATATCAAATACTCAACACCACTTTTCTACACTGTAATATATATTAGAATATTTCATCGAAATAAAATTCACTAGATCGCCAAAATATGAGCGGATCAAGAAATTGACACAAGTATTTTAGCGAATCATGCACTTTCGTTATTAGTTTTGCGCTGAATACTATCTTTTCACTGACAGAATGGGCTTGAGTCAAATCAAGATTTTCGAAGAGCCGAGAGCAAAGAGCAGGCTCGAGCGCGTCGCAGCGAGCTTACACAACGGTTGTTAATATACAATGTTGCGTGAACGTGATATAGACCAATCATTTCACGGTTTTAAATGATACTATGATTGTGGGAACCATGAAAAAATAGTATGATGTAGCGAAGGACGCGAATAACATACCGTACCATTTGTGACATCTAGTTTTCACTCGTTTTTGAATGAAAAATTTAAAAGCCAAGAAAAAACTATAAAAAAAACACACGTTTCTGTACTCTTCGCCTCCAACGCTGCTTAAAACGAAGGCAGATAGACCATAGGTTGACTGGACCTTTTTTGTAGAGCGTTAAATTGTCTGCAGAAAAGTCCGCGACGGGATATATCTATAGTTGATATCCGATGCGTTTGAGGCGATGCAAAATGCACCTATACGAAACCTATTTGGTCAGTCGACGGAAAAGCGTCGCGTCGGTTTCGTAGGTGCGTTTTGCATCGCCTCAAACGCATCGGATATCAACTATAGATATATGCCGTTGCGAACTTTTCTGTAGACAATTCAACGCTCTACAAAAAAGGTCCAGTCAACCTATGGTCTATCTGCCTTCGTTTGAGCAGCGTTCGAGGTGAAAGGTACAGAAACGTGTTTCTTTAGAGTTTTTTTATTTCGGGTTTTCAATTTTTTATCCAAAAACGAGTGAAAACTAGATGTCACATATGGTACGGTACATTATTCACGTCTATCGCTACATAGTAGGATTTTTTTTCATGCTTCCCACAATTAGTGTCATTTGAGGCCCTAAAATTGCATAAAGTGACTGGTCTATTACGTGATGCAATCCGCTCGAGCCTGTTCTCTGACAGCGAAAATACCTACCGAATAACTTAGTATCAGTATCTGTAGTCTGCAGACTGTAGTAGAGCAAAATGAAAATGATACGCTTGGACTTGGACTTTGGAGTAAGCTAGTGAGCGAAGATCCAGTTTGAAGATTTACACTTCTAATAATCGGAATCTCCATACGGGCAAATTTTTTTTTCGAGGTGCCATGGACACATTTCTGAATTCTTGAACGGTCGACGTACGAGTTAACAGAAGGCGCGACTTGAAAAAAAAAAAAATCTTACCAAGTTTTGCCGCCCCCTAAATTTTGCCGAGCTAGGCCCGGGCCTACTCGGCCTATAGGGTAATCCGCCCCTGCCGGCATCAATGATCGCTGTAGAAAAAACCAAGATCTACAAATGTTTGAAAAGTTATTGATATCATTGTACTCTCACTCAAGTTGATCCATGTACCAATTGCTGCTTTTAAATTTACGTCATGGCATCGATTTTGTGAATTCAGTTTGTTCGTATGAACGGTTGTTAACTTCCCACATTGTGCGCAAACAACCTTCAGAATGCTGGCAAATCCACACCTCCTCTCACTATCGACATCCTTCAGTGATGATGTCAAGTTACAAGTTGTGCACCACAACTGCTCTCCTAGCGTGACAAGCTCGACAATTCTTCGCCCTGCGAGGTTATGTTCGCTTGCGAAGTTTGAATTCTGGAAGATTTTACAAGCAAAGAAATAGATTATTGAGGGAAAGCACCTTGTTTTTATTCATTGATTGAGTGAATATTCTTTTCTGCAATGGCATTAGTATATTATTAATTAACTTAGTCGGAGACGGTCAAATTGTTTTTTCAAAAAGTTTGAATGACTTCTTTATTGTAACGTTTCGGCTGGCGACGGCCGGCCATCATCAGACTGTGAAAAAACCACAATATCTGTTTTAGGAATTATGCTAACAGTATGATAACAAAATCTTAGACTAAGAACAAAGTTATATTACATTAATGACAATGGTAGTAAAATCACTAGGCTATAATAAAGACTGTGCAACAGCCATCAACAATGAGCATGTGGTTACGAACCAGGTTATGTTTGCACGTGGTGCAATAGAGGAAAATTCTTTCATTTAAAGTGAATGATTATGTGACAAGATGAGTTAAAAAATGAGGAACCATGTGTTATATCTGTAAAGTCCACTTAGTGTGAATTAACAATAAGACAGATAGTAATTACCAAAAGGACATCCCTCAGCGCTTGAGATGTTATGCGTGCGACATGGCGACGGGAAGTGATCAAAAGAACTCCAAGTAAGGAGATGGTAGACAGAGATCCATTAAAGTACAAAGATGGAAGACAGCGCAACCACGATGACATATTCAGAGTAGTTAGACAAGGTGTATATGTCCAACTAGTACTTAGACACTACTTAGGCTTAAGAATGTCGAAGTATAAATGGCTCAGATTTTGAATGTCGGTTCTTTTGTTACAAGCCGCATTACCGAATTTAGTTATTTGGATCATTTCCTTAATCAATCTTTTTCTAGGATTACTCTCAGTGTTAAGCACCGTAGTGTTGTCAAAATCAAATCTATGGTGGTTTGTAAGAGAATGAGCGACTAGAGCTGATTTATCAGGGTCTTTGGTTCTTAAATCAGATTTATGACCTCTAATCCTGTTCTTTAAATGTTGTGACGATTGACCTATATAACACGCACTACAATCAGAGCATGGTATCTTATATATAGTATGCGTTTTGTCCTCTACTGGAGTTTTAGATTTTATCTTTGAAAAAAGTCTATCAATATTATTAACCATTTTGTATGCTGTGTGGATACCTTCTTTGTGAAGGATGACTTTGATTTTTTCAGAAAGGCCTTTAATATAAGGAATTGAACCAACAATTTTCTGCTCATCAAGACTTGGACTTTTAGCAAATTGCATTGAATTGTAAATTCTATGAATCCGTTCTTTTTTCACCTCCTCAATAATAGGTTCAGGAAAGCCATTGTCTTTTAAAGCCTTAGACACTATTTTGATGTTATCTTTTCTGAATTTAGGGTGAGCAAGTTTTAGACAACGGTCAAACAGACCTACCGCAACACTGCGTTTGTATTGGTAAGGGTGATCAGAGTCGAAGCTAAGGTATCTACCGGACCAAGTGGCTTTCCTGAACCAATTAGTGATGAGGTGATCAGAATCCTTGATTACATAAGTGTCCAAAAAACTAATCATGTTATTATTTTCCAGCTCATAAGTAAAATTAATGCGAGGATGAAAATTGTTGAATCTAATCAGAAGAGAATCAATGTTATCCTTGTGGACAGCGGTGATGATGTCATCAACGTACCTTTTATAGAAGGGAAGTTTAAAAGGAAGGTGACTAATTACCTTTTGCTCTAAAAGTTCCATGACTAGATTAGCAGCTACAGGGCTGATCGGAGAGCCCATGGCTACACCAAAGATTTGTTTGTGGTGTACGTTATCAAAAGTGAAGCAAGTGTCGTTCACACAGAGTTTGACACCTTCAATGAGTCAGATAAGTGGCTTGTAAACCTAAGCGGTAAGCCTATACCTTCACCAGTTAAAAAACTGTTATCAATGGGTCCGAAACATTCAATTCCTACTTTCAACAACTCACATATAGATGAAATTGTTTGTTCAGTTGAAACTGCTATTGTAAACATGGACAATACCACTAAGGACATTGTTAGAGCCAAGGTGTCTAATACCATCTCAAACCATCTGAGTCATGTCTCTCCTAACAATGGTTGTTGTCCTACTATCTCTAAGTTCAAAGAAGCTAGTGAATTTCTGAGCAACAACAAGGATCTCCTAGTCACTAAGGCAGATAAAGGGAATGTTACGGTGGTCATGGATAGAAATGATTTCGATTCCAAAGCACAGCTTTTACTTAACGACAGCATCACGTATGAGGTTCTTAAAAAGGATCCTACAAAGATCACGGAAGCCGCTGTTAACAAACTCGTTTCTAAATGGGAAAAAAATGGATCCATCTCGAGCGGTCTGAGTAAACAACTCAAATCCCACAACTCTCTTCCATCCAAACTATACTTTTTACCAAAAATCCATAAAAAGGATGTGCCTTTGAGACCCATTGTTTCTAACATCGGTTCACCGACGTATAATCTTTCTAAATATCTTTCTTTTATTCTCACGAATGTTGTAGGAAAGACAGAGTACCATGTCAAGGACTCTTGGTCGTTCGTACAACATATCAAAGAGGTAACCATGCCACCGGAACATTCTCTTATATCTTTGGATGTCACTTCGCTTTATACCAATATTCCTGTGAACCTAGTATTAGCTGCAATAGGAAGGAAATGGAGTTCTATCAAAGAGCATACGACTCTAGATAAAAATGAGCTCATTGAAGGTGTCAAACTCTGTTTGAACTCCACTTGCTTCACTTTTGATAACGTACACCACAAACAAATCTTTGGTGTAGCCATGGGCTCTCCGATCAGCCCTGTAGCTGCTAATCTAGTCATGGAACTTTTAGAGCAAAAGGTAATTAGTCACCTTCCTTTTAAACTTCCCTTCTATAAAAGGTACGTTGATGACATCATCACCGCTGTCCACAAGGATAACATTGATTCTCTTCTGATTAGATTCAACAATTTTCATCCTCGCATTAATTTTACTTATGAGCTGGAAAATAATAACATGATTAGTTTTTTGGACACTTATGTAATCAAGGATTCTGATCACCTCATCACTAATTGGTTCAGGAAAGCCACTTGGTCCGGTAGATACCTTAGCTTCGACTCTGATCACCCTTACCAATACAAACGCAGTGTTGCGGTAGGTCTGTTTGACCGTTGTCTAAAACTTGCTCACCCTAAATTCAGAAAAGATAACATCAAAATAGTGTCTAAGGCTTTAAAAGACAATGGCTTTCCTGAACCTATTATTGAGGAGGTGAAAAAAGAACGGATTCATAGAATTTACAATTCAATGCAATTTGCTAAAAGTCCAAGTCTTGATGAGCAGAAAATTGTTGGTTCAATTCCTTATATTAAAGGCCTTTCTGAAAAAATCAAAGTCATCCTTCACAAAGAAGGTATCCACACAGCATACAAAATGGTTAATAATATTGATAGACTTTTTTCAAAGATAAAATCTAAAACTCCAGTAGAGGACAAAACGCATACTATATATAAGATACCATGCTCTGATTGTAGTGCGTGTTATATAGGTCAATCGTCACAACATTTAAAGAACAGGATTAGAGGTCATAAATCTGATTTAAGAACCAAAGACCCTGATAAATCAGCTCTAGTCGCTCATTCTCTTACAAACCACCATAGATTTGATTTTGACAACACTACGGTGCTTAACACTGAGAGTAATCCTAGAAAAAGATTGATTAAGGAAATGATCCAAATAACTAAATTCGGTAATGCGGCTTGTAACAAAAGAACCGACATTCAAAATCTGAGCCATTTATACTTCGACATTCTTAAGCCTAAGTAGTGTCTAAGTACTAGTTGGACATATACACCTTGTCTAACTACTCTGAATATGTCATCGTGGTTGCGCTGTCTTCCATCTTTGTACTTTAATGGATCTCTGTCTACCATCTCCTTACTTGGAGTTCTTTTGATCACTTCCCGTCGCCATGTCGCACGCATAACATCTCAAGCGCTGAGGGATGTCCTTTTGGTAATTACTATCTGTCTTATTGTTAATTCACACTAAGTGGACTTTACAGATATAACACATGGTTCCTCATTTTTTAACTCATCTTGTCACATAATCATTCACTTTAAATGAAAGAATTTTCCTCTATTGCACCACGTGCAAACATAACCTGGTTCGTAACCACATGCTCATTGTTGATGGCTGTTGCACAGTCTTTATTATAGCCTAGTGATTTTACTACCATTGTCATTAATGTAATATAACTTTGTTCTTAGTCTAAGATTTTGTTATCATACTGTTAGCATAATTCCTAAAACAGATATTGTGGTTTTTTCACAGTCTGATGATGGCCGGCCGTTGCCAGCCGAAACGTTACAATAAAGAAGTCATTCAAACTTTTTGAAAAAACAATTTGACCGTCTCCGACTAAGTTATTTACTACAATCCACGGTCACGAATCACCATAAAATATTATATATTATTAATAATATATCAACAAACCTCTTTGTCGGCATTTCGTAGCAGTCTCTCTTTGGCAGCTTTGATTGCACGTTTCACTTTGGTTTTAATGAACTTTCCCTTTTTCTTGCCGATACTGGCATGCACATTATATGGCAGAATTTTTAATATAAACACAATAAAGTAAAAACTCGTGTATGCAGTCAGCGGCGTACAACAACAAACCGAACCACGGGGTTAGGCTAGTGTCATGGTTACCAATGAGTGCGACGAACAAACTGGCGGTGGAAGTGAGATAGACAGTTGCAACGTTGCCGTTATTCTGTATGCAGTACCGTAACGTGAAATTATTCCTATTATCTAGTTTTTATTTATCCACATACAACGAGTAATGGTTACATCAAATTATCAATAAACTGATGACGAGCCACTTTATGATGACAAACATGTATATTACGTAAAAAAATTAGGGCCTTACTTAAGCCCCCATGCAAATCGGCACTTAGCGTTAGAGCCACCTTGAAATAAAAAAAGTTAAACAAACAGAGTAATAATTATTCAAACTTGTGTACACAGGAAAATCGCCAATTTAAATTAGTGTTCTATACACTGCGATTCTGTGGAAAATCACGCGCCTAAAAGGTAGGCTAACGGGAAACGCCTGCATTTTGAGCAACTCAAATATCTACGATTGGGCTGTATTTCCCACGTAATAAATAAAACCCAATCGTCGAGGTTTGATCTGCTCAATTCAGGCGTTTTCCGTTTGCCCACGTTTTAGGCGCGTTATTTTCCACAGAATCGCTCTGTATGTTCAATGTTTCAGTCCCAGAAAATAATCAAATTTATCAGTGTCATCGTTATTCGTTGTTATTTATTTATCCCGCCCAGCAAAGAGAATAGAACACGCGCGCGCGTGTGCGATACAGGTTTCACTATCACATGACCATTACACATATGTATTAGGGTGGTGCTTGAAAATAATTTTTTTTGATTCACCCCATAAAAAGTTTCCGTTTTGTGTAAAAACATAAGGGAAATTTTCTTTTCGTGAAAAAAATTGAAAGAACACGTGCCGGTAGAAGATCAAAGTTCTTGTTTTGATGAATCTGCATTTTTTTTCATTATCATTCAATTCAAAAAAAAAGTCAATTTCTAAAATTTTGTCGGATACGTAGATATGTAGTTTTCGAGTTATGCTCAATTAAAACTCTGACATTTCCGATTTTCGCATAATATCGTATCAGCTGCTAACGTCTCAACGTTTACGATCAAAAGTTTACAAAAATTCATGCATACTCTCATCAACGGACACGAACATTTCTCAAAGTTTGGACCGATTCTGAGGGGGTCAGGGTGTTGGTCAGGTCGATTTCACGCGGAATACTCCATATGTTATCCCCTTTGATTCTGTTACGTTCTAGTACGTTCTCGTGGCTCCATCTAGTACGGAACGGAATTTTATTCTGGCAACACTGATCCGCGGTCAAGTCCGCAATTTCCGATGAGAGAAACAATCGCAGAGCAGTAATAGTTCTCTCGCGATAGAAGTAACACCCCACACTGATAGAAGGATTTAGTTCTATTTAATAAGATTTAGTAATAGGTACTAAATGATTTATTAACGAACCTTTCATCAATGAATATTTAGTTACAGTTACCAAATCATTCATTAAAGTCCATTTATTTCCACCAAATAAATATTTATTGGTATTCAATAAATGGTTTATTAGTATTTAATAAATTTGTTAGTATTGAAGAAATCATTGTTTTAACTTATTTTAGAGTATAACCTAATTTTTTTACTCAAAAATAAATAAAAATAATGAAAACAAATAATTTTAAGTAAAAGTATAAGGAATTATACAGAAAAAAATTTCGTTAAATTATCGTTTTTTATTTAAGACATACATCATATTCAAAATTAACTTATATTAAATAATAATACACAGAATGAATAATAATAATAATACACAGACTGAAAATATTAAATTAAACTCCGCTGAGAAATGACATTATGACCATTTGACAGTATGTGCACCGAGAGAACAGTTTATTTATAGTTAATAAATGTATTTATTCGGCCATTTTCCAAAAATATTTATTAACTGTTGGTATATTCGATAACCATGAATGAATATTCTGCTCCCTGAAAACACAAAAAAATTCAGTGGTATTTCCAGCAAATATATCCTTTGTTTAGACGCATTTATTTGCCGTAATAATATGTAACGCCTGATTCAAATGAAAAATCAGTTGAAACATCGTGGTAAAATATCTATTTGTTCGCAACGAAGATCTGTTTATTATTAAAATACCTTATTTAGGTATAGTAGAATATCGTATCAATTCAATAATTGAAACATTCGGTTGAGGTATATCAGAAATTCTACCGAATCGAAATTTGTTAACGGTTAATAAAGGCAGCTTTGGGTCACGTACGATTCCGTTTGCCTCATATCTGACTGTGATTGTAGTCAACAAATAACGTATTTGGTACAATCTAACATAACTATTGACTGGTATATCTAAAAAAAATAGCGTTGAGAATAAGTGAGTGTCACTTCACGCTCACTACGCGGCGCAACAACTCGCTTCACTCCCACTAGCAAAACTAGGGCTACGCTTGTATACAAGTCCGAAGATATGACTAATGTCTACAAAACGTGATGATAAATATATATACAAATATTTATTTATATTCATATATTTTATATAATTCAATATATTTTTATATTGATTTATCTGAAAATAGCTATTGTTTAACTATTTTTAGATTTTTATCATAACTGTACCATATTATTGTTATGAAAATGAAAACATGTATATCTGTGGTGCATGTTCAACCCTACAACTACAAACCGGGATATATATCTACCCCAGGCGAACTCTGAAAAATGACGTTACACTCGGGCCTCCGCTATTTGAACACCCGATATTTGACGTACGCCGCTATTTGACCACATTCGTCCTCCGCTATTTGACGGGCGTTACCCCCACTATTCGGCAGCGTTCCCCTTAACATCGGGGCCGTGAGTGACACGGAGTGGCGTGAACTGGATGCGCAGAAAACCGTCCACAAGGAGTGGGGGACCCCTACTTTCGTCAAATAGCAGAAACGCTCGGTCCCGACTCGGTCAAATAGCGGAGGCCCGAGTGTATATGTGAAATTGATTTAAGTTTGGTCAATAAGTCTGAACTACTCTTTTAATTACTCGAACATAATTTATTTTACTGTTAACACATCTTATTTAATACTCACTAAATAATGTATCGATAAAAGAATATGAATTTCATTCACCTTGTTGTAAAATTAACTGAAAGCTGATTTATTAACTGTTAAGGGGGTATGTACACCTTTGGAGGAGTTGAAATTTCCAAAAAGAAATTAATCTTTTTCTGCGACTTGAGGACTCTGACAAAATCCAAAAAAATCATGATGTCTTAGGAGGGTTCAACCCTCATTACGCATATTTTACATCATGTATTACTTTCAGTCTGATGGTGGCTACGCTAAAGAGAAAGAAATACAAACTGACTCGGTTGTCGTAAAGAATCAGAACCACCGTTGGATTAATCTTAAAATGTTTGGTCCTCGATTGTTCATAGAAGATGCCTCTATGGTATGAACGTAGGGATTTTTGATATTGCAAAAATTACTTGAGTTATTCAATTTTTTTAATTTTTTTTTTTTTGCAACTTCTAAATTCTTCTTACTTTTTTGCCAGTATCTCAATCAAAAATGGGTTTATCAAAAAATCCTACGTTCATACCATAGAGGAAAGTCTTGTGAATAATTGAAGACCGAAAATTCCAGAATCGATCCAACGGTGCTGCTGATTCTTTACGACAACCGGTCAAAATATTCATTCTGCAGAAATCAACTTTTAAACTTTTTTATTTAAATTTTTTTTTTATTCCCTACGTTTCCCAGAGAAGAAAATGTAGTTACAGGAAATCAAGTTTTAAGATTTTCCTTATGATTAATATGCTGGATCTGCAGCTGCCCTCGTATCGATGTGTTATGAGTCGAGTCGGGTCTAGACACATGTGCCAGGCGGAGGTTTGCAGTGAGTTTTGACCTGTTCTGTACAACAACAGTGTCCGTTAGGTGTCCGGTGAGGCTGTTAGAAAAATAATGAATTGCTTTAGAAAATAAACTGATCAAAATTTTTCAAAACATAAAAATTCTTCAAAATTTTTTACCTTCAATATTTTTGAATTCAGAAAATGCTAGCACAATTTTTGTCAATATTCCGAAAATTCTTTCATCTTTCATTAATCATACCTTTTTTCTTATAATATTTATTGGACTCTCGCAATTAATATATCATAGAAATACTCATCCTTCTAGAAATCCTGATGTATAGTCTCCTGGTATCGATTTCAAACGCACTTTTCGATGGATCATCTTATTTCGAGTCCGAAGTCTCATCTCAGATACATATACACTGTGTTTATTCAATAATGGAAATTACTATTGGTTTGAATTCGTAATGAAAGCACGACAATATTTACAAACAAGTGGACACCTAACCTCGAAAAAATGTAGATCGCAGCCATGTGTTCGGTCAATGATCACAATTCAGAAGAATATTGAAAATTAAATATGTGTAAAACGATAATTACGAAGAATCGAAAGATCACAAAATCGAAATATATAAAAACGTCATAAAAGTAAGACAGTAGTGTTGGCGGTGTTGTACAATAATTATGGGACCGATATGAGGTTTCGCGCACCACGCGGTGGCGCTTTTTTGCAATTTGGCACGGTCATGGCTGTAACTTTTCAAATCCTCTAGATATTCTGACGCCGATTTATTCGCAGGTAGAGTAGGTCACTAGCATTCCAAATGAATTATAAAAAAAAAAACAATTTCTCCAAAATTTAAAGGTGTAGATACCCCCTTAACAAATGTTTAATTAATATAAATAAATATATATATGTTAATTCAAATATACGGTTTCTTAACTATAAATGGAGATTCGATTCGTCATATCCGAAATTATCATTTGTTAACATCAAATGAATTTCATTAACTATAAATAAACTGTTCTCTCAGTGTATGCGACATATATGCGACATATGGGCAAATCCAAATAGAACTTAAAAAAGCGTGTCCCTTGGCCTTTTGAGGCACTCAAATTATGAAATATGACAAACTATTGCTATCAACAGACTCTTTATAATATCCTGCACTAGAGGCATATCGACGGTACTTTGGTAGAACCTCGTATCTCATGAATCACTACTTTACAGGAACAACAAAAAACTCTATATTAATAATAAAAAAGTATTTTTAATAACTATTTCATCTGAATATCAAACATAATGTACTTTTAAGTTTATTAATGGTAAAATATAATGAATCTCAGTATTTTAAACCTTATTTTGGATTAATTTTATAAGATACGAGGTTTTTACACGCTAAATTTACACTGGGATGCGACTTACGTGTTTTTGCAATAAAGGAATTTCGAAGAAATTAGTTTCATATTTATTTAAATCTATTATTTAATTCACTCGATCCAATCGAGAATGATTTTTAATAATTAAATAACGGAAACAATATTATAAATAGATATCTTAATAGAAAATTCAGACCCCACTTTTTTGACAGATAAATTTACCAGCAAAAGACAATCATACTTGGTAAACAAATCAGGTGTCGCTCATATACATCTTGAGATACGAGGTTTTTCGGGTTTTGCATTGTCAACTTATTGCAGTGTAAGATACAAGGTTCTGATTTGTTTAATAAAAAATGAACTGTTTAATATTTTGATATAAAACTTATAAATGTTATAAAGGGACATGTGCTGATCATTTCTACGGTCCTAACTCAAAACCGTCAAAAATCGACTTACGAGGTTCTACCAAAGTACCGTCGATATAACGCATGGCCCGGAATCAAGAAATTATACGAGTTATTTCACCAAAAGTCACTAAAATGTCCTTACCGTCCCTGTCCCTGGCGGACGGTAAGGACATTCTTCTTGCAACCCTTAACCCTTGGAACGATTATCTATTGAGAACAAAGTGTGCCGTTGTAAGAAAATTCCGGCAGAGTATTAGGGAAAATTGTTCTTACAGAAATTTGCACGAAAAATGTCCTTACCGTCCGCCAGGGATAAGGACGGTAAGGACATTTCAGTGACTTTTGGTGAAATAACTTGTATAATTTCTTGATTCCGGGCCATGCGTTATATGCCTCTAGTGCAGGACATTATGAAGAGTCTGTTGATAGCAATAGCTTGTCATATTTTATAATTTGAGTCCCTCAAAAGACCAAGGGACACGCTTTTTTCAAGTTCTGTCTGGATTTGGACATATATGCGACATATATGCGAACATAGATGCGAACATATATGCAGACTTTTATGCGGACTTCTATGCGGGCTCCTATGCGAGCCTATATGTAAACTATAAGGGAACTTGTAACATATTTAAATGCGTGGTATATTTCTGTATATATTCATGAATATATGTGCTCTTATAGTGAAAATAGATTGTGTCATAGATTCGTAAATATATGTAATAATATATTTTCACGCAAAAACAGTAGTCGTCGACATATATGTAATACAGGGTGTTATGCCTAATACATCGCAGTAATGTGGGTCTCGGACCGTCAGGTATAGTCAAAAGGCGGCCGATAAACATGAGCGCAAAATATCTGGTTCGCCGCTCGACTGTTAGATAGTCGAAATACGATCAACGCGATCGTAGCCACAGATCGTAGCCGTGGATTTCGATAGCGTTCTTGGCTATGTAAGGGTATAGTGAATGTGTAATATTATTATTTAGAATAATAATTATACCTACAAAATGTTTTTCGTGTAACGCGGATGCTCGATGTATTACGTGGAATCATGGCTGATTGGAGTAACGGCGGACGAGTAAGTAATACTATTTTTTTATACCTACAAGTGCATCTGTATAATAGCATAACCTCAGAACCGAATTGAGTGGCATACAATAATTTCCATCCAAATAAAGTAGATGTACCTTTTACCGTATCAGTTCATACTTTGTGCCGTACAATTTTTTGCATCATAAGTTATTATTTCAGAGAGCATGCAGATTTTCATTGACCTGGCATCTTCATAGTTTTGCCCAGCTGAACCTGCACTAACACAGGGTGTGAAGGTATTCAATGCTGCAAACCACTGTCTGGAGTTTGTGCAGTAACAGTGGGAACACACATGTTTGACGCGGAGGCCAACAAACTACGACGTAGATCGTACAAAGCTGAAGAGTTTCCGATGGATAATATTTATCACGAGTATCATATTGAGCTAGCATTTTCTGAGATGAAATATATTCATCCATCTGATCCTAGATTACCTAACCATTCATCTCCTACTTCCAAATAGGATACACCTTTATACACGATCCTTTTTTCAATGCACAGTACAATAAAGCTATTTTGGTCCAACGTAACTGGTCATACTAAGATCCTGAAATACTACCTCATGTACTACCGCTGTATCAACGAAGCCGCATGCGTGCTTTGTGATTAAATCATATCCATGCGATCAACACCTGTCTTTCAATTTATGGTTCGTTTCCCAATATTTCCGCCGAAGATCAATAATTTGATAGTTGCTGTAATCAGCCTACCAATTTAGACTTCTAATTGCACCAAATAATACATGGTAATTGAAAATAAAACGAAACAATTTCTAACTGTTTATAGAGTGTAATTCGTTTTGGACTATCTACAATATACAAAAACATAACTTTTATAATTTTTACTTCACTCAGTGTGAACACCTCCTAAAGTGAAATTTTGTACAATACTGGACGGAAAAACTTCTGATCTCGTGTGGTTGCAAAAATCGCCTTCGGCTCGTGCTGCAACCTCACACTCGTCGGAAAAAGTTTTACCGGACTCGTATTGTAATGTACTATTTCAACATACCTGCACGGAAAATACGACTTTCGGCCCCTCGCGTGAGCGGGAAGTCGTACTATCCGATGCCAGGGGGTAGCGAAAAATACTATACGTCACACGAGAGTGAAAAACGCAGTTTGGGATGGCCTTTTTCACTCCCGTGTCACGTATACTATTTTTCGCTACCCCCTGGCATCGGAAAGTACGACTTCCCGTTCACGCGAAGGGCTGAAAGTCGTACTATCCGTGCAGGTGTGGTGAAAAATTAATACACTAAACTAAATAAATGAACAATTGTAAAGAACATTTCACATCAAATGTTCGAAGTGCCCGCCTTCAGCGTCTAAACAGAGCGCAGCCCTTCTTACGGCACCGTGGTGTACTCTGGCCAACATTTCTGGAGTGACCCGATGTATTGCTACGCGGATTTTCCGCTTTAGTTCCTCCAGATTTTCGGGTCTTGTCGCGTAGACCTCTTCTTTGATGTAGGACCACAGAAAGAAATCTGGCGGAGTTAGGTCCGGTGACCTCGGAGGCCATTCCTGTGGGCCATGCAGCCCGATCCACCTACCCTCGAACATGTCATTTAAGACCGTGCGGGCAACCTGAGAGGTGTGCGCAGGCGCCCCATCTTGCTGATACCACATAGTGAATCGCTCAGCGAGTGGCAACTCTTCGAGCAGTCCTGGAAGGTGATTTCTTAAAAAATCGGCGTAGGTTGGCCCATTCAAACGGCCCAGAAATACAACGGGCCCTATGATGATATTTCCATATGTACCCGCCCACACATTCACAGAGCCCCCTCGCTGTACGTGTCCTTCTTCTATTAAATGCGGGTTTTCTACTGCCCAGAAATGGTCATTGTGCCTGTTGACGCTGCCGTCCATTTTAAAGGTGCACTCGTCAGTAAATAGGATGCGGCTTGCAAAACTATTATCTTCAGCATATCTGTCTATCAGCCATTCACAGTACGCTCTTCGTCGTGGTCTGTCTTCCGGGAATAATTGTTGGTGTACACTGGGTTTGAAAGGGTGGAGTTTGCGTTCTCTTAAAATGTTGAATACTGTAAAGTTGCTGACTCTGCGATCTTTTGCTATCGCCCGGATGCTGGTTTTTGGGTTTTGTGCGATGCTCTCCAGTACCGGCTGCCGTACTCTATCACGCAGTACACATGGTGGCCCTAGCAATCGATTTACAAGAACAAATTGCAGTCAAAAAATTGTGCAAAACATAGTCCTATCCATGTCAAAAATGAAATTTTGATAGCCGCGAAACACCGAAAAAATTTAGCCACTCAATAGATGCACTCAATTTAATATACCTTTCCGCTTCGGTGGCTTGAAAGCTCCATTTTTTCTAAGAGATTTTTCTGTTTGCCGAAAAATATGTTCACCCGGGTGTTCGCGATCCGGAAAGTCTTCTGCGTATATCCGTACAGCCTGACGGCTATTCCTGTTCGCTGCGCCATACGCTAATATCATATCAGTTTTGAGGGTATTTTGAATATTGGCAATATTCATTTTCAGTTAAAGAATTATCTTCAATGGAATAACTATTTTATCTAATTCATTTATTTATTTATTTCGTTTCTAGTAGCAAATAATTGCCGATTTAGACTCACCGCCACCTCAACGTGACTTTTGGGCAGCGGGCGTTAGAAATTCACCCTGTTTTCAAAAAGTACGCGAAACTTGTAGCCTCTAGGTCAACTCAAATTACTGCCTCCAAGGCAGTGAAATTTCAAATTCACATTTTAGGCTACAAGTTTCGCGTTTTTTTTTTTTCATAATTTAAAAAATGTTCCCGCCTTGTCCGCAGGAGATTTATAAAATGCCCTAAAAAAGTACCATCATAATGGGGCATTCCATGCCAATCCTAATTAGTTCGAATTAAATTTTGTTTAAATGGATAAAAAGTATCATTAAACAAAAAAAAAATAATGTGACATCTTTTAAAAAAATTTAAACCTGTAATTGGATCTAACATCTTTTTAGTTGTTACACATAAATGAATTGGAAGAAACCAATATCTCACCAAATATTTGGTGGAATTAGAAGTCTAAATTGTTAGGCTGATTACAATACGAGTCCGGTAAAACTTTTTCCGACGAGTGTGAGGTTGCAGCACGAGCCGAAGGCGATTTTTGCAACCACACGAGATCAGAAGTTTTTCCGTCCAGTATTGTACAAAATTTCACTTTAGGAGGTGTTCACACTGAGTGAAGTAAAAATTATAAAAGTTATGTTTTTGTATATTGTAGATAGTCCAAAACGAATTACACTCTATAAACAGTTAGAAATTGTTTCGTTTTATTTTCAATTACCATGTATTATTTGGTGCAATTAGAAGTCTAAATTGGTAGGCTGATTACAGCAACTAGCAAATTATTGATCTTCGGCGGAAATATTGGGAAACGAACCATAAATTGAAAGACAGGTGTTGATCGCATGGATATGATTTAATCACAAAGCACGCATGCGGCTTCGTTGATACAGAGGTAGTACATGAGGTAGTATTTCAGGATCTTAGTATGACCAGTTACGTTGGACCAAAATAGCTTTATTGTACTGTGCATTGAAAAAAGGATCGTGTATAAAGGTGTATCCTATTTGGAAGTAGGAGATGAATGGTTAGGTAATCTAGGATCAGATGGATGAATATATTACATCTCAGAAAATGCTAGCTCAATATGATACTCGTGATAAATATTATCCATCGGAAACTCTTCAGCTTTGTACGATCTACGTCGTAGTTTGTTGGCCTCCGCGTCAAACATGTGTGTTCCCACTGTTACTGCACAAACTCCAGACAATGGTTTGCAGCATTGAATACCTTCACACCCTGTGTTAGTGCAGGTTCAGCTGGGCAAAACTATGAAGATGCCAGGTCAATGAAAATCTGCATGCTCTCTGAAATAATAACTTATGATGCAAAAAATTGTACGGCACAAAGTATGAACTGATACGGTAAAAGGTACATCTACTTTATTTGGATGGGAATTATTGTATGCCACTCAATTCGGTTCTGAGGTTATGCTATTATACAGATGCACTTGTAGGTATGAAAAAATAGTATTACTTACTCGTCCGCCGTTACTCCAATCAGCCACGATTCCACGTAATACATCGAGCATCCGCGTTACACGAAAAACATTTTGTAGGTATAATTATTATTCTAAATAATAATATTACACATTCACTATACCCTTACATAGCTAAGAACGCTATCGAAATCCACGGCTACGATCTGTGGCTACGATCGCGTTGATCGTATTTCGACTATCTAACAGTCGAGCGGCGAACCAGATATTTTGCGCTCATGTTTATCGGCCGCCTTTTGACTATACCTGACGGTCCGAGACCCACATTACTGCGATGTATTAGGCATAACACCCTGTATATATACGAAATATATTTTTATGAAAGTGACATATATGTCAAATATATATTTGCGTATAATTTTGACATATATATTTTTCCATGTGGGACGGTCCGAAACTGTTGTACAAATTGATAGAATTGATAAAAGAATCCAAATGATTGAATAACAAAGGCCAGTACAACGGCCAGTTACAGGTTGAGGTAGGTTAGAATTAGAAATGGCACATATTCGCATCGCTACGGATAGTCAGTTACCCATATTAACCCGATCAGCTAAAGAAGAACCACCAATGTTCTTTAATAACCATACGGTCTTCCCACTTGAATTTTTAGACGATTTGGAAAATTGGTTCCGTAAATGGAACATAGATACCGCCGAAAAATTAGCTGAATTAAAAACCAGTGATAATATATTTCAAGGCAATGCCAAATTTTGGTTCGGAGCTATAAAAAATAATTTCGATACGTACGCTGAATTTAGAGAGAAGTTCATACGTGCATTTTGGAGCGAGCCGACACGATTGCGTAAGCGAAGCGAATGGGCGAATAGACGATACGATTTCAGGAGCGGTATGTCACTAACCGAGTATTTTCACGACCAACTGCACCGGGCAACGCGTATTGACGATAAAATGTCCAAATTCGAAATCGCGTACCACACAATTAGACAGTACCCACCAAATTACGTATATTCACTAATCGGAACAGTCGATTGCAGCAATATCACCTCAGTCATCGAAAGACTGAGCCTCCTCGAAAATCCAATGTTACTTGATAGCCGCGAACCGCGATATTGTCAATATGATCAGCCTATGTATAACGATCAGCCTATGTATGATGATCAGCCTATGTATAACGATCAGCCTATGTATGATCAGCAGTCGACGTACACGTACAATTATCATTCTATGTACGACCATCGACCTACCTATAATCCACGACCAATGTATAATCGGCAACCTAGTCCGAATCACCAACCTATGTATAACCCGTGTAGAAATTGTACTGTGGCTCAAGCCGGATCCCGAAAAGGTTGCCAGAATACAGATGTGGCCCAGGTCTGGCTGAGCTGTGGCAGCCTGTTAGGGGCCTGGTCAAATGTTACCATTTTGGATACCGCCTCACACCGGGAACGGATGAGGCTGCCATTAAGGAACCACGTTCGCGCCATGATTTCTTCCACAGCCGTGCTTAAACTGCGTATATTCGTACAAATCGACTGGGTGTGATTTATTTATTACTTTGAGATATCGATATTATGACATAAAAATTTTAAAAATGTACTTTATGGCATATTTTCAATTAATGAAAGAGAGATCTATGATATTGTTACATTGGATAGAAATCACCCCTACCCTATTTATTCTATAAATTCATATCTAGTAGGCTATAAGATAAAAGACATCTTTTATAACATAAGAATTTCAGTTGTTATAACGACATATATTATTGTAAAAACAAGTCAGTCTAGTCCTAGCTATAAACTAGAACAGACGTGTAGCCATTTCTTCAGATATATCACTATTTTCATTGATTTATCTAATCTCGTATTCAAACTTACTTTATTACTCTCAAGTACCCACAATCATTTTTAACACACATTTAACTTGTGTAACACTGGTGTCAGAATCGCGATCTTTTTGAGACCGATAGAGTAGAGTTTAATTGAGATAATTTGAAAGAAATGGCTTCTCGCCGTCGGGCCACAGCCCCTACAAACGACGAAACCATTCCAAATACTTCAACAAGATCAGCTGGATCCCAGCTACCTACTTCAGAGCCAGTTCTCCAGTTTGAACTCGTTCGACAACTACTCCAAAGCCAACAGGAACATCAAGAACGCCTTTTCCTGGCCCTTGCTTCATCTCAACGCGAAGAACGAGATGCCCGACGCGAAGAACGGGAAGCTCAGCGTGAAGAACGAGAAGCCCGACGCCTCGAGCACGAAGCAACTCTTTCGATTTTACGTGAAGGACTCCTACGACGAGTAGAAGTCCCAGAAGCCCGCCCCTCGGCCCTGACACAGAGAAGGACTGAAGAAAGAAGGACTCCGAATTCGCCACATATTCAAAATAGAAATTTGTGTAACACCTTAAATAATCAGACCGCAGAAATTCCGATCGATTTAACCCGCGCCGGGAGTGGACGCGAAAAAGATTTAACAAACGCGATCGAGAATATTCCACGCGAAAGTCGGATTTAGGTTTCGCATAAGCCAACTAATTTATTAAAGACTAATTTTTATGATGGTTCTACCCCTTGGACAGAGTATGAACGTCAATTTGAATTAATTGCAGAATTAAATACTTGGAGTTCTGCTGCTAAAGCAGGGAACTTAGCCGGGAGCCTTAGAGGCCCCGCACTTTCAGTCTTAACTGCACTATCTAATTCAGATTTGAGAAATTATGAGAAACTCAGTTCGGCTTTAAGACTGCGTTTCGGAAGTCAACACCTGACGAAACTATCTTTGACCCAATTAGAAATTAGAAAACAAAATAAAGACGAAGGCCTTGCTACTTTGGGGAATGAAATAGAAAAATTAGCTAGAATAGCTTTACCAAACTGCGACGAACAAACGCGTGATCAATTAGCCTGTGCTAGATTTATGAATGCTTTGACAGATCCTGAATTAAAACACACTCTAAGTCTTGCGGGACCTTCTTCTTTACATGAAGCCGTAATTAAAGGATTAGAGATAGAAGCGTTGAATAAACAATATTTAAGTGTTGGAAAGATTCGTCAGGTGGAACTAAAAGAGTCATGCTCGACTACACCGAAAACGAACAGCTCAAAGAAAACCACTCCCTGGCAGCCACATCGCGAGGACAATAAGAACACAAATATTCATAATAATGATAAAGATAAACCCACATTGAAATGTAATTTTTGTCATAGAGCAGGTCATGATGCAAATCATTGTTTTGCATTAAAACGTAGAAACCAAAATTACAATCAGAATCCTTCAGATTCCAAGACATCATGGCGGAAAGACTATAATGATACAAAAGACAAATCAGAGAAATCTTCCAATAGTCAACAAACTGTTGAAGGAAAAAACTAATTTCTGATGATTTTTGGGGCGAAAATCATCACGAAATCACTCACACGATAGCCCTATAAATACACAATTTTTATTAAGAAGATTTAGACAGTCAGGATTATATGCTCGCGGAACCGTGAACGGTAGAAGTTGTCTCTGGGTGATAGATACCGGGGCCCAAGTCACAGTAGTCCGATCGGACCTTTTAGAAGTTTCCAGTCAATCTTTACCTTCCTCGACTTTGCGAACTGCTACCGGAGAAACAACTCCAGTTTTGAAAGAGATTTCTGTAGAAATAGAAGTGACAGGGTGTATTAAATCTTTACATGATGTTTATGTAGCAGAAATAGAAGACGAAGGAATTTTAGGGATCGATTTCCTCACTATTCATGATTGTATAATTTTGCCAGGGAAGAATTCGTTGCGATACAAGTCCCAAGAGATAACCCTTTTGACAAATAGGAATAGAACTTCCAATTCTGATTTAGAAGTCAGAGAAATAAATCTTTTTTATAAAACTTCTTCAGATCCTCTCCCTCTCCATTTACAAAGTTTATTAGAAGGTTCTTCGAATAGCTTAAACTCCGAACAAAAAGAAACTTTCAAGACGCTTCTTCTGGAATATCAAGACCAAAAAGCACCTTTGGTGCAAAAACCTTTCGCCAAGTCCATTAATGTGTAGATCACTCCACCAAAAAAGAATCAAAGGTTGTGCTCGCTCACTCGATTGGTTGATGATTATCAACATACAAAAGCATTGAAATCAGATACAACTGCCAAGTACCTGTAGAATGATAAAAGTTTGGAATTGAAAAATTTGTTCAAACTAAATAACGTTGTACTCGTTCGCTCGCTGCGCTCGCTCACTCTATTGCCTTATGATTATGGGTTGAAAAAACAATTCGGATGAAGAGATTGAAGATGTCAACATTTATCTAAAAATATTCATAACGAAAAAATAATTTAAAAAAAATTAAAAAAAAAAATTTGGAGTCCGTGGTACGTTGGCGGGCCAATGTTTGAATATCTATCAGATGACATTGACATGGTTCGTGATCGATATTTTACATTTCTTTTTCTACAAAAGGCCCCCCAAGTACCACTACCTCCAAATTTTTTTTTTTAATTTTTTTTAAATTATTTTTTCGTTATGAATATTTTTAGATAAATGTTGACATCTTCAATCTCTTCATCCAAATTGTTTTTTCAACCCATAATCATAAGCCAATAGAGTGAGCGAGCGCAGCGAGCGAACGAGTACAACGTTATTTAGTTTGAACAAATTTTTCAATTCCAAACTTTTATCATTCTACAGGTACTTGGCAGTTGTATCTGATTTCAATGCTTTTGTATGTTGATAATCATCAACCAATCGAGTGAGCGAGCACAACCTCTGATTCTTTTTTGGTGGAGTGATCTACACATTAATGGACTTGGCGAAAGGTTTTTGCACCGAAGGTGCTTTTTGGGGTTGATTTCACTACTTTTTGTAAAATTTTGCTTGACCACCTAATAATTGTGCTCGCTCGCTACGCTCGCTCGGTTGTTTTGTACTATTTCATACCGCCCGAAGTCCCTCGATAAGCAGGAACGTCAACAGCAACGAGCACGCGTGTGCTCATAATTTTCCCCAAGTCTCAAATTTGTAGACTGACGCGTAATGTACTTTCATATCATAGCGTTTACAAATTGTTTCACTACGATAATTTTTTATACCTACAACATCTAACCCTGCGTGCAGCCCTCCTCCTGTCTCATCTGGGCCTGGGACCAGCAATGGCGGAGTTACTTGCACGCAGGGTTATAGTTGCTGCTCATGATTAAATATATAAATATCAGATGTATGTATTGCAATTCGTAGGTAGTTTTTTTCGTAGGTCCTCTACAAAAAGAACATGTACGCGTCCCGTACTCATAACGTCAACTTCCAATTCGGGTCTGAACAGAAGGTATAATAATATTTAGAATTGAGCCTATTCATGCAAGACTAGCGTAGAGCATGAAATGGAAGTTTATGAAGTCAAACACTCGCATTCTGCTCTCTTCGTCTGACTCTTGCCGTTTCTCGTATCAAATCACACTATACCGATACTTTGCAGTCCAAGCGTTATCTTTCATCATCCTCACGTCTTATACGGCGACCCGCTACAAGATTAAACAATCCATAAGAAAGATTTTTTTCCAATATTTCCATTCCTAAATGATTATACGCTGAGTCTACAAATAATAAATAAATATAAATCAGAATCTCTATCATCTGAGAAAGAGGGAGTCGATCGATCATTTCTTTAATATTGAATAAGTATTTTCATTTTCACCATTTGTCGTGATAGCACTAATCTGAATTTGATTGAGCTTCTGAGCGGAGAATCTAAGCTAATTGTAAAACATGGATTAAAGAATTATCTTCACCGAAGGTCAAGGCATTACGTTGAGGTGGAGTGTAGAATAAAGCCTATCGTAGTCCAACACACAACGTCGACTTACAGTCTCGTTTGGACTAGAGGATACCGAGATAAAATATAGAACTCGTTGAAATCCTACACATAACGTTGGCTCACAGTTTAGGTCCGAGCAGAGGAGCCTCTAGAAATGAGCCTAACATCGAGCTTGAAGTGGAATTTGTTGCAATCCAACGTTTGAACTCGGCTTTGTTGGTCTGGCTCCTTGCCGTTACTTATATCAAATCATGCTATCCTGATATTTTTCAACTTCAACATTTTTTCTTGGTTTTCTATTGTCAGACTTCCTGAGGCGGTGACTTGCTAGAAAATTGAATCCCCGAAACACCGTTTCCTCCGATAATTGCATTCATGAATGGAAATAAGCCGAATCTACAATGTATAAGTGAATAAAATTTAGAGGTAATAGTCAGTTAATAGTCACCTGACAGTCTTGTCCGTTTACAATTGTTATTTTATTTATCAGCGTGAATTTTACACGTCAGTCGATTCGCATAACCTCAAAAGCTCGAGATCGTAGGATTTAAGATTTACCTATCGAAATATTTTTGTTCGTGACTATCACATTAATGTATACTTGGTGTAAGGTTTTCGCACCTAAGTGGCTTTTGGGAGGTATTCACTAGTTCTTGTACCTCCAAATTTCGTACTAAGCATTGCTTGTACTTTCTTTTATTTCCTTTATTTGGATTTAAAAACATGAAATGACAACACGCGTCTGCTAGTGTAGCGGACGGTTTCTGTCTGCGATACTGGCGCTATCTATTGGCGCGATCTATCCGATCGGAACTATCTCGTATACTGACGTCACTCTATACAACTTTGGTGGGTTTCCCGTCTAGTGATTTTATATGGGAATGGTTTTAATGTTCTTGGTCTGACGACGACGAAAACGAAAACGAAAACGAAAAATTTTACGAGGAAACGGGGTATCAGAATTTGTAGTTAATCATATCTCAGCACTCCGGACACCGATTTAATCGATCTAAGGCTCAAATGAAAGCTTTTCATGCCCACATCCTAGATTAAATTAGTTTCAATCTGTGTATATTGTGAGGTGAAAGAAAACGACGATACTAGTTCGCGGTATAGGTTAGGATAGCTGCCTCTCGGGTATATAGAGACTCGTTGAGTCTCGCGCTTGAAAAAAATTTTTTTTTAATGTACTTGGCGCGAGACTCTACCGAGTCTCTTGATGCCTTTGCTAAAAATAGTGAAGACAAGGGGAGATGTAATTTAACGAAGCATACAATCAATATCGGAGATAATGTTCCTATCAAACAAGCAGCCAGAAGATTACCTTTGAATGGACGGGAAAAAGTCAATAAACTCGTGAAGGATATGCTAGAGATCGATGTTATAGAACCTTCCAATAGTCCCTGGGCTTCGCCAATCGTACTTGCTAACAAGAAAGATGGAACAAAACGATTCTGTATTGATTACAGAAGGCTCAATGAAATAACCAAAAAAGATTATTATCCACTACCAAGAATAGAAGAGACTTTAGATTTGATAGCAGGGGCCAATTGGTACAGTACCATCGACCTTCAGAGCGGTTACTGGCAAGTTGAAATGGACCCCAAGGATGAAGAGAAGACCGCTTTCGTAACTGGCTTGGGAGGTTTGTGGCAGTTTAAGGTAATGCCTTTTGGTTTGTGTAACGCTCCGGCCACCTTCGAACGAACAATGGAAAGAATTTTACAAGGGATCACAGACAAGATATGTCTAGTATATCTAGACGACATAATAGTTTACGCAAAGACTTTCGACGAAGAAGTAGAAAACATTAAGGAGGTCTTCTCACGTTTAAAACAAGCCGGACTTAAGATGAGTCCCAAAAAATGTAGTCTTTTCAAAAAGGAAGTGAGTTTTCTTGGTCACATCGTCTCCGCTGAGGGAGTGAAGACAGATCCAACAAAGATCGAGAAGGTGTCAAACTGGCCTCGTCCTACAAATAAAGAAGAAATACAAAGTTTCATAGGACTCTGTACCTACTATCGCAGATTCGTTAAAAGTTTCGCTACTGTCGCTAGACCTCTTCATCATTTAACTGGGAATAAAACTCCTTTCGAATGGACAAAAGAATGTGAGGAGGCCTTTATTAAATTAAAGACTCACCTCACTTCTTCACCTATATTAGCTTATCCACGGGTCGAATATCCTTTTATTTTAGATTTTGATGCTTCGCTTTCAGGGATAGGTGGGGTATTGTCACAAGTTCAAGAAGAACATGAGCGGGTCGTCTCCTATTTCAGCAGAGTCCTTAGTAAAACAGAAAGGAATTATTGTGTAACGAGAAGGGAACTTTTAGCTGTCGTAAAGAGTGTTACTCATTTTCATCATTATTTATATGGGAGGAAATTTTTGATTAGGACTGATCACGCCTCATTGAAATGGTTACTCTCGTTCAAATCTCCTGAAGGACAAGTAGCTAGATGGATAGAGCGTTTAGGTCAATACGATTTCGACATCCAACATCGAGCAGGGACTCTTCATGGAAATGCTGACGCTCTTTCACGAAGACCATGCGGAGAATCATCAGATTGTAAACAATGCAAACGTCTAGAGAGTCAACAATTTGTACCTTTAGTTCGATCAATCTCTCTTGTAGAAGATCTTGGAATTTGGCAAGAAAATCAACAGGAAGATGATGTACTAAAACAGATAAAAACTTGGAAAGAATCCGAGGAACACCCTGTTTGTCAAGACGTCTCTTCAAGTAATCAAGAACTCAAGATTTATTGGGCCCAATGGGATTCACTTCATCTAATAAATGAAATATTGTACCGAAGATGGGAGTCTCCGGATATGAAGGAAATAAGATGGCAACTTTTGGTCCCCAGAAAAAAGATTAAAGAAATTCTCACTGAATATCATGATTCTCCCTCAGGAGGACATTTTGCATCAAATAAAACGTTAGGACGAATTAGAGAGCGATATTTCTGGGCCCGATGTCGTTTAGATGTTGAAGATTGGTGTAAGAATTGTAAAATCTGCATAGCAAAGAAAGGACCTCGAAGCAGGGGACACAGCGCTTTTCAGATATACAACGTGGGAGCACCTTTTGAGAGGGTGGCAATAAATATTTTAGGACCTCTTCCTCTTTCACGGTCTGGAAATCGTTATGTTTTAGTTATCGCAGATTATTTTACAAAATGGCCCGAAGTAATACCAATCCCTAACCAAGAGGCTAGGACTGTAGCCCAAGTCTTTGTTAAGGAATTTGTTTGTCGTCACGGTACACCTCTTGAATTACACACTGATCAAGATCGAAATTTCGAATCGGTGTTGATTGACGAGATAGTTCAGATTTTAGGAATAAAAAAGACACGTACCACTCCTCTTCATCCCCAATCAGATGGGATGGTTGAACGGATGAATAGGACTCTTTTGGGTTATCTCTCTTCTTTCATTGACAAAAGTCAAAGAGATTGGGATGAGTGGATTCCTCTTTTCTTATTATCTTATAGGTCGGCAATCCATGAAACTACAAAACAGTCCCCTGCCTCCATGTTAACTGGAAGAGATCTGAGACTTCCCTCCGATCTAGAAAAGGGTCCTATTCCTAATCAGGTTCTTCTTCAGACAGAGTTCGTAACAAATTTGAGAGAGGTTAGAACAAGTCCATGATTTCGCTAGGAAAAGAATTCAGATAGTTTCAGATCGTACAAAAGCTCGTTATGATATTAGAGCCAGAGACGTTCAATTCAATACAGGAGATATGGTTTGGCTTTATCAACCCAGGAGGGAGAAGGGACGGTGTCCAAAGCTACAGTCTAACTGGGAGGGCCCTTATACTATCGTTGATAGAATTAATAACGTAGTTTACAGAATTCTACGTTCAATACGAGCAAAACCCAAGGTGGTACATTTGGACCGCCTGGCCCCTTATGGAAAAGAAAATGCAACTTCAAAAGATAAATCTAAAAATTTACGTTCTCTCAGTATTGAAGAAAAGTCTTTGGAAAATGATTATACTCACCAGGAAGGTGACGATACGTATGTTTTACCTTCTTCGAGGTGGTCCAGAGAGTTGCCTTTCGGGATCAAACGAAAGGACTACAGACCATTAACAATTTTGATCGAAGGGAATATTGGAAGTGGGAAAACCACATTTGCAAGACGATTTCTAGAGGATGACAACATCCTCACATTATTAGAACCCTTAGAAGAATATCGTAATGTAGCTGGGGAAAATCTTTTAGATAAGATGTATAAGGACCCTCATCGGTATGCCTATCATTTTCAACACCATGCAGCTTTAATCATGCGAAATAGACATCTCGTTAAAACCTCTTTACCAAACAAAATCCTAGAAAGGTCAATTTACAGTTGTAACTGCTTTATAGAAGCTCGGAGAAGAATGGGAGATTTTGAAGATCTCGAAGCTTACCTTTTAACAGAAAACATTAAGGTTTTAGTTAATGAGTCTTCAGACTTTGAAGTCGACTTGATAGTGTATTTAAGGTTATCTCCTGAAACATCGTTCTCTCGAATACATTCACGCGCTCGTTCCGAAGAAAATAATATTCCGTTAGATTATTTGAAGGTTCTGTACGAAGTACATGAAGAATGGTTAGTCAAAGGGAAGTTTGCGACTCTTCCAGCTCCGGTTTTAATCCTTGACGCCGAAGTTTCGGCTGAGGACGTTTATAAAAATTTTTGTGGGGTTATGAGACTGTAGGAATTCTAACTTAGAGCTCGGAACGATTCGGAGCGACTCGGAACGATTCGGATAGGATCGACGCGATCGGAGAGACTCGGAACTAGCTCAGGAGATATTAATATTCGTTTTAATAGATTCTTCATATTAGAATATTCTTTTAATTTTTCAAACAGTTTTCTTAATTAAAACGACTATTTTAAAGGATTCGTTTTTACGACATTTGTTCACTTTTCTTTATTTAGTACATTCAAGAAATTAATTAATTAAACATAATGATAAATGTGAATGAAAATTTTTATATAAAAGTTATGTTTAGTTTGTAAGAATTAATCTGAGTTTTTCAGCTTCTTACATTTCGACAACGAGATTTTTCATGATAAGAGTTGAATTATCACTCTGAGAAAATAAGAGCGGATTGGACACCATACTCTCCTGACCCATTTACCGATCCTTCTACATTACCTCAGATGAGATTGTTTTAATTAATACCTACTTATTTTATTAAATGATTAAATAATTTAATTTATTAATTCTTTATAATTGAAATATTTAAAAGTTAATTGATTAAATCCTCTTCATTAATTAAGATTTCAAAAGAATTTAATCGAGTTTTAGAAAACTTGAATCTATGACCTTATTATTTCGAAACACTCATATTTGTCCTCCCATCTAGGTCGTTTATCTCGATTTTATGAAGAGGGTCGGAGTTGAATCTTTCTGGAGATGAATCTGGATCTTTAACGAATCTTGAGGTTCCTCAGTCCTTGGTCTTCCTATCCCCTTAACCACTTCACGGCATAGCAGGAGAGATCTTTCTGTTTCCTGGTTCCTGGTTCCTGTTTCCTGGTTCCTGTTTCCTGTTTCCTGTTGCCTGGTTCCTGGTTCCTGTTTCCTGTTTCCTGTTTTCTTGACAGGACGATTCAAGATCCGAAGAATATTTTTATAAACAATGTTGTGAATTGAGATTTGATTAGACTCAACTATCTTCTCAAGGTTTTCTGTGGTTTACCTTGGGACTACGGACAAATGTCAGATAGTATTTGGGGGAATTTTAGAACTTTTCGAGCCACAGCTCATCCTTCCAAATGAAGCATTCATACTAGATAAACTTGATGATCCTTCTGATAATTTTATATGCAAACTATGTTATTTAAATTTACCTCGAGAGTCGGGACGACTCTTTTATTAAGGGGGGGGTAATGTTACATTGGATAGAAATCACCCCTACCCTATTTATTCTATAAATTCATATCTAGTAGGCTATAAGATAAAAGACATCTTTTATAACATAAGAATTTCAGTTGTTATAACGACATATATTATTGTAAAAACAAGTCAGTCTAGTCCTAGCTATAAACTAGAACAGACGTGTAGCCATTTCTTCAAATATATCACTATTTTCATTGATTTATCTAATCTCGTATTCAAACTTACTTTATTACTCTCAAGTACCCACAATCATTTTTAACACACATTTAACTTGTGTAACAATATGTTGATTATAAAACACCATCCGATTTTTTCGATCCTATCGGGATTTGAACCCAAGTTCGCTCGCATTCGCTGTTTACTAGTCGCACGCTCTACCTACTTCCCCAAACTACTCTATGGTAATCGGTATAATATCTTTCTATTTGTTGAAACTTATGATCAAGGTGTCGAATTAAGAGTTAAAAGACATTTCAATCTTACCAATCAGTATCATGATTAATCAGTGTCAAGGCGAGATGAATTATTTTATGTTACGGGCGAGATCATTATTTCATGATACGATTTCTAATAGTAGTATATTATGTGACATGCCCGGAAACCAAGTGTTTTTCCGCGGGGATAATAATTTCAGTACGAGCTCAAGGCGAGCCGAAAGCGAGTTCTAAGATCGTTATTCGAGTCAAAAACAGTTGACGGGCCTCTACCATTTTTTTTTTCGGCACGGGCATGAAAAACCACTTTGAGGCCAGTTGAGATTCGCACTTGATACACTGAGAGAAAAATATATAGTAAATGGTGAAATTTTGTGTAGTTAAATTTTATTAGTTCACTTAACCATATTCATGTCTAAATCAACTTTTTTTTTTGTTGATGCTACTATAAATATGTAATCAAAATAACCAAACGAAATAAGTTATGCTGAATGACTAAAAATATAGTGAATTCCACTAGATAAATTGTGAATCAGGCTACCATACGTTTATTGTTGGAGTCACAATCCTTAAACGGTTCTGTTAACTATATAATAGCAGTGAGTCTGACAATCGTTTTAGTAAAAACTCTTCTATTACACTTTATGTCAAAATAACTACACAAATATTCGATTTCAACTCTTGACTCAATCATAATTCTACCATAAAATAGGGTGTGTGGAGGGGACATAAATAAATTATAGTTAAAAATACCCACGGAATTATGGTCCTACGAACTATAAATTATTGTCAAAAAATGACTTATATCACATTTATTTAAAATGTATGTATATATAGGCGTTATTTAACTTATGCATCTATGACATTTATTATTTACCAATTTTGAATATGCGATATCGAGAAAATTATGGAACGACGATTTTCGAAAGCTGTCGTACTAAACTGGGATACATTGTAGTATGGCGCCTTTTAGGCTTTATACTGCCTGCATTGTACTTGTCGGCGCTACATCTGAAAACGCGGCTTGCTTTTGAATTCAAGTTCATGCTGGAGCTGGAGGAGCATTTTCTCAGTTGACTCTTAGCCCTGCTACGATAGAGTCCTGTTCTTTTTTTCTTACCATTCTTGTATCGTATATTGCACTATGCTGCCAAAAACAGCAACGATATGTGTATGGTCTTGTACATTACTACAATATTTTGTCGTGAGGCGGCGACCACCGCTTTTAATATTCTCGCGAGTGCCACTTATAAGAGTTCGTTAGTATATATAGACGCGAAAGATCTCACTTCCAAGCGCCGCCTCACTCTTGTATTAATGATGTGATATGATGTGTATGTGTAATACTGATATATGTTTCTCCCCCTGTATATATGAATGTATGTTCACTGTGATGTAAATTTCATATTCCAGGTACTAAATGATAATGACTTCAATTCAACAGATACCGCGACTTCACCAGGCCTGGTCGATTCTGCACTCACTTGCTAATCCGCGATATCATGATTACCCCCCTCTTCCCCCTTTGTCATTTATTATTAAAATATATTTTTGTTTCTCACTTTGAATTGGTTTTTCCATACGTACCCAGCACCATAAAATATAGTTGTGATAACTAGTTGAGTAGTTATATCAAATATAGTTTTCTTTGCGTTGTGTTGTATTGACTATAATGCAAGCAGCGTGTACTTGATTATTTTCAGTGTTGAATTTACTTAATAGGTATAGTAATATCGACTATAATTCGTTGAACTCTACGCATAGTTGAAACAACTATATTGATTAAGTCATTTTTTGACAATAATTTATAGTTCGTGGGATCATATTTCCGTGGGTATTTTTAACTATAATTTATTGATGTCACCTCCACGCACCCGGTTTCATGGTAGAATTATGGTTGTATCAACCATATTCTTCTCTCAGTGTACGACGAAGAGTGAGGTTATGGCGAGATCTGTCGCGCACTTCGAACTGCGCATCCTGACTGCCGTATAAAGACTTTAGAGGTGCTTGTATTAAAACTAAATTTTCACTACTGATCTATAACTCTGAACTTTATGAAGAACGATAACGTTCTGTTCCCATGAATACCAGAACCCTAACCTCGAATTATCATGCACATCGATGGAACGCAACAGCTGAGCTGCAGGCAGCCGTTTGACGACTTGAAATCGATTAATCGAACTCGGTTCTTCGCACAGTGATACCGGCGCCACTTTAGAGCCTGGGCAGTGTTGCAAATCTGGCAAGCCACAAATCCGCCTGGTATTGCCTATTTTGATAATAAGGCACGCCACATGGGGGCCACTTCAGGGCCTAAGCAGTGCTGCAAGTCTGGCGAGCCATACATTCGCCCGATGTGGCCCATACTGATATTAGGGCATGCCACAGTAAATTTCTACACGGGTAACCAGCAACGTGTACGGAATCAGCAGCCCGCGTCAAATCAATCGCCAAGGTATAGCCAAAATAGCCCTAATTATAATAACAATACCGACCGAGCAAATAATTTTACCGGCCGACCGAATCATAGCAGCGATAGTTGAGGTCGGGAGAACCAAACCTCCCAAGATTCGGGGATAGCCCCAACGATGCCTTACTCTACGCGTGATGGAGCTAATCCCGCGTCCACTTTGAAGGCAACGGAAACCAGGCGCAATCTTTAAACCACCAGCGGACTTAGGCAGCGGTCGATGCCCAAGTTCGGCTAATATAGAGAACATGTCGAAAGACCTGATGGAGGAAATAGGGGATTGTCTAACGCACGCCGGTGACACGTCAAATCAAGAGCCAGAATTTATAGATTGTCCGCGACTAAAGATAATAATTAACAAAGTTCCAACCACGGCACTTTTAAATACCGGAAGCCAAATCACGGCAATATCGGAACCGTATTACCAACGTTTAATTCAGAAAAATGATCTTCCGACACTGCCGGTACAAAACCTAACAGTACACGGGCCGTTTATGCATAAGGCACCGATAATTAAAAAGCAGGTTCTAGTACAACTTCAGGTCGAGTCACAGCTTATCGAGACACCATGCTATGTGTTACCCCTAGCGTTAGAAGACATGATTTTGGGGATTGACTGGATTCACGAAAACCGTGTTGCGATAGCTTTAGAAACCCAAACAATTACAATTAAAAATATGACATTATATCAGCCTACTGTTAAGTTCAAAAGAGATAATAAAGGGACTCAGAATCAAAGGTTACAGCTTGTACCAAGCAACGAGCAAACTAGGACCGTTATCAGGGGATTAACCCGAATGATAAAAGATAAACCACCCGATCTTCCGGAAACATCTTTTCTAAACACAGTAACGTGGGGTGTAGGTCAGGATCATAATTTCAGATTAAAAGGATCAGTTAGCAATTCCCGACAACCCATCTAAGATTATTGGTGTATATCGCTGTACATACTAGTTTAAGGAGGTATGTGAAGCCCTCAGAGTAAATGACTCTTACTTACAGTTAGCCTTAGTTTAATTAATAAGAACAGGCATACAAAGAAACAGAAAAACAAAAATATATATGTGTATAACCAACGAATTCGCTAAAACAACGTAGAATCGACAAGGTTGAGCCAAGGAGAAAGCCTTCCCTTTTATTTGCCCCTCCATTTCCTTTGTTCCATGCACTGAAAAGTCTCTCGAGCAGCCAGCAATATCGTCGAGAGTAGTAGCCGCTCTAAAGCCAGCACAGCTACTGCGCTCGCCAGAGCAGCTACTACGCTCGCGCATACAGCTGCTATACTCAAATCGAGTTGAGTCGCTACACTCAACTCCCAGCGCTATAGGTACTCTTCCCAGCGCAGCTACTACTCGCCCAGGCGCAGCTACTACTCTCAAACTCGCATTAGCCACTATACCAAGACTCAGCGTAATAGCTGCGCCCTGAGAGTAGTGGCTGCTCCAGAGACTTTTCAGTGTGGTAGAAGACTGCAGAGAAGCGTGGTAGTGACATCATAACTCCACGAAGGTGTTCCAAAAACCATCAGGCTAGGGGGATCCATCGTCAAGCCACCATCCGACGATTCTGAAATCAGCAACATCCTCCTGCCCTTTTGAGTTCCCTCAATCCGTCGATTCCCTGCGTTCTCCACCTTCTGACGTTCTACAGGTAGAGTCACCAATCCCATCCAGTGACCCCCTACCCCCACTACCTAACGTGAACCTCTCATCTGCGCAATTCCGCTCAACCGCCTAAATTAAATAAAATAAGAATCAGTTCGCCTTAAACACCTAATAGGTGCCTCGAATTATACATACACATAAAGACACACTGTGCATACCTCATCTGTAGATCTTAATCAGCATATATGTTTTCCTTCTGTTTTCTTCATAGTATACACACTCTTAGTTTTAGTCAACGAGGATATGTTTCCTTTTGTTTTCATTATCGTATGCACACTATTAGTTCAGTCAATAAGGATATGTTTTCTTTCAAATTATTCACCATGTCTGTGTCTCTAACTTTAGCGAACAATCACATGTTCTTGTCATTTATTATTTTGAGTTTAATTATTTCACTTTTATATCACTAACTCTTCAAAGTCTGCCACAAATACGGACAGCAAAGCTCTTCGGAACACATTAATTAAATATGTTCAAATTATAATTAAAATATGTTCAGAATCACTTTACTGTGGGGATGATTGTAACGCGGCCAAGCCACGACCCATATAAATAATAAGACTGTAAAGCGTATGAATATCATAGGGCGTATAGCGCACGCCATCTGTCGTTAGCGCGGTTGTTACGTGCGTAACTTTTGATATCATCAAAAGTCTCAAATTCTTTTTCAATAATTCATTTTTATCTTTTAAAATCAGGAAATATTCTTTGCTTTCATAAACTAACTTCATTTCTTTTGAACGCGCAATAGTAACTCTTTTTATCATCGAACGTGACTTAGAACGCAAAAGCAGACCATAATGAAATATAATATTTTAATGTAACGAATATTTATCCCTTCTTGAAACGGCTATAAGTCACGTAGGTGTAGATAACGGCAAAGCAAGACTGGAACCCCAGTATTGCTGACCCTTCGATTTCACACTACTAAGCTAGTGTACGTAGATGTAATTTGCTCTCTCTCTAATTTTCCATTGAAATAGGAAAATTAAGCTATATGATAGGTAGAATAATCAGATACTAAATTTGGCATTACTAGAATTTAAATAGCAATCGAATGAGCCATAATTCGAGTATAAGATCAAATTAATAATGCAGTTTGAATATATTCAAACTGAGCTAGTGTGAGTAGACTATAGGTGAGGCATGGAGTAGCATGGGACCGCGTAACGTCACCAGGGCTCCGCTCCTACGCTTAACTGCAAGTAGTCCCTCAAACCAATCAGGCGACAATTAGCCACTAAGCAAGGCCCTAATTGGCTAAGCCACGCGCGTAGTAATACATACATTGTTGCAACCGCGGGGACCTCGTCGACTTTGAACTTGAACTAGCGTCTTTCTTCTGTCAAGTCGCGAAGTGCGTGGTCGCAAAGAACCGTGTGTAAATTCGAGCCACGAGTTGTATTCAATCTTTTCTTAAAATCCGATTTAAAGTCAAGTGGTGATACAAAGGTCTCTACACCCGTTAAACTCAAAGTAATAATCGTGACATAATCCACAGCGTGGTGGTCCGCTTATTCAACCTTAAATTCAGTGCAGAGACACAAATTGTTTGATAATTTCAACATTAAAATTATAGCTTCACTTTCTGCCTTATAGGGGAGAGCCGGGCAAAATGGGCCCCCTAAGAAATGAAGGCTTCAAATACAGGTTTGAATCGATGGATCTTCGAATTTTTTCCGAAAAACGATAACCTGATCAATCCCGAGTGTTGAACGCCCTCACCTGAAAAGTTCCAAAATTGCGGGCAAAATGGGCACCCCAAATATTTGTCGAAATTTTTCAAAATCGAAAAAAGGTTTTAAATTCATTTTCGTATTCACTTGAGAATACTTGAACATGAAATTAGCTATGTTTAAGAGGTTTGTAGAGAAAAGACGATCGAAATCTTAGGACATTAATCAATTTTGGAATTTTCTAATTCCGAAATTCGAAGTTCGCCGCGGAACACATAGTGTTTTAAAACTGCAAAAAAAAATAATTCGACTATTATTTATATGTTGATTTGGTGTTTGAAGTTTGCTATAGTAAGTAAATAATGAAATTCAGAACATTTTACAATTTTTACTAAATTAAGAAAAATTTTCAGGGGTGCCCATTTTGCCCGACCATGCCCATTTTGCCCGGCCCTCCCCCACTCCACAAGAGTATTTGTAATAACTTTAGACTCAATATAAAATCAGTTCATTTCTACTCACTTTTCACTACTATTATTCTACATCAATCTCATCAAATTCATAACTTCAAATCTGTGCATCGAACAAGTACGAACAATAGACATTTAATCAAACCACATTAGCTTCAGTTTAGAACATTTAAAACGCTATAAACAATTAATACATATTAAACCAAATTCTAAATTCAACGCTAAGCAAAGGCTTCGAGGTTCTCAAGGTGAGGGAGGCAAATACCTAAAAATATCAAGACTAGTTCCATACTACGCCATCTCAGCCAAAGATAAGTAACCACGATCGCTCACACTATTCGCTCATTTATAATTTATGTCTTGTATTCGAAGGTCGCTAGACTGTTTTCCAGAATTCTCTATTTATAAGGACTTGCATGACCATAGTTGAATATATGAATATCGAATGAGTAATAAGGGAACGGGTATATCGTTGTAAGCTACCACGTATAGGTATTTCGGGGCTACCCATCGCTTGTTAACGAGACCACCCGTCGAGTTTGTACTATTACTCATTGTTCCAATTCCGAATTTTATATCTGTTCACCATATATATATATATACTAGGGTGGTCCTTATTTGGGGCTCGGACGAATTTTTAATCAGACGCCCCCCAAATCGACTCCAAATAATTCGAAAACAATACCCTATTTTTTTCAGATTTTCATCTAAACCCTAACCCCTCCCTAAATGAGGGTGGATTTCCCCATTCGAAATACACGTGTTCCGGCCATATTTTCAGGATATATTTTATTCTATGAGTAATAATTCTTTGAAAAATCTGTAACTGGGGGACTTCAATGTTCATTGGTGCTACTATTTGAGAAAAAAATTACAATATCATACGGGTCAATCCAGACGAATGGAACACCCTTTAATCCGACCAACAGAATATGGTATCTATATGTGAAAATAATGAATGTTTCGTAATTTTTCTCCTCTTGAGGTCACACAGGATTGTAAGGTAGGACATTTCATACCAATTTTCAGTAATCGGATCTTCCCAACTTTTGTATGCTTCTATTTTTCTACAACATCGTAATACAAACCTAAAATATTCACTTTTCATCAAATTGAAAGTTATTCAGGATATTATTTATTATAGAATATAATAAATCTATTTCTTTTATATATTATTTATTATATAATATAATAAATCTGTTCCTACCAAAATTCACTAAGCTTTTCAACTGTATTGCGTTTTCTTTCTCCAACTCTTATCATTTCATCCGCAAAAATACGGAAAACCGTTCGGATAAGGTTCATGTTACACCCTATACTATAGATAAGAGTTGGAGAAAGGAAACGCCATACAGTTGAAGAGCTTAGTGAATTTTGGTAGAAACAGATTTATTATATTATGTTTTAAATAATATCCTAAATAACTTTCAATTTGATAAAAGGTGAATATTTTAGGTTTGTACTACGATGTTATAGAAAAATAGAAGCATACAAAAGTTGGGAAGGTTCGATTACTGGAAATTGATATGAAATGTCCTACCTTACAATCCTGTGTGACCTCAAGAGGAGAGAAATCACGAAACATTTATTATTTTCACATATAGATACCATATTCTGTTGAATTGAAAAAAAAAAGTCGGATTAAAGGGTGTGCCATTCGTCTGGATTGACCCGTATGATATTGTAATTTTTTTCTCAAATAGTAGCACCAATGAACATTGAAGTCCCCCAGTTACAGATTTTTTGAAGAATTATTACTCATAGAATAAAATATATCCTGAAAATATGACCGAAACACGTGTATTTCAAATGGGGAAATTCACCCTCATTGAGGGAGGGGTTAGGGTTTGGATAAAAATCTGAAAAGATTAGGGTATTGTTTTCGAATTATTTGGAGTCGATTTGGGGGGCGTCTGATTAAAAATTCGTCCTAGCCCCAAATAAGGACCACCCTAGTATATATATATATATATCCTTCTATATTATATAATTCAGTCGCCGCCGCCGCCGCCGCCGCCGCCGTGTCGGACATTCCATGGCCTCCTTCGCCATGCTCACTCCACTCGGCTCCCCCCCCCCCCCCTCGCCGCCGCCGCCGCCGTCGCCGTGTCGGATATTCCATGGCCTCCTTCGCCATGCTTACTCCACTCGGCTCCCCCCCCCCCTCGCCGCCGCCGCCGCCGTCGCCGTGTCGGACATTCCATGGCCTCCTTCGCCATGCTCACTCCACTCGGCTCCCCCCCCCCCCGCCCCTCGCCGCCGCCTTAACGATATGTTCAAGTCCGCTCGGCCTTGTGGGCCCCCTTCGGCCCTTAGGCATTATTGTTCATGATTCCCTGCGATATTGACACGGCGGCGACGTCTCTTTATAGTATAAAGTATAAAGTCCTCGGCTCCTTTCAGTTATCCTTGGGTATCCCCGGACAGCCGTGGACCCCCCTATCTTCTGGGTCCGCACGATGCTCACAAATTCCCCCCAGATTTAATATACTTATTACACCGTCGAAAACTTTACATTGTGATTACAAGCGACACAATTCTTAAAGGTCACGGTTCCTTTTCAAGAACAACGATTCAGAATTTCAAGCGTCCGTGTGTAGAATCACCCGTTTGAATTCGAGAAATGAGATATTCGAATAGTTCAATTTTATTGTACATTTATTCACTGTAAACAAATGAAATGTAGTTACAAATTACTGACGTCAATGCGATGAAACGTCATTTGTAACCAAATAGCTTGAATTTAATCAATTTGCGGTGCAAGAGATTCATATATAATACCGACGATACAGAATAGGATCTTGCTGAACCGTAAACAAATTTGGTGGAATTTTGTCGCACAATTTAATGGAATTTGGTCCAAGTTGCCGCTCTGAGTAACAGGATCGAAAGTTAAGTAATCAAATAGACCACACAAAATAGTGAATACGATTTAAAAAGAATCAAAGAAAATATAGGAAAAAATATTGTTTTGCGCAATAGTATACGGCTGCATTGCGCTATGATATACGGCTGCTTTGCGCTATGATATACGGCTGCTTTGCGCTATGATATGAATGCTAAACGCATGTATACATATATATAGGTATACGGGTATAAAAGTGACAGACCAATACATTTCGCGAAGTTTTAAGGTTTCCATTTCGAAACTGCTAATAACAGAAGGCGAGGTTCAAAGAATTGCGTAAGATCGGGGCCGAGGCAGGATATAGCATTTAGAGCTAACAAAAAAGATATCGTTCAATAACATCACATTAAAACACGAAATAAGTATCGATATTGTGATTCTATATAATAACCAAAGAAATACAAGTAAAAAGAAAATGATGTCAAGCCGTCCGGTTACAATACCAATAGTAGGTGATGGTAATTGCTTATTTCGGTGCTTTTCGTATTTTATACACAACGATCAAGAAAAACATAGAGAAGTCAGATTAGAAATAGTTTCGGATATAGTGAACAATTGGTCGTTGTATGAGTATTTTATAATCGGTGATGAATCATACGGTTTGAAAATTTCAGATAAAGATTCGTATAAAATACATATGTCTACTAATAGTGTATACGGTGGAGAAGTCGAAATACAATCTTTTGTCAGTATTCATAATATCTATGTTTCTATATATAGAGACGGTTATGACGTTCCCGCAATTTATGGACAAATCAGTCATACGAACAAATTAGTTCTTCGCCTTTCTGGACAAATTGACAAAGGTCATTACGATATCATAGAATGCGTGAATTACAAATTTTTGAAAAATAACCGTAATAGGTTATATTACAAAAACAATAAAACAAAAATTAATGAGAAAAGACAAGTAAAAAATCTAACAGAATCCGCATTAACAAAGAAGAGAAACACAGATTGAATAATCAACATGAATCAAAATCGATTAATTAAAAAAAGGACGAAGGATAAAGTACAAGCTATGGATGAACACCGTTTACAGAAGAAGCGAACGAAAGATACAATTGTAACTATGGATGAAGACCGATTAAAGAAAAAAAGGACGAAGGATAAAGTACAAGCTATGGACGAAGACCGTTTACAAAAAAAGCGAGCCAAAGATACAATTGCAGCTATGGATGAAGACCGATTAAAGAAAAAACGGACGAAGGATACAGTACAAACTATGAATGAAGACCGTTTACAAAAAAAGCGAACAAAAGATACAATAGCAACTATGGATGAAGACCGATTAAAGAAAAAAAGGACGAAGGATACAGTACAAACTATGGATGAAGACCGTTTACAAAGAAAGCGAACGAAAGATACAATTGCAACTATGGATGAAGACCGATTAAAGAAAAAAAGGACGAAGGATACAGTACAAACTATGGATGAAGACCGATTAAAGAAAAAGAGAAAGAAGGATAACGTTGAAGTGATGGATAAAGACCGCTTACGAAAAAAGCGAACGAAAGATAAAGTTGAAGCTATGGATAAGGAACGATTAGGTAAAAAACGAATAAAAGATAAAATTGAGGGCATGGATGAAAAACGATTACATAATAAAAGGGAAAAAAATAAAGTCTCTAATATGAACGAATGTCGTATAAATAAAAGAAGACCTATTCAAGCCGCTAAATTATATCATATACATAACAACTCGGTGATTACCAATAACTATACAGATTTTGGAGATATGAATTACACATGCCCATACTGCTCAGCTGTTTTTTGGTCCATAGAATTTTCAAAAAAAAGTTGCTGCCACTACGGAAAAATAAAGCTACCACCATTAAGTGATTATGATAAAACCTTGAGAGATATGTTATTAAACGACAAAAAATTTCGGGAATTAATACGATATTATAATAACCGCTTTTCTTTTGCAAGTTTTAATACAAACGTCGTAAATGAATTTAAAAAAGGAATATATAATTTAAAAATTCAAGGTCAGGTTCGTCACAGTACTCCTAATAGTCTTATCGCTAAAACAAATGAAATTTCCGATCATGGACAGATTTACATTTACGATGATTGTGATGCAATACAAAAAAGGATTAAAGAAAACAAGAATTTAGTTGAATCACACATTGAAATAATACAAAACATATTGAATGACACTAACCCATATGCCAAAAAATACAAACATTTATACGAACTCACTAAAACACACTCATTATCAGAATATTATTTATATTTTGTTCGAAACATTAGTTTGGATAAAAATAGATACAACATTCCTTCCACTGCTGAATGTGCGGCTTTGATCGTATCGAAAGATGGTCAAATACCATCGGCTTACGACTTATGTGTATATCCGAAAAATCTCCCCCCAGGGGTTGATACTCATACATTTTTAAATAAATTATCGTTTCACGTTGACCCGATGATTTTTCCTATTATGTTTCCTTCGGGTGATCTAGGATGGAGTTGTTCATTTGCACAAAATCCTAATAGTGAAAAAAGACTGTCAGCTCTTCAATATTACTCACACCGTTTAGCATATAGACCAAAAGGTAAATTCAATCCTATATTGTATTCTGGGAGATTAACTCAACAATACGTAATACAAGCTTATATTATTATAGAAAGTAATAGATTAAATTATATTAGATATAATCAAAAACAATTGAGAATTGAATGTTATCAGGGTCTGATTGACCACGTAGCTCGAAGTGCAATGAACGACTCAAATAATTTTGAAAACAGGGAAAGATTAGGTAATATGTTTGTTTTACCAACAACATATATTGGAAGTCCTCGCCACATGCATCAACTATATCAGGACGCAATGGCTATTTCAAGGGCAGTTGGTAGACCAGATTTATTTCTAACTATAACGACTAATCCAAATTGGCCAGAGATGAAGCGAATATTGAAAGAATTTCCTGTTGGAACCACATGTAACGATATTCCGAATATAACTGTACGTCTTTTTCATTCAAAATTACGTTGTATAATATCCGATATAATGAGTGGCAAAATTTTTGGTAACGTATTGGCATATGTTTACACTATAGAATTTCAAAAACGCGGGCTTCCTCATGCTCATTTATTATTCACTTTGAACCATCAAAATAAATTATTGAACCCAAATATGATAGATAAATGTATTAGAGCCGACATTCCTACGGATAACACACATTTACAAGAGTTGGTCATCAAACACATGTTACATGGTCCACACACAGAATATTCGCCGTGTTATGACATAAAAAAAAATTTCTGTTCCAAAAATTTTCCTAAAGCTTTTTGTAATCAAACTACATTTGACAAAAATGGTTTTCCGAAATATAAACGCATCGATAACTGTAATGCAGGTCATATATATAATCGAAAAATTGGAGGTGAGACGGTCAAGGTGAATAATTCTATGGTAGTGCCTTACAATCCGGTTTTACTTGAAACATATAATTGTCACTTGAATGTTGAATACTGTGCTTCGATTATGAGCATTAAATATATCTATAAATATTTACATAAAGGACATGATCGGGCATACGTCAAATTAAAAAAATTCACAGAAAAAGATGAACAAACTAACGAAAACGAAATATATGATGAAATTACGGAATACATGGATAGTCGTTATTTAAGCCCTATGGAAGCTGCTTGGCGGATTGAAGAACTACCGCTTTCGGGAAGATCACACAGTATAGTTCGTTTGGCAGTTCACACAGAAAATCAACAAAAAATTATTTATGAAGAACACAAAGAAGAGAAAGCACTACAAAACCAGGAAACAACCTTGACCGCTTGGTTTAAATTGAATAATAAAAACGAAAATGCAAAAAAAAGTTTATATGTAAACATACCTAAAAATTACCTCTTCGATCCGGTTAGGAAAAATTGGGTAAAGCGAAAAACTTTTTCGAAAATTATCGGTCGTATGAATAACGTAAGTTCGAAGGATACAGAACGTTTTCATTTAAAATTAATACTACATCGTGTAAAAGGAGCATTGAATTTTAATGATTTAAAAAGTTATGAAGGAATCAACTATTTAACTTATAAAGAAACTGCAATAGCGATGGGGTTAATTGAGACAGATAAGAATATTTTCGATATTTTTGAAGAAGCATGTGACGTTATGATGCCAAAGCAATTACGAAAATTTTTCGCGTGGTTTATTATTTCGGATAAAACATGTTTTTCCAATCGAATTTGGGAAAAGTTTAGACCATATTTCTGCGAAGGTTTCAAGCATAACGCTGAATACAAAGCTTTAACAGAAATTAATGATATTTTAAATTTGGAAGGATTAAATTGCTCTGAATTTGGACTTCCTGAACCAGAGAAAATAATAATAAATCAGAATTTAAAAGATGAAAAGATTATACTATCAATCAATAAAAAATTGTATGAGACATCGATAAAAACGTTTAATGTTGAACAAATGGTAATTTTCAACTACATAACCGATGATCATAAGAAACGAACTATATTTATTGACGGTCCGGGTGGTACAGGTAAAACTTATTTATATAAAACATTAATACATTATTTTATAAGTAAAGGAAAGAAAATTATATCTATGGCGTGGACGGGCATAGCATCAATTTTATTACCCGGAGGTATGACGAGTCATAGAACTTTTCGGTTACCTTTAGATTTATCAAGCATCGAGTCCTCATTTTTGAAGTTAGATTCCGATAAGAAAAAATTACGGGAATGCGATGTTATAATATGGGATGAGGCTTCTATGATTCCCAAAAAAGCTTTAGAAATTATTGACAAAACCCTAAGAGATTGTTGTGATCTCGAAAATATTCCCTTTGCAGGTAAATTAGTTATTTTGGGAGGAGATTTTCGTCAAATCCTTCCGGTCATAAAAAACGGTTCCAAATTTAACACAATTCAGGAAACAATAAAACGTTCTCACTTATGGGAGAATTTCGAAATATTAAAATTAAAAACTAATATGAGAGCAAACGACATTGATTTTGCATCATTTCTGTTAAAAATAGGAGAAGGAAAAATCAAATCGTTCATTATACCAACAGAATGGAAGTCTAACGATATTTGTGAAGAAATGTATGGTTCCATTAATGACGCGTCAGAAAATTTGTCGAATTGTGCCATTTTGGCATGTCACAATGAAGACATATACAAATTAAACGAGAGGGTATTGAGGAAGATTAATAAAGAAGAAAAAACCTATTATAGTATCGATTACGCGAAGTATAAAGGAATAGACGATACCGACCAAGATGTTCAATTAAATTATCCTAATGAATATTTGAATTCTTTAAAATTTCCGGGACTTTCCGTGCATAAATTGATTTTAAAAATAGGTGCCATCGTGATGCTAATTAGGAATTTAAGTATAAATGATGGGTTGTGTAACGGAATTCGGTTGAAAATTTTGAGATTATTCAAATTTAATATAGAAGTGGAAATAATTACAGGGTCGAAAACTGGACACGTAATATTCATTCCAAGAATTCTTATGGATACAGGGGAACATTCTTCTTTACCATTTATACTATACCGTAGGCAATTTCCAATTATATTAGCTTTCGCAATGACGATCAACAAATCTCAGGGACAAAGCTTCGACAAAATTGGAATTTATTTTTGCAGAGATTTATTTAGTCATGGGCAATTATACGTAGCTTTATCAAGATGCAAAAATAGGGATAAACTATTTATAGAAAATGCTTCAACAAATTCAGATATAATTGAAAATATAGTATGGGATGAGGTTTTTGATTGAGTTATTAAATTCCGAAAAATAAAGGAAGATGATGCTGCTTTGCGCAATAATCCGAATTTGAGTCAAGTCACCCTATAGTTCACTTTACGCTCCTTAACGATAATTCACTTTGAATATAGTTACGGTTTGCATTTCGTATTTCTACATTTGATTTCATGACTTGTGATCGATGTTCGATAAATTTTCGTCATTTCGTTTTTTTGCATAATCATCTCATTTCATAGTCTATATAATAGATAAATTATTCATCCCAATTATATTATCATTGCAAACATCGCTTAGGTTCAATTAATTACTTTTACCGGACCGACAACCGCCTTGATTACCGAACCGGGAAAAACATGACGTCACTAAAAATTGGTTGAATTATCATAATAGATTAATTAACAGTCGAAGAAATCAGCGAAATATGGGTAAAATGCCAAGTACAGCAAGCCGAGCTGGAAGCCGAGCTGGAAACCCTACTGGAAGCAGAACGGGCAGAAATATTATACGATGTTGCAGATGAAAATCCCAAGCAGAGCGCGGAGTCAAAAGGAGAATGGGAGAAGATTAAAGGCACGAAGACGCCAGAAAACAATTTCTAAGGTTGTGCCTTATATTACGGACGCTGTTCACGAATGGTTTGAAAAAACGGCTAATTTATTAATATGGCAGGGTAGAAACAGGCCAGATGTAAAATTTTCGACTCTCTAATATTCTATTATCTTATTCTATTTCGTCAGGTCTATCGAACTTGGCGAAACTATTGGAGATATTGAGGGAATCCCATTCGTCGAAGCTTTTAGACAATTTCAGGTCGATTTTTATAAGAAAAGTTAGAAAGCAAAGGACCTGGACTATGGAACTACGAAGCTGAAGACAAAAATACTTGAACTACGAGGCCGTAAACCCGGACGATTAATTACAGGTCAAACGGAACGGGCAGAAATATTACACGAAAAATGCAACACGTACATGATACACGTACGTAACTATAGTACGGGATTTATGCGTACGTATTTGAGTCCGCGATGAGTCAATCGTACTATACCTACGCACGCCAGAGAGACCACACAACCAAGATGCACACCAAGACGCCAGAAGACAATTCCCAAAGTTGTACCTTATATTATGGATACTATTCACGAATGGGTTGAAAAAACGGCTAATTTATCAACGACGCAGGACGGAAACAGGCCAAAGGTGAAATTTTCTTCACTAATACTGAAGATTTTGCAATCACACGAGGTCAGAAGAAGTTTTCTCCTGAACTACCTCCTAATCAAAAATTTTCGATTTCTTCACTAATACTAAAGAATTAATATGTATAGTAAAATACCGATTTTAATATTCTGTTATCTTATCTCATTCGTCAGAACTTGGCGAAACTATTGGAGATATTGAGAATCCATTCGTCGAAGCTTTTAGAAAATAGCAGTCCGATTTTTATGAGGATTACGAGAACTAAGGCACGGAAAACGTAGAATACCTGGACTACGAGGCCATAAACCTGGACGACTGAACCAAAAACCAAAATGACTTAAAAATGATCAGAAATCAATTCTATTCTTTGTAAATAAATTCATAAACTGTGTTATATAATAAAACTGAACAATAAAAAATGAAAATAAATTGATACGTTATAATTAACATAATTAAATATCTTATTAACCTCATTGAATATAATTAGTAATTAATAATTAATTCATAACTACCTCCTAATCGTTGTAAGTGAAATTAACGTTAATATGTATTATGACTGTACCATTATCTATTTCTTTTTCAATTTTTTTTTTCATAATTTCTTTTTATTTTACAACATATAACACATAACATAAATACAATAATATAACATAAACTAATATAACATAAAAAAATAATATAGTTCTATATGAACATAATTAGGCCGGGGCCCCGCGACCCCCGCGATCGTTGACGCGGCCGCGGCCCCGGCCTCGACGCCAACCCTGGTAGGGGTTGGCAATTTGGAACATAAGTTTTACCACATTGGACTGCCAGTAGTGTGCTCTCCGCGCCCAGTACTGCTGGCCTGCCCGCTGTTGCCTGGGTGGTTGTTGCGCTGGAAAAAAAGATTATTAAGCAATCAGATAATTAAAACTAATATAGGAATAATGATATGCAAAGTTTCCGTACCATTCTCTACACGTGGCTGCTCCTGCTCCTGCTGTTGCTGTTGTTGTGGCTGAGGCTGCTGCTGCTGCTGAGGCTGTTGCTGTTGCTGCTGCTGTGGCTGTTGCTGCTGCTGCTGAGGCTGAGGCTGTTGTCGTGGCTGAGGCTGCTGCTGCTGAGGCTGAGGCTGATGTTGTGGCTGAGACTGCTGCTGCTGCTGGGGTGATTGCTCAGTCCCGAAATTCTGTATCATTGTAAAATCAGATAACTGAGAAATAATTAATGCAATCACTATAATTAAGTAATAAATAATTAATACAATTAAGTTCAGAAAATGTTCGTATAAAACATGGTTAATAATTATCAATACTTACGCTATCGAATAATCCGGACATGTTTGCTTGAGGGCTGCACATGAGTGAATGAAACAAATCTTATTTATTTGTTACGTGGTTACACGGAACAAAACGTGAGCGCGAAAATGAACGTTTGAAAAATGAGCCTTCACTTGATCGATGCCACTTATGTCAGTGATCGGCCGATAAATAACTGTCATAGAACTCTATCGGGATAACCGACAGATGGCGGAATGCATGCCACTTGCCATTGAAATAGTAACTCGACGCGTTTTTTTGTCTGTATTTACATACGAATCGAAAATATATAGTGGATTAGGCTTATTGAAGAAACCAAATATATAAATACAAACCTTTACCTTAACGAAGTAGGTACATTTACAATAATAATAGAACTTTCAAATATATTATTAATTTTAATTTCCAAGGCTCTTAACCGCGTGGGCGTGGATAATAGTATATTATGTGGCATGTCTGTAAACCAAGTGTTTTTTCAAAAACGGTTTACGGGTGCAACCCATACTTTATTTTTTTCGAAATAGGCATGAAGAGTCACTCCCCGTTGCATCTCCAGTTACCGACGCCTGATTCAATCCGAAGGCCCAAAGCGTATGTGAAAAAAAAAAGGCCCCAACGTATCTATCGCAAGGTGATATAGGAAAAATCTCCCCTATTTTATCGTTGAATAATTAATATCAAATATTAAAAATTAATAAAATATACAAGATGCAGGACTCCAAATACATAGCCGGTTTAGAGTCCCATTAGAACACAAGAGTTTTTATATCGAAAATGTTAAGGATCGATGCTAAAGGAACAAAACGTAAGCGCAAATATTCGATATTTGCCGAACCTTCGTCATTTTTTTAATAAATATATTACGGTTTGTATTTCGAGGTTCCACATTCAGTTTCGTATCCTATGAAAAATAAATTTACGTGCATAAATTTGAATATACCTATAGTAATTTGAATAATGGAACCAGTCGAACAGAGTATGTAATATAAATATGTATTTAATTACCAAACCGAACGACGGAAAAGCATGAAGTAACTAAAAATTGGTTAAATTATCATAATAGACAGGCTGACAGACGAAGAAATAAGCAGTCTATATGAGGAATTGATAGAAAATATAGTAGAGATAGAAACAGAGCCGGATGAGGAATTAATCGCTTCGGCACCAGTCACACGCTCAATATATATAGGATTGGAAGAAGCCGTTAGCAGTACTGGAACCAGAGCTGGAACGACGCGGGTTATTCGCATTGCCACCAGTGGAGCAAAGTATGTAATATTGATATGTATTTAATTACATAATAGCGTGATTAATAAATTAATTGAGGCGTGATATCAGATCTAAAGATTAGTTAAATTATTGTAATAGACGACTTAACAAATTCGGAAATCGATGAAATATTGCACGATGCAGACATGGAACGCGTGGAACAGATACAACAAATTGCGAGAGAGCAGGAGTTGTTAGCCGAGTTCGAAGCCCAACGTGACGCGGAACGGGCAGAAATATTACGCGACTTCGCAGAAGACGAATGGCAAGAAAGAGAGGCACAAAGACGCGTCGACGAAAACGAAATAATAGAATCGGAAGATAATCGAAATTCTTAATAATATAGCATGGAAGTTAAATATATATATAGATACGTGTCACATAATATTCACCAAAAATTCATTGCAAATTCAGTTAATTTTTTAATTATTATCAGTGTTAAAATAGAGTCGATGTTTTTTTAGATTATTACCTACGCGTGCAAAAGTCCAGACACAGCGAAACTCAAGAAAGAGAAGTACTTAAGAAGACTTTAAGAATTCAGGAGAACTTCAAATTTCAATAATTGCTGGCGGCGTTCTAAAAAGGAATAGAAGTGGAAGGTTGAATTAATGATATATATTCGAAAATACTAGAGATATGCTAAATATGAAAGAATTATCATCTTTAGGATTCATCCCTATCAAAGACAATTTCCCGCTTAAGTTCGATTGATTACTTTTTATTCATGGAAGAATATAACATATTGTAGAGTTCGTGACCGTGAGTTATAAGGGAAGGTTCGTCGGATACAGTCGATTGGAGCTTGCTTTTTTGAAAGTCTTTTTATTTGTGACGTTTCGGCTGGCGACGGCCGGCCATCCTCAGACAAATTGTGACATTCCTCATCGCCTGAGATGTTGTTGATTTGGCAGTTGGTCGGGAAGACTATAACATAACCATGCTGCTTCGCGCATGAATATCTGGCTGCTTTGCGCCATATTATATGAAACAGAGGACCTGTACTACAAAAGCTTCGGCATGGAATACGTGAACTACGAAGCCGACGACCATATCCATGCTGCTTTGCACATGCATATATGGCTGCTTTGCGCCTTGATATATGGAAGCTTTGCGCCATATTGTATAGAGCAGAAGTCTGGTACTATGAGATCTACAAAGCGAAGAATATGAAATACGTGAGCTACATAGCCGAAGACCTGGACAAAATAACGGCAATAATTCATTACGAACCAAAATGACTTAAAAATTATTGAAAATCAGTTTTACTCTTTGTAATAAATAAATACCGTCATGATAATACAATTATAATATTAATCATTTATAAATCATTTGTATATATACAATATCAAAAAATTATAAAAAATAAAAAAAAATTTAAGGTTGTTCTATTTAAAATATACCGACTATGAAATATTCGATATTAATATCGATGAGTTATATAAGTTATATATAGGATATTAATATTAATCAGTCAATTATATGATATAATATTTATGGAATAGTTGCCGAATATTCCGAAGAACGCTTCTGTACTACATGCATAAATTGACTAAATAATATATTCCACTGATTAACATCCACGCTGAATAGGTCTGTTAGCGCTGAAGGACAAGAGGATCTCTTTGGATGGGTAAGTCCGGAAATGTAGGGTAACGGTGGACGGGGAAAAACCTGAAAATAATAATATATGAATAAGGATAATAACAATTATTGGAACAGTTACCGTTTCCACACCACTTTGCAGTAGATAACTCGGCGCGTTTTTTTTAAAGTGGTATCCTCGGAAAGCCTAATCCACTATATATTGTTATACATATATATCTACAAGCGCTTAGCGTATTAACAAAGTAACGTTTGTAAAACTAATAAAATTAACCAAATAGAATTATTTAAATTTCAATTTGCGTTCCTTTCTAAGAGACCGCCGGCGGCAAGCAGTTCCTGGAGTTTCATTGTTCCTTCCAAAATCTTGATATGTTCCGGTTTTTGAACGTCGATATAAAGTTTCGAATTATCTATAAACAATTACGTTAAATAAATTGTTATAGCAAATTCCACTTGATTACAATCAACACGAAAAAGATTGTTGGCTTCATTAATATTAATATTCACCATGCTCTCCAATTTGTCCGGTAATTTGAATTTTTTGACCTTGATTTATGATAAAATTTTGATCCACATTTCTCAAAATAATTTCAATTCGAGATTGACCGTCAGTGATAGATGCCGAGAACACTTCAGGGGAAGATTTATCAGGTACGAAAAATTCATCGCGGAGATAAGCTTCGGTTTCTGAAAAATTTCGATAGTCATGAGTAATAGCTAGATTTGTTGCAAGGAAAATTCCGTTTAGTTTGGTGGTTGTAGTACCTATATATCCATATTTGTTGCAAATTTCTTCCAAATGAGCAATTTTCAAAATTTTGACATCGGATGCTAGAGCATTAAATTTTCCCAAAACATTTATTTTCGTATAGTGTTTCAATTGAAGCTCATATGGAAGATTTCGGTTGTTAAAATTTGACGCGGGTTTAGCGACTGCATTGTGGACTAATAATATCTGAAAAATTATATATCATCAATTTTCAAATCTTAAATAAATAGTAAAAATATAATGTTATAAATTAATATTCATATTTATACCTGATGTAATTCTATTTCATCCCTGAATTTTTCGGCGTCTTCATTCCAAGCACAACACGATAATTTTCTTCCATCATTATTATCGAGAATAAATTTAAAAAGTTGTAGATTTTTAGAATCCTTACTTTTGAAAGATTTGATTTTGTTCAAAGTTTTCACGTAACCAACGACGGAACTAAAGTTTGAATAATAAGGTGTTCTCGATTATGAATATATGGTTGAATAAGCTATGAGTTTTATTCTATTGGGATACGTACACAAATTTATCGTGAGGTTTAATGTTCTGGTTCAAAAACTCCGTGGTGGTAAAAGGAAGTATTGGGTCCGTACTCTTGGATCGTTTACGTGATTGACTATGAGAGCTATACCTTGAAGATTTTCGCTAAGACATATTCGGTGTTATTGTAATTATACGAGAGAAAATATGTCTGATTTCAATATATATACCTTTGTGGTATGCTTGGATGATTGAGACATACTTGAAGATATGATTTTATCCGTTTTAAATACTAAAATTTAAAATACAAGCTAAATTAAATAGATATGTTTCAGTCGACGATAAATTTCGGAACAAATGATTTTTCTAATGAATATAGTTACAATTTACGTTACGTGTTTCTTCATTTGGTTTCATATTGATGTAATTGTTCTTAGATGGATTTTGGAAAATATATAATAATAAGCGTTTGTACCTACTACCTATATATGTATAACAATATATAATGGATTAGGCATGATATATCCTTCTATATTATATAATATATACTTAAAAAAAACGCACCGAGTTACCTACTGAAAAGTGGTGTAGAAACATTAACTGTTCTAAGAATTATTAGTATCCTCATTCATATATTACTATTTTCAGGTTTTTCATTACCTACCGTTACCCTACCCTTCGGGATTACATGATCCGTCGACAGGCCCATAAGCTTCGACGTGCGTAAAACTATTCTTAGAATACTTGCCAGAAATTTTGGAGACCACTTCTATGCTCTACATACGTACATTAACTTATTGGCATAATTAACTGATTAACATCATATCTAATTTTCGGAGAATGAAAATTGCATTAACGAATGCATATGACATGGGGGGTTGGCGCGCGTAGCGCGCAGGGGGGCGGAGCCCCCCTAGTATATATATATATATATATGGTGAACAGATATAAAATTCGGAATTGGAACAATGAGTAATAGTACAAACTCGACGGGTGGTCTCGTTAACAAGCGATGGGTAGCCCCGAAATACCTATACGTGGTAGCTTACAACGATATACCCGTTCCCTTATTACTCATTCGATATTCATATATTCAACTATGGTCATGCAAGTCCTTATAAATAGAGAATTCTGGAAAACAGTCTAGCGACCTTCGAATACAAGACATAAATTATAAATGTGCGAATAGTATGAGCGATCGTGGTTACTTATCTTTGGCTGAGATGGCGTAGTATGGAACTAGTTTTGATATTTTTAGGTATTTGCCTCCCTCACCTTGAGAACCTCGAAGCCTTTGCTTAGCGTTGAATTTAGAATTTGGTTTAATATGTATTAATTGTTTATAGCGTTTCAAATGTTCTGAACTGAAGCTAATGTGGTTTGATCAAATGTCTATTGTTCGTACTTGTTCGATGCACAGATTTGAAGTTATGAATTTGATGAGATTGATATAGAATAATAGTAATGAAAAGTGAGTAGAAATGAACTGATTTTATATCGAGTCTAAAGTTATTACAAATACTATTGTGGAGCATAAGACAGAAAGTGAAGCTATAATTTCAATTTTGAAATTATCAAACAATTTGTTTCTCTGCACTGAATTTAAGGTTGAATAAGCGGACCACCACGCTGTGGATTATGTCACGATTATTACTTTGAGTTTAACGGGTGTAGAGTCCTTTGTATCACCACTTGACTTTAAGTCGGATTTTAAGAGAAGATTGAATACAACTCGTGGCTCGAATTTACATACGGTTCTTTGCGACCACGCACTTCGCGACTTGACAGAAGAAAGACGCTAGTTCAAGTTCAAAGTCGACGAGGTCCCCGCGGTTGCAACAATGTATGTATTACTACGCGTGTGGCTTAGCCAATTAGGGCCTTGCTTAGTGGCTAATTGTCGCCTGATTGGTTTGAGGGACTACTTGCAGTTAAGCGTAGGAGTGGGGCCCTGATGACGTTACGCGGTCCTATGCTACTCCATGCCCCACCTATAGTCTACTCACACTAGCTCAGTTTGAATATATTCAAACTGCATTATTAACTTGATCTTATACTTGAATTATTACTCATTTGATTGCTCTTTAAATTCCAGTAATGCCTGATTTAGTATCTTATTATTCTACTTATCATTAAGCTTAATTTTCCTATTTCAATGGAAAATTTGAGAGAGAGCAAATTAGATCTACGTACACCAGCTTAGTAGTATGAAATCGAAGGGTCAGCAATACTGGGGTTCCAGTCTTGCCTCGCCGTTATCTACACCTACGTGACTTATAGCCGTTTCAAGAAGGGATAAATATTCGTTACATTAAAATATTATATTTCATTATGGTCTGCTTTTGCGTTCTAAATCACGTTCGATAATAAAAAGAGTAACTATTGCGCGTTTAAAAGAAATGAAGTTAGTTTATGAAAGCAAAGAATATTTCCTGATTCTAAAAGATAAAAATGAATTATTGAAAAGGAATTTTGGACTTTTGATGATGTCAAAAGTTACGCACGTAACATCTATGTGATTCAGTACAATGCCTAACGAAGAAAAAATCAAAAGAAGTTGGTTAGTTTATTCCGAAACAAAAAACGCACTGTTCTGTGTCCCCTGCAAGATATATCCAAACGTTGGAACATCGACTTCGCGAACTACAGGATTTACTATTAGAGCAAAGATTGCCTTGCGAGCAGCCTGAGCAGTTCAAATAACGCGGGCTAGGTAGCCGGGTGGCGCTGCGAACAGGATCGACAATCGATTCATCGATTCATCGATTGTAGACCCACGACACAACATGGCGCTTATATATCGTTACAAGCAACTACGTTTTTTCTTTCTCAGTCACTCATGTAATGAATCCAGTATATTAATAAAGTAAACCGCTTGCAAGTTGATTAATAATACTGTGTGTACGTTATTAATTAACATTGAACCCAATAGGTTATGGGCCCAGGCCACGATAGCACTGCGTAAAAGGTATAAATAAAACAAGTGTGTCTTGTTGTGAAGTGCAAGTGTGATAAAACCCGGGACAAAGATGAGTCATCAAAATCACGCGAGAATCGAACCGCTGACGAAAGACAATTTTGATACTTGGAAATTACAAGTGGAAGCGTTATTAATAAAGAATGACGCTTGGGACTACGTGAGTGGCGAAAAATTGAGACCTGAGGTGAACAGAGGTGACGCCGCGGCGGCAACGCTCGCCGCCACGTGGGACACCGCTGATAAGAAGGCGCGATCGGACCTAATTCTGTCGATAAGCCCGTCGGAATTGAAACAAATAAAAGGGTGCATCACGTCAAACGATATCTGGAAGAAACTACAAGACATCTATCAGTCAAAAGGACCGGCGCGGAAGGCCACGTTGCTAAAGCGTCTAACGCTATACAAGATGGCGGAGGGTGAAGATGTTCGAAATCACCTTCGAGAATTCTTTGACACCATAGACAAACTTCAAGAGATGGATATCGAAATCAACGAGGATCTCTTATCGGTGATGTTGTTATACAGTCTACCGTCTAGTTTCGAAAATTTCAGGTGCGCTATAGAGTCAAGGGATGAGTTGCCGAGGCTCGAGGCATTAAAAATAAAAATCATCGAGGAAAACGAGGCGCGTGGTCCAAAACAGGAGATCGACTCGGAAAACGCTATGTGGGTAAAGAAGAACACCTACCACCAGAAGACAACGAAGAAGGTTCCAGACAAGGGGGAGTCAAAAGAGTATAAACCTAACTACAAAGGTAAACAGAACAAGCTTATTTGTTACAAATGCAGGCGCCTTGGACATAGGGCCTCCGAGTGTGGTCAGAAAACTTCCTCCGCACAAGACAGCGCTGGTCAAGTAGAAGAAGCATCCTTCGTGTCAGTAGCGAACAACGAAGCAGCACTGCGGACAGAACAGGGACCTAATGTAGCTAAGTGGTGCCTCGACAGTGGCTGCACGTCCCATATGTGCAGCGACGCAGGCAAATTTCATAACCTAGAGACGTCTTCGACGAAACGACTGAACTTGGCAAGCAGCGCCTGCGCAGAAGTGAAGGGTGCAGGTTTGCTAAAGCTTTCAATGAAAGACGAAGCCTGTGTAAGAAAAATAAGCCTTAAAAACACTCTACACGTTCCAGAATTAAGAACGAACTTAATTTCTGTAAGCAAAATAACCGACAACGGCTTCACTGTTCTATTTGACAGAGATAGGGCCGTCGTCCGAGACAAAGCTGGCAACCAGAGTATGATCTGCAAGAGAGAAGGAGGATTGTACTGCGTTCAGGAGAACGAAGAAACCGCTGGCTCAGTCAACGAGCCCCAACAGGACTCCAAGATAGATCTATGGCACAAGCGATTAGGCCATCTAAACGAGAGAAGTCTGAAGGAAATGGCCAGTGAGGGAATCATCAGGACTCAAGCAATCAGGGACGAAAGTTTGAACCAATGTGAAACGTGTGTGAAAGGAAAATTCACACGTCAACCTTTTCCCAAGGTATCGGAGCGGAGCTCGCAGAAACTCGACATCGTGCATACGGACCTGTGTGGACCGATGCGGACTCCGTCGAACAGCGGAGCAAGGTATTTTGTTATTTTCATAGATGACTACAGCCGCTGGTGCGAGATAAGGTTCCTGAAGAACAAGAGCGATGTTCTAGAAGCTTTCAAAGGATATAAAAACTTCGTGGAGAACCAAACTGGTTGTAGAATCCGAGCCCTTCAATCAGATAACGGAACAGAGTTTTGTAACAAGGAGTTCCAAGATTTCCTGGACGAGTACGGAATCAAGAGACGATTGACGACCCCCTACACGCCCCAACAGAACGGGATCGCCGAGCGAAAGAACAGAACGTTGGTGGAGACCGCGAGGTGTCTACTGATTGAATCAAAACTACCACCATCGTTTTGGGCTGAAGCAACGAGAACAGCAAATTACATTCGAAATCGGTGCATTTCCACCAGCACAGGAGGGAAAACACCGTATGAGCTGTGGGTAGGGGGACAACCAGACCTCTCGGGTTTGAGGATATTCGGATCCAAGGCTTACGCCTTAAACAACAAGCCCGGAAGAGGAAAGTATGAAGAACGTGGGAGAGACTGCATATTCATCGGGTACTCAGATACAGCCAAAGCATACAGGGTTTGGTTCCCCGACTTAAAAAGGGTTGAGGCGACGCGCGAAGTGAAATTCTTCAAAGACTTCCAAACTGAAGAAAAATATGAGGACTTTGTGACCAAAAGCATTTTGGAGCGGAAGAATCCAAGCAACATGATCGAAATGGAGATCAACCCGATTACCGACGATATACCCAATGCCCAAGCTGGAAGAGGAGAAGATGAAATCCAGAGAATCCATGACGTAGAGGAAAGCGACGCCGGGGATGAGACCGACGAAGAAGAAAACAGGGAAGTTAACAACGCCGATGAACTTCGAAGAGGGCCAGGTAGACCTCGCATAGTTCGCACCGGTCTTCCTGGGAGGCCACGAAAAGAATACGCGATGAGGAGAGCCGAGAATGAACCTGAAGGAAACACTGTAACCGAGCCTGACTATAGTGAACAAGCGTTACTTACGGAATTGAAGCTGAACGATGCAATCGCAGGACCGGACGGCGCTGAGTGGAGAACAGCTATCGCTGACGAATTCAAGGCTCACCTAAAAAATGCGACGTGGGAACTGGTTGACCGACCTAAAGGAAGAGGAATCATCGGTTGTAGAATTATTCTAAAAAACAAACGCTCACCAGATGGTACGCTCGAAAGAAGGAAAGCCAGACTCGTGGCTAAGGGATATGGTCAACGCCCCGGACTGGATTTCAGAGAAACCTTTGCATCAGTTGCGCGAATGAGTTCCATTAGACTCATTGTCGCAATGGCGGTGGAGCGTGACTTCGATATCCATCAACTGGATGTGACGACAGCGTACTTGAACGGAATCATCGAAGAAGAAGTTTATATGGAAACTCCGGAACTTTTCGAAGAAACGCTGACCGACCTGACGAAAACCGGTAATCCGGAGGAAAGACAAGCCGCCTTGAAGATGCTGAAGGAGTTACAGTCAGGAGAAAAAGTATGTTTACTTAAGCGTGCCTTATACGGACTGAAACAAGCTGGAAGACAATGGCAACTGAAACTGTGCGAGAAACTACGGGGATTGGGACTGAACCCCCTCAACAGCGACGTGAGTGTCTACGGAGCAAGTCGAGACAATAAAATATTACTCGTCATTACCTACGTTGACGACTTGATCGTGACATCGAATGACCCAAACTGGATTGAAGAATTTAAGGTGTCATTGGGGAAACAATTCGACATCAAAGACTTGGGACGGCTTCACCATTGTTTAGGATTGGAGTTCAACGTAAGGAAAGGGGCAACTTACGTATCACAGACAGGGTACCTGAACGACGTATTAAAACGTTTTGGGATGGAAGACTGCAAACCAGTCACAACTCCACTTGACGTTAATCAGAAACTGTCAAAGCCAACGGAACCTCTACAAGACAAATCCTACCCGTACCGTGAACTGATTGGATCATTGATGTATCTCGCCTTAGGGACAAGGCCTGACATATGCTTTGCGGTCAGTTCACTAAGTCAACACAATAACTGCTTTGGAAAGGAACATTGGATCGCCGCAAAGAGGGTCCTACGGTATTTAAAGGGGACAGCGAACCTAGGACTAAAGTACTCAACGAATAAGAAGGGCGTCGAAGGGTACGTTGACTCAGATTGGGCTGGGTGCACGACCGACCGAAGATCGTACACCGGGTATGCCTTCCTATTATCGGGGGCAGCAACCAGTTGGGAAGCAAAGAAGCAACGAACCGTGGCACTCTCGACCACCGAAGCGGAGTACATGGGACTTGCAGAAGCCGCCAAAGAGGCGATCCACATACTACGCTTCATGGAAGAGACCGAAATGAGATCCCAGACCACTATGACAATCTACAACGACAACCAGGGATCTCACGAGTTAGCCAAAAACGCTGTGTTCCACTCAAGGACAAAACACATCGACGTGAGACACCATTTCGTACGAGAGGCAGTACGAGACAAATTGGTCGAATTAAAATACATGCCGTCTCGTGACATGCCGGCGGATGTACTAACAAAGGCATTAAGCGGGCCAACGCATCGAAACTGTATCCAAGGGCTGGGAATGACAAATTGTGGCTAACAGCACAAAAATGGATGTGTGGAGAGCTGGGGAGGTGCTCAGACGCTCGAGGGGGAGTATTAGAGCAAAGATTGCCTTGCGAGCAGCCTGAGCAGTTCAAATAACGCGGGCTAGGTAGCCGGGTGGCGCTGCGAACAGGATCGACAATCGATTCATCGATTCATCGATTGTAGACCCACGACACAACATGGCGCTTATATATCGTTACAAGCAACTACGTTTTTTCTTTCTCAGTCACTCATGTAATGAATCCAGTATATTAATAAAGTAAACCGCTTGCAAGTTGATTAATAATACTGTGTGTACGTTATTAATTAACATTGAACCCAATATTTACCAACTGGAAGAAAATTTCAGAGAGATTGTCCGAACACGAGTCATCAAGAGTGCATGAAGAGTGCATGATTGGGTGGAAAACTCGAGTGCAAATAATGAAAACTGGCAAGGGCATCGACGAAGAAATGGAACGATCAATTCGTACAGAAAAAGAAAAGTGGAGGCAGATCCTACACATAATCATAGATGCCTTGATGTATCTAGTAACGAACGGTCTCTCTTTCCGTGGGTCCAACGAAAATCCCAGCGGACTTATGACAACCACGCCCACACCAAGTCACGGAAATTTCCTCAATTTGATTGCCCTTCTCGCTAAGCATAATACTACTCTGAAACACCAACTGGACCACCTAAAGAAAGGTCAAGTATCATACTTGTCGAAGATTATTCAAAACGAAATAATAGATCTTTTAGCGAAAACAGTTCGAAACAAAATTTTAGAGGATATAAAAAAAGCGAAATACTTCACGATCATGTTCGATTGTACTCCCGATATTTCGCATACGGAGCAGATGAGTCAGGTTATTCGTTATGTGAAAATAGCTGGTGATGTGTGCGAAATCAAGGAAAGTTTCATTGACTTTGTAGAAGTTAAGGGAAAAACAGGAGAATATATCACCAAACAAATCGTCGAAAAATTGACTGCTGAAGGTCTGGACCTTGGAAAATGTCGCGGTCAATCTTACGACAACGGGTCAAATATTGCTGGAGCTTATAAAAGGGTACAAGCTAGGATTGCAGAAATGAATGAGTTGGCAGAATTCGTGCCGTGTTTGGCTCACTCATTGAATCTCGTAGGGGTGCATTCCGCTTCGGCTTGCCCGGAAGCAGTGAACTTATTCGGGATTGTTCAAACGGTATTTTGCTTTTTTGTCGGATCCACCTCTCGATGGGATATCATGAAAAAATGTACAAAAACCAATCTACAGGGTACCAGCCAGACGAGATGGTCCGCTAAATACCTTGCTGTAACAGCCCTGCTGAATAATTTACCGTCCGTGGTTCAAGCTCTCGAACATATTCGAGAGGAAAATTTCAATCCACAGTCGAAGTATGGAGCAAATCATCTGCAACTTGCTTCAACGGATTTTCGTTTTATCCTAAACCTAGTTATTTGGAGCAGCATCCTCCAAGAAATCAACCGGGTAAATGTAGAAATCCAGAAAGAAGATATACTCCTTGCACGTTCCGTCCGATTATTGCAAGGTTTAATGCAAACCTTACAAAGAATGAGAGAAACGTCTCTAAATAGTTGGATAGAAAAAGCGAAGACTATCGCCGAAACAATGGGACTCGAAGCAGTTCTCCAGAAGAAACGAGTACCTAAGCGGAGAAGGATGTTCGACGAACTATACGACGATGAATCAAGAACACTCTCGGCCGAACAATTATTTACTCAAGCGATGAACACTGTTATTGACCGTATTATTGCAGAAATAAAGAAGAGGATTGAAAGTGCAAAACGTTTGAATTCCTATTTTTCGTTTTTGAATGGTCGTGAAATAGGTAATATGTCGATTCACGATTTGTGCAAGCACGGAGCGGATCTTGCGCTAAAATATGCCCGAGATCTGAACGCGAATGATTTCTGTCAGGAACTCGTCGTTTTTCGAGAACAAGCTCCGCTAGTATTCGGGGATATAAATGACCGTAACGCGTTACGTCTTCTGCAAAAGATCTATGCAAATGATTTGCATGATACCTTCCCTAATCTTTGTATCGCACTGCGGATCTATTCGACGCTGCCAACAACGTCTGCAAGCTGTGAGCGAGCGTTTAGCAAACTAAAACTAATTAAAAACTACCTAAGATCCACAATGGGCCAGGAACGGTTATCGGGCCTTGGAATTCTGTCCATCGAAAATGAAACCGCTCACACCAGAAATTTTGAGCAAGTAATAGATGCGTTCGCTGAACAGAAGGCCCGAAAAGTAAAGTTCTAATATTTTATCTTTCCAGTCATTGACCTTTTTGTTTTTCCAAATATATTACTATGTTACTTACTTGTGCAATAAATAATTTGTTTGTTTCTTTAACTTCACACGTTCATTACTTCTGTAAAATACCTGAATGATTTCCAGTTCTTAAAAAAGAAAATTAGGTTGACAATTAGATTAAGATTTAAGTTAGTGGCAAAAGGCGGCAGCCGTAGGTCTTGCCCCCCCTCAAAAATATCCTAGATCCGGCACTGAAATCAAATATGGAGTAGAATCGCTTGCAGTGAAATCACTTGGAGTCAAATCACTTAGCATAGGAGCCATTCCACGTGAACCGGATCAGTCACCTCTCGGATATTTTTTTAATTTTGCATGTCGATTGTCCTTGGGGAGTTGGATTTTTGTGCCAAAGGATTTTTCAATTAGTGCAAAATTCGTTGAGTTATTTGCATAAACAAATACGAACAAGGTTTTCTTAAAAAATTCACAACTCTGCCAAAAATGATGCTAAACTCAATTTTTTTTTTTAGCTCACGCGGAAAGATTTATAGAATGTAAAAAAAAATATGTACTTCGAAAAAAGTTTGTTTATCAATTGTTTATTTAACAATTAAATTTTCAAAAAATTTTAAAACACACAGTGACACGATCAAAATTTTTTTTTTAAATACTGACATATACTTTGTACTGTACTACAGCCTGTGAATTAATTTTAAGGACGTGTTATTTTTTGTTTTCGAGTAAAAAATCATTGAAGCTGGTGGCGCACGCCAATTCCGAGTCGAACGACGCCGCGCCGCGTGAAACGTATAATGGCGTGCGTTAGACTGCTGCTCGCCGCTACTCGACGGACACGTAACAGCGATATTCAAGAGTCATTTTCACAATGAGGGACACGATTTAAAAATCTAAAAAAAATACTGTAGTTTCCTAATAGCAACTATAAGCGACACGTCAAGTTTCGAGAACGTGTTCCTTTCCGTTCTCGAAATATTGCAGTTTAAAATCTTAGCATACATGCTTGCATACATATTAAGATTTTGAACAGTAATGTTTCAAAAACGAGAAAGAACACGTTCTCGAAACTTAACGTGTTGCTTACAGTAGCCATTAGGAAACTACAGCATTTTTTTCAGATTTTTAAATCGTGTCCCTAATTGTGAAAATGACTCTTGAATACCGCTGCTACGCGTCCGTCGAGTATACCTATGTATGCTAAGCATACATGCTAAAATTTCAAGCTGCAATATTTCAAAAACGAAAAAGAACACGTTCTCGAAACTTAATGTGTCGTGTAAAGTTGCCATTAGGAAACTACAGTATTTTTTTTTAGATTTTTAAATTGTGTCCCTCATTGTGAACTCTTGAATATCGCTGTCACGCGTCCGTCGAGTAGCGGCGATCAGCAGTCTAACACACGTCATTATACGTTCCACGCGGCGTGGCGTCGTTCGACTCGGAATTGGCGCCCACTACCAACTTTAATGATTTTTTACTCGAAAACAAAAAATAACATGTCCTTAAAATTAATTCACAGGCTGTAGTATAGTACAAAGTATATGTCAGTATTTAAAAAAAAAATTTTGATCGTGTCACTGTGTGTTTTAAAAATCTTTAAAAACTTAATTGTTAAATAAACAATGGGGATAAACAAACTTTTTACGAAGAACATATTTTTTTTTACATTCTATGAATCTTTCCGCGTAAACTGAAAAGAAAAATTGAGTCTAGCATCATTTTTGGCGGAGTTATGAATTTTTGAAAGAAACCTTGCTCGAATTCGTTTATGCAAATAAATCAACGAATTTTGCACTAATTGAAAAATCCTTTGGCACTAAAATCTAACTCCCCAAGGACAATCGACATGCAAAATTAAAAAAATATCCGAGAGGTGACTGATCCGGTTCACGAGGAATGGCCCATAGGCATTAGAGTCTCAATAAATATTCAGATAAACTTATGGTATAAAAACATAATATAAAAGTCCTAGTTACTTTTAGGCAAGACGATTCAATGAGAGTCATTTTATTCAGCATCAGTCAAGAAATACTTAGATAAATTCGGGTAGAACCCATTATATAAAAGTCCTAATCAGCGATAGGCGAATTTACTCTCTCAAGAGTCATTTCAATTAGTATAGGTAATAGTCATATAAGTCAAGTTTTCCAGAGAAACCACAATCAGATATAGAAGTCCTAATAAGATATAGGCAGGTTCAACTCCCTCAGAGTCATCTAGTATAGGTATTAGTTATTAGGATAAAAGTACAATTAGATATAGGAGTCCTCAACAAGATATAGGACAGTTTAAACTGATTCAAAGTTATGATATTTAGCATTAGGTATTAGATATTGAGATCACGGTTGACCGCCGGTAAATGCTTCCAAATAAGAAGCCAAATCAATGTAGAAGTCCTCAAAAGAGGCAAGTACGATTTTTGACGATAAATGTTCAAACTTTAACTTTATCTTTAACTGTTATAAATATATTACATCTAGGTGTTATTCCAAATAAAACGCATTAGTCATGTCACAATATAACCTGAATTGAATCACCTTTCCTAATTCTTAATTTATATAAAAGTAGGCCCGTGAATTAATTCCTAAACACCCTGAGATTAGAGTTTACATCGGCATTCCGCCGATATAAGTTAAGTAAAATAGTAGAGCAACACAGCCTTTTTGCTATAAGATAATCACCTACAGTGGACTCTCGATAAGTGGCACTAGCGCGGGGCTTTAGGGAAGAGAAATTCTCCGGAAATGCCACTCACACTGAGCTCCCGCCACTGTCCAACGACACACCTACTGAGCGTTGTGGGGCAACGTGGCAGAGCGCGAGATTATAGCGTGATATGTGACAGGCTGAACGCACGCATGAAAACAGTGGCGTGAGAGTTACAGTTGTAGACGTGAGGGGGTATCAGTGCTGTAGAACGCGCGCGCGCGCAGCGGGAGCACGGTGGGGGAACGCGAATAAATGTGTGAGTGAATCCGTGTGCAGGGGAAGGTGTTCATGGTGCCACTTAGCGAGATGCCACTTATCGAGACACAGATATAATAATATATAGCCTAAGCATAGTTCTTATATTTTGCTTTTATAATGGCTGTTTCAATCCGAAAAGAGAGCTGTTTTACATATTAAGCTCATATAGTATATAATAGTATTATAAAATGAAATCGAACTGAGAAATGCCGAAAAAGTGTTCTTGATCTGATAATTTCAGTTATGTTTTTATAATTTCAATTTATTGTGAATAAGCCCGAATCTAATAAAACTTCTTTAAAATGTCAATAAAATTTTTAATTCTAATCTGCGGGGGCTTCGCCCCTGGACCCCGCTTGTGGTTCACATGTTACGGCGACAGTTGTCACAAGACATCACTACATACTATAGTCCGGAAATACGGCTCGGAAAATCGGTGTTCCCATGCATGTGCAATAAAAAATATCTTGTGCAACACGGGACGATAGGTGATTGCTACAATCACCTATTTTCCTCCCTTAATGCGCAATATACTATTTTTCTTATTACTTTCATAATTATTTTTCATTATATTATATCTTCAGATTAGATGATAATCAACAATCGATTGTCGAGGAATCACAAGAGCCAGAAATTAAAGTCATTTATCGAGAATTCGTCCTTCACGCGCAACATTCAGCCTCTGAAGGTAAATCACCTTCACATGATAAAGAAATCATCAGCAGTTACGAGAATCTTAATCTACCCGATTTGAATTACCGGAGTCCCGGACTATCTTCTCTCGTTGGAACTCCATCTCGACGTCATAGCTATTCTGCACGATGTGTTGAAACTACGACACCAAAATCCTCGCTTATCAATGATTCGCATGACACGAAATATACATCTAGCCGAGAGAAAACAAAACATTATTTCAGACCCGAAGCTACATTTCCCAGAAGGTATGTTCTGCAGTCAATACATCTTATGTAATGCTCGTGATATAATTGTATCGTTTTTGGTTTTTCAAGATCGAAACGATTGGCAAGAGACCATTAGCATGATACCACTTATAAAAAAAAGCCGAGAAATTTGTGCAGGGTGATACCTAAGAACTTGAAGTAAGTCTTAATGGCAATATGTTATATCATAAATTATGAAAGTGATCTGTTGTAACCAAGAATCATTATTAATCTACGCTTAGCAATATTATGAAGAATGATCGCACATCTCACAGCGCAGAAGAACCTCCAGCATGGAAAAGAAGAAAACAGCAAGGTTTCTCCCATTTAATTTTTGTATTATCTATTCATTCATCACTCGTTGTGACATGGGTTTCTTTTCTAATTTGCTTGTTTAGATTTATTACTGAGGACTTGAATGGAACGAGACCTAGCAATAGAATGATGCGTAAAGAAGAGGATCCTCAACAAGGAATTCAGTGGCTCACCAAAAATATTCATAATCTGCAATCGCTTCTGCAATTTTAGAAGAGCACGAAGTCTGAACAACAAGAGGAAATTGAACAACTTCGGGCTCAGTGTGCCGGATATGCTCTCAAATTAAAAGAGGAACAGGATGCAAAGAATAAAATGTTTGTCGAAATCGAAGATCTGAAAAAATTGAATGAAGAACTTTACAACAAACTACAATCGGCGGGAATCTAGAAAACTATGTGCGAATAACAGCAGAAAAGTATTGTACATTCCGTTCTACCACCATATTCCACGGAAGGGCAGATTCGCTGTATGATACCCTTACGAAAAAAAACCCTCAACCTTAAGGGGGAGGGGGGGTATACCCGATTTGTTACCGACACCGCCTATATCTCCGAAACGGGGCTATCAATCGACTTGTCCTTGCGGCAGCCGATGTTTGACGAGTAATGAGTTCGAACTGGTACATTTGATAGAATGAAATCGGGATTTTTTTTTTTTTCGATCGAAAAGTGTTGGCGTGCCATTTATGTCGACTTATATCAAAGCCTACGCATAAAAAATGCAAAATCGACTGAGAGAGCCCGATTCTATATGGAATTCCGAACACAACCATCCCAAAACATCTTTGTTTTCGACAACGATGAAGGGGCCAGTTGTATTCTACGTTTTTGTGGTAATTTTCGCGATTGTCAACCCCCCCTTAAGGTGTAAATTCGCACCGACAAAGTTTTGGGGGTTTACCATGAGAACTCAGGGTTCACCCTGTATTTGGGGGTAAAATTTGAGGATAAACCCTGAGTTTTCATGGTGAACCCCCAAAACTTGGGGGGTGCGAATTTACCCCTTAAATTGAAAGGTTTTTTTCCGTAAGGGTAGAAGGTCGTAAATGGGTAGAGTGGTCCATCGATGATTTTGCTGCAGCTATTTCCTTGCGTAGTGTAAGTCCCAATGCCAATAGATATTCGCGCAAGAAGTTGAACTTTCCATTCTTCTCATTATCATCATTGCGATGATAGGCTCTAGCGAAGTTTGACATATCTGAAGGATTCCTGACAGACATCTCAACGGTGATACGAGAAAAAAATATAAAACCTTGTCGCCAATGGAAAGAATTGCAGTACTTATATAGGGTAAAGTGCGGAGAGATGCCGCATTGGGTTGGATGCCGCATTTCTCATATCTCTGAGATTTGCGAACAGATGGTGTTTCCATGGTGATTTATGTTTAGTATCAGAGTAATGAAGCATACGACAATCGATATTGCGATCAAATTCGCGCAAAGAAGAAAAGGAGGGCGGACAGAAAACTGTACGTACAAATTTTCCTTGTTGAAATTTCACGCGGTGGGCCTATTTATGCAAGTATCACTATCCCCGTTACAGTTTGCATGAATGTTATGGTTTTACTCACTTCCCATAACCCAATTTGAGATGTACGTTTCATTCACGAAGCGAAAATCAGTATTCTTATTGAACAATTCACTGCGGTGTCTCTTCCTGCAATTTGGGATAGGGGAGACCGGGGCTAAAAGTAACAATTTTTGGTAAAATGCTCATATTTTGAGATATTCTCAACATTTCTTGATTATACCTGATTTTATGAAAAGCGTACCTATTCATTCATCATATGCAAGAATATATTAATCGAGAGTTTGTTGACTTAAGCACAATAGACATATTTACAAAACAAGTCGCCTGTTACAATTTGCCTCGTACTTGGGGCAAGTTGTAACTGGTGCGGGGCAGGTAGCAACGCTCAAAAAAACACTTTAATTGAAAGTATTTTGAGTTTTCTTTTTTTATTATTATTTTTCTTTTGGTTTTTTATTATTTTTCTTTTTTTAATTTTTTTTTTTTTTAGATTTCGTAAAGAAATCAGCATATTAACACTTGAGGCAGAAAGTCTAGCCACTCGAAGCAGATCGCAAGCTGCCAGTTGTAACACGCGTTACAACATGCCCCATCGCATGATTGAGGACATTTTTAATAATTTGAAAAAAAAAACAGAGTAATTATCAAAAAAATTAAGATATCATGTGAAAGCTTAATACATCGACTAAATAAAAAATCAAACATATTTGAAAAAAAATCAATTAATACACCTACCCTGGCGATAAACTGTGAAACTAAGTGTGAACAAACGCTTCATTCGCATGTTCAGATAATGTACGAGAATTGCAGATGAAATGTTGCGTGGGGCGTGCTGGAAATGTGAATTGAAACAAGCATAGTGTGACGAGATGTACACTTGGGGACTTGGATTATGAGACGATCAGTTTTCTGGACAAGTCATTTATGTTGGCAACACAAACTAAACCCACAGCGCCACGTAGTGGGCCGATCGCGAAGCTTAGTCAATCTCACTAAATATCGCATAACTCGTGACAGTCCCGATAGCCAAAAAAGGAGAAGAATAACTTATGACAGTCGAATCTAACCTAATACCTACTAACCTAATAACCGTTGGATTGACGTGTAAATCAGTTGGAAAATAATTGTAATTCATAACTTCCCCCTCGAAGAATACAAACGGGCGAAAGATTATGTTTTCAATCTTTTTAAGTGATGACGAAAGAAATTGTAACCTGAAAATTTACGGTAAGTTGATTTGATAAAAATACAATTAAATTAGGGTAATGCAAGTTACGCTGTGCCTAAAAAAACAGATTCTTTGTTGATTTTGCGTGTGAAAGCATGTCCAGGACTAGATTCTAGATCATTGAGACGATCGTGTAACTCCTTATTACTTCTTGACTGATACAAGACATTTATCAAACACAGACTGAACCCTGCAAGAACCACCCGTTGAAACAGGCAAATAGAGGAAACGTTCAGCTTCAGTGAAACGGAAGGAGTCAGCTCGTACTAATCCAGAGATAAGAGGAGCTGGTTTTGGTAGAATCGTAGTGGGGAATTTGAACGCGTTCTGCGGCGACTACTCGTCTTTCACATTCTAAACTGTGACCATTCTTGGACTGAGACTTAAAATACTATCGGAGACTACTGCTTGCTTCTTATAATGAAAAATTCTCAACTTTAGGCTGGATAAATAAAAACGGGTGCATGAAAATCTTATATTCAAACTGATTATTTATTCACATTTCAATACTATCACTTCATTATCACATATACCATTTACAATCATTAATTTAGCAAATTGAAATATTTACATGGATGATTCTTCTCCTTGCAATTCGTTTCAATAGAAATGGATTATTGGTGAGTATATTTTGAATTTCAATCAAGTGTGAGAGATACCTACTACCATTCCCGCTTATTCAGTAATTATTCAAAGATTGAAACTAATAAAATTATAATCTGGATAATATTAGGAAATTAAATTAGTTAGTCATTACAATTTTATATTCGATTAATTGAATATTATATTCAATACCAAATCATATCTTTCTCGTCAATGAAAATAATAGATCTATATTACAATACATTCATGAATTATTATTATAAGTATTATAAATATTTATTATTCTAATATCTTATTAATAGGAATAAAAGTTGAAAAAATTTGATACACGTGACAACACGCTGGTCATAAATAACAATGACGAGATATGGATCATTGGATTTTATTCATACATTTCTAAAATTTCAACAATTTATTTGATCCGGACTTGGAATACCATCACAGAAGACTGCTCGCTTCTAATAATGTAAAATTCAGGACCTTGACAAGTCTTTGGACGCCTGCGTAGAATGCCTTCTCTGGAAACCACTCGTCTATCACAGAATTATATTTTTAAATCTAGTAATTCTTAGACTAAGACTTGAAATACCATCACAGACGACTGGTCGCTTATTATAATGTAAAATTCAGGACTTTAATAATTATTTGTACGCTGACTTGAAATACCTCCTACGACGACTACTCGTCTATCACAGAATTACATTTTGAAATCTAACAATTCCTAGACTAAGACTTGGAATACCATCACAGACGACTGGTCGCTTATTATAATGTAAAATTCAGGACTTTGACAAGTCTTTGGACGCCTGCGTAGAATGCCTTCTTCGGCGACCACTCGTCCATCACAGAATTACATTTCAAAATCTAACAATTCTTAGACTAAGATCTAGAATACTATCACAGATATCTGGGCACCTCTTAGAATTATATTATCACAGAATTATATTTTTAAATCTAGTAATTGTTAGACTAAGACTTGAAATACCATCACAGACGACAGGTCGCTTATCATAATGTAAAATTCAGGACTATAATAATTCTTTGTGCGCTGACTTGGAATACCTCCTAGGCCGACTACTCGTCTGTCACAGAATTACATTTTAAAATCTAACAATTCCTAGACTAAGACTTGGAATACCATCACAGACGACTGGTCGCTTATTATAATGTAAAATTCAGGACTTTGACAAGTCTTTGGACGCCTGCGTAGAATGCCTTCTTCGGCGACCACTCGTCCATCACAGAATTACATTTTAAAATCTAACAATTCTTAGACTAAGATCTAGAATACTATCACAGATGTCTGGGCACCTCTTAGATGATTAAATTTCAGACCTTATCAATACCTACATCACCGACTCCGAATACTCACACAGGCCGCCTTTAGCGTGAGATAATATGATACTATAATAGGCCGATATATACTGTTGCACAGTATACCGCGTCGCTCTCCCTATAGTCCAAAACTTTTAGCGTAAATTCTCGCACTAACACAAATAGGTCTGCGGCCACAACAAGCATACGGAGTACAAAACTAAAAAAGTAGATCCTAAGCCCTAGGGGAAATCCAATGTCGATGACGGTGTAAAAAAAATACTGAAAAATACTAAAAATTACTCGCGTGGAAAAAATTTACCTCGAAGAGCCATTGCATATATACTCTTTCAGAAAAAGACTCAGAAGTAGCTGAGGAGCTGAGCTACAATTTAATAGAAACCTACGATAAGTGGAATCAAAACGAAGTTGAAGACGCAAAGCTATAATTCTTCACTAACTTCACTGACGTAATGAAGTATGATGGTAAGACGAGATTCTAGAATCTACAAAACAGGATAAAGTAAGAAAAATTCATCATCTTGTAACAATCCAACGTTCAAAAGCTTCATCGACAAAACATGGCTGGCCTGCCGATACCACGGTTTGAAAAATCGTGCGGCGCTTCCAGGCAACAGGAAGTGTCGACGGCCGGACATTGAAGGTCTCACAACCAAACAGAAAATTAAGTTGGGAAACAAAGGTAGCGTTATTATTAGCCGTGGAAGAAGATTCGATGAAACCGGAGAGCCAAATCACTCAGGAGATCGGAATTAAAAAGTCATCCGTGGGAAAAGTATTTCAGATCCTCCTTAAAAATCCAACGTCTCAGATCAAGTACTCGAGTCTGGAACATGATATAGAGCCTGACTGCAAAAGTAAGAAAAATTCGTCGTCTTACACCAATCAAATGTTCAAGACCTTCATTGAAAAAACACCTTTGGTAGAAGATCTGACTCTACCGATCTACTCTACTCTAAGTGTCGACGGCCGGACATTGGAGGTCTCACAACCAAACAGAAAATTAAGTTCGGAAACAAAGGTAGCGATATTATTAGCCGTGGAAGAAGATTCGACGAAACCGGAGAGCCAAATCGCCCAGGAGATCGGAATTAAAAAGTCATCCGTGGGAAAAGTATTTCAGATCCTCCTGAAAAAACCAACGTCTCAGATCAAGTACTTGAGTCTGGAACATGATATAGAGCCTGACTGCGATAATATACTTCTTATTGCATCGACTTTCCCAACATTGACAAAGCTTGTACTTACCAACGTGATGAAGTATGAGGGTAAGACTAGATTCTAGATAATTGAGACTATCGTGAAACTCATTAATTACTTATTGACTGATACTAGACATTTATCAAACACAGACTTGACTCTCGAAGAACCACCACTAGAAACAAGCAAAAGTAAGAAAAATTCGTCGTCTCACACCAATCAAATGTTCAAGACCTTCATTGAAAAAACACCTTCGGTAGAAAATCTGACTCTACTGGCTAGGTAATCACAAACTCACAAACTGAACATATCCATGAATTTCTTTCCGACTTGTGATTCCATCTTTACTAATTTCTCTACGTATGCCAAACTCAGTATTTTAATCCCCATTGTGTCACTTTAGCTCGTTACCTGGGTACAAAAGTTGGGATTTGGACTCGCTGCACCTGATCACGAATTGGAACAATTTAAAAAACTTATACCTAGCAAACCTTCCGGTCACTGATGGCCAATTCTTGATAGAAATTGCTAAGCAGTGTAAAAATTTAGAGAAATTGCGACTTGAGAGTCTGGGCCCAAGGCAGGCCTACTGTTATAAAAAGGGTCTGTTGAAAATGTTCAGCTATTGCGACCAGTTGAAAGATTTTTCGATTCAGCAAGAGAACTTCGACCAGACGGGTGATCTCTTCAATGCGCTTGCTCGAAATGAGAAATTGAGAAGAGTAAGAGTCGAAAGTTTAGGGAAAAAAAGACGCATCGCAAAGTTACTAGAGCCTATAGAAAAGCTTGTACGGTCCTGTAACCTGATATTACTAGTATGTGAAGTCAAAGGCATGACTCAGTTTGCCTGCGACAAACTGAACACCACATTACAGAGGCAATTATGAGGTAATTATTATCTTATTTATTGATTTTAATTTTTTTTCATCTATATCATTCGTCAATTTTACAGAATCCTGACTGATCTCTGCACTCAGGGTTCGTTTCTTCAAAAACTTCATTGGCAAAACACCTCTGATGGAAGATCTGACTCTACTCGTGTGAAAAAAAAATACCTTCAAGAGACATTACATACAGTGAGTTTTCGTATCTCCGGGTCGATCCCGTGCGCCCGCGGGTATGCAACCGGAGGTACACCTCCTGTTTCGATTGAGCACCGTTTTCCGGCCATCTGCATATTCGCATATACGCCCATGATCTAGACTCGATAGTGATCCCACTGACAGGCCATACCCAACCTCAAAGATCTTTTATAAAAATAACCTCAATACTTTGAAATGGTGAAAAATTGATTTCGGTTCGTCAATTACGGTGATAATAAGGCAAATGAGAGTAGGACTGTCAATAAATTCAGTCTTTCATTGTGATAAACATTAGATGACAAGGTTTCCTGTTTAAGATTTTAATAATGAGAGGGTGTAGGCACAGTGGCATTCGCATCGTCGTACCGCCACGAAGGGCAACCATGCCCCTAAGGGTGACATGCAGATTGGTGAAGGCATCCAAAAAAATTAATTAACTTAGGCTACCTTCTGTATAAGAGATAAGCCAAAAAAAAAAGGAAGAAGATGTAGTGCGAACTAACTTATCCTCGGTCCGATGGGACATGTATCCCCTGGGTTCCCTATTCAGTAACTTTTTGCTAACGAAACGATTTGATCGGCTAGTTTTCTATTGTGTAGAGTTGTCTTTCTTGAAACCTTATTAATTGCTGATGTCTTATTCGTGCGGAAGATCATCGGACAGTTCTGATGGAAAGTTACAGAATAGGGGTCCCGGAGGCACCGATCAGTGCAAAGACTGCTTTGCAGGCTCTGCGGAGGCTAAAACCTTCAATGTCGATTGGCTGCGGATGAGCCAAGCGACATCGAATAGTATCTTCCCTTGCGTGATACTGCGACATTAATCCTTCTACTTTTGGACGAGTCTTTGCTTCTTCAACGCCACTTGTCTAATAGGCAGAGAGTCGACCAAGTGTGCAAAGACTAACGACGTTAATGATTGACGAGATATTGGTGAATTGTGTTATCTAGTCGGGATTCAGGCAAATTGGAGCAGGTAAGAAAAATAATTAGTCAATTCGATGTATACTCATGTTATTTATTTTACATTATCTTCAACCTATCACGGGCTCGCTAGGAGCCTATCATAAAAGTACAGTGAATGCATAGTTTTCCGATGATAAATGCTTTTTACGACCGGATAGGATACTGCAGCGCTGCGGAGGGGCAACACTTCGAGCATCTTCTCCGCAGGCGCAATCGGTAAATTGTACGTGAATTTATTAATCAATCATAAAAACTGATGAAAGAAATACGACTAATCGCTTCGGAAAGCTCAGATGCGAATGACAATCCACGGGGCTGCTTATCGTCTGTTGCTATTTGTCCAGGTAACATCCCCCACTGGCTAGGCAGCCAGTGATCAATTCAATGATCAATGATCAATTCCCTGAACGCGGGATTGGGAGAGGTGGCCCGGCACAGCGGCCGCCGTGTTCACCAGACCTTACTTTCATCGACTACTCGCTCTGGAGTTTAGTCAAGACGAGAGCAGATGCCCAAAGAAAAATATCGAATATACCAGCACTGAAAAACAGAATCAATAGTATACTGCAGCGATGCGAAGGGAAAACACTTTGAGCATCTTCTCCAATCACGCCATTAATATCACCGGTATATCCTGAATCGTTGGGTCCTCTTCGAATCGAATCGTCTCAGGTAATCTCGAAATAATATGCAGACTACGTAATCCCATATTAGGGACCGATTCATAATTCCTTTGCTTTTATGTTTCAGACGCATCGATCTTTGCCACGAAGCAACATTTTTGTATGCCGAGTCGAACGGTCAAATTGATTAACCCACGACGAGGCTGTTTCGAGAAGCAAAGAGGTCCACTTACTGCTGTCGAGTCCGTGGACAAACTGTTTTTAACAAACGTTAATTCATTTTATTTATATTTGGATTTCAGATTTCAGATTCATTTCGCATGAAAAACTATGCATTCACTGTACTTTTATGATAGGCTCCTAGCGAGCCCGTGATAGGTTGAAGATAATGTAAAATAAATAACATGAGTATACATCGAATTGACTAATTATTTTTCTTACCTGCTCCAATTTGCCTGAATCCCGACTAGATAACACAATTCACCAATATCTCGTCAATCATTAACGTCGTTAGTCTTTGCACACTTGGTCGACTCTCTGCCTATTAGACAAGTGGCGTTGAAGAAGCAAAGACTCGTCCAAAAGTAGAAGGATTAATGTCGCAGTATCACGCAAGGGAAGATACTATTCGATGTCGCTTGGCTCATCCGCAGCCAATCGACATTGAAGGTTTTAGCCTCCGCAGAGCCTGCAAAGCAGTCTTTGCACTGATCGGTGCCTCCGGGACCCCTATTCTGTAACTTTCCATCAGAACTGTCCGATGATCTTCCGCACGAATAAGACATCAGCAATTAATAAGGTTTCAAGAAAGACAACTCTACACAATAGAAAACTAGCCGATCAAATCGTTTCGTTAGCAAAAAGTTACTGAATAGGGAACCCAGGGGATACATGTCCCATCGGACCGAGGATAAGTTAGTTCGCACTACATCTTCTTCCTTTTTTTTTTGGCTTATCTCTTATACAGAAGGTAGCCTAAGTTAATTAATTTTTTTGGATGCCTTCACCAATCTGCATGTCACCCTTAGGGGCATGGTTGCCCTTCGTGGCGGTACGACGATGCGAATGCCACTGTGCCTACACCCTCTCATTATTAAAATCTTAAACAGGAAACCTTGTCATCTAATGTTTATCACAATGAAAGACTGAATTTATTGACAGTCCTACTCTCATTTGCCTTATTATCACCGTAATTGACGAACCGAAATCAATTTTTCACCATTTCAAAGTATTGAGGTTATTTTTATAAAAGATCTTTGAGGTTGGGTATGGCCTGTCAGTGGGATCACTATCGAGTCTAGATCATGGGCGTATATGCGAATATGCAGATGGCCGGAAAACGGTGCTCAATCGAAACAGGAGGTGTACCTCCGGTTGCATACCCGCGGGCGCACGGGATCGACCCGGAGATACGAAAACTCACTGTATATAACCTTTCAGAAAAAGACTCAGAAGTGGCTGAGGAGCGGAGCTACAATTTAATAGAAACCTACGATGAGTGGAATCAAGACGAAGTTATGGGCTGGTATTTGCGCCACGAAACTATGCTCGAGGAAGTCTCTCTACCGCGAGAAGGCAGGGATGTGAAGGAATCTTGTTTTTTTGAGGACATATTTTGTCGACGCTATTCGTGCTCTATGAATATTGAAGACGCAAAAATATAATTCTTCACTTGTAATATAATCTTTCCTTATATCTCGACTGATGCTAAACTCAGTTTCTTAAACCCCATTTGTCACTACAGCTCGTTACCTGGGTTCAAAAAGTGGTATTTGGACTCACTGTGCCTTATCACGAGCTGGAAAAACCTGAAAACCTTATACCCCGCAAACCTGCAGGTCACAGATGGCCAATTCTTGATACACATTGCGAAGCAGTGTGAAAATTTATAAAAATTGCGACTAGAGAGGCTGGGCCTGAGGCAGGCCTGCTGTTATAAAAAGGGTCTGTTGAAAATGTTCAGCCATTGTCATAAGTTGAAAGATTTCGCTATTCAAAAAGAGAACTTCAACAAGAGAACCGCAACAGCTAATTTAATTCTTATTTCCATTTTCTTTCTTGTGAATTCTACAGATGCAGTGCATGAAGATTCGTGGTCCGACATGGCACCGCAACAGAAATAGAGAATCTGAGATGCGTTGATCATAAAGTTTAATGATATGACTGTTCCAATTATTTTGTGCCATATATTATGGAGAATTTAATTAACTTACACCGGTTTTCAATAAAATGGTCTTTACTCAGAACTATCTTTTCAGCTACGCTAAGCTTCTTGCGTCTCAGTTTTGGTCCTATCAACTTTTCCTTCACAGTGAAGATTCACACATATCTTGTGCACAAAATGAGGGCAACTTTTATCTCGGTGTATTTCAATCTGTGACGCGAATAGCTCTTTTTGTAGAATTGTAGGAATGTAAAAATTTGGAGGAATTTAGACCAGATAGTTGATCTTCGGCGCAGTCTCATTAGGCACCTGGCGACAGACTTCCAGAGTGATACACCGTCGTACTCACTCCTAGCGCATCTTATCTCCATTATATATTCATCAAAGGCCATCTGCAATACGGCCAGTACATTGAAATGTGGCGCGAGCAAGCCGTACGACAAACACGAGCCCTGTAACATAATGTAATTTATCTTCAGATAAAATCAAATAAAATGAAATAAAATAATTTCATTCATTCGTTATTTATAAGTATTTATCATGCGAGGGAAAAATAATTTAAACCCGGATCGACACATCAATTTCTTAGTTTGAATTAAGTCGGATTAATATACTCGATCTAATAAATTTCATTATTGTAATGGGAGGAATGAATTCACTATAATTCTGAGTATTTCATGTAAATTAAAAATAATTAACTTAATTCGTATTAATTCGCATTAATAGATTAGTTCTATTAATTCACAGACCATTGGCACGTTATTTCAACGAGTTATTTTCACCTCGCTATTGGGTAAACTTTCACCTTGTGATAGCTGTAAATCGGTAGATCTTGCACAAATTCGTTGCTGGCACGTTCTCCGGATCACATACCTCCCAAATTCATTCTGCGTAGACGCGTAAAGATGTTAATTAAAGTTTCGAATCACAAACTACGCTCACTTGTTGCTCACACTTTAATGGCGTCGGCATCGCATCGCACAAAGCGTAGGTCGGTGCACTGATCATTGTTAGTCGAGAATGCTGTGAAATTTCTTCAAAATCGGTTGAACTGATACACCTTCACCGAAATAGTGCATTATCTGAACAATGTATTCACTAACCCGTTAAGAATTGACTCGTAAAACAATAATCCAGCAACGTTGTGCTACAAACTTACACTCGCAAGAATCGCCAATCCGCGCAAGTTAGAGCTTGCTATAGGAGCTGCTAGTTCACATTCACGTAGGGGGTGCGCGGAAGTGGCCTAATGGGCCCAAGCCGGAAGACGAGTCTTGTTCTTTCTCCTCCTTAAGGACGGCGTCCCATGGTCCGGAATAAATACAGACGGAACGGCCGGTAGCCAATGGCTAACGATTTTCTGTTGGATCCGTCATTGATGATTGGCTACCGAGCGGAACGCTCCGTCCTTTCCGTCCGTATTTATTCCGGACCATGGGACGCCGGCCTCCCGTCATCGGGTGCAGCCAACTTTTCAGTAATATCCCTAGTTGTGTCGTATGCTAGATCCACAACAAACATAACTTATTCCTGCCATGGTCTACGGCCATTAGTATTTGACAACAATAGGAAAATACAATAGGATGGCGGGAGGTGAACACTTGTATTTTTAATTTAATTCTTAATTTTTATTAATAATTTTTCACATAATTATTAGAATATTATATTTAATATCAAATCATACCTTTCTCGATGTTAATAATAATATATATATTAGTTAGTATAATTAATATACTAGTATAATTAGTATAATATTAGTATAATAATATAATTAGTAGTAGTAGTAGTTTATTTTGATTGCTTGCCTTTCGGCCTTTACAATTTGTCTACATGTTTCTTAACCGTTTGCTTATCCTGTCTATACTTCTGTTGTTCTAATTTAAATGAAATAATGCTAGTAAACAGTATGGAATATATATATATGCTTACGCAGTAACTCGCATGAAATGATATGAAAATAATAATAATAATGTAACTGAAAATAATAATAATAATATAACTAATTATCTGTCTTTTTGTTTATCTGCTCGTCTCCTCTGCTCTGTTTTCTTTGGCTATCCACCCCTTGTCTTTGTTTTCTTGCCGGTCTCCTTTGTTTTCCCTCTCCGTCTCTGTTTCTCTGCATCTTTTGTTTACTTCTGTCGCTCACGCTACTTGCCGTTCTCCACGTGCCTTTTTTCTTTTCTCATTGCCTTCTCTTCTCTCTTTTTCACGCTGACTGGGTTCGGCTTATTTTGCTTTGTCGTTCTTCGTCTTTCTGTCTTTTCTCTCTTTCATCTCGTTCCTCGTCGCCTTCTGGTTGCTTCTCCTTCTGGTTTTTCTTCTCTTCCCCTGTGTTTGTCTCCGCCTTTTTTGCCGCTTTTTCTTCCCTCCATTTTTTATCTTTTTCGTCCCTTTCTCTTTGCATTCGTCTCTCCGCTAACCTCTTTTCTCTCTCTTCCCATTTTTTCTTCTCTTCGGCGTCCTTTTGTCTCCACTTTTGCTCTCTCTCTTTCTGTGTCAGGTCCTGTCGTATCTTTATGTCCATTGTTTTTTCTATGTCGTCTTTGCCGTTTAGGACGTCCTCTTTGTCCTCCTCGCACCACAGCTCTGCTACGGCGATCCCTTTCTCTTTGCTCAGATTTTTTCCTCCACATGCCCATTCAGCTACCACCTGTACTCTTCTTCCCGCTGCTGCGGACACGGCGTAAATTACGTCGTTCCTCCAGTTCTCTGTCCCTCCTATTCCTTTTATTACTACGTTTCTTCTCTTTTTTTCTTTCCTTCTTTCTTCTATTTCCTGTTCCGCTCTTCTCGCTTTGTCTCCCTCTTCTGCCTCTTCATTTTCTGCCTCTCTGCTTTCCTTCCGGTCTTTTGCTTCCTCGTCTTCTCTTGCCCTACGCTCTTTTTCTTCCTCTCTTTTCTCTTCCCTCGCCTCTATTCTCTCCAGTCTTATGTTCATCTCGGCTAATTTTTCTGTTGTTTCTTTGATCTTCGCTGCCATTCCCTCCAGTAGCATCTCCAATAGCTCTACGCTTCTGCCACTTTGTCTGCTACCTTCCGCCATCTTGCTCTTATTCGTCTTACGCTTCTGTCACTTTCGTGTCTTCTACTTCGTTGCTTTGTTTGTACTGGCGTGTCTGATGCCTCTCTGGCTCACGCGGCTTGGTTTCCCCTTCTACTGTCGCCGTGCTTTCCGCACCCCGGACGCGCCTCTGCCTTTCTTTTCTGTGCATCCCTCGCGTAGCTCAGTCTCTTGGCTCCACCTCCCCGATTCCCCTAGCGAGGGGGTCCACCCCTCGGCCTCGCTAGGTGGCTTGCGGTGTGCTCTGTCTTTTCTCTCTTTGCTCTTCGTCTTTTGGTCGCTTGCCGCCTATCGCCCTGTCTCTCTCGTGCTCTTCGCCTTCTGCCGCGTTCGCCCTTCCCTGCGTCAGCTGTCCTCTCATTCTCCTCCTCTTCTCGTTCTTTCCGCTTCTACTCTGTCCATTTCTATTTTTATTAGCGACTGCATGCCGCTTCCGTCGTCCCGTAGTATTTCTTTCACCCCTTCCGTACCGCCTTGCTGACCGCCGCCCACGCATCTTTCTATCACATGTTCCCAACTCTCGTATTCTGCGTCGCATATTCTGCACCTCCTTTTATCCTCTTCCTCCCAGTATTTTCCTTCGTTCATCTCGTTTCCTAGTCTGAACCTGGCTAGTCTTATCATTTCTTTCTCTTTTCTTCCTTGCCTTAGGTATCTTGGTTTCTCTATCGTTGCGATTTCTTTGTAGATCCTGTTGTATCGGGACTTTCTGATTCTTTCGTATCTTTCTTGTGCCTGCACTTCTCTGTCTCTTTTTTCTACTTCGCCTTTTACATCTTCCCCTTTCTCTCTTTTTCTTTCTATCTCTTCGGCGCTGTATCCTCTCTCTTCGTAGAATCTTCTTCTGCATTCTTCCCACTTCGATCTTTCTTCTTTCTTGCTTGTTTTTATCTCCTCCCAGCATTTCCTCGCCAGTTCGTTTCCTCCCCCTGCTTGTAATTTTTCCTCATACAGTAGAACCTCGTTTATCCGGCCTTCGATCAACCGAGTCTCCGCGTTATCCGCGGCAACGGACTCATCCGAGCACTCCGCATTAATCGAGGTGTATGCTCGCATAATACGGAAAAACTCGAATAAAACGGATAGAGCCGCTATGCCTATGCTGTACGCGCGAAGTATTTTGCGATCGCTACTATGGTGCTTATCCATAGGTAAATACTTTTGTGATCAAATTTCATTCCACCGTTTCAAATACATGAAAAATGATTGAAATTTTCGAATTTTCCGCTTCTTTTGTGTTATCCGAGTTTTCGCTCATCCGAGGTACCTCCTCCCCACATTACCTCGGATAAACGAGGTTCTACTGTATCTCATGGCTCTTCTTCCTGCCTTAGTTCTTATTTTGTCCCTTTTTGCCTCTTCTCTTATCATGTACCCGGGTGTTCTCCAGTCTAATCCTAGTGTCCACCTCATGTATCTTTCCTGCGTGCTTTCAATTGGCTTCCTCTCTTCCCACCCCCATATTTCTGCGCCGTACATCAGTATACTCTCCGTTAGAGCTTCGAACAGCCTTATTCTTCTCGCCCAGTCTCCGGGCATTTTTCTTTTTCCTATCCCCCATACTTGTCCCATCGCTAGTGCCGCCTTTCTTTTTCTGTCTCTTATATGCTCCTCCACCCCTCCGTTTTTCTGTATTATATAGCCTAGATATTTCAGTTTCTTTACTTCTTCGATCTGCTTGTCTTTCCATTCCCACTTCACTGCCGTTTCCCTTCCTCCTCCTCTTCTGAATCTTATTATTTTCGTCTTCTCTGTGTTTAGTTCTAGCTCTTTTCTGTCTAGGTAGCTTTCCGATCTCTTCAGCATTAGTTTTAGTTCTTTTTCTTCTTTCGCCAGTAGCACTATGTCGTCCGCGTATGCTAGCGTCCATATCTTCTTTTTTGCAACCACTACTCCTCCGTCTTGGCCTTTTCTCAGCGTTTCTTCCCAGTCTGCCAGGTATGCATTGAACAGATAAGAGCTCAGTGGGCATCCCTGTCTCACTCCCTTTGTGGTCCAGAATCTGCTCCCTATTTCTCCTTCTATTCTTACCGCGTTTCTTGTTTCTCTGTATATTTCTTTTATCCTCTCTATTAGGTTTTCACTTATTTGCTGCTTTCTTAGAATCTTCCACAGTTTGTCTCTGTTTAGCGAGTCGAACGCTGCTTTCAAGTCTATAAATGCCGCCACTACTTTCCCTTTTTTCTTTTTTGTTTCTCTTCCTATCAGGTGGTTCAGCACATACATGTTTTCCGTAGTCCCTCTTCCTTTTCTGAATCCCACCTGGTTGTCCGGTATTACGCCTTTTTCCTCTTGTTCTTTTCTCAGCCTGGTTGCCAGGGCCGTTGCGTATATTTTGTATGCCGACGGCATAAGTGTTACCCCTCTGTAGTTGCTTGTCTCATTTTCTTTTCCTTTCTTGTGTATAGGTACTACTAGTCCTTCTTTCCATGTATCTGGGATCCCCTCTCCTCTCCATGCTTTGTTTATAATTTTGCCTAGTGCCTCTGTTACGTTGTTGCTGCCGTACTTCCATGCTTCGTTCGCTATGCCGTCGATTCCTGCTGCCTTTCCGCCTTTTAGCTTTTTTATTATATCTGTTATTTCTCCCGCCGTTATCTCGTTTGGTGGCTCTCTTTCTTTTCCTCCTGTTTCCTGTCCTGCTTCTGTGTCTCTTTTTGTTGTCGTCTCCCTCTCGTCTTGGTTCTGCGCTGGTTGTCTGTCTTGCGTTCCTTGTAGTAGTCTCATGAAGTGCTCTTCCCACTGTTTCATTTCTATTTCTTTACATATTCCTTTCTTTTTTCTTCTGCCTTTGTTTATTATCTTCCATACTTCTGTTTCCGTTTTCGCGTTCCTCATTTCCTCTATGATTCTATCCGCTTCTTCCTCTTTTTTCTTTCCGCATCTGTCTCTGAATGTTTTCCTTCCTTTCTTGTATGCGTTTGCGTCTCCTCCTCCTCTTCTCCATTTTTTTAGTGCTGACTTTGCTCTTGCTTTTGCTTCTGAGCATTCTTCGTCCCACCAGGCGGCTCTTCTCCTGTCCTCCGTGCTTCCGCTCACGTTCCTTCACTTTACTGCGTCTTTTATTGTCTCTATTGCGTTTTTCATTATCTCATCTGGGCTTTCTCCTCTTATTTCTTTTCCCTTTATCTTTTCCCTGTAGTGCTTTATACCCTCATTCGACCAGTCCATCTTCTTCGTCGTTGCTTTCTCTAGCTCCTTTGCGTTTTTCTTCTTCACTCCTCTTACTCTCACGGTTACTGGCATGTGGTCTGATTCCGTTCTTTCTTCGACTTTTATGTCCTTTATTTGTTCCCATGCTTCAATGTTTCCTATCACGTAGTCTATTACCGATTCCCCGGCCGGTCCTACGTATGTCATTTCGCCGTCTTTGTCGCTTTCTGTCATTCCGTTCAGAATTCCTAACCCTTCCTCTTCCACCCATTCTAGCAGTTCCCTGCCTTCTTTGTTTATTGTTTTGTCTTTTGATTTCCTTACATTGATTGATCGTTCTTTTTCTTCCTCGGTGGCTGCTAGTCCTCCCTCTTCCGCCGTTCTTGCGTTTAGATCTCCTCCTATCAGTATTGGGCCGTCTCTACCTCCTCTGTTCAGACTGTTGCTAATGGCTCTCGTTTTCTCTTTTATCTTTTGGTTTGAGTATACTGTGTATATCCTCCACTCCGTCTCTCCTATTATTACCTTTTTTTCGATTATGCCTTCTGTTTCTTCCGTTGTCTTTTCCGCTTTTTGTGTTTCTACTATGCCTCTTCTTACGCCTGTTGCTATTCCTCCACACGCTCTGCCTCTCTTGTGAGTTCTTTTGGCTCCTTGCGTCTCCCAGTTGTGGCTTTTCGGCATCTGTTTCTTTGCTTTCTCGGTCTCCTTTTCCTCTACTCACGTTTCTGTGAGTGCCGCTATGTCCCAGCTTCTTACCACCTCCCAGAACTCGTGGCATTTGTTTCTTGTGCCCGCCACGTTCCAGAACCCAATTTTTATTTCCACTTCTTCCTCCGCGGCCTCTCGTTTTTCTTCTGGCCTCCTTCATTTGTTGTGTGCTCTGCCTCTGCCTCCCCTTCCTCTGCTGCTCCTCTCCCACCCTCTGTTTCCGATGTGCGCTGTGTCTTCTTCTTCTTCCTCGTTTTCTTGCCATTTCTCTCTATCTTCGTTCCATTTTATTATTGTTCCGTCCACTTCCAGCTTTTGGTACATTATCTTTACTCGTTTGCCTTCACCTTTCTCTTTTTTTGCCCTTTCCGCTATTATTTTCTGTATTTCTCTTTCTTTCCATGTTCGGTCGTTATCTATGTATATTTTCTCCGCTCCTAGATTCTTTTTGTTGCTCATTATTTTCGCCTTTTCTTCCCATGATCCTATTTCTGCGACTATCATGCTTCTTTCTCCTTTGCCTTCGGTCCACGCGTTCGTGATCTTTGGTTCTTCCCCTGTTAAGTGCTTGCATAGGCATAGTGCCTGTTCCTTTTCTTTTCCTCTAAGCTCCTTCAGTCCTTTTATGACTATTCTGTTTTTGCGCTCTTGCCTTTCTTTCCACTCCACTTTCCTTTGTACTTCTTTCATGTCTTCCTTCATTTTCTCTTCTATTTGTTTCATTTTTGTCCTCAGCCTTTCTTCACTCTCTTCCTCCTCTGCCGCCCTTCTGCGTTCTTCTTCTCTTCTCCTTTCTTTTGTTTCCCTGTCCTGTTTCTCTTTCTCTTTTTCCATTCTTCTCTCCCATTTTTGGTTCTCTTCTTCTTCTCTTTGGGCTCTTTCTTTTTCCATTCTTTCTATTCTTTCCTCCAGTTTTCTTCTTTCTGTTCTTGCCTCTTCTCTGACATTCTCGATTGTTTTACCTAGCATTCTCATATCTTCCTTCATTTCTTTCCTTCCGTTCTCTACCTCGTTCATCAGGCCCGATAGTGTTTTCATTATCGCGTCCACCCCGTTTCTCATCTCTTCTCTCATTGCCTGTAGATCCTCCGTGGATTCCTTTTCTTTCTGTGCTGGGTTCTTTGGTGGCGACCTTGCCATTTTATTGCTCTTCTTGAATCCTGCTTCGAGGGTTTCTGTCCCCTCGATCCCCTCTTTCGCGCTGTCCTCCTTATCCTCGCACTCTCCTCTTTTTCTTTTCCATAGGTCGGTCAGGGTTTCCATCGATGCTGATTTTATTCTGCTTAGCATTTCCACTTTCGTCGGCCTCCCTTGTTTCCTTGGGATCTGCTCCTGTTTCCCTCTTGGTGTGCCCCATTTATCTCTCGTCTCCCCTTCATCTTCGCTTTCGTCGTTTACTGTCGATTTAGGCTCCGCCCAGTTTCTCTGTTGCGCCTCAGTTCTTTCTACTTCTTTCTCCATTGCTTTCTCTTACTGTGTCTCTTCCGCTTCCTCTCTCTTGCTTTCTGGTACGTTTCTGATGTCACTTGTGTATACTGGTGGCGCCTTCCGTCTGACGTCACCGTGCGGCGCTGTTGTGGACTTTCCTGTCTGCTTCGTCGCTCCCTGTGGACTCGCTTCCTCACTGATGTCACGTGACTTCTCTTGTTATTGTCGCTTCTTTTCTACTTTCGGCGCTTCCTTTGCTTTTTTTTCGCTTTGCACTTTTCCCCACCGCTTTCACTGGTTTTCACTTCTTACCTCTCGTCTTTTCTCGTTTTCTGCTTTGCCTTTTTCTCACTCTCTCGTTGGTTTTGCTGGTTTCTGTTTCCACCTGTCACTTTCGCGAGCTGACCGGAAGTCCTATCTCGAGAAAAGAAGTCAATAATATAATTAGTATAATTATACTATAGTATAAAACAGTTATAAATTATTATTGTAAGTATTATAAATACACTCAGTGACAAAAATAACGGGCCACTGACGTTTTCCGGAAAAAACACCGTTTTTCGAAACGGTATTACTCGATGAAAAAATATTCGAAAAAAATGGTCAAGGGAGCATTTTACAGGTTGAAACGTCATCTTCGAGCTCGTTTCCGAAAATTTCACCTGCGATTGTTTTTCACCTGTTGGCGCAGGTTTGAATGAAGAGCCAAAAAATAAAAAAAAAACCGCCAATTTCAAACTTGCTTGCGGGGGTGAGAAAATTTGGCAAAAAAATTTCACGACAATGGTTGTGTAGCCTCAGGTCTGCTCTTCAAAAATGTTCTCGAAATTTTTGTCCACGACTTTTTTTCACCAGGTTATTGAATTTTTAGTAAGTATAGACCGTTTTGGCGTTACCCAGAATGCACCACGTGGAGGTACTGTCTTCAAGTACCCAACGTATTTGTGTGTGTTTCTGTATGTTTGTGTGTGCAGGCAGCGATCAGGACCCCCAGGTGCTTCACTTCCAAGGTATTGATGACTCCAAATTTTCGCTGTACTGCATGTGTTGCTGTCTGTGTGCGTAGGTGTGAGTATGAGCAAGGGTAAATTGGTGGCCTTCTTAAAATGTCGTGTTACCACCTCTATTTTGGATCACCGTATCCAACTGTTTGCACATGTTGATGCACGCTCGAATTTCGATCTGAGGAATTGCGTTTCATGCTTTGACGAGCATTACCCTCAACTCATGAAGATTGGCTCGCTGTACGGGTCGACTACGCAATTCACGATTCAGCATATCCCAAACATGCTCGATTGGATTTAAATCAGGACTCATTGACGGGTGATCTTAGATTGTGATGTCTTGATTGGCCAAAAAGTTCTGCTTTTGCCGCGCGGTATGAGGCCCAAGCGTTATCCTGCAGAAAAATGAAGTGCACCGTACAGCCAGCCAATCTTCACGAGTTGAGGATGATGCTCGTCGAAGCATGGACGCGATTCCTCAGATCAAAATTCGAGCGCGCATCAACATGTGCAAACAGTTGGATACGGTGATCGAAAATAGAGGTGGTAACACGACATTTTAAGAAAGCTACCAATTTACCCTCGTTCATACTCACACCTACGCACACAGACAGCAACACATGCAGTACAGCGACAGTTTGGAGTCATCAATACCTTGTAAGTGAAGCTCCTGGCGGTCCTGATCGCTGCCTGCACACACAAACATACACACGAATACGTGGGGTGCTTGAAGACAGTACCTCCACGTGGTGCATTCTGGGTAACGCCAAAACGGTCTATACTTAAAAAATAAAAAGTTTAAAAAATTTTTAGCACTTGACAATACGGTCTCCCACTCCTCAGCAGTCATCGATATACGGACTAAGGGATTGAGGGGAAAAGCTCACTCGCTGCCCCCGATGACGTTTGGTGCGGGCGATTGTGTTGGCCGCAACACGGCCGCTGAGCCCCGCTTACTTCCCTCTCCGGCGAATCAACTTTGCCGAGACGTTGAGTCCCACACGACTCATAACTTGAGATGCTGGATCCCATCTATGTGCGATCAAGTCGCCTACGATTTAAACGTCCTGCTCGACAGTAATCTCACTAGATGGACCGTTATCATTTTTGTCATATCTGACCGCTGCTATGCCACCTGCACGGAGTTTGGTCATATAGCGGCCACATGTCGCTTCGCTACGGCCAACTTGAGCTACAATGACAAACGCCATTCAAAGAAATTAAACGATGCTGAATAGAATTCGTAATCAAACTTTTTTTTTGCCAAAACTGCTTCACCTGCCATAGTCCAGTCGGATTCGACATAAAATCGACCGACTCCTATTCTTTCTGAGTACAGTCATGCTGTTTTTTATGTTTTAATTCGAATTATTTTTTATATATTATTTCAAACAATGTTTCGCCCATTTAATCGACAAGTAAAGTTAGGGGCTTGTTTGTCGAGGTGAAATCTATCTACAATAATAACGGCATAACTGTACTAAGAATGAATAGGAGTCAAGTCGAATCCGACTTGACTACTATTTGTGAAAGCGTTAGCCCAGATTAATGAAACGCAACAATACGGCCACGATCTTAGGCGAAGAGCCATCTCGGTAACTATACGCGTAAAAATGACGGAATCTAGCAATATATATATTCAAATCCAGAATTGAAATATATTTTGGAGAATTCATCCTACGGGTGATTGCCGTGAGTCCACTTAGGGTGGTATTCATAGTCAGGTCTTGAGACCGTCCTTGGTCAAGATGGTCTTATATGCGGGCTTGAGATGGCGCTGTAGCTGCATAGTCGTTGAATAAGACGGTCTTGAGACTCAGCGAATAAGGCGGCCTTGATCAAGACGGTCTTATTTGGGACGTCTCTTGACAAGTTGCATAGTCCCGTTTTATTTGAAATAAGCATGCCTCAAGTACGCATGGTTTCATAATCAGTTAAGGCGGTCTTATTTGAGATATACGATCGCCAATAAGACGGTCTTCATCAAGTCAGGGTCGAAGACGACTTAAGCAAATGCTCATTACGAAAATCGCTCGCAGGTGTCCGACATTGAAAATACTTTCGGAGAACAGCATGAAACGGTATTTTTTTTAGCATTCGGCATTGTATAATTCACATTAGTAACAAAGGTTTGCAGGTGTTCAGTAAAGGTAATTCTACCTGAGAAGATATTGGGATTATTATAGGTTAGGGTAATGCGACTTCCGTAGGTACAGCTGTCACTTGACTTCTACGAAAACATTTTTGTACCGCGTATTATTTAATTCCATTTAGGTAATGCCTTCTCGCAAATGATGAGTATTTATAACAAAAGTTGATGGGCTGTGTCGCTAAGGAGAACTTTGTATAAGGGAAATTCGGAACTGCAGTGGTTAAAGGAGCTATGAAAGCCTGAACCGATTCACTCGAGCAAAGAAATGTGACCAGTGAAGAGTTTAAAATTTGTTGTTATAATGGATCGTATGGAAGATATGCCGTACCTCGATGTGGATGACATGAGTAGCATAGATTCAGACGAATCCTCCGATGAAGGTGAGCCAGTGCCCCGCGCTCGAAAACGGTATGTTCGAGATGGTGAAAATCCATTTGAGTATTATAATGAGATTGAATTCAAACGGCGATACCGATTTTCTAAAGATAGTATTATGCATGGTTTATTACCAAGAATCGAAGCTGGATTGGTAAAAGTTAACAATCGTGGTTTACCAATTCCACCTGTGATGCAATTCCTTGTTTGTCTGCGATTCTACGCTACTGCTAGTTTTCAAGTGAGTACCATGTTATTCATGAAGTTTTTTACCGTTCATCGTAGTATTAATAAGTAAGCATGATCACATTAGCAGGAAAATTGATTAATGATCACTTTACTTCTTTATATAGCTCGTTAATGCAGATTTGATGAGTCTATGCCAGTCTACAGTCTCAAGGATAGTATTTAGAGTATCTACACTTATCGCTGCTCAGATGTACGATGTAATAAAAATGCCTGCAACCGAACAGGCTCAGACGGAAAACAGGCATTTGTTTCGGCAACTCGGGGCAGGCAGAGACGGCATCGGTCTTCCTGGAGTTGACGGTGCTATCGACTGCACTCACATTCGACTGTCCCATACGAGATTTCAAAACCTGCAGGAGGTTTATAGAAACCGTAAAGGATATTTTTCTCTTAATGTTCAGGTAATAGCATCTACGATATAATAAACGTATTCGGCTTCCCAGAAGTAACTACTTTCATAATCAACATGTTAATTTCCCACAATACAGGCTGTTGTCGGACCACACATGGAGTTCTTGGATCTTGTTCCAGAATGGCCAGGAAGTCAACACGACAGTCGAATTTTTCAAAATTCCAGAGTTTACATGCGGTACCATCAGAGACAACTAACGGGAACTCTCGTCGGAGATGCTGGTTATCCCTGCCTTCCGTTTCTGCTTACCCCACTCGCAAATCCCGCTACTGACGCACAGCAAAGGTATTTTTTTTTTGAATCATCGGAAGCAATTGGATTCTTTGTAACACGAGATGCGGATTATAGGAACTACGTATAAAACTATTTGTTTACGAAGTATTTTTTCTTCGCACAGCTACAATAACATACAAGGAAAAACGAGACGAATTGTTGAAAGAACTTTTGGAGTATGGAAACGCAGATTTCCTTGCTTATCCAAAGGTCTGGGGACTAGATTGATATGCACTACCACAGTAATAGTGGCGTGTGCTGTTCTGCATAATTTGTCTTTGACTTTGGACAACATCCTTCCTGAAGACGAGCCGATAGAAGAGGAAGAAGAAGTGCCTGCTCAACCACCACATTGGCAACCAGGAGAGGGTTTTGCGGTACGGCAAGCCCTCATTGAACGCTTGTTTTACTGAAACCATAAGGTGGCCGGCATCGCAGAAGCAAAATTGTGAATAAAAAAACAATTGTACGTACCCTGATTTGTGACAGTCTGTTTTATTTTATTGCACCGCACAGTTCGTTTTATCATCACAGTTGAAGTCCTATAGTTACCACAATTTGAGTGTCTTACGAGGTTAAAATAGTACAGAGTATAATAATGATATGATAGTATAAAAGTTTAGTTACATATTATACTATACTATAGTTACATATTATAGACCAGAGTGTACGTACATTGGCAGAAAAGAATAATCATAGCTCTAAATATAATGAATTATACTCAAATGAAAAAATTTGTCTTTTTATTGTCAAAACACACAAGTGTTTGTGTTAAGTCTGAACCTACAACTAGTTAACCGCTAATCTAACTGGCTACAGTAGACAACTTTATACATAAAACGTTAAGCATTGTCCCTTTCACGTCACAGTTTCATCTCCGCTAGTTCAGCTTCTGCAGTAGCCTTTCGTAATTCAAGTTCATGAATTTCAATCAAATGATCTTTTCGCAACTGATTCATGACATTGAGGTGGCATTCTTTCACCTTGGCTACCTTCATTTCATGTTCTTTCTTCATGAAAAATAGTTCCTCGTCATTCTGACAAAGACCTGCGACCCTCTGCACCTTTGCGGTATCTCGTTTGATCCTCTTCGTTGATGACGATTGAACCGACGACTCCGTGCAGGTTCGATTACGCTTCCCAGCCAAAAGAAGTTTCTCACGAACTTCTGTTGGAGTTTCTGTAATCATTAGAACAGTGAAGGTATTTCTTGTATTGCAACAGAATAATTATATACAGAATGCCTGTGATCAGTGGATCGCTATAAATGTATCAGATTTATACCTAATAAGACAAAAGCTTGTGAGGACGAGCTTGAAGTCCCTGGAAGTTGACATTTCTGTACGTTAGCTTCAGCTACGTCAGGTTCTACCAGGAATGCCTCATCTAAATATTCAATCAGCACATCATCTTCCTGCTCCGCTATTTCTCTCAGGTAATCATTTCGATGGTCCTCTGCAATGTTCGAAGAGAAGTTCACTGGTGCCTGTTCCATTAGATGCGGTGCAATGATAGATATATCGGGATCAATTACAGCAGGGGCTGCCTGGGGACCACCACCGGTAGCCATGGAAGCCTGCTTCTCTCCAGTCAAAGCATTTCTTTGACCCTGCTTCAAATTGGTCCACAATTTTTTTAATTGTGCGACCGTTCTCTGGAAAGGGAATAAACCTTAGCCGTATGGAAGTTCTATGAATCGTCATATTTGTATTGGTTTAATAAGGTTTCCTTAGTGAAATTATCACAAATAAATATACGGAGTGGTCGAATATGTGAAAATTATTGTACTTACTTCTTCATCTATTTGTAATGAAAGACCTTTGGTGCAAAAACCTTCCGCCAAGTCCATTAATGTGTAGATCACTCCACCAAAAAATAATCAAAGGTTGTGCTCGCTCACTCGATTGGTTGATGATTATCAACATACAAAAGCATTGAAATCAGATACAACTGCCAAGTACCTGTAGAATAATAAAAGTTTGGAATTGAAAAATTTGTTCAAACTAAATAACGTTGTACTCGTTCGCTCGCTGCGCTCGCTCACTCTATTGGCTTATGATTATGGGTTGAAAAAACAATTCGGATGAAGAGATTGAAGATGTCAACATTTATCTAAAAATATTCATAACGAAAAAATAATTTAAAAAAAATTAAAAAAAAAAATTTGGAGTCCGTGGTACGTTGGCGGGCCAATGTTTGAATATCTATCAGATGACATTGACATGGTTCGTGATCGATATTTTACATTTCTTTTTCTACAAAAGGCCCCCCAAGTACCACTACCTCCAAATTTTTTTTTTTAATTTTTTTTAAATTATTTTTTCGTTATGAATATTTTTAGATAAATGTTGACATCTTCAATCTCTTCATCCGAATTGTTTTTTCAACCCATAATCATAAGCCAATAGAGTGAGCGAGCGCAGCGAGCGAACGAGTACAACGTTATTTAGTTTGAACAAATTTTTCAATTCCAAACTTTTATCATTCTACAGGTACTTGGCAGTTGTATCTGATTTCAATGCTTTTGTATGTTGATAATCATCAACCAATCGAGTGAGCGAGCACAACCTTTGATTATTTTTTGGTGGAGTGATCTACACATTAATGGACTTGGCGGAAGGTTTTTGCACCAAAGGTGCTTTTTGGGGTTGATTTCACTACTTTTTGTAAAATTTTGCTTGACCACCTAATAATTGTGCTCGCTCGCTACGCTCGCTCGGTTGTCTTGTGCTATTTCATACCGCCCGAAGTCCCTCGATAAGCAGGAACGTCAACAGCAACGAGCACGCGTGTGCTCATAATTTTCCCCAAGTCTCAAATTTGTAGAGTGACGCGTAATGTACTTTCATAGCGTTTACAAATTGTTCCACTACAACAATTTTTTATACCTACAACATCCAACCCTGCGTGCAGCCCTCCTCCTGTCTCATCTGGGCCTGGGACCGGCAATGACGGAGTTACTTGCACGCAGGGTTATAGTTGGTGCTCATGACTAAATATATATGGATATCAGATATATGTATTGCAATTCGTAGGTAGTTTTTTTTTTAATGCAACTAGGTCCTCTGCAAAAAGAACATGTATGCGTCCCGTACTCATAACATCAACTTCCAATTCGGGTCTGAACAGTAGGTATCAAAATATTTAGAATTGAGCCTATTCATGCAAGACTAGCGTAGAGCATAAAATGGAAATTTATGAAGTCAAACACCCGCATTCTGCTCTCTTCGTCTGACTTTTGCCGTTTCTCGTATCAAATAACACTATCCTGATACTTTGCAACCCAAGCGTTTTCTCTCATCATCCTCTCGTCTTATATGGCGACTCGCTACAAAATTAAATAATCCATAAATAAGTAATTTCATTCCATTTGTCGTGATAGCACTAATCTTAATTTGGAGAAAGCTTAATAGAGTCGAACATATAGACACAGGTTGCATACCAAAATGTAACAAATTTATTGAAATTTGACATTAATTATGAATATACATTATGGATTAAAAAATTATCTTCACCGAAGGTCAAGGCACTACGTTGACGTGGAGTGTAGAATAAAGCCTATCGGAGTCCAACAAACAACGTTGACTGAAAATCTCATTTTGACTAGATGATACGGAGTTAGATTATAGGACTCGTCGGAATCCTACGTATAACGTTGACTCACAATTTGAGTCTCAGCAGACGAGCCTTCGGAGATGAGCTTAACATGGAGCTTGAAGTAAAATTCGTTGCAATCCAACGCTTGAACTCGGCTTTATTGGTCTGGCTCCTTGCCGTTCCCTATATCGAATAATGCTATCCTCATATTTTTCTACTTCAACATTTTCTCTTGATTTTCTCTTGTCAGACTTCCTCAGGCGATAACTTGCTAAACAATTGAACCGAAAAAACCGTTTCTTCTGATAATTGCATTCATAAATCAGTTAATATTCATCTGACAGTCTTGTCCGTTTATAATTGTTGTTTATTTATCACCATGAATTTTACACGTCAGCCGATTCGCATAACCTCAAAAGCTCGAGATCGTAGGATTCAAGATTAACCTATCGAAACATTTTTATTGGTGACTATCACATTAATGTACTTGGCGTAAGGTTTTGGCACCCGAGGGGCTTGCGGTGGGTATTCACTAGTTTTTGTACATTCAAATTTTGTATTAAGCATTGCTCGTATTTCTCTTATTTCCTTTATTATTGGGATTTAAAAACATGAAATGACAATACGCGTCTGCTAGTGTAGGAGACCATAGACATAGAGCATGGACTGCGCATTCGGGCCGAAAATCGCTTGGTCGGCAGAAAGAGTCAGCATATACACGCGGCCAAATCTGTTTCTTTCTAACCAACAACGTCAAATGCATAGAAAGAGACAGATTTGGCCGCGTGTGTTACCCTTCTCTCTCACTTTCGGCGTTACCATAGGCTGTATAGGGAATGCGCAGTCCATGCTCTATGTCTATGTAGGAGACGGTTTCTGTCTGCGATACTGGCGCTATCTACGTCGGAACTATCTCGTACTGACGTCACTCTACAACTTTTGTGTGGATTTTCCCGTCTAGTGATTGCATGGGAATGGTTTGACGTGAATCTTGGTCTGACGACGACGAAAACGAAAACGAAAACGAAAAATTTTACAATGAAACGGGGTATCAGAATTTGTAGTTAATCATATCTCAGCACTCCGGACACCGATTTAATCGATCTAAGGCTCAAATGAAAGCTTTTCATGCCCACATCCTAGATTAAATTAGTTTCAATCTGTGTATATTGTGAGATGAAAGAAAACGACGATACTAGTTCGCGGTATAGGTTAGGGTAGCTGCCTCTCGGGTATATAGACTCGTTGAGTCTCGCGCTTGAAAAAATTTTTTTTTTAATGTACTTGGCGCGAGACTCTACCGAGTCTCTTGATTATATTTTTTAACGATCCCAGTCCACGCTTCTGCCTTTTCTCGCAGTGTTGAAGGATCGCTCTTCTTCGATTCAATCACTTCTTTGAAATCTTTCAATATATCAAGAAAGATTTTCTTTTCCAGCGATGTATAATGTTTCGTTTTTGAAACCATTGCAGACTAGATATAATACTACTTTCTCACTAAACACTTATAACAATTCTAGCATAAAAAATTCAAAGAACATAATCGACAGGTAGCGCGGGAATAGGGACCGCGCGTCCAGAGCTGCCATTGGTCGCTACAACGGAAAGTTTCCGAGTATACCCGAATGGCAGACGAGCACGGCCTTGAGCGAATGCTTTACCAAGATGGTCTCAACGGATATAAGACGGTCTTGAGCAGTGCCACCTTCACGAAGACCGTCTTATTTGCGAACTATGAAACGTACGACATCTTAAGACGATCTTGGAGGATAAGACCGCCTTGGTCAAGACGGCCTCAAGACACGACTTAAGACCTGACTATGAATACCGCCCTTAGATCTCCTTTCTCAAACCGCCCATGGAACGCTGTGTAACGCGTCCGCTGGCTTCATTTGTTTTTACACAGACTGCTTGCTTCTTATATTTTACTTCCTCGTTACGGTAGCAATGAATACAAATTTATCAATAAAACAAGCTTCGTCAAAACGCAAATATTATCAGAACATATAGAACCTGAAATTTGAGCATCAACAGAATATATAAAACAGGTATGCTATAATCATTCGTTGATAGTGGTTATAATCTAATTTTTCAATTGCTCAATTACGTAATTTTTACGCGTATAGTTATCGAGATGCCCCCTGCACTTAGCGATGTAGATCGTGGCAGGATTATCGCCTATCACCAATCTGGGCTAACCCTCTCCCAAATTGCAGGTGAAGTACTTTTTCTTTAAAAAGGTGAATTACGAATTCTGTTCAGCATCGTTCAATTTATTTGAATGGTGTTTATGATTGTAGCTCAACTTGGACGTAGCAAAGCCACATGTGGCCGATGTGTGGTCCAACATCGTAACGGTGGCCCGGGCGCATTACGCGATAATCGTGAAGATAACGGGCCGCAGAGGAAGACCACTGCACAACAGGACGTTGAAATCGTAGAGGACTTGATAGCCCACAGATGGGATGCAGCATCCCAAGTGGTAAGCCGTCTAAGACTGAACGTCACGGCGAAGACGATTCGCCGAAGAGCTAAGGAGGTAGGGCTCATGAGCCGTGTTGCGGCACACACAATTGCCCTCACTGACCGTCATCGGGAGCAGCGAGTGGGCTTTGCCCTTCAGTGCTTGCCGATGACTGCTGAGGACTGGGAGAAGATTATTTTCACTGACGAAAAAGTTTTTTCATCCGACAAGGATGGTCGGTACAGAGTATGGAGGCAAACCGGGGAGCGCTACAATCCGGAAAATTGTATCCCGGATGCATTCAGCGGACGCGTTACCACAGCGTTTCATGGGTGGATGGCGAGAGGAGGTCTAGGTGGACTCACGGCCACCACCCGTGGAATGAATGCTGACGAATACATTGACATTTTAGATCTTTCGGTAATTCCAGAAGTTAGGATCGTTTACCCCGCAGATGACATGCCAATCATTAACATCGTGGAGGACTACAGCCCAGTACATACAGCACGAATCGTCCAGGAATGGTACGCCGCACAACCAGACGTATTTCGTTTAAATTGGCCGGCTAAATCTCCGGACCTCAATCCAATAGAAAATGTTTGGTCCGAGGTCACCCGGGGATTTGTGCCGGTCCATGGTGAAACGGTCGCACAACTTAAAACTCGTGTCCTCGCAGCCTGGGAAGCGTTGCGAGGAAAACTCGATTACACCGAAAAGTTGGTAGCATCCATGCCCCGGCGCATGCAAGCTGTTATAGATGCAGGAGGTGATATAATCAACTATTAAACATCGTCGCCCGTATTCATAGACATTTAGTAGCCTACAAACTCTTTTAGTCGACTAAAAAAAGTTAGTAAACTGCTAAATGTCTATGAATACGGGTGCGTGTAGTTAACATGATGAAGATGGCTATTGGCATATCGCACTTCGAGCATAGGGTTGTGGATGCTGCTTCAACCTCGATGTACTCGAGCTTCCTCTTGCTTCAATCTCAGGCTGTGCGGCTCGTATTGTTTTTTTTTTTTTTATTTTTTATTTCAGCTCGTAGTCCCTTTTTTTGTATTTCTTTCTTTGCGACTCGTGGTCCTTTTGTTTCCTTTCTCCGCGTATCGTAGTCTTTTAATTTTTTTTTTTTTTTTTTTTTTTTTAGGCTCATTGTCTTTTTTTTATTTTATTTTCGGCTCGTATTCTGTTTTTGTTTTTTGTTTTTATTTTTGCGGCTCGTATTTTTTTTTTTTTTGGCATGTTGTCTGTGTGTTGGACGGTTAGTTTTAATTTGATGTAATGTAATTTAATTTAGCGTAATTTAATTTGATTCAAATCTTCTGTAGTATTCATCGCTGTGGTAACGAGGAAGTGGGTGGATGGGGTTACAATTTTTTTTTGTCGGTTCGTAGTCTATTTTGTTTTCTTTTTTTGTGTCTCGTGGTCTATTATTTTACTTTTTTCCTTCTTTTGCAGCTCTTAGTCCTTTTTTTATTTTTTTTTCTTATATTGTGGCTCTTAGGCTTTTTTTTTATTTATTTATTTTTGCTTCTCTTTTTTTTTTTTATTCTTTCCGACTCGTATTTTTTTTTTATTTTTCTTTTTTTATTTTTTTATTTATTTATTTATTTTTTTTTCATAAGTGAAAATAACAGTCTCTCATTCCTTTTTTTTTTTATTTTTTGCAGCTCATAGTCTATTTATTTTATTTCTTTTCGTGCGAATCGTAGTCTTTTATTTTAATTTTTTTCATGTCGTGGTATTTTTTTTTTTTTTTTATTTTTCCGGCTATATTTTTTTTTTTTTTTCCGGCGCATAGTTTGTTTGTTTTTTTTTTTCTGTGGCTCATAGTCTTTTTTTTGTATTTCTTTTTTTGCGGCCTTTTTTTTTTTCTTTTTTTTTTCCTCTTTCTTCGGCGAACAAACAGTAAGTTCTATACGACTTAATACTTGAGATGCTTGATCCCATCTGTAGGCGATGAAGTTTAAGTTGAATTGTCAATGTTTGGAATGTAAAAGACGAGAAGTCGTCGTAGGAGGCATTCCAAGTCAGCGTCCAAAGAATTATCAAAGTCCTGAATTTTACATTATAAGAGGCGAGCAGTCGTCTGTGATAGTATTCTAAGTCTTAGTCTAAGAATTGTTAGATTTAAAAATGTAATTCTGTGATAGACGAGTAGGCGTCGTAGGAGGTATTCCAAGTCAGCGTCCAAAGAATTATCAAAGTCCGGAATTTTACATTTTAAGAATTGATAGATTTAAAAATGTAATTCTGTGATAGACGAGTAGTCGCTGTAGGAGGCATTCCAAGTCAGCGTTCAAAGAATTATTACAGTTTATAGTTTGATTTTTTGATAGACGATTAGTCCTCTGAGCATGTATTCAGAGTCTGGATCCAATAAATGATCGAAACTTCGGAAATGTATGAATGAAATCCAATGATCCATATCTCGTCATTGTTATTTATGATCAGCGTGTTGTCACGTTCACCAAAATTTTTCAACTTTTATTCTTATTAATAAGATATTAAAATAATAAATATTTATAATACTTGTAATAATAAATCATGAATATATTGTAGTATAAATATATTATCATTATTGATGAGAAAGATATGATTTGATATTGAATATAATATGTAACTGATTAAATCAAAAATTAAGGTGACTTCACTAATTTATTTTTCTAAAATTATTCAGATTATAATTTTTGAAGTTTTAATCTTTAATCGTAGGTATTCCTCACACTCGATTGAAATTCCAAATATATTTACCAATAATCCATTTATATTGAAACGAATTACAATGAGAAGAATCATGCATGTAAGTATTTCAAATTTTCTAAAGTAATTACTGGATAAGTGACAGTATTGAAATAAGAATAAATATTCAGCTGAAACATAAGATTTTCATGCACGCATTTTTATTTATTCAGCTTAAAGTTGTGAATTTTACATCATAAGGAGCAAGCAGTCGTTAGTAAGTATACAAGCTTTGTCAATGTTGGGAAAGTCGATGCGATTCGAAGTATATTATCGCAGTCAGGTTCTATGTCATGTTCCAGACTCAAGTAATTGATCTGAGACGTTGGATTTTTAAGCAGGATCTGAAATATCGATGAACGTTGCGATTACTGAGCTAAATTCACCTCGTGTTTTCTCAACTCAAGAATTATACCTTTGCATCTTCAATATTCGTGGAGCACGAATAGCGTCAGGCTATGGACACTAGTATAGGAAAGAGTGATTGAATAAACTTCTGATCCCGCTTTGAGTTTCCACCAGATGGCTCTACGAGCGCTCTCCTACCCCTTACCCTTCGGCCTGCTTCGGCCATCAAACTCCTGAGAACGTTACTGTGCCATCCATGCCTGCGGAACCTAACCTATAATCTCGAACGAGATTCGAAGTGTAACAATTTTATTGTTCAATAAGTACCACAGTAAAGTTACTTTAATTGACTTCTGATTTTTTCCAAAAATACCCCTACTTTCGAAAATGAATCGAAAGAAAGACAAACAAGAATACATGTATGATTGACTTTTTGTTTATTTAGGTATTTTATTTGTTTTTTATTTGATTCCTTCAATCGATTACAATTTTTTAATTCATTTGATTTTATCTAATAACTGTGATCGTATATAATTCCCGGATAAAATCAAATAAATTTCGAATTAAAATGAATTGAACATATTCATATTAATATAGGTATATATATATATATATATATATATACGAAAAGTTTGGGGTTTTGAGCTTCCGCCAGATGGCTATAGTGGCGACTTTACGCCGACAAAATATAGCATTGAGTGTCCACCGCCTGAATAGCGTCCTCAAAATATGTCCTCATAAAAACAAGAGTCCTTTACATCCCTGCCTTCTCGAGGTACAGAAAATAAAACTCTTTCCGGATCTCCCGACGGCGTCTACTTTTACGCAGTACTTTTCTCAAGGGTGACTTTTTAATTCTAATCTCCTGGGCGATTTGGCTCTCAAGTTTCGTCGAATCTTCTTCCACGGCTAATAATATCGCTACCTTTGTTTCCCAACTTAATTTTCTGCTTGGTTGTGAGACCTCCAATGTCCGGCCGTCGACACTTCCTGTTGCCTAGAAGCGCCGCACGATTTTTCGAACCGTGGTATCGGCAGGCCTGCCTTGGGCCCAGACTCTCAAGTCGCAATTTCTCTAAATTTTTACACTGCTTAGCAATTTCTATCAAGAATTGGCCATCAGTGACCGGAAGGTTTGCTAGGTATAGGTTTTTTAAGTTGTTCCAATTCGTGATCAGGTGCAGCGAGTCCAAATCCCAACTTTTGTACCCAGGTAATGAGCTAAAGTGACACAATGGGGATTAAAATACTGAGTTTAGCATACGTAGAGAAATTAGTAAAGATGGAATCACAAGTCGGAAAGAAATTCATGGATATGTTCAGTTTGTGAGTTTGTGATTACCTAGCCAGTAGAGTCAGATTTTCTACCAAAGGTGTTTTTTCAATGAAGGTCTTGAACATTTGATTGGTGTAAGACGACGAATTTTTCTTACTTTTGCTTGTTTCTAGTAGTGGTTCTTCGAGAGTCAAGTCTGTGTTTGATAAATGTCTAGTATCAGTCAATAAGTAATTAATGAGTTTCACGATAGTCTCAATTATCTAGAATCTAGTCTTACCCTCATACTCCATCACGTTGGTAAGTACAAGCTTTGTCAATGTTGGGAAAGTCGATGCAATTCGAAGTATATTATCGCAGTCAGGCTCTATATCATGTTCCAGACTCGAGTACTTGATCTGAGACGTTGGATTTTTAAGGAGGATCTGAAATACTTTTCCCACGGATGACTTTTTAATTCCGATCTCCTGAGTGATTTGGCTCTCCGGTTTCATCGAATCTTCTTCCACGGCTAATAATAACGCTACCTTTGTTTCCCAACTTAATTTTCTGTTTGGTTGTGAGACCTTCAATGTCCGGCCGTCGACACTTCCTGTTGCCTGGAAGCGCCGCACGATTTTTCAAACCGTGGTATCGGCAGGCCAGCCATGTTTTGTCGATGAAGCTTTTGAACGTTGGATTGTTACAAGATGATGAATTTTTCTTACTTTATCCTGTTTTGTAGATTCTAGAATCTCGTCTTACCATCATACTTCATTACGTCAGTGAAGTTAGTGAAGAATTATAGCTTTGCGTCTTCAACTTCGTTTTGATTCCACTTATCGTAGGTTTCTATTAAATTGTAGCTCAGCTCCTCAGCTACTTCTGAGTCTTTTTCTGAAAGAGTATATATGCAATGGCTCTTCGAGGTAAATTTTTTCCACGCGAGTAATTTTTAGTATTTTTCAGTATTTTTTTTACACCGTCATCGACATTGGATTTCCCCTAGGGCTTAGGATCTACTTTTTTAGTTTTGTACTCCGTATGCTTGTTGTGGCCGCAGACCTATTTGTGTTAGTGCGAGAATTTACGCTAAAAGTTTTGGACTATAGGGAGAGCGACGCGGTATACTGTGCAACAGTATATATCGGCCTATTATAGTATCATATTATCTTACGCTAAAGGCGGCCTGTGTGAGTATTCGGAGTCGGTGATGTAGGTATTGATAAGGTCTGAAATTTAATCATCTAAGAGGTGCCCAGACATCTGTGATAGTATTCTAGATCTTAGTCTAAGAATTGTTAGATTTTAAAATGTAATTCTGTGATGGACGAGTGGTCGCCGAAGAAGGCATTCTACGCAGGCGTCCAAAGACTTGTCAAAGTCCTGAATTTTACATTATAATAAGCGACCAGTCGTCTGTGATGGTATTCCAAGTCTTAGTATAGGAATTGTTAGATTTTAAAATGTAATTCTGTGACAGACGAGTAGTCGGCCTAGGAGGTATTCCAAGTCAGCGCACAAAGAATTATTAAAGTCCTGAATTTTACATTATGATAAGCGACCTGTCGTCTGTGATGGTATTTCAAGTCTTAGTCTAACAATTACTAGATTTAAAAATATAATTCTGTGATAATATAATTCTAAGAGGTGCCCAGATATCTGTGATAGTATTCTAGATCTTAGTCTAAGAATTGTTAGATTTTAAAATGTAATTCTGTGATGGACGAGTGGTCGCCGAAGAAGGCCTTCTACGCAGGCGTCCAAAGACTTGTCAAAGTCCTGAATTTTACATTATAATAAGCGACCAGTCGTCTGTGATGGTATTCCAAGTCTTAGTCTAGGAATTGTTAGATTTCAAAATGTAATTCTGTGATAGACGAGTAGTCGTCGTAGGAGGTATTTCAAGTCAGCGTACAAATAATTATTAAAGTCCTGAATTTTACATTATAATAAGCGACCAGTCGTCTGTGATGGTATTTCAAGTCTTAGTCTAAGAATTACTAGATTTAAAAATATAATTCTGTGATAGACGAGTGGTTTCCAGAGAAGGCATTCCACGCAGGCGTCCAAAGACTTGTCAAGGTCCTGAATTTTACATTATTAGAAGCGAGCAGTCTTCTGTGATGGTATTCCAAGTCTGGATCAAATAAATTGTTGAAATTTTAGAAATGTATGAATAAAATCCAATGATCCATATCTCGTCATTGTTATTTATGACCAGCGTGTTGTCACGTGTATCAAATTTTTTCAACTTTTATTCCTATTAATAAGATATTAGAATAATAAATATTTATAATACTTATAATAATAATTCATGAATGTATTGTAATATAGATCTATTATTTTCATTGACGAGAAAGATATGATTTGGTATTGAATATAATATTCAATTAATCGAATATAAAATTGTAATGACTAACTAATTTAATTTCCTAATATTATCCAGATTATAATTTTATTAGTTTCAATCTTTGAATAATTACTGAATAAGCGGGAATGGTAGTAGGTATCTCTCACACTTGATTGAAATTCAAAATATACTCACCAATAATCCATTTCTATTGAAACGAATTGCAAGGAGAAGAATCATCCATGTAAATATTTCAATTTGCTAAATTAATGATTGTGAATGGTATATGTGATAATGAAGTGATAGTATTGAAATGTGAATAAATAATCAGTTTGAATATAAGATTTTCATGCACCCGTTTTCATTTATCCAGCCTAAAGTTGAGAATTTTTCATTATAAGAAGCAAGCAGTAGTCTCCGATAGTATTTTAAGTCTCAGTCTAAGAATGGTCACAGTTTAGAATGTGAGAGACGAGTATTCGCCGCAGAACGCGTTCAAAGTCCCCACTACGATTCTACCAAAACCAGCTCCTCTTATCTCTGTATTAGTACGAGCTAACTCCTTCCGTTTCTCTGAAGCTGAATGTTTCCTCTATTTGCCTGTTTCAACGGGTGGTTCTTGCAGGGTTCAGTCTGTGTTTGATAAATGTCTTGTATCAGTCAAGAAGTAATAAGGAGTTACACGATCGTCTCAATGATCTAGAATCTAGTCCTGGACATGCTTTCACACGCAAAATCAACAAAGAATCTGTTTTTTTAGGCACAGCGTAACTTGCATTACCCTAATTTAATTGTATTTTTATCAAATCAACTTACCGTAAATTTTCAGGTTACAATTTCTTTCGTCATCACTTAAAAAGATTGAAAACATAATCTTTCGCCCGTTTGTATTCTTCGAGGGGGAAGTTATGAATTACAATTATTTTCCAACTGATTTACACGTCAATCCAACGGTTATTAGGTTAGTAGGTATTAGGTTAGATTCGACTGTCATAAGTTATTCTTCTCCTTTTTTGGCTATCGGGACTGTCACGAGTTATGCGATATTTAGTGAGATTGACTAAGCTTCGCGATCGGCCCACTACGTGGCGCTGTGGGTTTATTTTGTGTTGCCAACATAAATGACTTGTCCAGAAAACTGATCGTCTCATAATCCAAGTCCCCAAGTGTACATATTTGGCTGTGTAAGAATCGTGCAGGGAATGTTTATGAAGCGATGGATGAGCTGTATGGGAAATGTGTACAGCGTGATCATGAAGTCAGAATTTGGGTGTTCAGGAACGGTACACGACATGTTCATGAAGTCAAAGTTGGGCTGTGTAAGTAGTGTGTACGGCACGCTTATGCAGTGTGGTGTCGGCTGTTCAGGGAGTCTGCCCAGTACGTCTGCGAAGTCGCGGATGAAAAGTGCAGGAAATACGCCAGAAGTAGACATAAGGTGTGCTGAAAATGTATATTAGGGCGGCCCTTAAACATTAAATTGTTCGATACACCCCCTTGAAAGTTTCTTTTTTTCATAAAAAAAAATGAGGGAAATTTGTTTTTTGTTTAAAAAATGGAAAGAAGACGTGCCGGCAGATGATAAAAGTTTCTGTTTTGATGAATCTGCAGTTCAAATCAAAAACTTTCATCGCCTGCCGGCAGGTGTTATTTTCATTTTTCTCACAAAAAACAAATTTTCCTTATGTTTTTACACAAAAAGGAAAATTTTTAGGGGGCGCATGAAGAAATTTGAATTTTAAGGGCCACCCTAGTGTGCATTAGGGTGTCCGTTAATTTCCAAATTGACTTTTGTCACTTGGGTATGGTCCAAATCATTAGTTCATAGCCTAGTAACAATCATGCATTTTTTTTCTCTGAAATGAACCCCTGCCTGTAGACGATACTTCTTCCCTTTGATTAACATGGGATTTTCGCACTTTCCATACTTTAATTTTTTTTTTTCTCGCTTCCCGAGTAAAAATGATTTTATAGAATTATAAAGAATTATATAGAATTGTTCTATATAATTCTATAGAAATACTGGCCTGATAAAAATATATAGAATTCTATAAAATTCTATGAAATTCTATAAAATTCTATAAAATTCTATAAAATTTTATAAAATTCTATATATTTCTATCGGGCCAATATTTCTATATAATTATATAAAATTATACATAATCATCTGTTTTAGACAAATTAAAATAAAACAGTCAATTAAATTAGAAAAATTTGCAAGCTATAGTTGTTATATCTTTTGTATGTCGCAATGATCGGTAAGTTTGGTTATTGCTGATATTTGACTTTTTTTGTCGATGAAAAATTTCTCACCGTTTCTCACTGCGTATCAGTCGAAGCTTCTACCACTGTGCTACTTCAGGTATTTAATAGCTGAAACTTTTAGAATCCTATGTATTTGTTATGAAAATTTTAGTAATTTTAACGATGAACTTAATATTGATTATGATGATCGAACGATCTGATCATATATAGACCTCTATATGATTATATATGGACTTACATCAGTTATTTCTCATCAGATATTTATATATATGATTAGACAAAATCTTTTTTACCCGGGAATGTAACATTCTTCATCAATTCTCTTAAGAAGTATATATGTGAGTTTTATAGAACTCTATATAATTATATATAACTCTATATCACAGTATATATGTAATTATATTAAGTTATATATAATCATATAGAGTTCTATATAGGATCCAAAATAAGCTTATATGTAGGTTTTATATAACTCTATATAACTCTATAAAATAAGCTTATATGATGAATTCCACGCGAACCGGACAAAAAAAAACCTTGATGTCATGGATTTTTCTCATTTTTGCATGAGCTTTAGTAGCCTCAAGATTAGAATTTTTCATACATATGAGACATATGTAGCTATTTTTACCTATGGTATACGAGCTCTTCTAGTTTTCGGTTGCTTACGCTCCTTGATGTCTTTGGGGGTAAATATCTCAGAAACGGTATGTCGAATGAAAAAAGTAATGGAGTGGTGATTTGTAGTATTCTTCACTCTCCTTCCCCCCAGTCCATGATCTTGCCCGTGACTATAGGAAAACATGTCGAAAAATCATTTTCCAATCCAAAACTCTAGTTTCATCCATTTATGTCATTTTTAGGATTTTTTTCGTATTTTTTTCGAATAGCTCGGGAAATTTTCCATCGAATCACGTTTGTTTCGGAATGGGACACGGCTTCGTTTGGGAGCTACAATTACAATATGACGCGGCAATGTGAGCGGAAGTACGAGTCGTTCGTTTCGCCTTCGGAAAAAAATTGTAGCTCCCAAAGAAAGTCGTGTCCCATTCCGAAACAAATGTGATTCGATAGGAAATTTCCCGAGCTTTTCGAAAAAGAATACGAAAAAAATCCTAAAAATGACATAAACAGATAAAAATAGAGTTTTGGATTGGAAAATGATTTTTCGACATGTTTTCCGATAGTCACGGGCAAGATCATGGACTGGGGTGAAAGAGGGTGAAGAATACTACAAATCACCACTCCATTCCTTTTTTCATTCGACATACCGTTTCTGAGATATTTGCCTCCAAAGACATCAAAGAGCGTAAGCAACCGAGAACTAGAAGAGCTCGTACACCATAGGTAAAAATAGCTACATATGTCTTATATGCATGAAAAATTCTAATTTTGTGGGTACTAAAGCTGATGCAAAAATGAGGAAAATCCGTGACATCAAGGTTTTTTTTTGTCCGGTTCGCGTGGAATTCATCATATGTAAGTTTTATAGAACTCTATATAATTATATATAACTCTATCAAAGTATACATAATTATATAGAGTTCTATAAAACTTACATGGATTTTTATATATAATTCTATATAATTTTTATATAAATCTATAAAATTCTATAAAATTATATATAATTATATAAAATCATTTTTACTCGGGTTACTACTTTCATGACCTCATCAAATATTGTTGATTCTACTACTGTTCTGACTTCTTTGAATGGACATATTTTTACATTGGTGTAAAAAAACGTTGGGTTTTGAAGCGGTAAAAATTTTTCTTCACCATATTGTTCGGAAAATATTGTCAAAAATTCTACGTATGACGGTGAACATATGCTTCACGTGGGAGAAATTTGTTCTTCGCTTGCGATATATAGTAATTACATTTATGTCAATCAATAATCATATATTATTCATGAAATTATTTCAACAAACTTAAATTTATTAGGAACGAATTTTGTTTAAACACAATGTTAACTAATTCTTCTGAATGATCTCAAACTCCCCCGTCGATTCATTCAAAATCCTACTCGTGGGAGGCCTTAGATCTCCTGTTTCTGGGTCGAGAATGTGAAGGCTAGAAAACATTGAAAAGAATATAAACTGTCTGAAGATCTGAAGTTCAGATGAATTTTGGAGTTTAAAAAAAAACATACTTATCGTCATCTTCTTCTTTGCCAACCTGTTGGGTATGGAAATTGCGCCTGCCACTGCCACGACGGCCGGCCAGATCTGTCGCACGATCAGCTAGCATAGCAGGCATTTGCTGCAGTGTGCTACTGAGCCCTGGTTCTCTATACTTAAGGTCCATCAAGAACCTCAAATAATGCTCTGGAAGACAGAATGTTATTTGATATGATGTCAATCAAAAACAATGTGGTATTTATGTACTATATAAAGGTCTATATATACACGGAGAGAATTTTGTAACAATTTTTGCCGAAAAATCATGGTAATAATTCTTATACAGTATTGTACTTTTGGACCATACCCGAAATATAGAAATATTCACAATACTGTATGTGAAATATCATTCGGGGAGGTTTAACAGACGGGATAGGAATTATTGTCATACTTACATCGCAAGCGCAACTCAGACGGTATTGTGGATCCTACCAAACTATCCTGTAGCTACTTTCACTATACAGTATATGTTTGAAAGATAATCGTGACATCGGGAATTTTACAATGCAGCTTCGCAAAAACTGCAATATATTGTAATGTTGGAAGAAACCCCCTATAAGTAGATTAATCAAATAGAATTGTATCGCTTCAAATCTAGGAGTTATGAGATAAAAGAATAACTCTTAGATATTAGATGGTTCAGCACCATCGATCTCCAAAGCGGCTACTGGCAAGTCGAGATGGACCCTAGAGACAAAGAAAAAACAGCTTTCGTGACAGGCTTGGGAGGACTTTGGCAGTTTAAAGTAATGCCATTTGGGTTGTGTAACGCCCCTGCCACCTTTGAGAGAACGATGGAGACCATCTTACGAGATCTTACGGGAAAAATATGTCTCGTCTACCTAGACGACATCATCGTATATGGAAAAACCTTCGAAGAAGAAGTACAGAATCTCTCAATAGTCTTCTCTCGCTTGAAATTCGCAGGACTCAAGATCAGTCCGAAGAAATGTCACTTATTTCAGAAAGAAGTGGGTTTCCTTGGACACATCGTATCGGCAGAAGGAATAAGGACAGACCCAGCAAAGATCGAGAAAGTCTCGAATTGGCCCCGTCCTGTGGATAGGGAAGGAATTCAGAGTTTTATAGGTTTGTGTACTTATTATCGTCGCTTCGTTAAGGGTTTTGCCACTATTGCGAGGCCACTTCACCATTTAACAGGAAATAAGACCCCTTTTGAGTGGAATTCGGATTGCGAAGAAGCGTTTATAAAATTAAAGTCCTTTTTAACTTCTTCGCCCATCCTAGCTTACCCGCAGGTCGAATATCCATTCGTTCTAGACTCTGATGCTTCTCTTTATGGGATCGGTTTAGTTCTATCTCAGGTACAGGGAGGGAACGAGAGAGTGGTTAGTTATTATAGTCGAGTCCTTAGTAAGACAGAAAAAAATTATTGTGTAACTCGAAGAGAACTTTTGGCCGTCGTTCAAACAGTTACTCATTTCCACCACTATTTGTATGGCAGGAAATTTTTGATTAGAACTGACCACGCTTCCCTCAAGTGGTTACTCTCTTTCAAGTCCCCGGAAGGACAGGTAGCTAAATGGATAGAGCGACTGGGCCAATTCGATTTTGACATCCATCATCGGGCTGGACTTCTACATGGGAACGCGGATGCCCTTTCAAGGAGACCCTGCGAAGGACTCACGCACTGCAAACAATCTCCGAGACTAGATAAGCAAAAAGATGATCCATACAAATTACGAGCCATCTCTCTCGCCAAAGACTTAGAAGATTGGAAAAAGAACCAACAAGAGGACGAGGTTCTAACTCTGATAAGGACTTGGAAACAGTCGAAAACACGCCCTGAATGGCAAAACGTCTCTCCTCATAATCAAGACATAAAAATTTACTGGATCCAATGGGATTCTATATATTTGATAAACGGTATAATATACCGAAAATGGGAATCCCCTGATATGTCAGATATTCGATGGCAGCTCTTAGTCCCGAAAAAGAAGATCAAAGAGATCCTCGAGGGATATCACAACTCTCCGACAGGGGGACATTTCGCCTCAAATAAGACCCTGGACCGAATTAGGGAAAGATACTTCTGGGCTAGGTGTCGCGTAGACGTGGATAATTGGTGTAGGGTTTGTCCAATTTGTATAGCTAAAAAAGGTCCGCGAGATAAAGGACGTAGTCCTCTTCAAATATATAATGTCGGAGCCCCTTTTGAAAGAGTAGCAATGGATGTCCTCGGGCCTCTCCCACTTTCTCATGCTGGTAACAAGTACGCGTTGGTGATTGCTGATTATTTCACCAAGTGGCCCGAGGTCATCCCTATACCAAATCAGGAAGCTAGGACGGTGGCCCAGGTTTTCGTCAGGGAATTTGTGTGTAGGTATGGAGTTCCCCTCGAACTCCATACCGACCAAGGTCGTAATTTCGAATCCATCCTTATGCAGGAAATTGTAAGGTTGTTGGGTATAAGGAAGACACGAACGACCCCCCTTCATCCTCAATCCGACGGGATGGTAGAGCGTTTGAATCGGACATTATTAGGTTATCTGTCATCGTTCGTAGAGAGAAGTCAGAGAGATTGGGACGAGTGGATCCCTCTCTTCCTGCTATCCTATCGTTCAGCAGTCCATGAGACAACGAAACAGTCCCCGGCCTCTATGTTGATGGGAAGAGATCTTCGGCTACCTTTAGATCTAGAAAAAGGCCCTCTTCCCATTTCCAATGTTCTTCAAACTGAATACGCTTCTCTCCTGAGAGGTAGATTAGAAGAGATCCATCATTTCGCTAGGAAAAAGATTCAGATGGTATCAGACAGGATGAAGGCTCGATATGATATCAGGGCTAGGGATATCGAATTTAAGACAGGAGATTGGGTATGGTTTTTTCAACCGAGACGAGAGAAAGGTCGTTGTCCAAAGCTTCAATCTAACTGGGAGGGCCCTTATACAATAATAGATAAAATCAACGACGTGGTTTATAGAATTCAACGTTCTGTACGCGCAAACCCTAAGGTCGTTCACTTAGATCGTCTGGCTCCATACGAGATCGATGAACTTACCCAAAGTAGTCAAGTGAAAACCCTTCGCTCCTTGGATTTGAATAACGACGGTCAGACTAATGAAGGCCTCTCTTCGATAGAACGCGGCGAAACCTATTTTCTGAATTCTTCCAGGTGGTCAGAAAATCTGCCTTTTGGGATCAAGCGAAAGAATCACCACCCTTTGAATATCCTAATAGAAGGGAACATCGGTTGCGGTAAAACTACCTTTACAAAAAGGTTTTCAAAGGACGAGAATATACTCACGTTACTAGAGCCACTAGAGGAGTATAGGAACGTTGCAGGAGAAAACTTGTTGGAAAAAATGTATAAGGACCCTCGCCGGTATGCCTATTACTTCCAACACCACGCAGCCATGGTAATGAGGAACAGACATTTGGTTAAGACTTCGTTACCTTACAAAATAATGGAAAGGTCGATATTTAGCTGTAACTGTTTCGTAGAGGCTAGAAGGAGAATGGGTGGATTTGAAGAGTTAGAAGCACACCTATTATCAGAAAATACCAAAGTTTTGACCGAGAACTCGTTCGAATTTGAGATAGATCTCATAATATATTTGAGGTTATCTCCACAGACGTCGTTTTCAAGAATTCATTCACGAGCGCGGAGCGAGGAGGACGATATCCCGTTAGAATATTTAAAAGTCCTAAACGAAGTCCACGAAGACTGGTTGATCAAAGGGAAATTCTCCGTCCTCCCCGCACCAGTTCTAATACTTGACGCCGAACTGTCAGCAGATGAAGTATACCGAACTTCTTGTGAGGTTATGCAACTTCACAGTTTGACAGAGGGCTCTGAAGCAAGCTCAGAAACAAGTCGAACTTAGACGTGAGACGTTCGGGGACTGTCGGTTCAATTCGGTTAAGATCGGAGACGGAAGACGCTCGGGCGCTGTCGGTTCAGCTCGTTCGAAATTCATTGGGTTTTCGTAGACAGTTGAGATTCTCCAGAACTAGAAAGACGCTTGCCCCCTACCACATTCAGGGGGATATATCCACATAAGGAAAAAAAAAAAAAAAAAACTAGAAAGACCTTTTTACTTTATGTCTTTCTCCTCTCCTTAGGCGTGTTGTGCCGGCGCTGGCGGGGGTGTTTTGCGCGTTTTAGGGAGATCCGACCAGTAGTTAGTTTATTTACAGAAGTAGTTTTACGGGTTTATTCTTTGATAGCAGTAGGCTAGATTTTAAGAGATTAATCCAAGTTTTACAGCCCCTGACCATTGTGGAACATAAAAACTACTTCACCGAAGTGGAGAATCGAAGCCCCTCACACGAGATATCACCGATTAGTTTGAATTCGTCCCCAAGATAAGATCGTTCCAATTAAAAATTATTCGACTTATACTTTTATTTTGAATAAGTTGATTCAAAAAAAAAAAAAATTGACGAACGACCCTATCATCTCTTCGAGACACTAATGTTTGTCCTCCAATCTAGGTCGTTTAATTCAAATTTTCGAAGAGGTTCGGAGCTGGGCCTTTCCGGAATTACGATTTGGTTCTACGCGGAATCCTGCGATTCCTTCTTTCCAATCCTTGACCCTCACGCCCCTCCAACCGCTTCCTACAGCAGTCTACAAGATCTACCTACGCAGCTCTCAGGATCCTTCTCCTTATTCCTCATCATGGTTTCCCGCCTTCAATTCAAGACTCGAATAATTTTTATAAATACACTCAATGTTCACTTTTTGTTGTTGATTGAGCTCGACTATCTTCTCGAGGTTTTCTGTGGTTTACCTCGAGATTAAGGCGAATGCCAGATAGTATCAGGGAAGTCATATTACTTATTTTTCGAGCCACAGCTCCGACCTTCTCTATCAGAGCAATAAGCGAAATATTCGGGTTAAATTCTCGACAGACTTAATCTATCTTAACCTACGAGTCGGGACGACTCTTCTATTAGGGGGGGAGTAGTGTAACGTTGGAAGAAACCCCCTATAAGTAGATTATTCACATAGAATTGTATCGCTTTAAATCTAGGAGTTATGAGATAAAAGAATAACTCTTAGATATATTTGTTTTGTGAATAACCATTATTGTAAACAAAATTAGTCTTGATCTTGCTTTTGGCTTGTCAAGACCTGTATTTCAGTTATTCTCAAATACAACTCTCTCTGAATAATTAACTTGATTACGTGCTCGACTCGCTTTATTTCTCTCGAGAACTCACAATTTATCAACTAGGATTCTTAAATTTAACGCCAATTTTATAACTTATTATTCGAATCCTCTTAAACGTTACAATATTATAGAAGTTCGAACCCTGGTCTAATATTGTAAATATTACCATACTATACAGCTATTGCCATGATACCATATATACGATTATTTCATAAGCAGTATCGCGCAAGCAATGCAGTATCTAGTACTAGTATAGCAAACCTCATGATACTTTAGTGGAAACTATCCTGCTCACTAGATAAGTTATACTCCACAGCAAATGATTCTCTGATATTGAGGGAAGTGATTTATAACGTCAACATATGAGAATATTTGGTTTATTCAAATAAAATTACAATCATATGTTTCAATAAATTTGTTAATTTATTATTGGTATCAACATGATTATATCATTACATCAATTACATCAATCAAACCCCGGTACAAATAAATTAATTTGTCTTACATCCACTTTTTGGAAATGTGAAAAAAGCCGTCACTACATTTATTCGCCCAAGTGATTACTGCATTCTGCAGGTCTTCGTATAATAAACTTTTATAATCAAAACAGTCTATATTCAAGACCTTATAAGCCTGTCTGTGTTCGTTAAAATAACAGTCCAGTAATTCTTTTGTAACAAGAACGAACTTATTCTTATCATCTACTATAATAGATTGCACGCTATGAAATATTAGTCCATCTTCGGAGTGGACCATTACTATCGTGTTTTTTTTTTATTTTATCACCTCTGTACTCCACCCAACTTGCGAGGTGCATATGATCATTCAAATCACGCGGCAATATATCAGGAAAAGAAATCATATTGAGGATATTCTTTATTATCCCACCTTCATTATTTAAATTACCTAGTTTCCTAGGTCCCATGATGAAAGGAGGATAGGATGTTGATTTAAACAAAAATCGATAATTTAATCTAAGCTGATGTCTCAGCGCAATTGTACGACAAACGTTAACACGACTGACTGCAGCGTGAGATATGGGCAAATCTACCGTAACGTTAACATTCCGATATTTTTTCCTGTTATTTAATTCGAGAGCACATTTCTCAAATTTGAACGGTTAATAAATATCATCGAAAGATGTGAGAAAATCGCCGTGTAACTCTTCTTTGATGCACGGCGTGAATAAAAAGTTCTTAAATAGGACAAGATGCGTGTTTGAGGTAACATATCCTAAAATTTACTTTTGTAAACTGTTTGAAATTGATATTTTGAAAACCTATCCGGAAAAATCAAATAAAACAGTACACAACTTTGGGTTACTTCGTAATTTTATATTTCATACACAATTTCAATTATTTTTATTTTTTGTTGCGTTACGTGCTGAAACTCGTGTAGCTTGATTTTTTATGGGTATGACCACTTTCGCAGGAGCTCGGACAGAAATTTTATTTGTGCTCCGGTCTTTTGTATTTATTTTCCTATTTCTCTCACCTTTCTTAGATTGCGTGCTTCCATTGAAGTTTTTATTAGATTCAAACGCAGCTTTATCTGAGAGTTTCACTGGAATTTTCTTACTGCCATCTGCCTTTGACTTCTTACTGGTTTCTGCAGTGATCGGAAAACCATTCTGATTCAGAGAGTAATGCTTGCAAGGAGGCTCATAGATACAGTCTTTACAAGTCAAAGTATTTGTGAAAAGTAAATTTTTTTTTCCGTTTGTCCAAATGAGTTGAAAAGTTTTCATTGTTTGGGGTATGGCTCCTATATCTTTCTCAAGATTGCTATCAATTTTTTCAATGTCTTCGGTCGTGATCAGAAATATTTTCACTTTCTCACTAGAACGAGATACAACTTCAATGATATCTTCCGCCGATATTACGTCTTTACCTTTCGTTACGGCCCGGTTACACAAACATTTTACCGTCCCTCCAGTTCCATCTGCATGGCTCTTTCCATGTCCTGGAGTAGTGAAATTGTACGTTCCCAGGAAGCACAGAATATTGCCCAATATTGTAGCAATATTGTAGCAACATTGTAATATTGTAGCAGTATTGCAGCAATATTACAATGCTGCTATAATGTTGCTACAATATTGGGCAATATTCTGTGCTGTCTGGGTTGCATGTTCCAATTTTAATTTTTCGCAATAGTAGCGTAATAGAAAAAAATTGCTTTTGTTTCTGTATTGTGTGGTGGGCCCATCGCTCTGAAAGTGTATTGTTCCAACATTGGGAACAGTTTTTTTTATCAAATCTAAAATTGGTTGCAAATGCGCCCAAACTGCTGATGCGTCATGTCTCAAACATTCGGATACAGTTCAGAAACTAACGCACACTATTTCACCCACAGCATTTCTATGAAAAAATGCACCAGTATGCAGTGTAACTTGTTTTTTGGAAGCACCAAAATGGATGCTTTGTATTTCCGAAGAGTATTTGCACTGATAATTTTCAGAAAAATCCATAATGACCATTACCTCATTTGTTTTCAAGTTTCTAGGTAAATGGGTCAGTATTTGGTATTGATACAAAGTATCATAAACATGTTTAAGGTAACTCGGAATTCTTGAATTTACCTCCTTAACAAAATCATTCAGACTATAGATATTTCTTTTTTTCGTAGTAACTTTAACGTGATACATCAACCCTTTCGCTCCTGGCCGATCTATACTTTCAGTTATCCATTGGTAACAATTAATTACTTCAGAATTGTTAGCAACAATAACTGACCTATATCTAAAATCTTTAGATACCCTGTACATGCATTCTCGCTTAGAAAGATCGCAAACCAAGCTGTCAATAAATTCTTTACTATTTTCAGAAGGTAAGATTTTAAGAGAAAATAATTTTTTGATCATAAAGTCAAAATTTGCATGTGCTTTGCACAAGCACGTATCACGTTCTGATTCTTTTTTACGGACAATCCAAAATGGCTTCAATCGGTAAAATAATGCTCGACTAACTTTCACTGGCTCTTCCACCTGATATTTTTTGTGTAGATTATCGAGTGTATCAAGCAAGTATCTTTTTCTGTAGTATACGGATTTCTTTTTTATAGTCTTTTATTCCTGGAGCAACAGCTGAATTCTCATCTTTTTCCAGAAACTTTTGAATATTTTCTTTGAATTTGATACTGGAATCGAGTATTTTATTTCGCTGTCTTTGGAAAACCAATGATCTTGAGGATAAATATCGTCGTTGCCTATGTGTGCTAATCAAGGGAGACAATGTTGTCACTAGCTTGTACTTTTTAGTTATTTTCCCCGACACAACTTGGCTCAAAATTGATTTTTCGGTTGCAGTTTTTAATTCAACTTTACGCTCGCGGAGTCGCTCTTTCAGAACTTCGCCGACTAATAGATGTTTCCGAATCTCGGGTTTACTTTTCTTCTCAATTTCTTTCACCCTCTTCAATAAGGGAAACTCATTTTTATTCGTTGCTCTGTAATATTTCATTTGCCATTTATGAATTGCCTTCTTCTGCAATTCAATAATGCCTTCTTGCTTCTTTATTGTGCGTCGCAGCCGCTGTTCTCTTGCTCTCAATGTCCGAATTGTCCCTATTGAACTTGATTCTTTTCTATCCTCGACAGTCCTTTTGAAACTCGTGCATACTAAAACGCGGTAATAATTCGAAGTATTAGAACTCATATTTTTTACTTCAATAATGAAGCATACCATTGGAGGAGCTGCTTTCATTTTCTTCTATTTGTTCCCGATAATGAGTACTCAATCTTTTCCCGGTTTCGGAGAGGTCACCAAAGTCTGAGGCCAAACGATTACAGCTCATTTCCTCCTCATCGTGACTTCGTACCATTCTCCTTTTCTTATTTTCAACTTTCCCACAAATACTCGATTTTTCAGCTAGTTTTAATCTTTCCGATTGTCTACAAGCCGGTGATACTGAAGCGATAGGATTTTTAGATGGGCCTTCGAGACGTGGATTCGTAAGGGGTCCGGGACCTGTTTCAGCAATCCACAGATGAAACTTCCTTCTACGTTCAATATCATTTCTGTGCGTTCTTGCTTTTTTTTCTCGGGAAATTCTAACTTTCTCCCTCTTCCGAAATAATTCTTGGTCTCTTTCGATGGACATTCGGAATGGTATTTATCTATTTATTATATAAATGTACCTATTATCGCCTTGATGCTATGGATGAAATACATTTTTGTATGGTAACATCTCAATACATACCTAGTCTACATACAGTGTCCGAGGAAATTTAGCAAAATTAATTCAATTATAAATAATTAATGACATCGAAGCTTTCACTCATTATACATAATAATTGTAGGTTATTGTGTCAAACGTGATTGGCGAAAAAACAAACAAAAATCGTCCACCAATGATCGTTTAAAATAATGATTCTTCAGAGAATTATTATTTGTATGATATTTGTCCAATTCTCATGATTGCCGAATTTTGGTAGTGAAATTATTATTCATTGCTAGCGATCACAATCTCTTTTCAGCTGATTGGATGCTGATTACGTTTGTGTTGAGCAAAAATGCCAACCGGCTTCGCGAGTTACGCATCGAACTCCGCATATCAAAATTGAATTTTCTCTGCTGTCTTTGAGAGCACAAGGACCCGAAGCATCAGGATTTGTTCATTAGCAATCCTAGAACACGGTTGAAAGAATAGATTTGAATTTCGAGGCACGGCGTGAGTGCTAAGTGACAAAAACTGGCAGCAGCTCAAATTTTCAAAAAAAGTAATCACAACTTTTCAAACGAATGTAACTTTTTTCTTATGATAGGCACATTCTTGAGCAATTAGCCAGCAAAGCAGTGCACAGATACCTATCGAATGATACTTGATCTAAGTTATTCGGTTGAACGGCATTGATTTGACAATAGTTTGAAATACCGTTTTTGTGATTATCACAACACCAAGTCTGGCAATTTCATGCACATATAAGTCGCTGATAGAAAAAATTTGGCATATCAAAGTTCAAAACTCATTGGGATGATCGAGTTACGTTATCTTTTATTGATTTTCATCGAAACTTTTTCAGAAAATCATTCATAATCGAATAAAATGCCGTGTCACAGTAATATTAACGTTGCGGTAGATTTGCCCATATAACGCTTCCTTCTTGGTGTTTGCCCTCGTATCGCATCGAGCATATTTTCCAAAGTACACCTACAGTTTCTAATATCCGTGGATAGTAAACTAAGAAATGGTGTTTGGGCTTCATAGATCCAGGATATAACTTTACATGTAGTTGTAAATATTCCGTTGTTAACACGCTAAGATAATTATGGGTGTTACTTGTAACAACCATACTTGTTACTATATCAATAATCTTTTTCATCAATTCCAGTAATTGCCAATGTTCATTGTCCTCCGGTACCAAATCGCCGAATATAGTACAGACATTTCTTACAAGACACAACATTTCCGCGGAAGACATGGCCAGGCGTTTCTTTTTTTTTAAGTGATGCTCTGTTATTTCTGCGGGTTTATTTTTATTGTCATTGGGCCCATAATGAAACCCTCGAATTTTGTCATTTAACTCATCTAATGAGAAGAGCTTAAGCACATAAACAAAGTGATGGAACACTTCGGCACAATCATATGGACAAGTGCCTTCCAGCATGCCATGCATGACATCAGCGCTAATATTTTTTGTTGGGTGAAAACTCGGAATTTTGTTGAAAACACACTCTTCCTTTATGCCAGTATTTCTCAAATCATTCAACTGGACATGCTGTTCATAATTTAAAAAATTACGGATCACACATTGAAGTTCATGAAAAATGTTTCCGATATTGTTTCTCAAAGTCAAGCAGAATCGACAGAAAAAATTAGCTTGGAAACTTTCGGCGAAACCTAGGATGAAATGCACACCAGGATTATCGCCTAATATTAACGCTAAGGAAAAAAAAACTCGAATGCTCCCGGAATCAAGATTGACTGTAATGCCTTCGTTTTCGAGAAATTCGAATTCTTTGATTACTCTAGAAAAAATTATTTCGTTCTTAAAAACTTCTCGGTCTAACGTATTGAAAAGTATGAATAGAAAAATGTTTTCCAATTTAGACTGAAAATCTGGTAGCAAACATGGTATGCTCAGATAAACTGCTCCACATTTACTGATCCCTTTGTGACTTCCAAGGGGGTTGTTCGTCTCGTATTCATCAAAGTACACGAAGAGCGGTAAAACTATCTTTTCGCCAAATGTTGAACTTTTCGATTTCCACAAGCTACCTTGGACGAAGTTTGAAATAACATCAGAATCAGACTGTAAATAGTTAATATATTCTAATGTTTGCTGTAAAACACCTGGTAATTGAAAAAGTTTTTGAAAGACTCTTCGTATCGGAATGAATTGTGCGGTAACTTTGACATGATGTAACTTTTGTATGCCATTTTCATCTTTAAATTCCTCTCTTTCACCGATTATATAATCTTCAGGTAAAATGAAAGTTTCATGCTGTATGAAATTGCTGAAACGGTTCCATTCAGTTTCTAAATTCTCGAATGGCATGGCGAAAAAATCGAAAATATTATGTACTTCTAACAAATGTTCAGGATCTTCGTCCGAAGGTTTCAAGTGGACCTGCATAGTTTCCCGAATCATATTTACTATACTATTGACAAATTCTGAGGTCTGCTCCACAATGTCTTGAACTCTACTCCGAGGTATTTCAGGATAATCGTATAATTTGGCCACGAATTGCAACGCCTTTTGTTTCAGAACATTCTTAAATATTGAAGCATTCGGCACAAACTCTGCATTCGGAATTTTATATTCATTACCGTCAATTTTCTTCAGTTTCTCTATCAATTCAATATCGTCCCTATCTTCATCAACGTCGATGATGTTTTCATCAGCATCATTTTCCGAATGCTGATGATGTTCATTATCTAAATCATTCATCGAACATGGAAGGTCGTTGGTACACTCAGAATTACCTTTCAGTAGAGCAGGAACTACAGAGTTTTCATAATTCAAGTTATCGTCAGATGAATGATCATCAGAAAATCTACCTAATTCAAATGCATGTTTCGAATTCCTATGCTTTATAAAGGTCCGCAAGGATGAGAAACTTCGATAACAATTTTCATCCCCACAACATTTATAGACTGTTGAGTCCGTGTGTAATCGAGAAATGTGTTTCATTAAAGTATAATTATCAGGAAATGAACAGCGGCATGACAAACACAACATTGTTTCAGAATCAGACCACTCAATTTTATAAAAGGTATACGAAGAAGGATATATATTATAGAAAGTGATTCATGGATTTCTGTTGGAATTTCGAGAAACTATTTGTTTAGCCTCTCCAGCTAAGACGTTTGCTGCAACGGGATATTTTTGGGTTGGAGGGTCGATGTTATAAATGGCTTTCTGAATGAATAGCCACAAACTTCTAGTGTGTTCGGGGTACTCGCAATTTACGGCGAAAAAAATTTTAAATGCCAAGTCTATCGCATGCAAGTATGAATCTGTCACATAACTGATATTGTCAACTATCACATATGCTGCTTGAACATCCGTCACAGATCCAACGATGACTGGGGTAGGTTGTAATTTTGTTCCCTGTCTCCTCAATTCTTCTCTCGTTTTATCTAAAGCTGTATTGAGATCTGCTGCTGTCTGGAAGAATCAGTATAAGAAAACGCAGAATTAGTGTGATACTGACCAACGCAGTCGGATATTTTGTCAAATTATCGCACTTGGAGTTATCGGATGCGCGCGAAATTCACTCGTATTGAGTTAACAATGGTATATTACTCACTGGAACTCTCAGGGTAAACGATTCCCTCCGTTCGGCGATAGATAGCCTGCGAATTTCCTCTACCTTGTCAGCTACGTTTTCTTTTGATGCGACATCGATGGCATTTCTTTTTCTCTTGTTGGTCCTTAGGCGGTCAGAACCTATGAGATATGGCAAGAGAAAAAAAACGACGCTGTCTTGCTGATCTGAAAATATTTGAAAAAAAATGTTATCCTCCTTATAATGAATGATTATAAAACAACTACATCACTTTGCATTATTCAACACAGGTTAGGTACATTACCTGTCGGTAAACTGGGTAGTAAGTGGACATAGGCTTTATCTTCGTGATTTCGGATATTTTTGGCTGCTTTCAATTTGAACATCGGATGGCTTTTCACGGCATTCCATGTATAAAAAAATAGTGACTCTTTATTCGGCCACAGCTGGTTGAAGTCACATTCAAGCTATAGGAAAAAATATCATCTATGCAGAGTTTGTATTCAACGTTCACGTTGGATAAATTATTTCATACCAGGTTACTTCCAACTTGTAAACGAAGAGCCAGAAAGTCAGCAAAATATTCAAAAATCGTTTTTTTGACAGAAACGAGAATCTGCTTCCTTGTTTCATGAGTCGATCTCCATGTATCCAAGAGCTTTTCCCATGGTTCACTTCTATTTTTTAACCATTCTAACTGTAATTTTGTATCTCCTGAAAAAAAATTTCCTACAGATGCCGCGGTTCCGAATACACAATATACTGCAATTACTAAGTTGTAACTAACCGCTCAGTTCGATTGGCTTGTCAACTTGGTTCTGTCTTGGCCTCCGTGATTCGAGTACTCCTTGTTCCCGTAGAATACTTTTTACATAATTAGAATGGTCGTATAATTTCCCGTGAGCTAATATTCGGATACCGTTCACCGATTTAAATGCGTTGAAATACGTTGCAGTGTCCTCAGTAGGGAACAATTTCTTTATTTCCTCTGCGTAGGTGATGAACGTACTTGTAGGAATTCTATTTGCATGATACAGAATTATAATAAACAATGTATAAGAATAGCGACTGGTGATGATATTTGATCTGTATGCTGTATGCATCAAGTCTTACATAAAATCGGCTAGCTTCTCGGTACCGTCGTCAGATAAATGTGCTAAAGCCTCATCGACTTCGTGTTGAATAATCACATGGACAAGTAGTTTTCTAACCGTATCATTGAGATATCCCTTATTCAATTTAAACGACCTCTTTATTATTTTCCCGTCGCTACCTTTTAGCAGCAGTAATTCCAATTTCTAAACCATCATAAATAAAGATACATTTAACAAAGTAATAAAACCAATCTATCTAGGTAATTAATAAATAAAAGTTATAAATTGGACATACTGATTTGAATGGCCCACTATATGTACTTGGTGACACGATGCCCGAAAAGGTCGCTGCATCCGTACCGGCCGGCGGGGTTGGGTTCTACAATTGTAAACCGAAGAATTCCACTTATCAAAGTGTTTCGCATTTTCAAACAAATCATACATTTTTAAATTATGAATATGAATATGTATATTCGTTGACCTACGTTAAGAATATTCGTTAATTCTGGCAATAAATTAGATCCAGAGCTGTCGGTCAAAGTTCTTGATTGATAATTCGGTTCAATAGACCCGATTTCGGCGAGCAATGATGAGTCAGAGCCCAAATCTCGCGAGAAATCGATGATGGAATCTATTGGATTAAGCGGACCACGATTGCCGAACGTATACAGATGCTGTAATTACAAAACTTCCTCTTAATATCACAAATTCTATTCTAACACGCTACGAAATGCAACTGGAAACAATGAAGATCGAAAGGCACCGCTTGCAGCTGAAGTATGTATTCTAAAAATACAGGTAATGCTTACCTCTGGCGTGGGCTCATTCTGACCCCCGCCTTCCCGGGGAAAAAAGATTATATATAATTATATACAAATATATACAATTATATATCATTTATATACAATTATATAGAATTTATATAGAGTTATATAGAATGTATATAGAATGTATATAGAATTATATAAAATTGTATAAAATTGTATAAAATTATATAAAATTATATATAATTATGTATAAAATATCTGAAAAAATTATGGATTTATATATAATTGTATGAAATTCTCCATAATTGTATAGAATTATGTACAATTTATATCAAATTGTATAGAATTGTATAAAATTGTATGAAATTATATATAATTATGTATAAAATGTCTAAAAAAAATCATGAATTTATATATAATTGTATATAATCATATAAAATTGTATACAATTCCAACCATTTTACATGAGTCTCTTGTAAAACTTCATAAAATTCTATAAAATTCTCCACAATTATATAGAATTATATAGAATTCATATAAAATTGTATAAAATTATATAATACAATAACATAAAATTATCCAGGGCCTTGAAAAACTTTCTAATTGGTTGAGGATTTTGATTCGCAAAAAGTCAAGAATGTTTATAATCTTATGTAGGTGATGAGGATTTATTTTTGATGATGAGTCGGGAGTAGAATTTTGAATTTGTTTCGTGGAGTTTTATTATTCTCATCAATTTATAAAAATGATTATAATAAATCATTATTGTACTGAGTCAATATTATTATATGATTGTTAAACAAAAAATTCATTCAATTAAATGTCTATTCACTCTGAATTCGACAGCTTGATCATAGGTTTCGACAAATAGGAAAATATGATGGCAATATTAATAGGGTAATTTGGCGTAGTCGGTAGAGCGTGCGACTACTAATAATAAGTGTGCGAGCGGACTTGGGTTCAAATCTCGGTGAGGGATTTTTTTTTTTTGTTGAGAAAGGCACCTGAATATAATTATATATAATTATATATGATTATATATCATTCTATATAAATATATCGGGCCATTTTTTTTATATAATTGTATATAAATTCTATATAATTCTGTATAATTATATATAATCTTTTTTCCCCGGGTTGGTACAAGGATTCATTCATTTTTCTGCCTATAATTGATTACTAACTGAACTGGAATTCCATCAATCTGAAGCGAATGATGAACACAAAATAATGAAGACTGTATTTCACGCACAATGAAAAATTCGCGAAGAAACAAGTAGATGAATAACAGAACATAACAATAACGAATATACTGGATACTTACACTTTCTTTTTTCACTTATAAAACACAAATTCGCACAAATTGTCACAATTTCTATCAGGTACTTTTCCAAACAAATTATGCACTGTGGACGGTCCGATAGCTGAAATCATACTGAGGGTTAACGCGCTCTGGCAAGCTTCCTCGAGTCGTCTGACATAGCACGTTTGTCAAAATTTACGTTACCCGAATTTGTGGCTGCTATACTGTATGGTAATCCTTGCCATACAGATTGCTTGAATTGCCACGAAAATAATTCGCAATACAATGTTGGTTGCGCATAGCTTCAAATATTACGTATTTCAAGAACAAGTATCTTCTGTATCATGAAATTTATCATACAGTTTGCACAGGGTATTCGACTTATCAGAAATTATGAGATAATTTCATTAAGCGCTTCGCCTACTGTAGTATTTCGAATATTGTTATTCTCAATATGGTAGATATCACTCATACTAATACACAAAATTTCGACAAATGCTTCCGGTATGATCTATCCTACCGGCAAGCGAAAGTTGTGACGTTGCAGAACAAATATTCTATACAATTTTTACAATGCTTATAACAATTATTATTTTATTTCGTCAAAAGTGTGCTCCTATATTTGTGGTAATATAATGTATGAATATAGAAACGATCGCTATAATGAGGGTATGGTCCACATTTACTATACCATGTATGGGAAACTTTGTTATAAAATTCTCTCCGTGTACCCTTCGCAACCCTTAGGAATCCTTTATCAAAGTTTTTCAAGCCTGGCTTGCAGTGTTGTCAGCGCCGGCGACTTTTGATAATTTCGAGTGTGGAAATGGAGTACCGGGGGGGGTGGTACAAAAAGAGGAGTGCAATAATTTGTTTTTGTTTTTTATTTATTCATCAGGAACGTTGAACCTCTTACGGCGTTTCTAGATATGAATTCATTGATGATTTTATCAGTTTTCAAGTTTTCTGCGATTTCTCGATGTATATGGAGAATTGCAACGCTGTTCAAACGATCTTGTAACATTGTTGATCTCAGGTAGGTTTTCAGTCGACGGAGAGTGGAAAATGATCTCTCCGCGGTGCAAGCCCTTACGGAAAAAACCCTCAAATTTTGGGGGTGAATTCGCACCCCCAAAATTTTGGGGGTTTACCATGAAAACTCAGGGTTAACCCTCAAATTTTACCCCCAAGTATAGGGTAAACCCTGATTTGGGGGTAAAATTTGAGGGTTAACCCTGAGTTTTCATGGTAAACCCCCAAAATTTTGGGGGTGCGAATTCACCCCCAAAATTTGAGGGTTTTTTTCCGTAAGGGAGATGACGCAGGAATCGTTAGGAGAATTCGAATCAATTTTGAAAATGATGTAAGCAGGTCGGCCGCAGATTCATTTTCTCTTAAAAATGTGACGACATCTTTTAGGTTACGGATTTTCAAACTCCGAGTTTTAATTATATCCAGAAACATATCGCGATGGCGTTGTAGCATGTCTCCATCAAAATCGTCCTTGTAAAATTCTATGATTTCCGCTACATTTTTTTTTCTGCCAGTGGCAAAATCTTCGCAAGTATTCAAAAATTTCATCGTTTCTGATCGATACCTTACTTGTAAAGAAGTGATGACTTGGTCTAGGATCTCGTAGAAAAATTTCCGGTTGTACTCTCGAGGCGTCTTGAACACATGCACTTGTGCGTTCTCCAAACGTTTTGGGGCTCTGCGGACACGTGGTAATTTAGGTTCTTCCAAATCTAGGTCTTTTGTCTCGTCTATCGATTTTTCCCACACGGAATCGAAGCCAGACGCCCTCATGTTTATCAAGCTGTCGATTACTAATTTAACTTTCTCATGGGACTCATTTATGCTCAGATCGGTCTTTTGCAATTGGCTATTCAAAATCTCTATCCTTTCTAATATCGAAATTACGTTTATCAGATGATAATAAAATTCAAAACTTTCCAGGTACTTCAGGAATCCGTATGCTTTACTACTGTCGTCCATTTTCTCAGCCTTGGCTTCTTCCATGAATTTTATAACGTTCGCGTAACTTGCGTGTTTCGTTTTCAAGGATTTAATTCGCATGCACCATCTGGAAATATGTACATACAGACGTAAATGTATAGCAATCTTGTTCACACAAATGTCCAGTAACGATTATTATAAATGGAGATTACATTACCTAGTGGGACAAAACGGTGAGAGATTGATAGAAGTGTCTGAGGATTGTGACTGTATGTCCTTGAAAATCGCCATTCTTTTTGGTGAATCACGAATGTAATTAATTGCATCTGTTGCTACCCCAATAAAATGGTTCGCGTCCTCAACATTTTTCATCCCATCTTGAACCACCAGGTTGAGTGTGTGTGCAGTGCAATGAACAAACAATGCCCTCGGTTCAATTTCGCGGATGCGTGTTTGTACGCCCGATATTTCTCCACTTATATTGGCTGCACCATCAAAGCATTGTCCTCTTAAATCGTTGACATTCAGGTTGAATCGTAACAAAACATCTTGTATTATATTCGATAGAGTTTTCGACTTTGTATCAGAAGTTTTGTAGAACCCCATGAATATTTCTTTAATTTCAAAATTTGGCAATGTGACTCGGAAACTAATCGATACTTGTTCTTCTCTAGAAATATCCGATGTCTCGTCCATTATCACCGCGAAATATTTTGCTGCTTTTATCTCTTCCAAATTTGTTCTCGATACTTCATTTGCCAACAGTTCCAACATCTCGTTTATAGAGTCATGATGCAGCCATTCCACTTTTCTTGAGCCACCAATCTAGCTGTGGAATATCTTGAGCCCGCATTCTTAAGATTCGCGTTAAACACGAATTTTCATCATTTTCCCGACCCCGAAAGGGTAACCCTTGCTGTGCCAGCACATTACCTGTATCAAATAATTTTTCCAACGTTATTCTAGAGTCTGCCATCTCTTTTTTCTTAGCATCAGATATGTATACAATAACAGACTTTTTCTGTTTCAAATTCTGTAAGGCAGTAAAACAATTTCGATGAAAGTCACTTTTTTCATGTTTGACAAAGCGTAAAGTGGCATTCTTCCAACAGTCGAATCCATCTTGTACAAACGCATCGTGAGACTTTTTAGCACGACTGCAAACCGGCGTGTAGAGTTTTTTTTCGATTGCCTCGGTGCATACAGTGCACATTACTTTACCATTAGCATTATATTCTAGCCATTGAAACTTTTGTTTCCACTTTCCAAAAGATTGAGGCTTGGACACACCTAAATAGAATTGGAATATGCAATTCTAATAATCAGGTAAAAAAGGTTTGCATTATTTACTGTAAAATTCATTAAATAAAACAAACCAGCCTAATTAGGTTCAATTGAGGGTTCAGACTACAGACGTGCAGTTCTTAGGTACTTGCTTCTCTTACAATTACGAAAAAAATGGATATTTCTCATAATTAAATTACGATTCTATACGTAAATGAGATACAACGAGAGTATTCATTTCTACAGGGATACATTTCACTTCTTTTGAAAAAAGACAAACCTAATCGTTTAATAACTTTGTTGGTTGGATTATTTTCTTTTTCCGATTTTTGGTCACAACTCGATGATGTTCCTTCCAAATCCGATTTCGAACTACTACCTGGGTCTGGCAGGTTCGGAGAGACTACTGTCAGAGCAGCTGTATCCTTTCTTCTCTCTTTTACTATATACTTATCCATCGTGTGAGAGAGATACGTATGGGTCGGGCCCAACAAGTCCCACACACACCGTTAAACGTTTAGGACCCGCGTAAGTATTGTCAGCTGACGTAAACTCAAAACGACACACGGACAACAAGAACCGGTCCGCGCTCAGATGTGTGCGTGCATATATGCACTTGATGCGCCTCTAGCGATCAAAGGTGAACTATGGATTCTAAAACTGCAGACTACTTTATCCACAAGGGTAATGCTGATAAAAAAAAATGTGTGTTGCGGGCAATCCCATATTTTTTTCGAAGTAAAAGAAAATTGATAGTCTTTGTTCTGGCAAAATTCAATTTTACGATTAGTCAGGAGAATTTCGAGTGTGGAATTCCACACTCGAAAAATTTCGAGTGTGGACATCTCCACACCTTCCACACAAAAGTCGCCGGCGCTGACGGCTACTGAATTCCTCAATAACATAAAAGCTGTTTTTAACAAACACGCTTATGGACCAGAAGCCGTTTTCAACCTGGACGAGACTGGAGTTACGACCGTTCAAAAGCCCGGCAAAGTCATTGCGCAGAAAGGCGAAAAACAGGTCTCCCGAGCTACATCTGCAGAAAGAGGGACCCTCGTGACTATGTGCAGTGCAGTCAGTGCTATTGGTATGGCCATTCCACCATTTTTCATTCTTCCCCGTAAACGTCTGAGTCCCCGTATGACTGATCGGGCGCCGTCGGGTTCGGATGTTGCCGCTCATGATAGCGGATGGATGACGGGAGAAAATTTCGAGAAGTATTGGCTGCATTTTATTAAATATGCTAGGTGTTCTCCAACAAGTCCAGTAGTTGTAATTTTGGACAATCATGAGTCACACATCACACCAAAAGGTCTACAAATATGCAAACAAAATGGGATAACTTTGATCACCTTACCACCACACACCAGCCATAAGCTTCAACCCCTTGATAGGAGCGTTTTCGGCCCATTCAAAAAATATTACAATTCCGCTGCTGGTGATTTCATGGTTACGCATCCTGCAGAACCAATCACTATCTACGACATCCCGGCACTAGTAGCCAAGGCTTTTCCGAAAGCTTTTAATCCAGTGAGTATTCAAAAAGAGTTCAAGTGCACTGGTATCTGGCCATTAAATTGCGACATATTTGATGAATCCGACTTTCTGAGTTCATATGTGACCGATCGACCCGACCCTACTATCGTAGAGAATGTTGCCAACTCAGATATCTCAATACCGAAATCTAGCTCAAGCGCCACGAGGACAGCACCTCCAGAAGATAGGACATCCTCTCCGACACATTCGGGGCCTTCGCATTCACGAACTAGTGCAACTCGAGAAGCTTTGAGCGTAGTGACTCCGGAACAAATTAGGCCTTTCCGAAAGCTGGAGCGAGGAAAACAAGGAATTCACGAAAACGAGTCGTGAGCCGAGTATTGACCGATAGCCCGGTCAAGAAATCCATTGAGGAAGAATACAAAGCTAGGCAGGCTAAAAAAAATAAAACCATAGAAATAAAAAAGGAGCGCGTGGAAACAGCTAAGAAAGGTGCCAAGGCGAACACAGGCGGAAAAGAGAATCGACAAGGCAAAAAAATAAAATGAAAGAAACAAACTAAGGTATATGAGCTCAAAAAATATATGTAAGTGTCATATGTAATACTCTATAATACACATTATAATAAAATAGGTTCACGATAATGACGTATTTCCCTTCCATTGATACTTCATTGTATAATTGGTCAAACCTCCCATACCATTGGACAAACCTCCCGCACATGGGGAGGTTTGACCACAATTGCGCTTCGTCAAAAAACTGCGGAGTACTTTTTAACTAATAAAATTTGCACACTAGAAAAATTCAAGGACATTTTGCAAGGATTACCCTTTCGAAATATCACATTGCCAATTTTATTCATGATGGTGAAACGGTAGCCGAAGCCATTGAACAAAAATGTTGTCAAACGTTCCCAGTCTCCCCTATGCAAAGTTTCAGAATTTTTCATGAATTATCACGTAAGATAATAATTTTCATACAATCGATGCACAAAAATATACGTATTGTGCATTCAAAACTTTAGTCGCTTACGGGCACGTGTTGATATTAATTTTGAGGGCTGAAACTTTAGAAGCATTTTTTCACATATTTATAGCCAAAATAAGCGCCACCCTAATGTATACGCACACATTTTGTAATATTTCAATTTCTCTCCACGTATCGTTCGGGGTATCATTCGAAATGCAACCATGGCTGGTTCCTGATTAATACTTTCCTTGCCATGATTGGCTGAAAAAATACCACAATTTAATAACGGGACGCTCCTTCCCGTCCGAAAAATATACATTCAAAAGTAATTTACGGATAGTCTGTGATAGCTATTACCATTACCATTTTACGGGTAGAAACATGTATTTTTTAATATATAATCTACATTTTCCAATTGAGACACAAAGATACCTTAGGCACTACCTGCCCGGGGCGTCAATCATTTGTTCACTTTTTTTTTGTAGTTGAACGATGAAGAACTCATAGTGGAGTCTAAAGACAGGCAACACAAATCTGAATCTTCTATTTCGCAAGCCATCGATGCTGACTGCGAGTGTTCTCACACAACGGAAAATATTGAACATACATCTCAAGATGAGCAACCAATGAACTTGGACAGCTCAGGCAACTCTGATTTGCTTATCAATGACCCATGTGATGTAAGTATGAGTTGACCAATTTTATGTCAAACGGATATCGCGTGACTAATGCCATAAGGTCGTAAGCGCCAAAAAATTTTTTTTTGCGGATATGCGCAAAAGATGTAATATTGCATGAAAAAGATTTTGCCACCAAAAAAACGAATTTTTTTTTTTTGGCGCTTACGACCTTTTGCCATTAGACACGCGATATGATAAAATGTTACTTACCTGTTGGTATAATTGTTTTTTCAATTATCAGTTGTTAATCGATAAACTTGACTTTTCAGGACCACATGAATGCATTACATGAATATAGTTATTCTGATTGCGATGCGAACGAAGATGATGTTGTTGGTACATATGTCGATCAGCCACAGGATTCTATTCAAAGTTGACGAAACGAGCCGGATGTTACAGATCCGGAAACACTAGATTCGACGGTTAACACTCCTTTAGATCATGTTGTCTCTAATGAGGAGACGTTGCCATCTGAAGAAACAAATGTACCGATAGCCCCAGTGCTAACAAACACACTGTGCAAGTGTACAAGTACCACTGTGGGTGACACACTTGTAATGTGCTTGGCGCTAGGCTTTAGGCATAGTTTATTTTGGGCGGCACTTGTGGATACTCTAAAATTGATTAATAGTTCGTTTAATGATCCTGTAGTTGCAGCCTCTAAATACTTTTTTCTGAAACACATGGAAAAGGGACGTGACAGTACCGTCTACCATCTGTACTGCCCAATGTGTGAAGCATATTTAGGGAATAAAAGCGATCGCGGTCTCCCTGAAGATATAATTACATGTGAGTGTGGACAGAATATTAAGTTTCCTCTGCAGAAACGTTTTTTCTGTCAGTTGGGCTAGAATAGTACATTGTGATGCAAGTGGGGAAACAGGGACTTTGCACGAGTGATGTTTTCAGCATGAGCCGCAGTCAAGTGAAGGCGCCGCAGGCGCCGGAACGAGATGGGGGCGAGTGCTGAAAACATCACGCGAGTACTAAGTCCCTGTCCCCCACTTGTACCACATCCTATTTTTCATGACCAATGCATGGCAACCTTCACTTTCGACGCCATGATAATGTGACAAAGTAGTGTGAAAAAGTTTTTGCTACACTCTTCAGCAAAGACTCATTTTGTCCACTGCTCACACGCGGAGAAAGTGAAGGTTTCCATGCATGTGTTATGAAAAATCAGTTGAGAGATCTTCTTGAAAAACCGGAAATCATAAACGAACTAGACTACAGGTTTGGAAGAGTGAAGACAAACAATGATGCGTTAGAAGACATATATGATGGCGCTGTTCACAAGAGTTTTTCCGCCCCGGGTGGGATATTGTCTTCGCCTCTTAACTTTTCTCATACATTTAATACAGATGGTATTCCATTCGGCAAATCATCGAAAAAGACCATATGGCCAATTCATATGACTATAAATGAACTGCCTCCAAAAGAGCGTGCCAAGCACACGCTCCTTGCAGGGATCTGGGTTGGCAATAAGGATCCGAACATGACAATATTTCTGAAACCTTTTGTCGATAATGCGAACGTGCTATCTACAGAAGGCTTGACGTGGACTTGCTATGGCAAAAAAGTAAACAGTAAAATTATTCCGCTGTGCGCAGTGGTCGATTCGGTTGCTCGTTGTAAAATGCTTAACATGAGGCAATTCAATTCGTACTATGGTTGTACAGTCAGCCAAAGAGAACCTGACGCACCGTCGGTAAGGTGATCCTGCAACCAAACGTACACGTTGATACGCGTTTGTTTTAAAATCGTTTTCAAGTTGGTATGAAATTCAGACATCTGTCGAGCGATGAATCAGCTCTGTTTGTTTTCTTTCAGAGAACGTTAATTCACTAACCTAACAGGTGATTAATAAAATCGTCACATCGGATAACCCCAAAATGCGCGAATGTGCTTCCGAATTAGGTGGCTCCTAAATTAACCTAGTTCTCGTGAAGTGTTTAAAGGGGTATAGGAGGGCCCTAATGAAACTTACTGTGATATTCTGTCATGAAATCCGATCGATTCTTAATCCTCCTGAAGTGTTAGGTGAAACTGGGTGACACTAATATAAGATCTGCACCTAAAATTTCCAACTCAAGCCTAGAACAGGAGTTACCCACCAATGATGTTCGCCAGCTATGAAAATTTTGACAATGTATTCAGAGCACTTGGGCGAAGAATCCCAAGTGTCGGATACACGCTGCATTATCAAATCTTGGGTCCAACTGAGACAGCCTTCTGTACTTGAACCATATATTCTCACTTCAATGCTCGCTTCGGCTAAGATATCTCCAATAACAAATCTGGCACAAGTTAACAACTAATTAAATTACTTAAATGAAAATACATGTAACGTTGGATTCCTAGATGATTACAATAAAACGAAGTCAATGAGAGAAGAACACCACTTTATTCATGCTAATCTTTTAAAATTATTTCATCATTATTGAAAGATCATGATCAACCATTAACATGAACAATAGGTTCTTAAGATGTAGAAACAGGTCTCGTTGTTCTAATGAGAAAAATGCCAATGGTTTGATCGACAACGCTTAAGGATAAGTTAACAGGTGGTAAAACTATGTAGAGCCAATGTGAGTTCAGCGCAGGACTATATGAATCAACAACTTGTAAGAATTTCTACTTCTCACTAATATTATAAACTGGCTGCACAGTCTAGGAAATACTTAATTATGGAAGTTTGATTACAGCAAATGCAATTTGAACAAATAATTGACCAACGTTGAGTATTTATTTATCATTACTCTTTTTTGTCAAGCTCATCTTTGAAAAATCATTTGATTATTATTGGAAGATCTAGATCAACCGTTAACATGAACAATAGGCTCTTAAGATGTAGAAACAGGTCTCGTTGTTCTAATGAGAAAAATGCCAATGGTTTGATCGACAACGCTTAAGGATAAGTTAACAGGTGGTAAAACTATGTAGAGCCCATGTGAGTTCAGCGCAGGACTATATGAATCAACAACTTGTAAGAATTTTTACTTCTCACTAATATTATAAACTGGCTGCACAGTCTAGGAAATACTTAATTATGGAAGTTTGATTACAGCAAATGCAATTTGAACAAATAATTGACCAACGTTGAGTATTTATTTATCATTACTCTTTTTTGTCAAGCTCATCTTTGAAAAATCATTTGATTATTATTGAAAGATCTAGATCAACCGTTAACATGAACAATAGGCTCTTAAGATGTAGAAACAGGTCTCGTTGTTCTAATGAGAAAAATGCCAATGGTTTGATCGACAACGCTTAAGAATAAGTTAACAGGTGGTAAAACTATGTAGAACCAATGTGAGTTCAGCGCAGGACTATATGAATCAACAACTTGTAAGAATTTCTACTTCTCACTAATATTATAAACTGGCTGCACAGTCTAGGAAATACTTAATTATGGAAGTTTGATTACAGCAAATGCAATTTGAACAAATAATTGACCAACGTTGAGTATTTATTTATCATTACTCTTGTTTGTCAAGCTCATCTTTGAAAAATCATTTGATTATTATTGAAAGATCTAGATCAACCGTTAACATGAACAATAGGCTCTTAAGATGTAGAAACAGGTCTCGTTGTTCTAATGAGAAAAATGCCAATGGTTTGATCGACAACGCTTAAGAATAAGTTAACAGGCGGTAAAACTATGTAGAACCCATGTGAGTTCACTAATATTATAAACTTTCTTGAACGTCTAGTCTCACTCAATTATAGAAGTGAATATTAATGTTTCTCATGTCAGAAATTTTGTTATTTGCAGATATTTGTGAGCATTTAAATATAGTGAACGTCCTAAATCGCTCAAACTCTTCCTAATGAATATTTGACATAAAAGTATTTATTAGTTAACGACGCTCAAGGACAAAACCGGTAAAGCGTAAAGTGGTATAGCGATAACCCATTTGAGTGTAACGCAGGAATACAAACCAACAAATCTTTATCATTGATACTGGGCGTAAAACTATTCATGAGTTAACAACGCTTAAGGATAAGCTAACAGGTATAACATGCTGCGATAGAGCGTAATAAGAAAACGAATTACAAGTAAAATTCAATAGAATATCTGACAGTAATTTGCAAACTATTTCTGAAACATGAGTTCTTCCTCTCACTATGAATATCATGATTTAAACTGTAACCCATTTCAGTGTAACGCTGTATAAGTGATGTAAAATATGTATATATGTATTATCACAATAGGCTCCTAAATTGTAGAAACAGGTCTCGTTGTTCTTACTTTGACTAGAACACAACGTAACCATGAACTCTAGGTTTTATTATACATTATATACATATTTACATCTGGTATTCTTTACCGATGACAAGGTTTACTCCACCGACAATTAGTTGCTTCATAGCAAATGAAAAAGGAAAAATCAATACTAAATATAACATTAAATAACAAAAACAAATAACGTGGCAGTAGGCGACCAATGATATGAGCCCAACATCCTACCCATGCATCAGAGCAGATGTGTCACTGGCGTCAATTGCTACGTTCCAATACAAATGTTGGAAGGTTCCATGATAGAATCTGGTAGAATATAGATATCCTGTATGCGAATTACCATCAACGGCAATTGATGAAGACAACAACGTAGGCATAACTAAAAAAGACAGAGACTGCGCCGGAGAATCTGTACAGGATGAGAGCTATGCATACAAAGCCAAGCCAGAATACAATACAGTTAGTGTACCCATGCCTAGCTAATCAGTATTTTACATGTCCCCCCTGCCTTGCCAACACATCCCGCACTCGACCAGGCATGGATCCCACTATCGCTGCAGTATATTCAGGCCTTTGGCCTAGCTCTTCCCATGCTCTACGAACTCGTCGAATCAGACCCTCTCTTCGTTCGCCTATGACCGGTATCCAATCCCGTCCCAATTCCGCCCAAACATTTTCGATTGCGTTGAGATCGGGGGATTTCGCCGGCCAGTCGAACCGCTGCACTTGTGGATGCCTTGCATACCAGTCACGCACGATTCCCGCTGTATGAACTGCGCTGTTGTCTTCAACAACACGAATGATCGGCATTACATCTACAGGATACCTAGCCCTCACAGAAAGTACCATCCGATCCAAAATTCTGAGGTATTGGACCGCAGTCAATGTGCGTTGAATCTCCACGAGCTCACCTACACCTGCTGCGCTGATCCAACCCCAGAACGCAGCAGTGACACGTCCACTCCGGTTCCTAGGTAGTATGTTCTCAGGTTCATACCGGTCACCACGATCACGCCACACTCTTCTACGTGAATCTTTGTCGGTTGAGAAAACCTTCTCATCGGTAAAGATCACGTGGTTCCAGTCATCCACTGTCATCGGCAGGACACTCTGCGCAAAGGCCACACGCCGATCACGGTGATGCTGTTCCATATGGGTTTTTTTGGCGGCTACGCAGCTTACTAGACCGACTTCCTTTAATCGATTTCGCATCGTTTGTGCGCAGATGTTTAAATCAAGGCCTTGCATAACCTGCGTGGCCGCCTCAAACCGATTCGCCCTCATTGCAGCGACCATCATCGCATCCTGCGCGGGGGTGGTTTTCCGTTGCGTACCGTTGGTTTGTCGCCCGTCTTTCATCCCTGCTTCCCCGTTAGCAAGAAATTTGCGCCTATAGCGCAGCGCTGTGCTCTCGCTGCACCGTAGTTCAACTATTTTTTAGAAAACGTAATCAGTGATTGAAAATTGAAGTTTATTATCATCAATAATTACGCATTATAATTCAATAGTGATTATTATTCACACAATGGCTATAGACCTTGTAGAAGAAAAATGAATTAGTTCACATCTTAAATATTTAGAGTAATATTACGAAAATATTTATCGACCTGATATATAAGAAAATGATGAATGTAAAAATTTACAATTGTCAGGGTTTCTTTATTGAATATTCGCTTTTTCAACAAACCGCAAAACTGTTACGGTTTGAATTTGAATCAAAAAATTCAACAGAAAAGTATTTTAGTATTATTAGTGTAAAATGGTATTCAAAAACAGGCATCAAAACCAAAATCTCACTCTGAATGTGTCATAGATTTTACAAATCAATTGCGATACAGAATAAGTTAATCGTAAGTATTTACCACGTATTTGTTGATTAGTCCACCCAGCTCTAATAAATCCTGCGGCTCTGCCGTAATTAGTCGCAGAGGGTTCGAACATGCTATAAAATTCCCGAGACAATCGTTGTTTATGAATTATTGACAAATTATGAGTAAATCGTTTATAAAGGCATTAGTTAATTTAGATTAAATATAAATACCTTATTCAGATGAGTTGTCTGTGTCGAATGATGCTAATTTTCAATATTGTTTATCACTAAGCAACTTCACAGTTATCATTTGTCATTTCAGTAAGTAAGATTGACGGTTAAATGAAGTATTATTTAAATTTAAATAATACTTTCAAATACGATTTATAGATAATTTGTCAATTATTTGTTCATGCAATTCGTATATACCTAGTTTTTGGGATGGTCGAACCATCAGAAACTGATTACGTGGGGGTGTGCGAATTAATTCAAGCTGGGTGACTAAATCAACCGGTAAAAAGTTTCGTGAATCCATTATTTCTTCATCAAGTAGAAATTCTTACAAGTTGTTGATTCATATGGTCCTGCGTTGAACTCACATGGGTTCTACATAGTTTTACTACCTGTTAACTTATCCTTAAGCATTATTGATTGAACCATCGACATTTTTCTGATTAGAACAACGAAACCTGTTTTCATTGGAGTGGACATGTCACTGCTGCGTTGTGGGGTTGGATCAGCGCAGCAGGTGTAGGTGAGCTCGTGGAGATGCGACGCAAATTAACTGCGGTCCAATACGCCCGAATGTTTGAAGATATGATGATACCTTCCGTAACAACGAGACCCGTTTCTACAACTTGAAAGCCTATTGTGGGATAAATCCTGGAAATGTGGGTCATACAACGTCACTTGCAGTGAACTCACATGGGTTCTACATAGTTTTACCACCTGTTAACTTATTCTTAAGCGTTGTCGATCAAACCATTGGCATTTTTCTCATTAGAACAACGAGACCTGTTTCTACATCTTAAGAGCCTATTGTTCATGTTAACGGTTGATCTAGATCTTCCAATAATAATCGAATGATTTTTCAAAGATGAGCTTGACAAACAAGAGTAATGATGAATAAATACTCAACGTTGGTCAATTATTTGTTCAAATTGCATTTGCTGTAATCAAACTTCCATAATTAAGTATTTCCTAGACTGTGCAGCCAGTTTATAATATTAGTGAGAAGTAAAAATTCTTACAAGTTGTTGATTCATATAGTCCTGCGCTGAACTCACATGGGCTCTACATAGTTTGACCACCTGTTAACTTATCCTTAAGCGTTGTCGATCAAACCATTGGCATTTTTCTCATTAGAACAACGAGACCTGTTTCTACATCTTAAGAGCCTATTGTTCATGTTAACGGTTGATCTAGATCTTCCAATAATAATCAAATGATTTTTCAAAGATGAGCTTGACAAAAAAGAGTAATGATAAATAAATACTCAACGTTGGTCAATCATTTGTTCAAATTGCATTTGCTGTAATCAAACTTCCATAATTAAGTATTTCCTAGACTGTGCAGCCAGTTTATAATATTAGTGAGAAGTAGAAATTCTTACAAGTTGTTGATTCATATAGTCCTGCGCTGAACTCACATTGGCTCTACATAGTTTTACCACCTGTTAACTTATCCTTAAGGGATCGTCTCAGTGTGAAATTTTCGAAAAATCGATTTTTTTTTTATTGCATTATCGGATAGTATACACTGTAATAAACATTCTCTCAAATTTTCAAATCGAAATTCAAAGTATCACGGTCGCTACAGCGTTTCTGGTAGAAAGGGAACGGAGCGAGACAGCTGCCTCGTCCGCCACTCCGCTCGACCGTTATTCCCTTTGTTTATTTTTCTACCTGCGTGTGTATCCTTCTAGGTACCTACGTTCTATAACTTTCGAAAATAAACTTGTATGGACCTGGCATCGCCGATTGATTGTAAGTAAACGATTTCTCTAAAATTTTCGTACTGTAATCTTTAAACGCGTTTTTCTCAGAATGGTGTTTTTCAAAACGGTTTCCATTCTCAAAGGAAGAGTTTTAAAGATATCTAGTTCCAATTTCGCGAGAACATTTTTAACGTCATTCTTTATCGCGCTATGGAAGCTTTTTTTTTTTTTTGAAAACTTCCTATTTTTTTTTAGGAAAAACTGTCGAAAAAAAGGGCCAAATTCGACACTTTTTGTTCAAACCGCCGCCATTTTGTCAAATTTGAAAAAAAAAAAAAAACCCTCCATAGCGCGATAGCGACTTTCCTACAGATCAATAATCTTTTTGAAATTTTTTTTTCAGATCAAAATTGCGGCCGTCATCGTGGAAACCGTGCAGCACCTTTTTTTTTCACGTGAAATTACAACAATTTTTACAACAATGATGCACTCAATAAATAAACTTAAAAAAAATCATTTTGTATTCTTCATAAACGTATTTATTTATAAAAAAAAAACCGAACCGATTAGTTTATTTGAACATTAAAAAAAAAATTCGCGAAAATCAGTGATTTTTCGGAGGGTCACACTGAGACGATCCCTTAAGCGTTGTCGATCAAACCATTGGCATTTTTCTCATTAGAACAACGAGACCTGTTTCTACATCTTAAGAACCTATTGTTCATGTTAATGGTTGATCATGATCTTTCAATAATGATAAAATAATTTTAAAAGATTAGCATGAATAAAGTGGTGTTCTTCTCTCATTGACTTCGTTTTATTGTAATCATCTAGGAATCCAACGTTACATGTATTTTCATTTAAGTAATTTAATTAGTTGTTAACTTGTGCCAGATTTGTTATTGGAGATATCTTAGCCGAAGCGAGCATTGAAGTGAGAATATATGGTTCAAGTACAGAAGGCTGTCTCAGTTGGACCCAAGATTTGATAATGCAGCGTGTATCCGACACTTGGGATTCTTCGCCCAAGTGCTCTGAATACATTGTCAAAATTTTCATAGCTGGCGAACATCATTGGTGGGTAACTCCTGTTCTAGGCTTGAGTTGGAAATTTTAGGTGCAGATCTTATATTAGTGTCACCCAGTTTCACCTAACACTTCAGGAGGATTAAGAATCGATCGGATTTCATGACAGAATATCACAGTAAGTTTCATTAGGGCCCTCCTATACCCCTTTAAACACTTCACGAGAACTAGGTTAATTTAGGAGCCACCTAATTCGGAAGCACATTCGCGCATTTTGGGGTTATCCGATGTGACGATTTTATTAATCACCTGTTAGGTTAGTGAATTAACGTTCTCTGAAAGAAAACAAACAGAGCTGATTCATCGCTCGACAGATGTCTGAATTTCATACCAACTTGAAAACGATTTTAAAACAAACGCGTATCAACGTGTACGTTTGGTTGCAGGATCACCTTACCGACGGTGCGTCAGGTTCTCTTTGGCTGACTGTACCATGTGTTATCAAAAAACGGAACGTACAGAGAAAGGACGGAGGTTCACAGTTCCAAAGACAGTCCCTCCCTCTAGGACACATGATGGTATATTCAAAGATATGATTGAAGCCCACAATTTGAGAAATGAAGAGAATGAACAAAAGCGAGTGGTAAAGAGAGTTAACGGATCATCTGCTCTTATGGCATTGCTATACTTCAACCTTATTTTAGGAATGGTTCCTGATTATATGCATGCTATCCTACTTGGAGTGATCAGATATCACATGGAATTGCTCATGACTTCAATGGGAAAGAAATATTACATAGGGTTGGCGCACAAAATAGCTGTGATTAACGAGCGATTATCGAAAATTCAGCCACCACGATCCATAACAAGAACTCCAAGGAGCTTGAATGATATGAGTTTATGGACGGCATCGAAGTGGCGATCATGGCTAATATTTTATTGTGTGCCGTGCCTTGATGGAATATTGAAACTTAAGTACATACAGCACATGGGTATACTTTCCGCAGCAGTCAATATTCTTTTGAAAAAATCTGTATCTCGTGAGGAGATAAATACTGCTCATACTCTTCTAGTAAAGTATGTTTTTCTGTTTGAAAAATATTTCGGTGCTAGTAGCATGGTTTATAACGTTCACCTGTTAACTCACCTTGCTGAAGGTGTTCTGAGTTGGGGTCCACTATGGACACATAATTGTTTTTCGTTTGAAGGTCAAAATCGACACTTGCTTCAGCTTACTAAAAGCCCTGGCCATGTTGCCAAACAAGTGGCCTGAAAGTTTCTGTCTTTCAATTCTTTACCAATTCTGTGTGATATGTATGCTTCTACAGATGTCACACTGGATTTTTGTGAATCGATATGTGGCAAATCATTTAAATTCCTCGTTCGAAGCAATTGTGGGGTGGTTCTTCCGGGAAAAGGTGTTTCAAAGGTTCTCGAAGAAAACGAACAAAACTGCTTGAGGGAACTTGGCTGGGATCCTGTTGAAGTCACGTCATTACAAAGAATGATTTATAGACATATTCGGTACTGCACATCGGCGTATGCAGCTGGTAAGAAGACGAACGATTCAGTTGTGTGTGTGCGAGGCGGAGGGTTTGGAAAAATATAGGCTATAGTAGTCACACCTGGAAACAATATGGGCGAGGTGTTTGTTTTGCTGAGGGAAATCGTTGTTGATAGGAAACCACTCTTAGCAAATGATCACCTCAAGCTCAATCACATAAAAAAAGTTTTAGCGGAAGGTAGGCTTATTGCTGTTACCCCGGAAGATATCGATTCGCAGTGTGTATCAATAAGACTTGAAAAAGGTGATTATCTAAGCAAAATGCCGTATGGGTGTTATGGAGATTGAAGTTGTGATCAGCCCTCCAACTTCCACTGAATGTATAGTTAATCGATACTTGTATGTTTGTTGCTATCATGTCTATATTAAAAAAAAATTTGAATATAAGAATCCAAAGTCGACTTTGTGTGTTATCCTATAGATTCCCTTTAACCTGACTCATTTGATGAGCATGCGATTATATCAAGTACAATTCCTCTCAAAATGAGAGCGGCCTTCTCACTATTTAGGACGTGAAATATCAAATGTACAAGTGGAATAAAATAATCCCATAACCGACTCACACCCCTCTTATTCTAGATGGTTCATTTCCTAATATTTTTTAGTGCGGGCCAATAGCTGAAAGCCAGTAACTATTATTCACTGATTTTTATTGGTTTTTACCGAGTTGAAATTTGGAGAGCGCAATAGGAAAATGCAGTATTCGAGATTTGAAAATAGACAAAATATGCGCTCCACACAAAATCAATCAATATAAGAATATTGTTTTTATTCGTCGTGAAAGTAAGTATATCCAAATGTAGGGGAAGTCCGGGCAAAGCGGATAATGGCTAGTTTTTTTAAGTTATAGTAGATAATGCCATATCACTTGATTCCATCGATTAATCGATCGTTTTCCGACGCCATGACAGTGCTAGTCAGTTGTTGCAAACAACAATACGTCTGTGGTAAGGAATTCTGCATTTTTCATAGTTTTCTTACGATTTTTGCCAAAGTATTTATGTGAATTATGGGTACTTATTATTTAGCAATTCAAATTTACCTTACCTGATAGTCAACGCTATGGATTACCCTCTTCTATGATAGGTTAACTTTTATTAATATTTGGCTTCAACAATTGTTCTCATCAAGTTGATTTCGAAAAAGAGATACCGGGCAAAGCGGTTACGGGCAAAGCGGATCTAAAGAAAGGCGTGGAGAAATAGTCCTGCGCCTAGTTTGCAGTGAAGACTATGTTGGGCCGGTAAAACAAGACTGGATTCAATGTAGTCAATGTCTGAAATGGGTCCACGAAGCTTATACATCCTGCTTGGGCTGTGGAAGCTTCTCCGTGATGAATGTGAAGACTGATACATAGATTTTGGGGATATTTACTTCGCTCGTATGTAGTATCCGCTTTGCCCGGCTGTTTCGGTAACGTACTGATAACTGTTGTGCTCGTTTTCGTTAATTGCACAGGTTTGAATTTTAAGTTTCAATTATTTTATTATTTTGTGCTGAGAGATAATAGTATAATAAGTAGGTATATGCTTAAATTGGGTTGCAATTGTAACAGTTTGCTTGTTTTATTACTAACTTTCCTTAACGGATTCGCTTTGCCCGGACTTCCCCTACATGAAATATACGTGCACTGGGTGGGCAACTTCAGCGGTAAAGTATTCTTCCAGTGCAATAAATAGGAAGTACGAGATGATGGATATATATAATGCGCCGGGAATGTGTAGGAATATTTCTCAAGGAAGTTGAAATTTGATGTGCGCGAAGTGTGCACAAACTAAGATATAAAAGTGTCTGCTGAAGTGAGTACGAATCTTTTTTGGAGGAATAAGAAAGTAACGTGGACGAGGTGTGTGCAAGCTGAGACGAAAGAGTGTGCGTTAGGTGTGTAGGAATGTTTATCGAAGAAATCGGAAAGTAACGCGCGTGGAGTGTGCACAACCTGACATATGAAAGTATATGCTGAAATGTGTACAAATGTTCATCAACGGAACGCGAATGTAACGTGGGTGGGGTGTGGAGAACCTGAGACGTGGAATTATGCGCAAGGTTTGTAAGAATGTTGATCGAAGAGATCGGAAGGTAACGTGCACGGAGTGTGCACAAACTGAAATATGAAAATGTGTACTGAAATGTGTACCAATGTTCATCGAAGGAACGCCAAAGTAACGTGGGTGCGGTGTGGACAAGCTGAGACGCAAAAGTGTGCGCAAGGTTTGTAAGAATGTTCATCGAAGAAAACGGAAGGTGACGTGCTCAAAGTGTGCACTAACTGAAGAACGAAAGTGTACATAAAGTGAGTACGAATGTTTTCCAAGAAGATGCGAGACTAATGTACACGAAATGTGCACAAGTTGGGAAATAACAGTGTGCGTGGACTACGCTGGGAGCGTCTAGGGCTCATGATGTGCATGGAACGTTCGCAGAGGTGACAGAACATTTTACGAAACGTGCAGACACTTCCCAAACAGATCTTGAACACGTCGTTTCACAGTTCATTTTCGCCAGGGTAAAATCAAAGCTTACAAGACACATTTTTTGCCGTTACCTTGCCAAAATGACACGCCCACTCGCAACCGCTCGCTGCAACGTCCTGCATGGCACTTGCTGTACTTACGTAATAGCCCCCCTTATAAGTGTTGCTTTTGGTGCGTAACCCCATAAAAATACTTGCAATCTACCGAGTAATTGAGCTGTTACTACTTACCCCTGTTACCTTTAGCCCCGGTCTCCCTAGATGCCGCAGGAAAATGGGGGATAGATGCCGCATGATTATCCCATATCTTCTCTTTCATTTTCTTTTATAAAAATGCCTCGTTAATACGCCCGTAAGAGCAACGCTCCGCAGCGAGCCTGCTGTACAGAAAATCAATTATCAGAAGCTGTGACCCTGCTCAAGGATGGATTGATAACCCAAAGAGAGGCGTTATAGACGGTATAATGTCCCAGTACGAACATTGGTTCGTCGAATGAAAAGTGGGAATCTAATCAAAGGAACTCTTGGACCCCAAGGTTGCTTGGGTGCGGAGAATGAAAAAAGGTTGGTGGCTCACATCTTAAAGTTGGCGGAGGCTGGCTTCGGTACGCACCCTGGCTTATGAATTTGCTGCGAAGCTGAATTTGTACCATAAGTTTTCAGCTGAAAATTGTGAAGCTGGAAGAGATCGTTTTTGGAGAGACACCCTGCACTATCAATACGTCAGTCGGAGGGATTATCAGTTGCCAGAGCTCAAGGCATGTGTAAACAAGAAGTTGATCAATATTTCAAACTTTTGGAGGAGGTATTGCATAAAAATAATATTTACGAAAAACCTAAACACATATTCAACATGGACGAATCTGGTATACAGCTCATAAATAAACTAGGGAAAGTTATAACAAAGAAAGAAGCCAAGGACGTCCACGTTTTAACTACTCGCGAAAGAGGTGAGAATACCTTCTTAACCGGTTCACTGGTAATAGCACATATGTGTGCAAAAAAAAAAGTTCCCTAAAGTGCATATAAGTGCATATTATGCACTTATATGCACTTCAGGACACTTTTTTTTTTTGCACATATATGTGCCATCACCAGTGAACCGATTAATAGTGTTACACGCACCTCATGTAAATATTTCCAAGGCGCATACACGCCACTCACATAAGAAAACAACAGCCACGCATCACCGCCATCCACGGTTAAAACTCACGATCCCGCGTCTCGCACAGGGGCGAAAAACAATTGCAGAGCAGAGATAATTCTCTCGCAATCAAAGTAACATTCTAGAAACCTTATTAGTCATAGATTTTTCATGTTGAATCAGCGAAACGGACCACGACGCTGAAGCCGATCCCCCGAAGCGGAATATCTGTACCTACTCGCTAATAAATGAAAACTATATTTTTGTTCCTCTTGAATCCAAACGAAGAAATTTTTATATATATATTCGCACTCATTAATAACCCATCGGGGTTCTTCACTCCGTATTGCGACCCCTCCTGGCCTCCAGAACTACTACACCTCGTAGCGGTCCAGCTGCAGATGGTCCAGAAAGAAAAAGAAATAATCTAGTCCAGTAAAAATAGGTCTGAAATGCATGTTTCATGTCAAAGAGCTAATTTTTTGGGGGAAGTTGCATTTGAACCCCCCAAAAGTTCGTGCAAAGCGGTAAAGTTCTCAGCCCCCGGAAAGGGGTTGAACAAAATTAAAAACTACCCCGAAAATGCATTTTTGGCAAATAACTCAAAAACGGGGGAAGATATAGAAAAAAGTCTTAAGAGAAAATTGTAGAGAACAAAATTTCGCATAAAAAAGCTCGAAAAGGTTTCACCTCTACTCCCCATAGTTTAGCCGTAGGGGTAGACGCAAAGCGTAGAAAGCGACAGATATGTATACGTTTGCGCCGCTCCCACTCATTGCAGCCTTCGTCATGCTCGCGTGCATGTGTCACTCCATAAACCAAACGAGTGCGATTGAAAAGATGTTTTGTTTTCTCAATGATTGCGAAAATCTCGATCGGAGAATGAAGTACATACAATTATTTTGATTCTTCGCCGATTCACGGAGAGAAATTTTGAAGCAAATTTTTTTTTATTCATCAAGCAGTTGAATCACTTCATACCTTTCTCTCATTGTCCTGTGATACTTTTATAGAACCAAAATGCAAAAATAATAAAAAATAGACAAGTGAACTTTTTCGGTCTTGATTATTTTTTTTTTTATCATGAGATGGTTTTTCACAGGCTCTCGAGAGTCGGATGTTCTCAACTAGGACACTTTTAATCACTATCCAAAGTAAAAAATGTGAAGACGCTATGGAATTAAGGATGTATGGGCAATACACTCCATTTTAGCTAACTTTAAATTGGCGCGGAGTGATTTTTATGCTGAATACTCGGGAAAAATTATTTAATTTTCTGAAAACGGGCTACCGAATCAATGCAAAAATAATCAGGTGAGAATCAGATATGTTTCCCCGTTCACCTAGAATTTTTTTTTTTTTACGATTTTTTTCTCGATATTCGGGAAAGGTCATTTAATTTTTTGAGAACGGGCTTCATAATCAATGCAAAAATGATCAGGCGAGAATCAGATATTTTCCCCCGTTGACCTAAAAAGTTCCAGATTTTTTTCGTGATTTTTAACACGGACATAATTTTTTTTACCATTTTTACCCGTAAGAACACATGTTATTTTGTCGATTTCTGTAATCCAATTTTCTCCTAAACAAGCTTCCTAGAAGCTTGAAATTTTTGTTGAATTTTTTCTAGGATAAAATCTATAGATGCAAATTTTTTTAAATTTTTCCCATCATTTTTGCTGTGATGCCCATACATCCTTACGACTGAAAATCTCCGTGAATCGGCGGAGAATCAAAATAATTGTATGTATACTTCATTCTCCGATCAAGATTTTCAGCAATTATTGAGAAAACAAAACATCGTTCTCAATCGCACTCGTTTGGTTTATGTAGTGACACATGCACGTGAGCATGACGGAGGCTGCAATGAGTGGGAGCGGAGCAAACGTATACATCTGTCGCTTGCTACGCTTTGCGGCTACCCCTACGGCTAAACTATGGGGAGTAGAGGTGAAACCCTTCAGAGCTTTTTTATGAAAAATTTTGTTCTCTACAACTGTCTCTTGAAACTTTTTTCCATATCTCCCCTTGTTTTGGAGTTATTCGCCATAAACGCATTTTCGGGATAGTTTTTAATTTTTTTCAATCCCTTTCCGGGGGCTGAGAACTTTACCGCTTTGCATGAACTTTTGGGGGGTTCAAATGCAACTTCCCCCAAAAAATTAGCTCTTTGACATGAAACATGCATTTCAGACCTATTTTTACTCGACTAATCGAATGGATCACCCGACTGCAGCCAATTACTCTTGAGCCACAAAGGGTGCAGCCACCTCGCCGAGATACCCGGAACGTTTCCCTAAAGCCAGCATCACCTCGTCGAGACACCCAAAGTTCCTCCACGAAACCGGTGTGTCCACCTCGTCGAAAGGCCACCATCCAGCCTGATAACACGACTACCCAGGCCATAACCAGACGAGCCACGAGACCACCTCGGGTAGAATCAGGGAGGAAACAAACACCCGTAGTTAAAACACCTTCCGCCCGGAGGAATCCAGCAACGCGGACGAAGATCAGTCCGATCACAGTACCCCGGCCCGAACGCGTGGTACCCACTATACGGGAAATTCTCATCCTCGCTCCAGCTCGAAAGCCTCGCGGGGCATAAAGCAAATAAAAATCATCTCCTTATTTTTTGTAATCTCCGATCTTCTACCTTTTTCTCTCTTCCCGGGGTGAAACTCACCCCACCCCCCAAAACTAACCACAGCTAAAAAGCAACTACGCAGTGAGCGGAGAGCCGCCCTCCCGAGGCCCCCTCTCCCTAGCATCAATAGCTTGTTGTAACGCAGAAGGGACATTTCTTCGCCCGGTACTCATATTGAAAGGAGTCAACAAGAAACCAGAATTTGCCGATGGACTTCCCCATGGCTCAGACGTTTACATGAATAGGAAATCATCCTTCATCAACTCAGATCTATTCCTTCGGTATTTCTCCGGAGAGCCGCCCTCCCGAGGCCCCCTCTCCCTAGCATCAATAGCTTGTTGTAACGCAGAAGGGACATTTCTTCGCCCGGTACTCATATTGAAAGGAGTCAACAAGAAACCAGAATTTGCCGATGGACTTCCCCATGGCTCAGACGTTTACATGAATAGGAAATCATCCTTCATCAACTCAGATCTATTCCTTCGGTGGTTGAAAGAACATTTTATCCCACGTAAACCTCCTGGAAAGGTACTCTTGGTCTTAGACGGCCACACTTCACATAACAATGCTATTGATATGCTCGAAGTTGCAGAACAAAATGATATCATCCTGCTATGCCTGCCAAGTCACACTACACAGGTGATTCAGCCCGTGGATAGATGCTTCTTCGGACCTTTGAAAACCTACTTCAATCAGGCAGCACATCGATGGATTCGTAGCCACAGCAACAGAAATCTAACCAGATATCAAGGTGGACATCTGCAAGGTGGATCAAGCGGTGAGGCTTGGTCAAAAGCAGCATCGGTTGGGAACGGTGTGGCTGGATTTACGAGCACTGGAATATTTGCTTTCAACCCCAGCATAATTCCGGATCATTTGTTTTTTCAATATCTGATACAGCTGTACGTTCGGATGGTGCGGCGACCGCTTTCGCTGAAGGACAAGCAGCCGTGACGACATCTCGAAAAGCAAAGACTGCGGCAGTTCTTGAAGATAAGTCAGCGGTAGATCCAAAAGTGAATACTCTACCAAAATTTTCCCCCCGTTAAGAAGCTACCGAATCCTATGACATCTATCTCATCGTTGACCATAGGCAATGAGTCGTCTCTACTCGTCCTTCCAAGCATCTGCATGAATCTTGCCCTATACCACACGTCACGGAATATAACACCAAGAGAAAACAATCTGCTGCAATTTCAACCACTCAGGACAACATAGTTCTGAAAAAATGGAAGCTCCAGAGTAAAATTGATTTGGAAACACTCACAGCGAAGAAGACGAATAACCCAAAACGAAAAAGGGCTCAAACCAAAGATAGCAAGAATTCTTCTGGGTCTGAGAACCATATTCCTAAGAAGAGAATATGTACGACTAAGAACTTGAAAAAAATCAAAACAGAAAATGGTGAATCCAATAATTTGAAACAAGAAACAATGTCGCAAGATTCAAGAGAAGATCCTGTGCCGAATGTTGGGAAAATTATTATAAAACAACAAAAATCGACGACTGGATCAGGTGCAAAGAGTGCAATAATTGGCTGCACGAGAATTGCACGCTGTACAAACAATTGTGCAACAATTGTGGAGACGAGATGCCCGAAAAAGGCATTTGAAACCGTGAGGCATCTCCCCACTACTGCGGCATCTCATAGGATGTGGGAGAGATGCCACTTCTCATTGTTTCTTGTTCACATATATTTCATAAACAAATAAGAGTTTATCTATATTTTGTCAAGGCCACATCGGAGTAGATACTTTGAAAAATGGTCACTAGGGTGGTCCTTATTTGGGGATCAGACGAATTTTAATCGAAACGCCCCCCAAAACGGTTCCAAATATTAAAAAAAAAATATGTCAAATTTTCAATTTTTTATTTCAATGGGAACACATGCCTCAACGAGTTTTTGATTTTTTTTTTGTTTCACTAAATTCATAGCTGAGGCATAGAAATGCATGGGCAGAAATGATAGTTAGCATTAGGAAATGCAAATCGATTATGTAAAAATATAAACGATTGGTAGGTGAAACATTTTCATCGCATTTTACAACTGAAGTGATCGAAAACCTCTAAATTTTTAGTCACAAAATATCTACATTTTTATATGAACAATTCGAATCTAGTAACAAATATTATTTTCCGGTACAAAGATTCTTTTTTAGCAATAAAATAAGCAAATTAATAAGAGTAATGATACTACAGCATATTACAGACGCGTTTACAGATTTTTGGAAAGGGTTCGGTAATACGGAAATCTGCATAGTTTCTTCTATGTTCCAAGACAATTTGCACAATGAACTGTTTCTGTTGTTCATTTTAGTTGGATGATCATCATAGTCTTCAATTGATTCAACGGCTCTTTCAGCAGTGGCGTTGACAACTTTCAATTTTTCAACTATGTTGAGGCATTAGTTATAATCCGAATTCCGTTATTGAGGATCGTTTTCTCGGAATCCTTGATTGATTTCGAATGTATCAAAAATCAACATTTTCAGGACATGTGTTAGGAGTGAAGTTAGTCACGCTTTAGAAAAAAAAAAAACTCTAGAAAAACCAATGAAAACACTGCTAAAAAGAATGAAGTAAAAACTTGGATTGTCCATGTAAAAATAATTCGAAACTAAGGAATATTGTCTCCCTTACGATTCGTCATCAATTGTTTCTGTGGAATACGAAAATGAATAACGGAAAAAAAATTCAATTTTCACTTGTTCATATTTTCACATGACTGATTTGTATTTCATAACCCCAAATGTCAGTTTTCTCACGAATTTCTATCCATCAGCAATGAATTTGTTGAAAAGAAAAGAAAAAGCTAGTTAGGGCATGTCTTCCCATGGGAATAAAAAATTGAAAATTTGACTTACTTTTTTTTTCAATACTTGGAACCGTTTCAACTGGGGGGCGTTTCAATTAAAATTCGTCCGACCACCAAATAAGGACCACCCTATGGGTCACTAATAAATATGTTCGTTACTATCTATTTTTGTGGAAGTTATGAATTTTATCCAAAAAGTACGGCATCTCTCGCACTTTACCCTACTTTTGATGAAATGGCTTTGACGCCAGAGATATATTTTTATTCGAAATTAAAACAAATGGTTGGTCCATGTACAAAAATTCAAGTCATCATGGTTCGTCGCCTCTTTGGTAACTTGTACTATGTGTTCAGATGATGTGTATTTAATTCTACTTTATTTAAATAATCTGTTCCTGTATTTCAACCAGGGCTCACGTTTAATAATATTTATTTTTGTGGGACCTTATGCCAGGGCGCTTGGAATGAATCGTCGGGTCTAATTTTCAAGTATCTTTTCGAATGGGTAGAGAGTAGTGGGAATCAATTAAATGCGGATTTCTATATAACGAGAAAACAGATAGTTCAGTCCTGTTTTATTAGTAATGAAGTTTATAAGTTATATATGGGAAGTTTTTTTAAGAACTATGAATATAAATGTGAGTTTAAGCAGTATCGTACTGGTTTTCTTTATGGGTATTTCAACCTAGAGGTATATGAGTAATATTCCGATACATGAAGTTACGATATTAATATTAGGTTATTTTGCTAAATGAAGCTGTGTGTCTACGCACTATTGGGAAGTCTAGCACTTTGACACTCTCTCTGGCGGATAAATTATGAACTAGTGCAAGTAGGTCGAAGTTTCCTGCCCCAACCCTCGCCACACACCGTTGGACCTACAAGTTTTGTATTCGCGCTCTGGCGGACTACTGAGAAACTAATGCAAGTAGGTCGAAATCTTAAGCTCCGCTTCTGCTAGACTTCCCAATAGAATTTCTGGTTAATACGGAATAAAATGGTGATTTTTAGATGGAAATCAAAAAGCAAGTGATTTGAAATGATGCTGGCTTTTTGTACAACGGATCGGACAGACAGGAAAGCCGAAACAGACGAGGTAGCTTCGCCGTTGTAAGAAAAGCAAAGGACGAAGTCAGGACAGGAGTAGAAGCCGAAACACACTACCCGTGCCGACGCCCGACATCCATCAATCACAGAGGACGAAATCTCTAGGAAGTAGATTCTGCTTAGGTCGGCCACGAGCCAGGTACTTGAATAGGGTTGGTAGTTACTTTGTTTGCGAGAAAGGTTCTCGCGAGGGCCCCAGCGCTGGGCCGGGATTCGGGTGCGCGCCGCTGCTAAGAGATGGCGCGCGCGAGAATCCCGTCCTACGCAGCTGATATCTACTTAAGGGGGTATGTACAGCTTTGGAGGAGTTGAAATTTCAAAAAAGAAATTGATCTTTTTCTGCGACTTGAGGACTCTGACAAAATTCAAAAAAATCATGATGTTTAAGGGGGGTTCAACCCTCATTACGCATATTTTGCATCATGTATTACCTTCAGTCTAATGGTGGCTACGCTGAAGAGAAAAAAATACAAAGTAACTCGGTTGTCGTAAAGAATCAGGACCACCGTTGGATCAATCTTGAAATGCTTGGTCCTCAATTGTTCATAGAAGATGCCTCTATCGTATGAACGTAGGGATTTTTGATATTGCAAAAATTACTCGAGTCATTCAAATTTTTCGATTTGTTTTTTGCAATTTTCAAATTTTTCTCACTTTTTTGCCAGTATCTCAATCAAAAATGTGTTTATCAAAAAATCCTATGTTCAAACCGTAGAGGAAAGTCTTGTGAATAATTGAAGACCAAAAATTCCAGAATCGATCCAACGATGCTGCTGATTCTTTACGACAACCGGTCAAAATATTCATTCTCCAGAAATCAACTTTCAAACTTTTTTATTAATTTTTTTTTTTTATTTCCTACTTTTCCCAGAGAAGAAAATGTAGTTACAGGAAATCAAGTTTTAAGATTTTCAGTTAGAAGACTTAAAATTTTTGACGAGAAAATTTATCCGGCGTCACGGGAATCGAACCCGCGCCTTGTGAATAATTAGAGACCAACAAATTCTAAATCGATTCAACGGTTGATTTTATTCTTTACGTAAACCAACCAAAATCTTGGTTGTTCGGGAACTGACTTTTAAACTATTTATGGCTATGAAGATTTGGGACGCTGAACACGATGCTACAATATGCTCTATGCTGGCGAGCGTAACTCAACATTTGATAAGAAATATTTTTATACGGTTTGCCATCCTTCTTTTTGATCCGGGCTGTGGACCGGCACGGGCGAAGTTAAAACCTTGTTTTTCGACGATGGCAACGTCGTGAGCCACCTTGTTCTTAAAAGGCTCCCGGCCCATACATAGGGCCTTCCAGCTCAATGGCCTCCTCCCGCTGCTCCATACGTAACTGCCTGAGAGCAGTACGAGCTTACTTCGGTCTTTGTTCCGCACGCCTCTCAGCAGCCTCGATACGGACTGAATCTTCCAGTTTCGCTGCAGCGATTGCATGACGCCCTGGCTCTACGGAGATCTTTTGCATTATATCTAGCATGCCTCGCTGACCTACTGAGAAAGTGATGGCGGCGATGTTGGCAGCTACTTGAACCACGTCACGTCCGGCAAATATGGTTTTCGGACAAAGCTTCCAAATCAGGCTGTTGAGAGATTCGTTAGCATTTTGTGTCTTACCTCCTGTGCACCGCTTCAGTAATGCGTCGTCACTCAGATCAACAAAGATTGGTCTTATCTCGTCCATGACCGCTTGTGGGAGAACAGCTCGGTATTTGAAATTCTCCACAGTTCCAGCCGCAACCGCCTGCTGATACTTACACCAAGAACTGTCACCCTCGGGGCAGAGGTGGTGCTGCGGATTGTCATCGTTCGAGGCCTTGTGGTACCATATGGCCCAAATGGCTTTCTTCATGCCTTCAACTGACTTAGGGTTACCACGTATTGCCTTGCCGTAGTAGGACTGCATCTGGTCAATAATATTGTCAGTCAGTCTACCTTTTCCTCCTAGAGTCTTGCCATCAGATAAAGTTCGGCCCCTCAGCCGAGTCTTCAGCTTTCGCATCCGGGATCTCAACCTCTTTTGGACATGGCCGCAGCACTCGAGCTTCGTAATGTTGACATTTGGTCCATAGGGCTGTGCCTTCACGACGCTGGCATAGCTTTTCGTATCGCCATCACCGATGTACCCAACGTACTTCGCACCATGAACTTCCTCGGATCGTCTGAAAATTCTGACCATGCCATTTACCGCCATTGCTCCGGACGAACCCTGGTGATTAGCCTTACAGTTCTTCTGGTGACTGTGATACCAAGTCTTCCACCTGTCAGCGGTCTGCTTGCCCTTCCAGTTTGCACGTGCCTTACAAAACCGTGATAGAACTTCAAGATCTACAACTTTACCTGTCTCAGTTCCAATCACCGTACATACGCCGTTCAAGGAGCTGTAGCCACGTTTTTGCCAAGTACCGTCACATTGTACAGTAATCGACCGGCTTTCTGGCTCGTCTGAAGCTCGGATTTCTTCCTCGACAGCTGCATGCATCATCAATTTTGCCACATCAGTTGTTGCCTGCACTAATCTGCTCATTACTCGGTTATGGGTGGATGCTTTCACAGGGGGAGGGAGGTCCATCAAACCACAGAACTTCACAAGGTTTGCACGGTTCCGACCTACACACCTGCTTGCTAAGATGGATCGCCGATTGATTTCGAACACATTATTGTTCTTACCGATCATTTTGCAGCTGTTGAATGACGGACTGGTGGGACATTTTCTGCATTCAATTTTATAGGTGCCACCTAGTCCTTGAACCCTCACTTCTTTGATGCGTATGTCACTGCCACATCTATTACAGTCAGGGCCGCCACAAGGTAAGTCGGAGCCCAGGGCAGCAGGAATACTTGCGCCCCCCCCCCCCCCCCCCCAGCCCACCAACAGTACTGAATCATTAATTTTGTCTGAAATCGGTGAATTACAGGAAAAAAAAAACTTCATGGAGTGACAAAATTTTTGTATATTATAGAAGAACCTTCATTTATTACGGTAAAAAAAGTTATAAACAAGAGTTTTAATGACCACAACAAGACGAAGCTTTACATCGGAATTTTTCGAGCCTTGGCGTTCGCGAATGACGCGGTAACTTCTCCAAAATTTAATTTGCGAGCTTCATTATTTTCTATGGAAAGCATAGCAAGTGCAGTTAGCCGGTCATCATACATCGTAGAGCGCAGATACGTCTTAATAAGTTTTAACTTGCTGAAGCTCCGCTCCCCACTAGCGACCGTTACCGGAATTGTTAGAAGAACACGCAGGGCAGTCCAAAGATTTGGAAACAAATCCTTGAGATCGGCGTTTTTGATCCGTTTCAGGACTTGAATTGGAGTTGCCGTCGGATTCTCCTCATCAACAATCGATTCAACGTGTTGCAGCTCATTAAACAATTCTTTTGCATTTATATCAGACACGCCTTCACTAGTAAGTAGTATTTGAAGCGCTTCACAACATTTAATAAGTTCAGTTCTTCCAGGAAGATTTTTCAAATTGTAAAGAAAACTCCAATGCTCATGATATTTGTCAAGCTGTGAAAATCGTTCATTTAAAGACATGCTTAGAGTGTCTATCAAAGGATAAAACACATCTCTCTTGAAATCCTCTTCAGGTGATGTATGTAAGTCTTCACGACTTTCGTAGGAAAATTGACGTTTCTTCGTGCGGCGGCGATTCAAAGGAAATATGGGATCAATCTCCAATTCTGCAGCGACTTCTCTCGCTGTTGTAATCGAATCATTAAAACCCTTCTCCCGAAATGTTGTAACGAAATTTATACATTTTTTCATTTGAGTCGTTGCCAACGAAATATCTGCCGTTTTTCCTTGAAGGGTCTTGCTCGCCAGATTCACCTCGAAGAGTAGTTCATGCCAAATTATCAAACATACTATAAATGAAAATTCCTCCATATGTCTGATAAGTGATTCTACTTCAGATGCGATTTTGGGATCATCCGTGCTCTCCCCCAGCTGTACCAAAGCGTCGCGAACTTCCGCATACTGGTAACGAACCGATTTCACAGAATTGATTCGTGCTGCCCAACGAGTCTCGCATACTTGCTTCACAGTAAGGCTTTTCACGTGCTCGCTAATAATACACCAACGCTTGACTGATCCCACGAATATAGTATATGAACGTTGGAGAACACCAAAAAGTGATGTCGACTTGACAGATGATTTGGCCGCGTCGGAAATAACCAAGTTCAGGCTATGACAACCACAAGGAATGAAATTGGCCCGAGGATATTGTTTCAAAATGCGTGCCTGAACCCCCTTATGAATTCCCGCCATATTCGCGCCATTGTCGTAGCCTTGGCCTCGACAATTATTCATATCCAAACCGCATGCAGCAATCTCCCGGAACAGCAAATTTGTGAGTGCTTCACCTGTGGACTGTCTGGCGACACTATAGCCAATGAAACTTTCCTCAATTGTGATATTTCCGTTGATATCCTTCTCTTCGTGGACATATCGAATTGTCAGCGACGCCTGCTCTTTATGACTAATGTCCGGTGTACAATCCATAAGAACGGAAAAGTATTTCGAGCATTTTATTTTATCGATGATAACCTGTTTGACTTTTTGTGCTAGCAGACCGATAAGCTCATTCTGGATAGACCACCCTAGCATATGAACACGATTTTCATGTTTCTCTACCTGCCGAATATGATCCATCATCACGTTGTCAAACTGTCCTAAGAGCTGAACCAATCCAAGAAAATTTCCATTGTTTTTTGTGTTTAATGTCGATGACGAACCGCGAAATGCTATGTTATGTTCTGCCAAATACAAGATGATTGCGATTATTCGCTTCAATACCGCTTGCCAGCGTGCAGCTTCGGTTCGAACTTGATCCATTAGTTCACGATTAATTGACGAATCTCCTTTTAGCCGTGATTCTGCCTCAACCCAGTGCTGCATGTATTTGAAGTGTCCCGGTGAAGTTTCATGTGAATAAAGTCGTTCTCCGATATGCTTCCAACCGCTGTTACCGGATTTCTGCCCAAACTGAGATTTTGAAAGTGAATCGAAGAGACGACAACAGAAACAAAATACTGAATCGGCAGTCGTCGAATAAACTAACCAGCGCCTTCGTATTTTTTCACCATTGTCAAGACGACGATATTGAAAATCGTTAGAAAAAAGACGCTTTTCTGCGTTTTGGGGATATTGATTATTCGATTCATTTAATGGCATAGGTCCCATAAGAACCAATTGATCTCTTTGCCCTTTTGTTAAATTTCCAGGCCCAATGTATGGGTCGTTGGAGAGTAGCGTAACTGGATCACTATTTACTTCAGTAGAGAATTCAGTACTTGACGGTTTTGGATTTGAAGCAGATATCTCTGTGGAATCACAAGATCCAAAAAATATTTCATTATTGTTTCATCGAGTTCTTTTTTAGCATTCTTGATAACATTTTGAACCAATTTTACTGCCTGATGTGACTCTTCTTCGGAAATAATTGAGTCTGATGGAACCGTCGTATCTGTGTTGGAAATACCATGACTTGTACTGTTCATTTCCGTATCAGGCCGTTGTCGTAAAGCTATTGAAGATGAAGTTGCAGCACTATAAAAGCTTGTCAGTTTTGGGACTTTTCAAAGTAGTATTTCATGTGCTACCTCTTCTTCTCTAGCGAGCTTACGCCTTCGCGCACCCGAAAGTTTTTTTTCACATAGTAATTAATTATAAGTTTTACTCGGTTAACTCACTCATTGACACGGGAGTATCGCAGCCTTAAGAGAATTCCAAAGATATTTCGTAATAAACCATGCACATAGTATATTACACTGGGAGATTATTATGTATATTTATGACAGTGTTGTCGTATTAAAAGTAATCTTCATCAAATTCTCTCCGTGTATCAAACGTGCGCCGACACCTCTGGAAAACACTGTCCACTGCATTTGATGTGAATCACAACGTATGAATATATGATACCAACAACTATTACCTACTGTAGAAGTGCGAATCAGCCCTCAAGGTTAAAAAAATTTGACTTCCCTGAAAATTCAAAATTTACCGCCCCATATAGGGGAGAGTTGGCATTATTGGACCACCACCTAAATTGGACCGTTTCAGTTTGGTAATTTTTTGCAACTGTATCTTCTCAAATTTGAGAAATGTAAAAATGGATACCATCAGTACTAGAAATTCTCTAAACATTCCTATTTTTACAATGCTCACAATCGAAGAGATACTGTTGCAAAAAATTACCAAACTGAAACGGTGCAATTTAGGCGGCGGTCCAATAATGCCAACTCTCCCCTACTCGCTCATGTCTATGAAATATGTCTTATCACTCTTATCACTGCTCAAGCTCATTCGCCATTACTTTTTCACGAGGCGCCATCTGCCGAGATGTAGATGTCCTCATATAAGCAAGTCCTTCTAAATATGGGATGGTAGCATTGAGTCTCTGCTTCCACCGTCGGATAGAGCTAGCGTGTATAGCCAATTTCCCCGCTTATATAGACGTAGTTTAGTATACTCGCACAAGTGGCGGTGAGACATAACCCAGCAAACACATAACCATCTAGTTATATAACATGAGTCCCACAAAGCAACCTAACGTCGGTAACGTTGCTGCAATGTTATTGTAATGTAACATTTGTTAGTATCTCCCAACTAACGAATGCAATGTAACTGTAATGTACCCGGAGCCCCACTAAATAACATAACATCGGTTACGTTGCATCAACAATAATGTAAGATAACATTTACTGCTAATGCAATTCTAAGTTTATATGAGCGCGGCGGTTCGTAGCAGTTGCTCTTGGTACCGCGTCCCGGCGTGGTAGAGAGAGTTTACGTAGTGAAGAGAGTGAAATTTGTGCCGTCGTGGTCAGTCTGAAAAACAATACTCTAAAATTGTAGGTTATATATTATATGTACAAATTATCAATGATAGCGTCCGAACTAGTAGTATCCGAAGTATTAGTTGATGTACGAATAATAAAATTCTAACCTTACTTTTGGTTGTGCTTATACACGTGTGCCTCACAATACAAATTATTTTCATACATCTTCACGCCCTTGTTGTAATCTTGCTCACAAGTGATTAAAAATGCCTAAAGATATTTGGTATTTATCGTAGAATAGATATAGTGGTAATAAACATATCAAATACCTAAATGGCGAAATAAAGTCGTCAGCTTCTGATAAACATGTGGAAATATATTATGGCTATTTAATGAAATCTCAACTGGAATCTATTGGGGAGAATCCGTGTACAAAAGTTCAGTGAATATATCGAATCTTTTGGCATATTCACTGTCCTTTCGTGCGTGGATTCTTCGAAATGGATTCGAGTTGAGATTTGAAGCCTATATGGCGCGTACTAACATATTTATCACAACGCTATATAGCGTGTTACTATCTGCTACCTAACTATAATGCTACTGTCACGTATTGAAAATATCACACGGTTACATGTATGTTATGTACCTGCCACCTTGAAGTGAGCGGGAAATTACCACTAACCCAGCGGTAGCAGGAAACTAACCAGCTATGTAACATGTTATATTGAGTTAGATGTGAGTTACCTTACGTTTACATAACTGTGTTCGCTGGGAAGCTTCCCTACAATGTATGATAATACATTAGAATTATACCCTAACGTAGTAATGGGATGAGCCTGAGGTATATGAAGCACGAAGTCAGGGGATCGTCGCAGCCGAATGAAAAAAAAACAGATTATTGTCATTTATTTGGAAAAAAAAAAGTATCAGTGAAATTTTTTTTTTTCAATGACCCGTAGGATAAAAAATGTATATAAAAAAGTGCGATTTTATGATGCAGTACTGCGCAAAGCGTGCGGGAGGCGCCTCACGGCGCCCCCCGACACGCAGCGCCCGGGGCGATCGCCCCGCTTACCCCCCCCTTGTGGCGGCCCTGATTACAGTTGAGGTGGGCCTGCAAACTCTGGAAAAGAATATCTAAATCGAAAAGCATATACCCTAATTTGTTGCTCTCGATGTATTCATCGTCGCTGATTTTGCCGGACGACGCGCTCGATGGTCTCTGGAATGGCTTGTTATTTTCGTCGCGTTCTTTGGTGCCTGAAAATACCCTTTTCCTTTTCTTGGCGCGCCCAACAGAATGTTTTCTGCCACCAAAGGAATACCTCTTATCCTGATCCATGACTAGAAAGCCAAATTGAATCCGAAAGATTCTAGAAGGCTCGTAAATATCAGAATTATTCTCAAGTAAGATTGTCAAAGACGCACTAGGCTAGCAGACAAACAAGAGAATGATAACAATGCGCAGAAAACGTCCCGCCAGCTGGGAGCCGTAGTCGAAAGAGTTTGGCAATGCCGTGGTCAATTTCTATTGGTTCCGCCATTTTTTGCCCAGACTCTTCCGATAGTGACTCTATGTCAGTTCGCCGCGAACGCACCGTACGGCGCAATCTTGTACCGCGTAGTTTAAATGGCTATAACTTTTCTATTTTTGTGAATTTTGCCACATGGATTTTTTTACGGGTAGTTTAGACCCATTGTGTTCCAAAAATCGAATAAACGACAAATCGATTTTTTTGTATTTCAAAGGTGTACATACCCCCTTAAGCGGGTTCGATACTGCTTCAGTTTGAGCCATCGATTGCGCCCGTGCGTGAAAATTCGATTATGCGCACGCAACTGAGTGTGCAAAATAGTACTTTTCCGCACTAGTGCGCAAAATGAATATGATTGAAACGAGACATATTCTCTTTGTATCGTGTAATGTTGAATGAAAGAAAGAGAATTCAAGGTGTGGGGAGATAAAGCGGGTAAACGTAAATAAACACGATCGGCATTGTTACCGATACTTTGAAGCGGACACATGAAGCGAACACATCAAAGCAATTTAGTGTCCAACATTGATTCGAAGACGAAACACCTCCAATCACAGTATACCTAAACAATGGAGTCAGAAGATTATGACCACGAAGTGCCGGTGGAGATTCTCAAAGCAGCCAAAAATGTAACTTTGAATCTCCTTCCAACAAAGTCTAGGCACAAATATACCGCAGTATATAATGAATTCAAAAAATGGCGCGGTGCTAAAAAAACCACGTCTTTTTCCGAATACATATTTCTTGTTTACTTCGATGAAATTTCGAAGAAACTTTCATCATCGACTTTGTGGAGTCGCTACTCAATGTTGAAATCTACTGTGTAAGCTTATCACAATATTGACCTCAGTAACTATAAAAAGTTGATTGCGTATTAAAAAAATTATACGTTGGGCATGACGCAAAGAAATCAAAAATATACACAGCTTCAGATGTGGCTAAATTTTGTAATGACGCTCCCGATGATACATATTTAGCAACAAAGGTATGTTTTGCATTTTTATAATATACTTAACTTATCTACTGATTGTACGTAATTTAGTGATAACTATTTTCTAGGTCGCACTTGTTATTGGAATTAGTGGCGCATGCAGACGCGAAGAATTGACTAACATAACGATCAGCGATATCGAAGATCACAAAACGTTTTTAGTAGTCCGTTTACCTAAAACTGAGACAAAAATTGAGCGTTCCATTACAGTCAATGGAGATTTTTATACTATTTGCCAAAGATACATCGAAAAAAGACCACCTAATACCAAATCAGAAAGATTTTTTCTTGCCTTCAGGAATGGAAAATATTCTCAACAGCCGATTGGGATTAATACCATTGGTGGAATGCCAAAAGAAGTAGCCAAATTTCTGAATTTGCTAAATCCAGAAAAGTACACTGGTCATACTTTTCGGCGCACATCAGCAACGCTGCTTGTGGATTCTGGAGGAGATATAACAGAACTAAAACGTCATGGAGGATGGAAATCTAATACTGTTGCTGAGGGATATATTGAAAATTCATTGATGAATAAAAGGAAAATTGGACAAAAAATTATCAGTTCTGTTATGCCAAATACAGCTACTGAATCAATTTCCAAAGCGTCGAATTCTCTCTTCGTACCTGAGCAAGTAGAACCTGAGCCGAAACGTTTAAAGACTTCGAATAACGATACTGAACAACTTCCAACAACTTCGACTGCATCAAATGATCCACAACCTGCAGTACTGATGGAATGTAGTGATACATCCGATGATGGATCTAATCTAGTTCATCAAAATATTGATTTCAACTCTGGAAATATATCTAATTTGGAGAATTTGGATAAACATGTTTCAATTAAATTGAATAATTGCAACGTAACATACAATATTTTTAATAATAATAACTAAACTTAACAAACGTCTATTAATTTAGCAAACACTTCGTACGCCCCTGGACTCTTCATCTCTCCTTGTCACCCTATCACACTTCATTTATCTTATATTCAATAATTTAGATATACTAGCTCAACTCGCGCGCTTCGCGCGCGTCAATGACTGATTTTCGGGACTTGCACATTATGTTAGGATATTGATTGTTCGGTCGTTGACTCTCCTGTAAAAAAATACAGGTGTTTAGACATAAAGATGTTGGTTCGTCCGGCTGTGTTGCTCTGCCTAAACGATTCACCGAATAAGAATATATATCCTACAATATGTGAGTATAAATATTTGATTGCACTTTTCACCATCATATCATATGAGTCCTACGATCGATGAGTATTTTTTCGCATAAGTACCAATTGAACCTAAGACATGAGTATCAGGATGAGAACGATGTGTATTCTTTTTGCATGAGTAACGAGTGCCTATTACACGAGTATACCACCACGAAAGCCACGAGTGTTTCGCAAATTTGAAATTGAAAAATTAGCATCAAGATATCAGTTTTTTGATAGTCGTTGAGTTTGAATTATATTTTTTAATGGGTAGACGTAAAATAAGTCGAAATGCAGACGAAGAAGAGGAATTTCAACGTTTACGTCGCGCGAAAAATAATGAGTACCAGCGCAGATATCGTCTCAAGATGCGAAATGAAGCATGTTCGAGTAATACTGTTGTTGACGACATACCAGATCATGAATGTCAAAGACGATATCAAACTCAACGAACAGCACGATCCAGTATTCTCGCTTTTGACTCGGATCATGTCAATGAGGTACAGTAATGTTCATTAATGGGATCGCAGTGGCTAACTTTTTTCTCTGACGTTTTCGGAAACGAGACTCCATTTCAGTCATATTTCATGTGCTCATGGCCGAAATTATAATAATAATAATTATGACCCCTTATAAAAATAATATAATATTATTTCAATTGATTGTATCCGAAGAAGTAAAAAAAACAGTTAGCCACCGCGAACCCATTAATGAACATTACTGTACCTGAGCACTACATTTCGTAGTTTTTTTTTGTTTTTTTTAATGCAGTGTGATTTCCGGTCATATATTCCGTGAATAGTAGTGTGTTATTTCAACTCAATTGAACATTTTTATTTTCATTTTTAGAACATCTTTGAAAAAATAATATTATTGATTTAAATTATAAATGATATTGAATTGTGTATACTGAAGTAAAGATTAGGAATTAAATTCACGTTCTGATCTTTAATTGAATGACGACTATGATTTTGTTCTTTTTCCTGATGGTCCGGGTAAATCCATGTGTTGTTTTTTTCAACTCCACCATTCTATTTCCTTTTAAGAGTTGCGAAAGTTTCATTTTGTTTGAGTTAATTCTTTTAAAATCCGTCGCCGATTTTGCCAGTAAGTGAACCGGTACAGCTGTAATTGAATATGAATTCTTATTTTATTTTATAGAAGGTATATGTAGAATGAATAGTTGGTTCTGTTCCGTTAAAAAATAGGTGTAAAATTCCAATGCCATAGTATCGTATATTCTAAATGAATTTCAGCCAAAGGATACATTGCTTTGTTAATTATGGACAACTGTTTCTCATCAATCAAGTAGTAGCAATTGATCTTTTTCCTCTCATTATGTGAACTATAACTATTAAACTTCGTGTGTTTGTTTGTTCTTTATTCATCTACTTGCATACAAACCATTTCTTTGCAGAAATCCGGTTACTTCTATTTTTTCGCCCTTCAGTAATTCGAGCTCGTATAAGTCAGCCGTCGTTCTGACTTCTAACTTATAAACTCCGTCCGTTATCGAACCGCAACACATTTCAACGCCACTACTCTTCTGCCTTTCGACGATGGCAAAGTTTGATTTTATGTATCCTTGTATTTCTGTAATGTTCAAAATTATTTATCGAACTTATAATTCTCTTAGTGGTCATTTTTTATTGTAATCCAACTTTCATTCTCAACATATTTGTCAATTCAAAAATCTTAATTTGGTTATTGCTTGGTCAATTTGTTTCATCTTCAGCTTACTTATACAGTTAGTGGTATCTCTGATTTCCGCGAGTTCCACCAATTCTGGTTCGTAATTTGGAATTGCGCTATTGATGTTATATTTTCCCAACACGTTTACTATTGTGTTTGACTGAACTATCAGTTCGTAAGACACCGTCCCTTTATTGAAATTCATGTTCGAGCATGGCTTGCAATATGCACCGTCAATATGAATAATCTGTAATGAATTTTTTATATGTTTTGTATTTTTGAACCAATTCATCTAGAGTATGTGCACTAACTATGGTCTGTGGGTGTCTCAATGAAATCTTGCTTCCATGTACTCGTCCCGATTCTAGTATTCGTATTGAAATCAATGAAACATATTACGGTGACCCCCATTGAGCAATCAGATATAATTTTCTTTTGTCATAATTTCGATACTTCCATGTCCATGCTACAACTACTTTTATCGTATAGGGGAAGGTAGGGCAAAACGGACCGGGAGGGCCAAACGGACCGTAGGGCAAAACGGACCGAGAGGGCAAAACGGACCGCCTGAAAAATTTATTTGGAATTATTATAAAAAATTCCATGATGCATCGTAAAGTTAGCCCTCGAACTTAGTAATATTTTGAGGTAGGTCTTAGTCAATCACGTCGAGTCAGACTTAGTCAAGTCCTCGCAAATGACTAAAAAAGAATAATTGACTCGACTTGATTGACTAAGACCTACCTCAAAATGTTACCAAGTTCGAGGGTTACCTTCACGATGCATCATTGAATTTTTTATAATAATTCCAAAGAAATTTTCCAACGGTCCGTTTTGCCCTCTCGGTCCGTTTTGCCCTACGGTCCGTTTTGCCCTCCCGGTCCGTTTTGCCCTACCTTCCCCTACTTAATAACTGAACGGATTCGAATATTTTGATTCCATGCTTATTGATTTATTGTTAAAATGGTATAATTCTCACCTCGTTGGTTCTGATTCTATCCTCTAGTCTTGCTATTTCTTTGTTCCATGCAACTACTTGTATTCGTTCAGACATACCATTGTTAATGAAAAATTTGTAAATTTTGTGATTGTGCTGCCCCACAAGCCTGCTACTTTCAATTCCGTCGACATATTCGACAACCTCCCTTAAATTTGATTTAAAATTAATAATTAAGATTAAAAGAAATCCGTTGAATTTGAACTTTTTTTTTTATATACGTATGTAGTTGAATACTCACACAGTCGAATCGTATGGTTCAATTATGTTCAAGTCCGCAGTCGATGTGAAAGGAATTTCCTCCTCCTCGCTATCGCATGATGACAACGGTGTTTCATCAACAACTACCAAATATATCATCAAATTATAGTTGTATATAGGATAAATATGAAGTTAATTTGCGGGCTTGTACGCTTCGTTGTCAGGGCCATTTCTAGTGTTCAATCCTTTATTTTTGTGCATAAAACTTCAAATGGCTTGACAGCGTTGACAGACTCGAAGTTTTTTGCTCCAACACATAATTTTGTTTGGTTTCAAGAATTTCAATTTTTTAATCGATTCTATACTCCGTTCACCGAGAGAACGACCTTCGTCCTCTCTCTCACTCCGCCTTGATCGTGTTGGCGCTGTCGCTATCGCACTCGTTGAAAGCGTCTCGCTCTCTCGGTGAACGGAGTATAGTTCTATAGGCCATGCATTCGTGATTTTATCAGATGATCGTGATGATGATGGTTTTCTTTTTTTCAAAATGTGTATATAGCAACTATACCGGGTATTTTCGCGAATGGGTTTTTGCATGCGAGCCATTGGGAAATAGTATATTGAATGAAATCCGTCTGCATCCAAGCAATTCAAATGCCATGAATAATTACGTTACCATAGGATCAAAACTCTTGTACAATGTTCACTGATCAAATTTAGAGGATTTTTTTAAATCTGAATGAGTAAATATCTGTTAATTGGCTTCAATCTATTATGCCTGTTTTTTTTTTCAATTCGATTTCAGGTGTATGACTTCTTGTAAATATTTAAAATTAAAATCAATACCGATGGGCACTCAGAGGAATTTTAATTAAATCAATTTTACTTACTTTTTTCCATTTTCGTTTTATATTTATCGGGATTCGTGCGTATCCTTTTGCTAGCGACGTAGGAGTGATGTAAAACAATGGAAAGTCAAATCCAATGCCAACCCAAGCGGGCTGATTACAATAGTTGAATATGTTTGCATTTAAAGGGTGTAAAAGTATTTGCAATTGAGTGAAATGAACATCCATTCATATGTCGGAAATTACCAGAATCGGCAGCCACCTGTATTATACTCCATGCGATGTATATCCACCGTTAGTGAAAAGTTCTCTCAATCATGTATTAAGAATGGAAAGAACATTGATGTTTTTCGAACTCGCTTCACTAATCATACCCTCGAATTATCTACACAAACTGAAATTACCACATTTTGAAATTGATTCAACATTCAAAGGCTAATGCAAACGGAAGTTCAATTCGAATTGATGTGAAAAAAGTTTGATAGATTTAATTGTATAAAATTAGTCTATCATCTAAAACGTGATGATTATTGATAAATTTCTTTGTAAACATGGTTTTTTACAATATGATTGTTCCTTTGGTTTCCAAGGTAGACCTTTAATGATTCAAATGAACGAACTCGTGAAAAAGCAACGTACAATTGTCCGTGATTGAAAACATCTTTACGCAGATCAACGCCAATTCTTTCAAACGTCTGTCCCTGTGACTTATTAATCGTTATGGCAAAAGCAAATTTTATCGGGAATTGTCTTCGTTTGAATGTAAATGGGTATAAGTTTTCACAGTAGAGGGTGATCCGATTTAAAAACACTATATCCCCAGCTTTATCACCACTCAATATTTCACATTTGAGAAGATGATTTCCAAGTTCCAAGATCAGTAGTCTAGTACCGTTGCAAAGACCCTCAAGTATGCTAAGGTTTCGTATAAGCATCACAACGCTATTTAATCTTAGTCGCAGTTCGTACGGTGGAAGCGATGGTGGTGATAGACTGTTTAGATATTCTGGTAGAAGAGCTTCGGTAATATCACCATTATCATCGCAATTTTCCGCATTGTCGACACTCGTATATATCCGTTCACTTGTAATGTCCAGTAGGTCTACAACTCTATTATTTAATTCATTTACGTCGACATTTCTAGCAGATAATATTGCACATTTGGCGGCCTGTTTATATTGCTTCATACCAATCAGATCGCCAAAAGTTTCGTTAACTATATCCACATCAGCTGCGGCCACACAGCGTCGTGGTATTTCAATATTGTCATCAATATCGTTTATGATTCCATCACCAACATCAATTAAAAATTGACTAAACTCTAATTCTTGTGGCATTGCGCGCATATTTTTTGTCAATGAGAATTTTTTAAAATGAATCCATAGTGGACTGAATTTAATAGAGAGATTTACAATTTCACAACGTGTACTACGAGACAGTACAGGAAGAAGCTGTCTAAAGTCACCGCCAAGTACAACAATTTTTCCGCCGAATGGTAAATTGGTATTCATAATATCACGTAATGTTCGATCAATCACTTCCAATGCATATCGTGGGGCCATCGGTGCTTCGTCCCAAATGAAAACCTCAATCTGTTGCAAATACTCACTTTCTTTTGATTGTATTTTGATGTTTGATGACGAATCATGGAATAAAGGAACTGGTAGTCCGAAAGTTTTGTGGACAGTTCTTCCATTTGGAAGCAGTGTTGCAGCGATTCCCGTAAAAGCCATAGTACTAACCTGTTTGTTTCTACTCTTCAATAAATACCAAAGTGTTGTATACAGAAAGGTCTTACCAGATCCTCCCGGCCCATCGATGTATAAACAATTGCCTCCGTCAATGTTGTTATTATCTACAGCGTGAAGCACTACATCTACAACCTCTTTTTGTTGATCATTCAATAGTTTATACTTTTCTGCTCCTATTTCTGCTGCTTCCAAATCAGATATATCCTCTTCCACGTCATCAACGTCCATTAATTGCACCATTCCCTGAAAATCTGCAAGACTTCTGTTTTCCGCATTGAGCATTGCATTTATTTGGGCATATGCTTTTTTTGTTGCTTGAAATGCATCCATATACTGTACATAGTCTTCAGACAGTGCAATCGCAAATTCCTCCCAAAGCTGTGCAGAATGAACCGGTTGGCAGTGTATTAATATGCGTACAAACAATCTGCGTAGCATTCGAGGCATCATCCACACTTCTGCTTCATGCATAGCTCGGCTCCATTCTTCATCATCTTCTATGAGACCTAATGCCAAGCAAGCTTCTGAAAAGTTTTGATAAAGCCTGCCATTCACCGTTCTGAGATCATCGAAACTTGTAGCTCCTCTAACCGTTAGTAACAACAACCGTAAATGAAATAATTCTAATTGAGTAGGACTCACAGAATACATACGTCCAATACAGTTGAAGTGTGATTTACGTTTTTCCTAGTGGGAAATATGCGGCAGACCATCGACTTTTTCTTTCTTGAAAGTATAGTAGAATGGTATTTCAGTGTATAAGTATTGTTTAGATTCTTGGCTACGAGCATTCAGCGAAAAATATTCTAGAAGCATTGTTCTCTGATCTAAGACATTGTTCATTTCACGTTCATAATTGGCGGGCTCACCGACAGCTTCCAAGTGAATTAATACATTCTGTTCATTTGGTAAATGAACCGGTAACCGTACGATTGAATGACTTTTTTCTTGTAAAAGTTTGCTTGTGATACGCCAATATGCCTCCACAGGCCCTACGTACCGGGCTTCGATATAATCTCTGATCTCATCATGATCAATGACAGTTTCTGACGAAGCTTCACTTACTGTAATAGCTGCCGCATCGTGACCCTTGTATATGTATTTGTATAAATATTTCACCGCCTTGATACTTGAGACAACTTCGACGTTGATATGGCAATTGAACAAAACTAACAACATTGGACAAAATGGTACGACGTGACGGTTATCAACCATGTATCCTGCAGGACGTGCGAAAAACATATCAATATTTCTGCGCCGATAGCTGGGATACCCGTCACCATCCAGTATTGTCTGTTCTTGATTTGGCTTCGGGAAATGTTTAGAACACTTGCCATTTACCAAGCACCAATCACCGCATGGTCCGTGTATCATGTTTTTCATAATAATATCATGCAAAACAGGACTCTGAGTCGGATCGGGTATCTCTGCTGAGATATAACGATCTACTATTTCCGGAGTTGACATTTTGTAGTTTTGTTTAAGGGTTACCAACATATGTATATGCGGTAAGCCGCGTTTCTGAAATTCAATGACATAGACGTATGCTGCTACTTGACCAAAACATTCTTGCCTCACAATCAAATCTATTAAAAAATTTTTTTTCAAATTAAAGACTCGTGCGCAAATGTCTGGTCTGTCAGATGCTAGTTGACCTGGAAGTAGATTCTTTTCAATTTCTGGCCACTTCGGGTTGCATGTCATTGTCAAAAACAGATCCGGCTTGCCATATTTCCGGACTATAGCCATCGCATCCTGATAATTCTGCATCATATTACGCGGTGATCCAACGAAAGTCGAAGGCAATATTACCATTTTGCCAACTCGGCCATTCACATCATTCGATGAACTTTTTAGGTGATCAATAAGTCCTTGATACGTATCAGCGCGTAATTGGGACTGATGTGTAGCGCAGTAATGTATTCGATCTTTCTCAATTTTAACATAATTGTCCACTATCCATTGTTGAAATAATCTACGACCCATCAGAAAGATATTGAAGCCCTCTCGCACGGCCATTCGATACTTGACGTATGAAGTTCGGGTTACACGTTTAGTGCTATTTTGCTTCATCAAATTGCGATGCCATCCTTGTTAACCATATGGATAGAATAATGGATAAACCCATGGTTCAACATTCGGATCCATCGTGCTGACACTTTACAATATCTTAGTATTCCGATTGCGTACAGTAACATAGGATTCTGGAATTTCTCCATCAGCTGTCGTAGAAAAAATAGCAGCAACTTCGTTGGTTCTTTGGAAGTTAAATCGACGGCGATCCAGTCCAGGCTTCAACGTAAAAAGCAATTGCATTTCTGGGATAGACTCATTTTTTGCGAATCGACGCTGAGTTTCGATTTCTTCGCCCATCATTTGATAAGAGTGCGCAAATATGTTTATTTGACGCATTATTCGATCTAATAATTGAACGATATCACTATCGAGATTTGAATTTTGGCCTAAACGATGTTCCGTTGCTTCGTTAGAGTCCACTATAAATAGTTGACCATAACTTGGAATGTCGTTGGGGGCAGGGTAAAGGGCTGTGTTAATCTGATAATAAATTTGCCCCTGTATCTTGAAACAATAAGGTCCCGGCCGTTTGAAATTAACTAAATTTGCATTGAATGACGCAAAAGAAAACTAACTATTATAACAGCGTATGCGTTCATAAAAATTACGAGATTTGTGATGCGTAGAATCGAATAATGCTTTTAGTTCATCTGGATAATTTGGCAACGCATCTAAAACTACATTACCATGATTACAACAGTCATTGAATGAATCTCCTCTACCAACCACTCTTTCAGCGGAAAAATGCTTGGCACCACAATGCTTGCACGATATATTCATCTCTCCTATGTAGTGCTCAGGTACCTCATTGACATGATCCGAGTCAAACGCGAGAATACTGGCTCGTGCTGTTCGTTGAGTTTGATATCGTCTTTGACATTCATGATCTGGTATGTCGTCAACAACAGTATTACTCGAACACGCTTCATTTCGCATCTTGAGACGATATCTGCGCTGGTACTCATTATTTTTCGCGCGACGTAAACGTTGAAACTCCTCTTCTTCGTCTGCATTTCGACTAATTTTACGTCTGCCCATTACAAAATATAATTCAAACTCAACGACTATCAAAAAACTGATATCCTAATGCTAATTTTTCAATTTCAAATTTGCGAAACACTCGTGGCTTTCGTGGTGGTATACTCGTGTAATAGGCACTCGTTACTCATGCAAAAAGAATACTCATCGTTCTCATCCTGATACTCATGTCTTAGGTTCAATTGGTACTCATGCGAAAAAATACCCATCGATCGTAGTACTCATATGATATGATGGTGAAAAGTGCAATCAAATATTTATACTCACATATTGTAGAATATATCTTATAATTTACTACTCTGTTGACGGCGTATCTGCAGAAGCCTTAACACACGTCCGTTGATTGCTTATACTCAGTTCAACCAATTCACTTGAAAAAAGGTTAGGAAAGGCAGACCAAGTCAGACAGATGTCATTGTACAGATTATACTGATGTCACGTATACAAATTACGCGCTTGACAACGCGACCGATCGAAGCAGCACCGCGATCATCTCGAACCTCGAACCTCGAAAACACACGCCCAATCAGAACACGAATAAAATGCTTACGGGATTTCGATTCCTTCTCCTTTTTAATAACGGATACATACTTGAAATAGTAGATTATGCTGTTAGGGAGAGAGGTGAGCGATTTTGATGAGGGTGAAGTTTGCTGCGCGAGCGAAGCGAGGGCAGCTTCACCCGAATCAAAATCGCGCCTCTCTCCCGAACGACATACGATATTTTTTCTCATACATGCATCAAACTAACCCGATTTCAAGCGTGTTTTACGAGAGAGAAGACTCACATATCTCATTCGGCCGTGATATGTAGTCGTCGCATGCGCTTTCACGCGATTTGGTTAGGTATGAAGCCTAAGAAGCAAACGTGCGCATTGGCATGATAATATGAACGCATTAGTACACGAGGCTGTTGGGGTGACGTACGCGATTTTGATTCGGGTGAAGTTTGCTGACCGAGCGAAGCGAGGGCAGCTTCACCCGAATCAAAATCGCGCCTGTCTCCCTGACAGCTTCATGTAATGCGTTCATATCATGCCTATGACGCGCACTTTTGCTCCCTAGGTTTGATAAGTAACCAAATCGCGTGTCTGCGCATGCGTCGAATAACATATCACGACCGAGGGAGATATGTGAGTCTTCTGTCCCGTAAGACATGCTCGATATGGGGTTATTTTGACGCATGTAGGATAAAAATTTATTATTACATATAAGTTACCGATATTGTCGAATTTCGCGCAGCTAGTTAGGAAATGCCCTATACCGTCATAATTTTGAAAATTGAATTCAGGGACAAGGTGTACAAATATAGTAGGGATTATATTTTGAATAAAAGATATATAAGAATTATATTTTTTTTGAGATTTTATTTTTAACACGTACACTGCTCTTGTTATTTCAAATTAAAATTAATTTTTTTGGTAGTCGGGGGGCTTTGCCCCCCGAACCCCCTACCGGGGCGTTGCCCCGGACCCCATCAGGGCTTCGCCCCGGATCCGACCAGGGGCTACGCCTCTGGACCCCCGCGGGATGTTAGTCTGCTCGATGGTTTTTTAAGACTCTATAGAAGATACAAATGTTGTCGAATTTTGCGCAGCTCGTTAGGAAAAATAGTTTTTGCAATACCTGCTTCGAAAGTTTGATGTTCGAGGCCTCTGAAGCGAGCGTAAAGTACCTGAGTTCCGAAGAGTAAAAAAGAGAAGAGTTAGCGCATGCGCATACCGCGAATAGTCTACTTTACGCACTAGTGCTTTTTTCGCGCATGCGCACATCGCAAATACTCTACTACTACTAAACGCAGATAAGACAAAGGTCATGGTCATCGGAACAACTAGGCATATAAATACGATCAACCTTATCAGCCTAGCTCCAGTCACTGTTCATGGGCAGCCGCTTCAATATTCGACGAACACAAAGTGTCTTGGGGTCACTATAACGAACAAACTACAGTGGCATAAACACACCGACTCCACGGTCAGAAAGATCTTCGGCACACTTCACCAGCTGCGGATAAATAGAAGAAACATCCCGAAAGAACTTAGGGTTCTTCTCATAACCACACTAGTGTTCCCACATATTGACTACTGCTGCCTCGTTTACCTGGACTTGACGAGCGAACTGAATCTTCTCCTGGAAAGAGCCCTAAACGCATGTGTGAGGTTCATCTTCGATCTTAGACGAGATGAACATATCACACCTTACTACAAACAGCTTGGATGGCTCAAGATCAGCGACAGACGCAAATATTTCCTCGGGTGTATGATTTTCAATATACTTAGGACCAAAACACCTCTCTACCTATCGCAGCACCTTGTCTTCAGGGATCGAACGTTATCACGCGACACAAGAGCACAAACTGACCATCTCACTGTGCCAATCTGCAGAACCGAACTGTTAAAGAAGTCTTTTCGATCAGCAGCACCACAATTCTGGAATTCACTGCCCACGGAGATTCGGAACATGAACAGTCTCAACTCATTCAAAGCCAAACTCTTTACCCATCTCTTCAAACTGGCATATACTGGCCCTAGCTCAGAAGCGAGTTGAGGTCTTTTTTTTTCTCTTTTATTTTTCATGTACCCGGCATAGGTTTTTCTGCAGTTTTCCCTATAGCCACGTTACCAAATGGGGGTACTCCTCTGAATTTATCTGCAGATTAAATTCTTGTCATCCACCTTATAATAAGTTTCTGCCTCTCATACTGCAAATCTCTATACTATCTCAGTACTCTTTTGTTACTTCTGCTTGAATCTATGTTTTTGTAGTTTTTATTTTCTTTAATTTGTCTCACCTATATCCTTTCATGTAATTTTTCTATATTCTTTTATCTGATTTTACTCTTTTTCGTTTGTTTATACATATGATAATTACTATTACTACCACTATCACTACTTAATTATCTTTATGATTCTTTATGCTGTATCGTTAATGCGCTTGAGGGGACCTGTCCCAGAGCGCCAAATAAAGCTTACTCTTACTCTTACTCTTACTTACGCACTAGTTCTTTTTTCGCGCACTGTGTAATGGCGGCGGGCAGTCGCGATGTGAGGTGATATTGACTAATTAATTTGTCTCTCAAATCAAACTTTCCTTGCAGGGAGTTGCAAAAAATATCGTGTGATACACGTGCGGATAGGCAATATCTGTCTCGTGTCATTACGGCACTCGCCTTCGGCTCGTGCTGCAAACGACACTCTTCGGATATTGCCTACACAGAAAAAAATGCTATCTTGAGCCAAGCAATTTTCATTGAACAACCGAAAATCTCTCGAGCGTAGTAAAAATTCTCTGAGACGAATAAAAACTTTCTTGATTCAAGAAAATTTTCTTGGTTCCAGAGAATTTTTACTTCGCTCGAAAGATTTTCGGTTGTTCAAAAAAAAATTGCTTGGCTCAAGATAGCATTTTTTTCTGTGTACTGTCCGCACGTGTATCACAATATACTAATACGCAACACGTGCGCACAGGTGTCTCCCGCACTCGTCTCTTTTGTCGCCCTCGCTGCGCTCGGGCGACAAACCCGAGTTGTGCGGGATTCACCTATTTTGCGCACTAGTTACGTAATGTACTATTTACGAGTATTTTGATTTTATTATAATCAATTCTGTGAAATCCTGTAAAATTAAGTGAAGTTTCTGTACTGATTCATATCTGTTTTCCTCAAAAAATCCCGATATTGCTTTCGTCCCCATAGTGTGTTACTTTCGTCCTGACACGGAGGACAAGAGTATCAATCGACCTTTTCTTTTGCAGCTTTGTAATTGTTAGAAGCCAAGATATGTTGAATAAAATTATAATGTACATTTGTAGAGTATAAACGAAAGTTTCATATGGCTATATTCATTTTATCGAAAATATGATTGATAGCTAGAAATCAGAGTAAAAGTACAAAGTGTTACTTTTGTACCCGGTCTCCCCAAGTAATATACCGTGACAAACTCAGCATGCGGAACGCCAGGGATACCAACCCAAAACTCGTTAGCAGCAGTTTAGTAACTCACTAGATATTTCTAGTAAAATCACTAGAAATCACTAGATTTTTAGTGATTTTACTAGGAACATCTAGTAAGTCACTAAACTGCAACCAACGAGTTTTGGATTGGTATCCCTGGCATTCCGCATCCTGAGATTGTCGAGAGAGATTGTAGAAAAGTTTATGAACAAAATATTTATAGAGTATATCGTGGGCGTACAAGGAAAATCCACTATTGTAAGTCAAATTTTTCTGAAAATGAGTGGTGATCAAGAGGTCTTAATGAAGTTTCAAACTCATTTTGAGAAAAATTGGACACACAATGGGGGATTTTCCTTGTACGCCCACGATATGACATCACTTACATAAATGTGATGCGAATTGCACATGACAGATATGTATTTTACAGGTATGTTTTTATGAAATTATATAATATCAATATTTGTTCAGTGTGATATTACACAATTTTGGTATTTTAATTTTATATGCTTAGGTAAAATTTCATAAGATTCCATAAAATGATCTAAAATAATATGCTCATGATGCGATGAATAAATGATTCAATATAAAGAAAACGAAGATAGAATTTTATTGAACTTTGGAAAATTTTATCGATTTCCATACTTTTATCTGATCATACGAAAACCATTTTTTCCCAAGTATATAGAACTGTATTTAATACTGGCATTCTCAACAGCCAGTAATTTATTATCATACATAACCTACACTCCCGCTCAAAAGTTTGGGTTCACCAGTCGAAATTTTCAGCCAAAGTAAAAGATCGATAGCTCAGTCAAAAATCGACGTAATCAAATTTGATAAACGTCATTTTGAAGGGGACAAATCGAGCTTCATTTTGTCACCTCAGAATATTTTTTAGGATTTTTTTTTGAGCTGGCACGCACTTTGGAACAGGACTGTTTTCCGACAATTTTTTGGTCTTCGAAAATGGGCTGCGTATCTAGTGGAAAATTTTTTCTCCAGTTTTCTTTAAAACAGCTTCGAAGGGGATAGCAAAAGCTTCATTATTGTTTTTCAGAAAGTACCGTGCGATTTTTTCCCTCAAAGTTATTCTAATTTTGGTTAAAAACGAAGAGTTTTAGGAAATACGGGGTATCTCAAAAACTGCGGGGGTTCAGAGGAAATGTCAAGAGAGTCAAAAGTTGCGTGAGTTCATAATAGACCTGCTGTAATTATTCCAGAATTCTTTATTGACATTTATTTTTGTACTATTTTTAGTCGGAACTCGACTGAGGGAAAGTGGTGTAACCTGAAAACTATAGGGTTTGTGATGAAATTTCAGGAGAGAAGAAGGTTTCATCTTATGATTTTGAACTCATTACCATTTTTTCAAATTTTTTTATTGCGATTTTTTTCTCCATCACAATCCCACGTCATTTTAATACAAATTTGAATCTTTTATTTCACGTGTTTTTCATCAAAAAAACCGCCTTTGGCTTTGAGGACCGCGTTGACGAGTCGTGGCATTCGCTCGATTAATTTAGTGATTTCCTCTTGCTCCAGAGTCGCCCATGCATCCTTGAGCTTTAGCCACAAATCGGGGGCAGATGAAGGGCAGACCATTCTGACTTTCCGATCAAGCTTTTCCCACAAAAGCTCGATCGGATTCAGATCGGGAGATTGTGGTGGCCAAACCATGTTGACGAGTACCCCATTTTTTTCCTTCGTCTCCAAGTATCCTCGGCAAAGGCGGGAGCTGTGTTTCAGATCGTTGTCTTGTTGCATTACGAATCCGCGGCCAATAGTTTTGAGACCTGACGGAATCGCATGCCTGATGAGAATTTGGTGGTAGTTGTCTTTTTTCATGATTCCTTCGACTTTCATCAAGTCTCCAGTACCATGGCCGGAGAAACAGCCCCATACCATAATCGAACCACCCACATGCTTTACTGTGGGCAGTAAGCATTAAGGTGCCATTTTCTCCGAGGCGGTTCTTCTGACGTAAACTCGTCGTTGAGAACCGAAAATCAAAAATTTGGACTCGTCCGTCCACAGCACATTTCTCCACTGATCTACCGTCCATTCCCGATGTTTTAGAGCCCACTGGTACCTTTTTTTTTTATTCACTGAACGCAGAAGCGGTTTTCTTACGGCAACGCAACCCTTAAGTCCAGCACTCAGTAATCGTCGTTTCACTGTCGGCAGTGATATCGGGGTTTCAGTAATAGCAGCGAATTCCGCCCGAATTTCGCTGCCTGTCAATCGTCGATTACGTTTACTAATAAGGACGATCCCTCTGTCTTCCTGTGGTGTCGTTATCTTGGGCCGCCCTGAACGATGACCATCCATATGGGAATTCGATTTTAGAAATCTTAAAATTGTTGTTCGAACTCCGCTGTATGAAACTTTCATTTCTTCGGCGATTTTTCAGTACGACATACCTCTATTACATAAAGCAATGATACCGCCGCGTTTTTGTATTGAAATTTCTTTTTTTCGTGCCATTTTTCAGTGATTTTATCGACAATTTTAATGTAAAACGAATTGAATTTTATTGCCACGTACTCGCGTTCGTAATATTTACAGAACTGATTTGCTTTCTGACAGCGTTTGTAGCATTTATGCGAAAATGCAAGCAATGTGATTCTTTTCACTGCTCCGTATTGTTTACATTTTTAGAGAAATGCTACAAACGTGCAAATCACTAATGGCCGGTTTCACCAACGATGAATAACTTTATTCATAGATTAAACTCTTATTCATTGAAAACAAGAGACTATTTTACATTGTATTTGCGACTTTTATTCGATGAGTAGCGTTATTCTATGAATAAGAAGTTATTCGACGTTGGTGAAACCGGCCATAAATTAAACGAGCGAATGCCACGACTCGTCAACGCGGTCCTCAAAGCCAAAGGCGGTTTTTTCGATGAAAAACACGTACAATAAAAGATTCAAATTTGTATTAAAATGACGTGGGATTGTGATGGAGAAAAAAATCGCAATAAAAAAATTTGAAAAAATGTTAATGAGTTCAAAATCATAAGATGAAACCTTCTTCTCTCCTGAAATTTCATCACAAACCCTATAGTTTTCAGGTTACACCACTTTCCCTCAGTCGAGTTCCGACTGAAAATAGTACAAAAATAAATGTCAATAAAGAATTCTGGAATAATTACAGCAGGTCTATTATGAACTCACGCAACTTTTGACTCTCTTGACATTTCCTCTGAACCCCCGCAGCTTTTGAGATACCCCGTATTTCCTAAAACTATTCGTTTTTAACCAAAATTAGAATAACTTTGAGGGAAAAAATCGCACGGTACTTTCTGAAAAACAATAATGAAGCTTTTGCTATCCCCTTCGAAGCTGTTTTAAAAAAAACTGGAGAAAAAATTTTCCACTAGATACGCAGCCCATTTTCGAAGACCAAAAAATTGTCGGAAAACAGTCCTGTTCCAAAGTGCGTGCCAGCTCAAAAAAAAATCCTAAAAAATATTCTGAGGTGACAAAATGAAGCTCGATTTGTCCCCTTCAAAATGACGTTTATCAAATTTGATTACGTCGATTTTTGACTGAGCTATCGATCTTTTACTTTGGCTGAAAATTTCGACTGGTGAACCCAAACTTTTGAGCGGAAGTGTATAAGAAATAATTTTCAAAAGAGTAGCATATATTACTTTCCCAAAATAATGCTCAAAAGCTGCAGAGAAAGAGAGAGCATGCCTAATAGAGTAGACAAAATTGAGTAAATTGAATAAATTGAATAAATTGGAATTAAAACGGGAAAGTACGTAAAAAGACTCACAAATAAGATATCGAGGGTATTCTGACGCAACCTCGTGACTAAAAAAACACTGGTTTACAGAAGAGACAAAAAAACATTTCAACGTTTCGGAACAAAACGAATCAAAAACTTCTGATTATTTGTTGCCAATTTGAAAGTTCTATCGTTTTTTCATAGATGTGAATGATAATTATACCGTAGAGAATATTTTGAGCTTAGTTTTTTTCGTGAATTGCTGAGGCACAAGTAACCTTCAAAAATCGAGTTATACGAGGTTGCGTCAGAATACCCTCGATATTAGTTCCATGACAAAATCATTTCTGACTAGAATGCTCGTATTTGAATTCGGATTTGGACTCAAATACAAAGAAACAGACCTACGCGAGAATATGTTTTATATCATAATGATTATATCCAATAACTTATAATTATAATTGATAATACTGACTCAAGTTTGAATTGAGGAGGATACCAATTTTCGAAATGATACCGAAATTCTGAAATTTTTTTCATTGAAAGAGTTATGAAAGAAAAGATCACTGTGAAAATTTGAAATCGATTCACTACACAGTTTTCGAGAAATAAATTTTCAAAATTCGTTCTTATACACGGGCGTCATTTTTTAAAGTGCTATAGTTTTTGCTACAATAATACCATCGGTATGAATTATTCAGTATCGAATAATTAAACATTTCTGAACACATGAATATTTCTTTTGAGTTTGATCATGGGTTTGTTATTAAATTATTAATGATTTAAGAGGCAAATTTCAGGTAATGACGTCACACGTGTCGTGAAGCTAAGGAACGACGGCAACAGCGTAAAACGATACAACCGCGGGAAATTTGAATAACTAATAATCATTTATACCCTGGTAGAAATTGCGACCGGGCGGTAGCCGGGCACTCGCCAGTATTCCCGATTTTCATCGAGACAATAGTTAGAAAAACTGTCTAGTACCCGGCCGGGGTGGTAACGCTCGCCCCGTCTAGTCACTAGTCATGTTAAACCGACCGGGCCCTAGTCAGTTTTCCCTACCAGAACCCCGAATTGAATAGCTGGGCATGGTCAATATATGGGGACCGAATTAGGCGATTATAACGGTAGTTTTGACGATACGATGTATGCGCCAATGGGATAGAAAAATCGAAACAATTATACATAAATCATAAGTTTCTATATTCAGTTTATAAAAAATATAAAATACACAGAGCACTGATACTGACACAAGATATTTGCACTGATTTTGCATAAATTTTCACTATTGCACACTCAAATCGCGCGATAAATCGTTAGCGACGAGATTAAAACGTATTACGAACGTATCAACATAACCTGCCCAGTACATGGCGGGGTCCTAGACTGGTAGTGCTAGCGAGTGACGTAATGAAATACGAGAGCGCGCCACGTTCGGTCCGCGCTAGGGCCTTGTCGTACGTGGAAAGTAGTATTACAGTATTTTTGCGTATCCGTAAGCGCCCAGCTAGGTACTAGCTAGGCTTTCCTTACCGGGCACGCCTCGACTCAGCCCGGTCGGGGCCTTTCTATTATCGAGGAAACAACCAGGAAATTTCTACCAGGGTAAATCTAAAACTTGTTTTCAATGATCGTTTATAACATCTGACAACAGATTTGTAAATTGATAATTAAAATAATAATAATAACTATTATTATAAACTTTTCAAAAGTATAACAATTAATTAGTAATTGTAAGCTGAAAATTTTTAATTGATAGACTTTTTATTAATGATATAACAAATTTCTATAATTTTCTTGAACACAAACAAATAATTACATTTTTTATATTATAAAAGTTATAAGTTAAACAATTTTTAACTTAACAATCTAGCGATAAACAAATGAATAAATAATTTACTTTGGAGAAGTAACTTTTTGGCAATGATCTAAAATAATTTGCATGATTTTTTTGGTCTTAATGACTTGAGGAACACCATTTTCTTCGTGTTGAAGAAGTCTTACGGTCGAGGGGTTAACCACTCATGTAATACTTGGGACACCTCGTTCATGCAATGGCAATGTAATTCTATGTCATATTCGTGTAATACCATGAAAATACCATGCCATAATCGTGTAATACCATGTAATGCAAGGAAAAGTCATGCGATACTATGTGATAGCCATGTAATGCTATGGATTAGCCATGTAATACGATGTAATGCCAGTGTAATATCTGTCATAATAGATGTAATTGTCCTGACAGAACATGGAATACTTGTGTAATACTCCATGTGATACCCATGTAATACTTCGTAATACTTGCGCGCGCAGTAGCACGCTACACATACGCTCGACCGCGCTCGACACACGCTGCATAATACGCGCGGCAGAATACGCAGGCTTTGACATAACCTATAAGTTTCGACTTGTAATACAGTGAAATATTCTGACACCCACTCGGACACCCAGGTAATCCACTTCTACATTTACAATTTTATCCAACATTCATATCAGACAGGGTCATTATTTTCCGAATTATTCACAAAAGCAGCTCCTTATAATTTATCTTTAATATTTGTCACTTTATAATGGTTTTTAGAGATCAGTTTTTCGATTCGTTTTTATAAGTATTATGTAATTGCCATCAGTTCAATTGATATTATACGAATGTTGTATTAAACGTAACGTCCCGTAGCGCTTATTTGAATACCTCATCGCCCTTTGCCAAACATTTTAACTTAGATTTTCGCTTTACATCACGGTATAGCTAGCTCGCTACATAACACACGAAGCACAAAACCGATGCTTTCGCCTATGCTAGGTGCTACCTCGACTATGTCTTCAACTGGAACTGCACTGAGAGAAGTTTTTATTTACCAGTAATAAAAAAAAGTATTTGGATTTCTTTCGATCCAGTACTTCATATTAATAAATATTGATTATAAATAAGTATGATTCTATTACCATATTCATTATTTACATTGCCGGAAAATAAACGAAGTTTAGTCATATATAAAATTTTATTAGTATATTTAATAAAATTTTATTAATATCTTATTAATATGTGTTTTATTAAATACTAATAAATTTTATTACTATCAAATAAAAACTTCTCTCAGTGTGCCTCGAGATCTTCACACCTTGTGTAGTATTTGGCACGTAATTTGGCATGATATGCAGCATTTCAAATTCATTGTTGTTAAATCAGTTGCCTCCTATTCAAAAGTAGTAATATCGAAAATAAAATTCCCTCGAAATTCTTAATCCCAAATATTTGTCTCAAATATTAGAATTAGAGTCTGAAGCTTTCCTACTGCCGTTTACCTTATACTAAACGAATACTACTACGAAGCTTCGCGTTTTGTAATATGGGGGCAATTCAAAATAATTTAGAATGGCGGAAAAGAAAGAAAATCATCCTTGTAGTGTCTTGAGTATGGCTGGGGAGCCCTGGGGAGCCGCTATTCTGAATAATTGACCAACATATTAAGGAAATACTATAAAATTATTATCTTCTGATGTGAGATGGCTGAATACAAAAAATGTTCAGTGGGTGCACTCACGTTTATGTTTCATTTAACTTAATGACAACTAATCGACAACTAATATTATAGCGTGAATTCAAGACTCGATTCCAGCTTACAAAATACAGCGGGGAATATGGAGGAAACGAGGGAGATGGGCATTGCAGATACCATTGCTGAAAATGTAAAAAATCAGAAATTTTGGGACGTGATAAAAAGAGAATTAGGAATTGATACACCATTATACTTGAAGCACTTGCTCACTTGGATGGGCTTTAATTCGGCAGCTGCTTTGAAAAATATTTCCGATGCAACATTTAAAGACATGGAGGAGTTTGCGAAGAAAGACATGGTGGATTTATTAGCTGGAGATAATTATAAAAAATCAGATTTCTTTGGTATTTATTGTAATAACAGCAAAAAATTTCGCATACTACCTGGGCATAAGATATGTATTATGGAAATTAAAAATTATATTAGCGAAAAGGGTCTGAACCATTTTGCCACGGCTGGACGAAATAATAACGAAAAGTTCACTCATATTAAAGCACAAAAGGAGACCTCAAAAAATGTATTGTCGAAAAATCCATCATTACAATCACAAGATATATTGAGTGAAGAAGACCAATTATATTACGTCCTCGCTCTCCTACATTATACATATTGTAGTATCCTTCCTGCCCACTGTGGCAGCACACGTCTTCAGAGTCTCGAAAGCCAACCACCCAACACCCCTCGGCGCCACTTCACTTTTTCTTTCGTGTCGCAAGGCATAACACGTGTAAAGAGTTAGCGTCGTAAAATTGTTCCCTTCTTGAACAAAAATGAGTAAGAAATCCAAGAAAAGGAGACAAGAACGCGATGAAAAAATCGAAAGTCTTTTGGCAAAAGTGCAGAAGCTAGAAGAGAAGCTTCAAAAGGGGGAGGAATCGTCGGAAAAGGTCATCCCAGAAATGGCGGAAAGCGAGCCAACGACATCGATCATGACGCAAGAGATCGTACCGGGGTCCCCCGAGAAAATCATCTCAGATAGTGAAACCCAACAGGAAGAAAATGGAAGTCTCATTCAGGACGAAGAGTCTATGATTCAAAAGGATGGCTGGCTGGAAATCGTAAGTACTAGGTTAAAAAAAAAAAAAAAAAAGAGAATTACGGTCTGTGCTTGTTATAAGACAAGACAAAGACTTGTTTCTTCCGTCTGTGCTTACTAAGTGGTAAGACAGAGACGAGATTATACGCTATCGGTGCTTGCGTGTGTTGCAAGACAGAGATAGTCGGACTATACAAATAGTGTTCGCACGGGTGGCGAAACAAGTTACTTAGTAAAATTGAGACTAAGGAGCTAAAAAGGGCTTAATGTGTTGATAGCTGGGAGACGATCCTACGGCCTCTGCAGCGGTGGAGACTAAGGTGGAACCAGGGTTATTGAAGAGATGGGAATTTTTCAGTAAAAATGGAATGAAGAAAGATATAGTGGATGCCCTTCTCACAAAATACGCATGTATTCCAGACTTAGTGCCGCCAAAGCTGAATCCACAGATTTCAGCAACTATGAAAGACTATGCAGTCACCAGAGATAAACATATGATGGAGGTTCAGACACTAGCTAGCACAGCCTTGTCTATGATTGGCGTTGTAGCCACAATGATTCATGATCAATCCGAGGAAGGTTTGGACCTTATCAGTATTACAAAACCTCTGGCAGACGCTGGTAAGATTTTGTGCATGCTTATTCATAAGCAGAATGTAACAAGAAAAGCCTTCATCGAGCCTGGATTATCCAAAGAGACGAAGGTAATTTTGAAAGAAACGAAGATAGATGAATACTTATATGGAAAGGACTTGACTGATAAACTAAAAGATGCGAAGGCAATGGTAAAAATGGCAGAAACTTTGAGGACTCCTCAACCTAAGCCCTCGGGGCAGGCAAAACAGAATTTAAACCAGAAACCCCCATTTGTGAGACGTCCAAACCAAGTGGGGTCTACATCTTTCGCAGGACAACAGAAACCAAAGGTGTTCTTCAGAAACAAACAGCAATTCGTCAACCAGAATGCTCGAACATTCCCTCATCATCAACAAAGACCTCCGAACAAGATTCAGGAGAAAAAAGAATAGACAATGTAAGTCATTGTGCAGGTAGATTGAGCAGTTTTTATTCAAATTGGAGAAAAATCACCGAGGACAAATTTATCCTGAAATGTATAAAGGGTTACAAGATCTCCGTAGATGACAAGTTCGTTCCTTGTAGTTCCCAAAGACAAGGGTCTTTTTCCAAGAGTGAAAATCAGACATTACAGGGCTGTATAGATGACCTGTTGAAAAAGAAGGCTATCGTTACCTGTGCTCATAGAAATGATCAGTTTACATCGTCCTACTTTCTCATAAAGAAACCAAATGGAAAATACAGATTTATTCTGAATCTTAAAAACCTGAATCGCTTCATAAAGAACCAACATTTTAAATTAGAAGACTTAAGAACGGCAGTTCAACTTATTTTTCCTAAATTTTATTTAGGTTCAATAGATTTAGAAGACGCTTATTACCTTATAGCAATTCACCCTAGCAGCAGAAAATATCTTAGATTTATTTTTAATGGTATTCTTTATGAATTTGTCTGCCTACCATTTGGTCTCTGTACAGCTCCTTTTATTTTCACAAAGATTATGAGAACTGTTATGAGTTTCTTGAGAAAACGAGGTTTGACTTCGGTGATTTATCTCGACGACATATTATGTATAGAGAAATCCAAAGATAGCTGTAGGGAAAATATCAACAAAACAGTAGAACTACTTGAATGGTTAGGTTTTCTGGTTAACTATAAAAAGTCAAGTCTGGAACCTGAAATGAGGTGTAAATTTTTAGGAGTCATTTTAGACACGGATAAATATTTGATCGAATTACCAGAAGAAAAACGTAAAAACGTTTTTCTAGCAATAGAAAAGTTTTTGAGTTCAGATAGTTGTTCTATCAGAGAATTCGCAGCCCTGATTGGAAAACTGATTGCATGCTGCCAAACTATAGAGTACGGGTGGCTATACACCAAGAGGTTAGAGAGAGAAAAAATCTATCACCTGATTATTAATGATGGGGTTTTTGACAGCCTGATGTCTATAAACAAAGTTATTAGACAAGACCTAATATGGTGGAAAGAAAACATTTTAAAAAGTGTTCACCTTATAAAGGATGGTATGTATGCCATGACTATTCACACCGATGCATCTCTGACAGGCTGGGGAGCATGCAACAATTTTAACAGAAAAATTTATGGTTTTTGGTCAGTTAACGAAAGGAAAAAACACATAAATTATTTGTAATTATACACGATTAAGATAGCGTTAGAAAGCTTGGCTTCAGATCTGGAAAAATGTCAAATTTTAATTAGGGTCGATAATACAACTGCCCTCTCATATATAAATAAAATGAGTGGTGTCAGGTACGACCATTATAATGATTTGGCTAGGGAAATTTGGCAATGGGCGGAAAAGCGTCAAATCATTCTAATAGCTTCTTACATTTCGTCAAAGGAGAATGTGATAGCCGATAGACTTTCTAGACAAGAAAATTTAGATAAAGAATGGGAATTAAACAAAGACTGTTACCAGAAAATCGTCAAAGCTTTTGGGATCCCAGAGATTGACCTCTTTGCAAATTCTCAGAACACAAAATGCGAAAGGTTCGCATCTTGGAAACCGGAGGAGGGAGCATCATACGTTGATGCCTTTACGATATCCTGGGCACAATTCTATTTCTATGCTTTTCCACCCTTTGCCTTAATTTTAAAAGCCTTGGCAAAAATAAGGCGCGAAAGAGCGCAGGGTATAATTGTCGTACCTCTCTGGACAAAACAACCCTGGTATCCCATGTTCGATTCAATGAGAGTTGGAAGATCATTAGTGTTTGAAGCTAATCCAACCTTACTATTGTCACCCTGTAGGTCTCAGATCCATCCAAGGGCGAACCATCTAAGGTTAATTGTAAGCAGAGTGTCCGACAATCATTTTTAAAGAGAGGAATCCCTGAGGAGGCGGCTGGCATTATGTTAGCATCATTGAAGGACTCTACGCTAAAGCAATACGGCTGTGCGCTAAGACAATGGAAAGACTACTGTGATAAATACAAATTAGGATTCTTAGATATAACTCCGATCTCTGTAATAAGTTTCTTATCGGAACTATTTTACGGTGGAGCATCCTATGGCACGATTAATTCGTGCAGGTGCGCTCTCTCGCTAATGACAAATGTAAAAGTAGGAGAACACCCAGACGTCGTTAGATTCTTGAAAGGTGTCTCAAACCTGAGACCACTGCGACCGAAATATTCCATGACATGGGATGTAGCTATAGTATTAGATTACTTGGAAAATCTGAAGATTTCCAAATTAAAAAACTTGACCTATAAAACAGTCACGTTATTAGCTTTAAGCACAGCTCAGAGAGCACAGACCTTGTCTAAACTAAACATTAACAATATAAAGAAAGATGCTGATAGTTTATTAATCACAGTCCCTGAGTCGATAAAAACGTCTGGTCCAGGGAGATATCAGCCCTGTTTAAAACTACCCAAGTTTCATGATAAACCAAGACTATGTGTAGTATCGACTGTACGCCGATATTTAAAGAAGACTAAAAGATTGAGAGAGAATTGTAGCCAATTATTTATATCTACGAGAAAACCATACAAGGCAGTCAAACCCTCTACAATTAGTAGATGGGTGAACGATGTGCTGAAAAAGAGTGGCATAGATGTGTCAATCTTTTCGGCACACTCAACGAGACACACTGCTACGTCGGCTGCGTCTGAAAAAGGAGTTGATTTCGACACAATAAGACTGACCGCAGGATGGTCGGAAAAATCGAAAATGTTCGCAAAGTTTTATCAAAGACCGGTTGTTTCAAATGGCTATGAGTTCGCAAAAGCAGTAATAAAATAAGTTTAAAATAAAAATTTTTTGTCTAAAAAGAACGATACTCTAAACAACTACAATATGTATAATGTAGGAGAGCGAGGACGTAATATAATTAATAATCAAACGAACTTACCTGTACGTGAAGTTCGATTTAAATTATATGTAGTCCTCGCTCGAGTACATTACTTCCCACCCAAGATGATATCACATACATCCCTCCCTAGATAATAAATATAGTATTCAGAAAGAATTTAGCCTGCTTCAATACTCTAAAAAAGTGAAGTGGCGCCGAGGGGTGTTGGGTGGTTGGCTTTCGAGACTCTGAAGACGTGTGCTGCCACAGTGGGCAGGAAGGATACTACAATATGTATAATGTACTCGAGCGAGGACTACATATAATTTAAATCGAACTTCACGTACAGGTAAGTTCGTTTGATTATTAATTATATACGCTGCTTAAGAACTGGTATTGTAGGCAGCCAAAACATCAAATTACATTTAAAGACTATCTGCAGAATCCGAAAAACCGTTATATAGAGGTGGTTGTGAAAGAACTCGAAAATGAAACACCGACTTATTCAGCGAAAATCTCATGTTGTCTCTGTAAAACTAAAATGACCGCACATAAGGCTGAATATGGAAAATCAGCCCCAAGGAAAACTCGTTGGGTGATTCAAAATTTCATCAAGCACGTCCAGGAGAAACATTTAAATTTACACGCTACGGAAAGTTCGAAGGAAAATGCGTCTCCTTGCAAAAATATTTACGAGAATATCACAGAAGATATTTCTCGAGGTAATGACGATATAAACAAGAAAAGTCCAAGGAATAGTCCATCAAACGCGCTCCCCAACTCAAACCTCACTTCTACTTGCAAAAGACGTCAACCCGAGGGTCAACCACTCATAACAGACTTATTTGATAAAGGCAAAAGTAATATTACTTGCTCGCCTACCTGTGATTTACAGGGCAATTTCAATAACGACGCATGTTTGAACAAGCGCCAAAAAATGTACCATTGTTGAGAACATACCCATACAATTCTCGTACCAAAAGATAAAAGATAAGAACAATGAAATAGAAATACATCATAGTACTATGAATGACGAGATAAATGATCACAATGGCAATTGCGATCAAATAAGACCGACTAGACGTTCAAAAAATCGGATTGACAGCGACGAAGAAGTTGAAAGAACGGTCAAACGTGAACCAGATATGGGATCACGAGTCGTGGAACCTCTCGTTGAAACTCTCGTTGAAACTACCAGCGAGGTTCAGGCTCGGGTTCAGGGGGAATTCAATCTCGGAACAATGTAGGAGGGGCTCTTTGTTTCGAGGAAATTTTCCAAACCCCATCCCCAAGCAATACCAAAAAGATTTCAGATATGGATACCAAAAATAATGGAAAGAAGAATCAAAGAAAAAGAGATTTGAGAACCAGAAGTGACAAACTCTATCGAAAAAGAATCAAAAATATTACATCTGAAAAGACAATTTCATATTATTTTAGCACCTTGAACGAAATGGAGCTCTTGTTGAAATATAATGAGGAACTAAAAGAGTGCGTGAGAAATTTATTAGAAGAAAGACCAACAAAAAAACTCGTACAATCTTACCCAACCAACCACCAACCATCTGACTTGAACGTAACACAAAAAAGTAAGCTTTTCTTAGATAAATTAATGGAGATTTCTAAAAAACAAAGTCAGAACAGATCCCATGGAAATAGATATGATGCTACAATTAAAAAGTTCGCATCCTACATTTTCATGATTGGTGGCAGGTTGTCATATGAAACATTATGCGCGAATTTGCCTTTACCGTCACCTTCATCTATCAGTCGGTATCTGTCGGAAAATGGGCCGGTGATGATCGAAGGGCAGCTACGTCTAGAAGAATTACGAGATTATCTACACAAAGCACAACTTCCTCTCACTGTTTGGGTAAGCGAAGATGCAACACATATCAATAGCACTGTGCAATATGACCCGAAGACAAACCAGTTAATTGGCTTAGTATTGCCGATTAATAAAAACGGACTGCCTGAGCGCAAATCGTTCATGGCAACATCACCACAAGTCATAGAAAAATACATGAAAGATATTCCGGTTGCTGCACTGGTGTACACAATTATGGTACAGCCTTTACAAAAAAATGCAGCAGCATTTTGCCTGTGCATTTTTGGAACTGACAATAAATTCACAGCAGAAACTGTATTAAATAGAATGCAATTTATCCACAAAAAATGTCGACAGTTCGGCATAGAAGTGCTGGGATTTTCTTCAGACGGTGATCCCAGATTGCTAAAGGCAATGAAAATTTCTAGTCAGATAGGAATTCCCAATTTAGGTGTGACAGAACATAAAAAAAATTGGCCATGGTTCAATAGTAAATTCAGCGAGTACTATGTTTGTCAGGATACTGTGCATATTGGTACAAAGTTACGAAATTGTTTTATTAGAAACTCAATTATTCTGCCAATGGGAGATAGGTTGGCAACTGTTAGCCATCTTAAACTGTTGATACAGTTACAGTCAAAAGATAAGCACCGACTGACATATTCTGACTTGGACCCTAAAGACAGAATGAATTTCCCTTCTGTTGAAAAGATATGCCAGGCAAATGTCAGAAAATTACTCAAGGATACAGTACCTGCCAGTAAAGGGACATGTGCATTTTTGAAAATCTTAGACCACACCATAAGTTCTTATATTGATAAAGATATGGAACCTTTAGAAAGAATATCTCGTATATGGTATTCTGTATATTGCCTTAGGATATGGCGCGCGTGGATATTGACCAATAAGAGTTACACTCTGACTCGAAATTTTATAACCAACAACTGTTATACATGCATTGAAATAAATGCTCACGCACTTATTGATGCCATTATACGCTTGAGAGACTCGGAAAAATCTGAAATTTTTCTACCGTTTTTATATAGCAGTCAACCGTGCGAAAGCTTCTTCAGACTAGTACGTTCCATGTCATCCACTTATTCAACCATTGTGAACTGCAGTATGCTGAATATTATCCATCGACTCAGGCGTGTTCAAGTTCAAAATGAAATTGTCTTAGAAGAAGCAAGCAATATTACATTTCCAAGATTTAGAGAGAAACAAAACGAAACCAATGTCAATACGTATTCACTACCTTCAAATGAAAAAATACGTAAAACTGTTGAGGAAGCGAAATCTATGGCTGTTAAAGATTTGGAAAATCTTGGAATATTTTCATGCGATACTTCATGTTCTCTGCATATTTCAGCAGAGTCAACTAAAGAAATCGTAGATGACGAATCTGACAGCGAAGAAGTCGCCAGTGAAACGGAGAATGCAAATGAAGACACCATGACACTTACAGAACTTCATCATGACATGAACACTCTGCAAACTGTAACTGGAAGCTTAGAACTCAAAGATTATTCCAGTACCAAAATCAAATTGAATGAGACTAGTCCATTTGCAGTTGTTACAGATTCATCGAAAAATGAATATATTGTTAGAAAGTCTTCTATTTGTTGGCTGCTCAACAAAAATAAGCATCGTTTGAGTAGCGATAGACTACAGAGAGTACGAGAAATTGAATTATTGAAGTCGCATACTAAGGTATTAATTGACCATTTCTACATAATGAATTAAATTCAAGGTGACAATGAAGCGCAATGAAGGCTGGCAACCTGCGAATGTGGGGGTATTTTTACAGTTTTAAAACGTCAGTCGAACGTCAGGGAAACGTTGTCAGAAAATTTGTCGGGAATCCGTTTTTTAAGAGGAAAAAAATGAAATGCGTACAAAATACGAAAAACAAAAATATCGAATTTGAGCCGTTGAGAAGGATATGCATAAAAAATTTGTGTTCACATTTTCTAATTCACGTATACTTGATGAAATTGATTCTGAGCCGGATGTGTTTGCTAATCGAAGAAACGGCCAATCGGCGCTCTGAATTGTTGTAATCCAGAGCGCCGATTGGCTATTTCTAGGATTATGATAATATAATGGCGAGAAGGAAAATTGAATGCTGTGTCTCGAAATCTGGACCCCTATTCTGTAACTTTTCGTAACGAAACGATCGGATCGGCTTGTTTTGTCTTGTTTTGTATTAGTTAGATTTGTCTTTCCTGGAACCTTATTGATCGCTGACGTCACATTCGATCATAAAATTATTGATACGATCGTAATCGGAGTTACTGAATGGGGATCCTGCTTATGGAATGCCCAATACTCGACCAATGCTCGCAAATACTCCATGTTGTGGCCACTCTGAAATTATCTTTTCAAATGTTTTCGTATTTCTAGGAGACAGCGAAACATTCAGAGAAAATCGAGAAAAATTCGGAAATAAGTGTGGGCGAATGGGTACTCTTTAGATCAGGAACTAATTACAGAATAGGCCTTACCCTTGGATTTATATATCTAACAGGGAAAACAAACAAACAAAGAGAATATTCCAAATCTAGCGCTGACATCACTAACAAAACTATTGGCGTCCTATGCATGTGGTACAGATTATCCAAATCCAGTCTCAGTCCTATTCCTATTGAATCACATGATTACAAATGCATTACTGGATATACGTGCACTTTACCAGCACCACAGATAGACGACAAGCACATGTACTTCACGGATTTACTGGTAAATGAAATCGCGAAAAAGGTTCCCAAAAAAATTCCGCCTAAAAAGGTAATACTGATTTTAACGGATTTTAACAAATGTTTGTCATCCAATTAAAACTTCTGGGTTTTTTTCAGAAAATGTCGAGGAAAATGGCGTAAAAATTGGACATTTTGCGGTGATTGTATCGTGATGACCACATTAATCTTTGAATTACATTTCAGTCCGTTTCAGTCTCAATGATTATGTATTTGATCGATTACGATATAAAGTTTTTATGCAAAAAAGTGACTTAGATATCCTCTCGATATCCTCATTTATTTATTACCTCACGAACGCCTGCTTTGAACAGTGTAAGATTTACATACATAATATGCACATTCCTAATACAAGCCTGAGCCGAAAATATACTTAATAATTGTGTAATACTTATGTAATACGCGCGAAATACATGTAATAGTTTATGTAATACCTATGCAATACGCACGGAAAACGTGAAATAGTTGTTCATTACCTTTGTAATAGATGCAATGCCTGTGTGATACCTATGTAATAGATGCAATACGCTTGTGATGCCTGTATTATAGATGCAATACTAATGTAATTGCCATGTAATGGTGAAATATTCGTGCAATAGTGTAATAGGTGGGACACCTAATTTGGAAGTGGTTAACCCCTCGCTTACGGTGCTTTCGATTCCATCCTCCTCGTAAGTTTTCAAAATAGAATCATAATGAATCCCCGCCGATGCCAATCTTTTGATGATGGTAGGAGAAACTAAATCCTTCAATGGCTTTAAAGACGGAATAATCGAAATCGAAAGCTCGTGTTGATTTAATTTGCGGAGAACTTCATCAAAACTTGATGTTGTGTTAATAATGTCTGAAGTTGTTAAATGCTTTTCGACCAATTCTTCTAACATATGAACATCATACTCAGCATTATGTGCTCTTTTAGTACATAATGATAGTGTCTCAGAAGCTAATGATGTGAATGATAATTGTTTACTTCCTTTTCGATCAGGAAATTTTCGCTTAAACAGTTTCAGCGTGTCTTGGAAGCTACTGATAACAATTCGAAAATCTTCAATCAGATTTTCATTTTGAATCGCTCGTAATAATCGAGGGGCATCAAATAGACAGTTATGTGCAACCATGATATACGAGTTTGCGAGAGCTTTCAGGAAAGATAACAGTTTTTGTAATGCTTCTGATAATGATACAGTTGGAACTTTTCGTCCATAATAAAATAAATCATGGCCACGGCTAGTTAAACCGTTGCTTTCGGAAGCATGGGTTGATATTAGCTGCGTAGGTTTGATGTATAAACTGAATACTTGGTCCGATGATTTTAAAGCTATTTGTAAAATATCAGCAGTCATATGAAATGCAGCAGTCTCTAAATCGAAGTAAACGATAGAATATTTCTCAGACACTATTTTTTTTTGAATTATTTCGTGGCTCGGTGGTGAATTCTCTTTGTCGGATTCGTCACCTAAGAGTCCTATATTACTCTCATATGTATTGTAACGTGGTGGATTTAGATCAGCCACTGACCAGCTCCTTCCTCCACCTCCGTATAGTCAGCCCCCCCACCACAGAAAAAAAATTAATCACTACAATAAACATTAAAAACTATTTACGAACTATCCAAAACCGAGTTAAAATATTTTGGAACCCTTGCCAACTAGTAGGAATTTCGAATTTTAGGTTGGGGGGCCAGCTTTCCCACGTAGTCAGCCCCCCCACCGCTCAAAGTTGGTCGGATTCGTAAAATGTGATGACAGGAATTACAAACCAATTAAGAACCATCCGAAACTATCTGCAAATAATTTCTAACTATCGCCGATCCCCAGATATTTTCGTTTTTTAGGTGGGTGGACTCGTCTTACCGCGAATAAAGTCCTCAGGTCGCTCGGGGTTGATCGGATTCGAGAAATGTGATGACAGGAATTACAAACCAATTAAGAACCATCCGAAACTACCCAGCAAACACAGATTGCAGGGCCATTGCTAAATAGGTGGAGGAATGCCGATACTTGAGTTGCCGAACCGCTGCCGGAAGACTTGTGATGGGCCTGTACCCTGGTGTCACAGTGGCCGACAGCTGGGCCAGTGCCGGCAGTGTTATACCGGCCCAACGTTTGGCCAGCGCAAGGCCAGCAATGGCCCAACAAAAGCCCAATACTGATCAGCCGATGACCCGATCATTCTATTTTTGTTTATTTTCGATATAATCCGGATAAAAAATATTTTTTTCACCAGTTGATTCCTTTTCGAGCGGTAGAGCACACAGTTGATATTTCCTGGATGTTAGAAATTATCTCTTCAAAGACTAATCAGATATATTCATGTGGGTCACCCATCCGACTTCTGGCTGCAGTTGAAATTGCTTAACTTCGTTGATCGTCCGATGTCCGGTGTTCATCTAGACCTAATGGTCACCTGTTACAAAACTTGACACTTTTTGACTCGATAGGTAAAATTTTATTTGTGAGGATTTACATCAATATTTCACGGTCATTTTGAAGATTTCTGATAATTAAATAGTAGGTATATACCTATACTTTTATTCGATTGCTTAGAAAAATTCTTTGTCCGGTAAATTCGGTGAAAGTGTTAGAAATACTGCAGTCAGCAGAAAAGCTTATAGGGGAGAGCGGGGCAAAGAGGTAACCTCTACAAAAAAGCAAAAAAAATTCGGAGGATGTTCGATTTTTTTTTTCAATAAAATTGTTTCCCGAAGAAATTTTTTTTTTTTCAATTTAATTTCGAAAATTTGGCTGAGGTGCCCCCTTTGCCCCGCTGCCCTCTTTGCCAACCTCTGCCCTACTATGTACGTCGGCGAATCAACGACCGAATGCCGGTAGAAAAGTGCCGGAGTTGTCAATGCCGGGCCATTAACATACAGATGCAAGTGTGTTTGGAAACGGCGAAGTGATGGCAACTCGGTTGTGGCAAGATGCAAAACGCCCTGCAGGAAATCAGTAGTTGGTAACCAACACCGTTCCATCAATGGTTGGATACTGGTAAAACTTTACCGAAATACCGCTATCTTAGATGTAGTGGCGCCGCAAAGGCTTGCCTAGACCAGCACATTGCCAGCACTGCCAGTGCTGGGCCATTATGATTTCGGCAGTTCTGTGTTTGCTGGGTATCTGCAAATAATTTCTAACTATCGCCGATCCCCAGATATTTTCGTTTTTTAGGTGGGGGGGCTCGTCTTACCGCGAATAAAGTCCTCAGGTCGCTCGGGGTTGATCGGATTCGAGAAATGTGATGACAGGAATTACAAACCAATTAAGAACCATTCGAAACTATCTGCAAATAATTTCTAACTATCGCCGATCCCCAGATATTTTCGTTTTTTAGGTGGGGGGGCTCGTCTTACCGCGAATAAAGTCCTCAGGTCGCTCGGGGTTGATCGGATTCGAGAAATGTCCGTTTTAAAACCTACAGATTTTGTAGAGAATGAATCAAGGAACCGCTCGTATTTTTTTCAGAATTTTCGAAGGTGGTAGTCATCTCGAAAATCACCCTTAGAAAATATAATTGTTAATAACAAATAGAAAATCGTTTATTACATGAATCGAAAGTTCATCACATGAAAGTGCGATTCAAGAGCTTCAAAATAAGTTTTTGCTGATATCTGAACGACAGAGGGAACCGAAGATATTAACGTTCAATGGAGAGCGCGATTCTGATCTTAGGTGTTTTTTTCGAAAATTCAACCCCTTATAGCTTCTAAGCCCTTCGAGTTGAGATGAATAGAAAAATATCCCATACATTTATTTTACCCAGAGAATATGTGAAAAAAATTACGACGATTTTTAAGAACATGCGGTCAGAACGGTGTCCCGCTTGAGGTGGATTGACTCATATGAAGTCGGAGAAACGGACACCGACCTTGTAGTCTAGTCGAGAAGTGAGTTTCCTGAGAAAAATAGTTCTAAGTCTCTTAAAAATATGAGCGAAAGCTCATTCGATTCGGAATGCGATCCTGAAAGAGTCGTATTTTTTTTCATTCCAGAAACAAAAATTGTAATTGTTATTGTTATTAACAAAGAACAAAGAAAAAAAAAGACGTCTCCGGTTTTTGACTAGAGCTAAAAAACTTCAAGAGATAACGAAAATTAGAAAAAGCATCTTAAAGAGGAGGAAATTCCCAATAAAAAAGTTTCAACTCCCGGAACCCTATCTCCATTATTTATAATTTTAATTTGACGCTGAAAATAGGGTTCCGCGCGGCCGTTTCAGCACTGACGCGTCGCCGCTGAACAGAGAGTGCGATAGAAAATATTATTTTTTCACCTTCTAAATATTAATTTACATTTTTTTTTAAATTATGCTATCATCAGAAGACTCCAAAGAATCTAGCCCCGCAGAAAAAAATTTTTTAAAAGCTATACAATTGTTAATTAACTTATTTTTTTCGGACTTCTGTTTTCATAAATGGAGACATCAAAGTTTAAATAATTGGCCTATAAATTTTTCACTCCTTGGAGCCCTTCTTATATGTATACTTAACAAGATTACGTAACAAAAGATTAAGGAATTTTTTTTATTTGTTTACAATAAATTTATAAAGTTCCAAAAAAAATGATAAATGAAAAAAATAATGGTCAAAAAATTTTTCTGAAGGAAAATTATATTATGGCTGTTTTCACATCTAACAATGACATTAATGAATGTAAAAAAAAAAATTTTTACTTCATTTGTTGAAAAATTGTTCATAAAGAAATGGTCAAATTTAATATTTAGAAAAAAAAATTCTTGCTTTTATATTGAGAAAAGTCAACTATGATTCAAAAAAAAAAAAATTTTCTTCAAAAAATGTTTCAATTGTTTATAATCGTTTTTCTTCATTCATCTAACAGTTAAATTATCAGTTAAGGAATGATCTTTTTTTCTAAAATCATAATTGTCAGTTCTCTGTATAGTAACAAAAACAAATTTTTTTTTGGCAACAATTTGATTGTTTATTAACCCTAGCATGCCACACTTATTTTTTAGGGACATACTTGCCACACTCGGGTTTGTGGGACCCCATTCAGATTTTTAATCGTAACTCGGAGAAAATTAGTCGTATTTCGATGGCTTTTTTCTTAATCGATAGCCAATTAGTCGAGGAATCTGTCTATGCATTGACCGAATCCTAAAAGTTGAGACCTTCTGAGATATACTCGTTTAAAAAATACTTTCTCTCGAGAAAAGCGAAGAAATTTTGATTTTTCAAGTTTTGTTCGGGTTTTTCAGACCCCAGTGGGGCATGCGAGGGTTAAGTTACCAATTTGTTATAAACAAATTCTGATTTTCAGTTTATTTTTTTTATTCAACTATTAAAAATTACGGAAACAACTGATTTGTCAACTTATAAATTACTGTAACTTTTTACCTATTAAAGATACAGTCTTCGACATTCAAGACGATTATTCAGAGAATTAATTTATCTTTTGAATAAATTTTTCTCTAGCTCGGTATCTATCATAATTCCCTTGTTACAAGCTTTTGTTTATAAAAATCTCCAGTATCTGGATCTTATAATCCTTATATCTTATAAACTATTTCAATTACGCCTTTTATTAGTCAAGGCAATTTTGTAGGCTTATCATTAAGCTACTTACACAGAAAAAATCTTTTCTTTCACGCCAATTGTTTATGAATTATTCGTATTTATTCTAATTTCAATAAAAAATTCATACATTGCTTGGTATTTTATCATTTATTTCTGTGCTAATTCATATTATTTCTATTTTGATTGTCTATAGTGTTTTATTTATTCATCTGTAACTACTTATTCTGCGTTTTTTGAAAGCTTAACTTCGTACTTTAAACAATTAATACATTTGGTGAGGAAACCGCGGATAGAAATATACATTTTAGAATTCCTAATTAACAATGACTCAAGAAATACTTATAATACTTACCTGTTTCGGTCTTTATCGTTTATTATCTTACATGTTAGTAAATTTATGGAAGGAAACGTGCATTTTGAAATTAGAATAAATACGAATAATTTATAAAGAATTGGTGTTGAAGAAAAAAAAAATTTTTCTGTTCAAGTAGCTTAATAATAAGCCTACAAAATTGCCTTGAATAATAAAAGGCGTAATTGAAATAGTTTATTAGATATAAGGATTATAAGGTGCAGATACTGAAGATTTTTATAAACAAAAGCTTGTAAAAAGGGAATTATGATAAATACCGAGCTGGAGAAAAATTTATTCAAAAGATAAATTAATTCTCTGATTAATCGTCTGGAATGTCGAAGACTGTATCTTTAATAGTTGAAAAGTTACAGCAATTTACAAGTTGACAAATCAGGTAACCGCTTCAACTTTGATACCACGATATTTTTTAAAAGCAATAAAAAATGGACAAAAAAATATTTTTACACTTTGTTATGGATCGTTGTTTTCGTAATTTCCAATAGTTTAATAAAAAAAATAAACTGAAAATCAGAATTTGTTTGTAACAAATGGGTAACTTAATAAACAATCAAATTGTTGCCAACAAAAATTTTTGTTTTTGTTACTATACAGAGAACTGCCAATTATGATTTTAGAAAGGAAAATCATTCCTTAACTAATAATTTAAATGTTGGATAAATGAAAAAAACGATTATAAACAATTGAAAAATTTTTTTAAGAAAATTTTTTTTTTCTAAATCATAGTTGACTTTTCTCAATATAAAAGCAAGAATTTTTTTTTTTTTTAAATATCAAATTTGACCATTTGTTTATGAACAATTTTTCAACAAATGAAGAAAATTTTTTTTTTTTTACATTCATTAATGTCATGGTTAGATGTGAAAACAGCCATAACATAATTTTCCTTCAGAAAAGTTTTTTGACCATTATTTTTTTCATTTATCATTTTTTTGGAAATTTATAAATTTATTATAAACAAATAAAAAAACTTTCTTAATCTGTTATTACGTAATCTTGTTAAGTATACATATAAGAACGGCTCCAAAGAGTGAAAAATTTATAGGCCAATTGTTCAAACTTTTATGTCGCCATTTATGAAAACAGAAGTCCGAAAAAAATAAGTTAATTAACAATTCCCGGGAAAAAATAGTTGTATATGAATATAAATAATCATATATGACTTATCATTAATGATCATGAACGAAATTTGTCTCTATATGACCACCCAGCAAACACAGTTATATTACATTTGCATAACGGCAGTGCTGCAATGTGTAACATGTAACAATAACGTCAGTATCACACCTGTGTAACATGGGCGTTAGAATTTCCCACTCACTAGTAGTATAGTTGGTACATAACGAACATGTAACATTGTTCCGCTACAAGTTATTGCTGTTATATAACAGCAATATGTTAGTTACTGTATGATGAATGTAACTGTTACATAACAGCAATACGTTCGTTACTGCATGATAAATGTAACTGTTACATAACAGCAATACGTTCGTTACTGTATGATAAATGTGGATTTTATATAAAAACAATGCTGTGCGTATACTTGATATTTATATGTTTATTACACTTCTACAAGGCTCAAACTATACAGACATTTTTATTTTCATGTAAAGGATTCATTTTTATTTTTATTTTCATTGGAAGGATTCTGGGGGTGCCCGTATGAAATTTAAAAAATACCCAAATACGGGGCTTCCAGCTGATGCGTATAATATCGTATAATACGTCTCCACTAGGGTGGTTCATTTTGAACTTGTATTTTTTTTCGTCTTCCGCCTGATAACTCGGTGCCAAATTCGGAAAAAAAATTCTCCCCAAATCGCAGAGCATAAAAAAAAATATTTAGAGGTCGCTACCGGCAGCGAGTTTTTTCAAATTAGCATGGTATTTTTTCATTTTTGTTCAATTTTTTTTTTGTTCTTTTTAATTTTTTTTTTCGCTCAGAAGTCAATCATGAATGTTAATTCGAAAATGATTGTTGTTTTTTTTATCCCTCGGTGGCGACCCTCAATATTTTTTTTATGCTCTGCGATTTAATGAGAATTTTTTTTCCAAATTTGGCACCGAGTTTTCAGGAGGGAGATAAAAGAAAAAATACAACTGTAAAATGAACGACACTAGTCTCCACGCATATATATGTACCTATATATGTAGGGTGGTCGTTGAAAATTAAATTTTCTCAGGCACCCCCTAAAAAGTTTTCTTTTCGTCTAAAAACATGAGGGCAATTTTTTTTTTATAAAAGACGATCAGTTTTTTTAACCTACAGTTTTTTGGAAATGTCTTACAAAATGTGCAGATTTGACGAAAAACTCATGGAAAAAAAAATTCAATTTTGAAAAAGAAATTTAAAAAAAACTGTCGAAATAATATTTTTTTTTCTAAATTAAATTTTTTTTTTCACGAGTTTTTCGTCAAATCTGCACATTTTGTAAGACATTTCCAAAAAACTGCGGGTAAAAAGAAAAACTTTGATCGTCTTGAGTACTTTTTCATTTGTAAAAAAATAAAAAAAAGTTGCCTCCATGTTTATAGACGAAGAGGAAATTTTTTAGAGAGCGCCTGAGAAAATTTAATTTTTAACGACCACCCTGATGTATGTGCAGTATATACCGTGAAGTTTTAAGGAAGCGGAACGATGGGCGTGCTATTGGGACCGTGCATACCTATACACACTCACCAAAGTAAGAATGTGTAGTCGTGTACATGCATACTAGTGGCGACGCCTATGGTAGGTATCGGAACTTTGGGTCCCGAAAAGACAATGTATGTACACGAATATACATTCTCACTTTGGTGAGTGTGTTAGAGGTGCACATAGCGAATAGTTCGCCCAACACACGCTCGCGTTGCGTACGTGGGCTTTGTCGCAGGAGTTTGTAGTGCGATGAGGTAGCGTACGAGGAGCTTCGTTGCAAGCGTTTGTAGCACGTCCACGATATTCATCGAACATTTCTTGCTCGTCCAATGAGCATTCAACGTTCATGTCTCGTAGCAGGCGGAGAAGCTCCGTCTCAGATGTTCGTGGTGCGATGAGGCAGTGTACGAGGAGCGTTGTTGCAAGGGTTTCGTAGCACGTCGACGATATGCAGTCCTTCTCTGGACTCTGGCCAAGTCTTGCCGCATAAAAATTTGATAGAAAATGCTCGTCAACGCACTGCAAACCCTTGCAACAAAGCTCCTCGTACGCTGCCTCGTCGTACTGGGAACATCTGCGACGAGGCTTTTTCGCCTGCTACGAGACATGAACGTTGAATGGTTATTAGACGAGTAAGAAATATTCGATGAATATCGTCGACGGGCTAAGAACCCGTGCAATAAAGCTCCTCGTACGCTGCCTCGTCGCACTAGGAACATCTGCGACGAAGCTCCTTCGCCTGCTATGAGACATGAACGTTGAATGGTCGTTAGACGAGTAAGAAATGTTCGATGAATATCGTTGACGGGCTACGAACCCTTGCAACGAAGCTACTTCGTACGCTGCCAAGCCTCGCCGACGCTGTTGCTAGCTCTCGCTTCTTCGATCCCTGCTTGGTTCTCGATCACTCTTCGCAGTCTGTTGCCTGAGGTCAGCTTGGACAACGACGCCGGCGATATTTCTCCTCAAGAGTTAGCGGGCGATCAGTCATTGGGTATGTAGGATACAAAGTTAACGGACATCAAAAGACTTACAAGACTTATAAATTCTCATGATAGTCAGTTATACTCTCACCTTGCTGTTTCAGAGGAAGTAACGATGTCCTGGGATGGCAACATCTTCTTCAACGAGTATGAGTTCATTCTTCTCAGACACCTGATTTACGACGAACTACAAACTCCTGCGACAAAGCCCCTCCATACGCTATGAAGCCTCGCTGAGGTACATGTCAGCACTCAGGTCTCCGATAGAAGTAGTCGTTAAGAGACGAAAATGGTTTCAGTGAAAGTATACTACGTTCGACAGTGGCTCATCGGTAGCCTTTCTTCGATTCCCAAGCATTCAATCTCTGATAAGTTTGTGCGTACACCATAATTCAACAGCAATGGATCCCTCGATTAACCAATAATCGTTGATAAATTTCGTTTTTCTGTTTCAGACCTAAGGACGTGGCCTGTGGGTGGCAGCCCTATCCTCGATGACTTCATTCTCTGCATTGTACTCTGATCAAATGATTCATTATGTTATTATTAAACTAAAGTTGACACAAACACCGAAAACTTTCTCACGAATTCTTAATGTTCATTAGATTGAATACTAGTATTCCGAACAGATGTTTTGAATAAAATCTAGATCTGAAAATAAATGAATCAATAAATAAATCAATAGATAAACCAATTTTTGACCATGTTGTCTTCAATGATTCACCCTCCACTTACCTGTTCCACTTTGTCTCAAATATCGATCTTAAACACTGATAATCAATACTTAAATTCAATTAATTGATATTTAGTTGTTATTAGTTGATAAATCTTAAAATAAATGTTCACGTCAGGCGAATTCATTTTATTCGCGCTCATTCTTTTCCGTGTTCAGTGTGATGATTGCTTTTTAAGTTAAGTATTTATCGAGTTAGCGCGGATGGGCTATAGTATTTATCGAGTTAGCATGGATGGGCTATACGGATTCGGCCTAGCGCGGAAGATTCGGTAGAAGCACCACTGGTCGCTTAGCCCCGCCCGCCGAGCCTCACGCACGCGGTGCGCGCCTGTGTTAGTTTTGGCGTAGGAAGGGGGTTGTCTACTCTCACCGAATCTTCTCGGTATATATATATATATATATATATATATATATATATATATATGTATATAGGTATATTATATATATAAATTATAGGGTGAATCAAAGAATATTTTTTTTCGAGACTAAGCAAGCCTGTCAGAAATAGATAGGTGTTGTTGAAAAAAAAAAAAATCTAGATTTTCATTCGAACAACATCTTGAGGTGCCCCCCAGAATTATAACTTCATATATGAGTATCTTCAAATTCCATTTGATAGCTGTATATGGATCTAACTAAAATCATAATTTTAGACCATTATATATCACGTATACTTTATAGAAAGAACAAAATGATTTATCAATGTATCCAGTAACAATGCTTTATTAACATTCACAAATCGTGAAAGACTCGTATTTTCCAATAAAATGCTAAATTTTATGGGAAATGTTTGTTTTGGCAAAATTTGTACTTTCGCACGTTGTTACATCCCAGGACAGGGGCAAGGACAGGGATAGGGATAGGAAACAGGGAAAAACCGGTATAAGAGTTCAAATTTCGTCAAGTGGGGGGGCTAAAGAAATAAAACAAGCATTTCCTACGAAATTTGGCATTTCATCTCAAAATCCTTGTATCTATATAGTAACGATTTGTGATTGTTAATAAAGCATTGTTGCTTACGATATGTAATCTTATGAAATTATTTGTATTTAGTTGGAATCATAACTATGATTGGGATTAGAAAATGCTCAATCTTCAAAATTCGGGGTGCACCTCAAGATCTTGCCTGTATGAAATTTTTTATTCGACAAAAAATTATTTGTACGTCACCCCTACCTCTTCCTAACATAGGCTTCCTTAATTTGGAAAGAATTTTTCTTCCGCTTCATCCGAATATACTATGAAATAAGACATATGCAGTAGTCTTATTTACATATTTACCATTTTATGCTTATTCTTATTATTGTTATTATATTATTATATTATTATATCGTTATTATTATTATGATTATCACATGTATAATTGCACTTTTTTCGTGTCCGTACATCAATTTTCTGCTGTGGCCTTGTCTTTCAACAGTCTTTCTCGGTTTAAACGCTGCTTTCCAAACCGGAACCATTCTGCTGTTATTTTGTCAAAATCTCTCTCTTTGAGGGTTAAATGAGTTGAGCACAGCGCATCTGTATAAAATTGAAACCGATTTGTAATAAAAACAAATTAGAAATGGAATTCAGTTGTCGACAAAAAAAAATAGTTCCTATACTTGATCTTCGAAGTATAAATATTCTGAAACCAGACTTGACTCCCATAATTTTATAGTTCCTTATACGATCTATAGATGAATGCCTCGAAAACGCGACTATGAATACACCGATTCATAATTACAATACAGCCCTTCAAATTCTATACTATAAATATTTAATTACCGCAGCACGTGGGACGTACCTCTTATGATTCGGATAGTCAGTAAATCGTTGACACCGAAGTTATTTTCCCCTTTGCCCTTCCATGTGGCGTGAGCAGCACAATAATTTGAGAATACTTTTTTCAGGACTCTTTGTATATTGTCTTTCGGGGAATCTCCACCAGTACGAAGCACTAGCTTCTTCTGAAAATCAAGAATAAAACGCTAACAATGTATACATATATTCAAGTATATGATTATTGTTATTTCAAGATGAGTGTAGACTAGTCTCAACTCTCAGTATCAGTGCTGTTCTCAGATCAAATACATATCCTTCTAATTGGATGGAAAAATATTTCGGACACTCACAAACTGAGCTACCACTTGATCCTTATTTTTGTGCAAAATATCCTCAAGAAATGTAATGCTCTCTACAGTTATTAACGGAAGGTAGTCACATATCGATTGATATACATCATGCTCTATATTAATACCCGTTTCCATTTTTTCTAATCTGTTATTGATTGAGATTAAATTTACGTTTATAGCTGCGATCATTCGTTGAAGTTTTTCGAAAATTTCTAGAACATAAAGATAATAAAATGACATTAGAAATCGAAGATTTGCATTGGAATAGTCATACTATGACCAATTCAAATATATGCAATGACGCGATCACCTTGAATTGACAAGTCAGGTTTCTCTGGTCGTGGCTTCTGTATTTCAGTTGCAATTATATTGCGCGTTGTTTGTGTTTTATTCGGTGCTCCCAAGTTTATGTCAGCTTCTGGTAAGGTTTCCCGATTTATAAAATTATCAACCTTTATTGAATAGTTGGTGGTCTTTGGCGCAATGACTTTAATTTTCGTCGGATTTGGTTTGTCCTTTACTGGTACATCTATTGAATCTGAGTTTGTGTCCACTTTTCGATTAATTTCTGGATTCATAGAATGGAAGCTTTTTTCCGTATTATAGTCATTTGCCCTTGCAGGGTTTATCACACGTACTTCGGTGATGGTCGGAATTTTCTTCTGGAAATTCAATGCATTCGAGTGCATCTCCAATTGTTGAAACGTTTCGTGACTCGCAGTTCTCATCTCTTCAGAGCAATCTTGAATATCTTGAAGACAAGTATTTTGAATAAAATATTGTCGATATACTTATCGCGTTCCAAGTATGTCTTATGTTATTGTCATAAATCGTAATAAAATGAATATGTATGTACCATAGGGTGTGCCAAAAAAAAAAAAAAAATTCAAACGCGCATCAACATTCCGGTAGAGCATCTCAAATAGAATATCTCAGCCAAATATGAGCTCCTAATATTGATATTTCGAACTGCCTAATTTAGTTACTAATTTTAGTTACTAATTTTGGTTACTAATTTTAGTTAATAATTTTAGTTACCAAAATAGGCAGGTCTTAATATCAATATTAAGAGCTCATATTCGGCGCACTAGGAGAACATCGCACCTCCGGTTCATCGATCTTGACCAAAGTTATAGGGGTACTTCCTTGAGCCAAAATATCAAGTACCTGCTGAATAACCTTCCGGAATGGGCCCTTACTCTATCAATTTACTTGAATGTACAATAAATTATAAATATTAATAAATATTCAGTGCAATGTAGAATCTCATAACGCAGCACAAAAACTGGTTATTTCTTGGCGATTGGGGAGAACCCAGGTTACGCTGATTTCTATTGTACATTCAAGTAAATTGATAGAGTAGGGGCCCATTCCGGAGAGTTATTCAGCAGGTTCTTGATATTTTGGCTCAACGAAACACCCCTATAAGTTTGGTCAAGATCGATGAACCGGAGGTGCGATATTCTCCTGGTGAGATATTCTATTTGAGATGCTCTACTGAAATTTCAATGCGCGGTTGAAGAAAAAAGTGTTTTGCCCAGAGTCATATGACTCCATGACGCTATGACTCAATGTTTATAGGCGAATATCTCTTATGGCCGGTTTCACCAACGTCGAATAACTTCTTATTCATAGAATAAACGCTATTCATCGAATAAAAGTCGCTAATACAATGTAAAATAGTCTTTTGTTTTCAGTTTAATCTATGAATAAAGTTATTCGACGTTGGTGAAACCGGCCATTAGTCGGTGAGAGTTAGGAAAATTCTATCTCAGTACTTTTTTATAGAGCGTAAAATTTCCTATAAGAATCTGTATTCAGATAGTTTCTAAATCTAGTCGCTTACGAGAAAAAACAATTAAAAAATTTTTCGATTGATTTTCCTGTGTTATTCAAATCAAAAATGGGAAAACTGAGTTAGGCAGTTCGGAATATCAATATTAAGAGCTCATATTTAGCTGAGATATTCTATTTAAAATGCTCTACCGGAATCTTCATGCGCATTTGAATTTTTTTTTTTGACACACCCTAATGTAGCATCAATATAATTTGTACCTTCCGTGAAATTGCTGTTTAGAATATCATGGTCTATTGTGGATAAATCAAATACAGGTTCATCTTCGAACACTATGGGCATGGTTGATATATTGAATTTGTCTGGTAAAGATGGTGGTTTAGTAAGTTTAAATTTGTCGCCTCCTGCAGTGTCACAATGAGTAAAATCTAGTATTAGGATATTTAAAATCAGCCCATTTGAAATTTTGAGAAAAACTAGTCTGTGGTGTGTTAAATGATTAGCAAAGGTCGAAACCAAAAATTCGTGCTACAATCTTTATAGATTATCACAGTATATGAGTATTTGATAATGAGCAAGCCAATCTACTGCAATGAAAGTGTATACACAGAGAAGATATTGTAGATATAAGGTAAACGTCCCAATGGCCGGACAGGTCCCAATTACCGGACAGAAAGTGAGTGTAAGAGAGACAGAAATACGATTTCGTATGGATGTCCGGCCATTGGGACATCAACCTTAGCTGTCCGGCCATTGGGACATTTACCTTATACAACGTATGCAGTAATCCTTATTCTTCGATTGGACATTTTCGAGTTATATTCAAATAATGAAAAAATTATTGCTCCCAAAATTCTGAAATCACGCTCCTCTGAGGGAAATGATAGTAAGATTTGTAAATTAATCTGAAAATCATAATAACTCAAATTGACCAATCAACAATAATAGGCCTAAATGAAACCTTACTATTTTTAAATTATGATCATTATATCAGTTCAAGTTATTTTCTTGAGCCTCTGATGAAATAGGTAATGCTCCGCAATAAAAACCAGTCTTTCAAAGCTAAAGATCGTATATCGAGCATCATCAACAAAGCTATAGAAAGTTCATCAACTCGACTTGGAAAAATACAATGATCACAACAGAATGACTGCAGTAAGTTTTTCTCTACAGTTTTTCAATCTCTCGATACTGATTTTGTGTGATTTTTATACAAATTTACATATTTTAAGACTATTTCCGTTTATTAATACTGTAGTTTCTCAGGAAATGATTGTGGTAACGTCACAAGTGTAGTATCACTGGTGTGATAAAATAAAAAAATGATAATTGGCCTCGTAGTAAGAGCTGATTATCAAGACGAATGCCTTGCCTAACCAAAGTAGATAGATAGATGGATTCTTTTACCAGTACAGGGGTGCGTTCCGAATAAACGCCTGGGTGCTCTCAGGTGTGTCTTTATCCTTGCTTCACTCATGGCAATAGAGAAAGATACAACATACCCGAGAGTATCACGACTTACCGACCGACCCCAAACGATCTCCGATGGGACGCTCCTAAGCCAACCAACGGTCTCCGCTGAGTTAGTGGAGTTAGCGGAGTTAGCGGAGAGTTACAGAATCCCACCCCAGGCGTTTATTCGGAACGCACCCCAGAAGTAGTAGAAATGAGTGGAATGGTATAGAGCATGTGCGGAGAAATATACTAACTTTTGAACTGTTTCTTTGGGTATACAGCTGTTGAACTATCATCAGAACTATCGTGTACAAGTGGGATAGCTGTTTGCCTTAGACCTCTTCCCAGTTGCTCGTCATCAGTAGTTATATAATTTCTATCAACTGCTCGCTTGCGTGCTTTATCCAGAGTAGCTGCAGAGCAAAATATTTTATATCATTGCAGGAACATGAAGACTATGTTTATAGTATGTGAACTTACAACAATACGCTTCAATCTGAACAACGAACTGCCCCCAAGTTTTCGGATTGGGTGTAGCTTTGTTCGCAATGAGCGAGGTTACGTTCTTTGAATTTTTTGGCCACCAACATAGATGCTGTTCTCCTTTATCGAATAGCCAGTTTCTAGGAACTTCGGAGGCTGTATCTTCTGCAAGGAATCTCACGACTGCATAATCAGCCATTATTTGACTAATGATTCAAATCTGTTTGATTAACAAAACTGCACATGAAATATCGTTGTATAATTTATATGACCTTATAGTTATTGCATAAAATTAACCCTTTGTGTCACGTTTTTCTCTGGAAAATATTTGGTATTTTTGACTTTTAATTCGTAATCAGTGACCTCAAAATTACTAAAATAGTTATTTTTGAGCATACTTTCATAATCAAAATTTGTCAGAAACGACTTTATTCTCTAAAAATGCCTATTGTTTTATGTAGAGTAGTTGATAACAGTTAAATTTTTTATTTAAAATTTTTCAGAATCTCCTTCATAGTTAGAGAAACATCTCAGGAATCCAACAATAACAAATTTGTTATACTTATTCATGCAGTACTTAAATTATTAAAATAATTAGCTTCGTTGATAGGTGTGCATCTCAGATGCACACTGTGACACAAAGGGTTAAAATAACTGGAAAGATGATTTCTTCTAAATGTGAATAAACTAACGAGGAAAGTACCACTCCCTGGGTCGTAGATTTGACTGAGGCTTTCCAAAGTAATTTCATGTACACAGTCGGACCTCGGGCACTGTTAAGGGGGTACCATACACCTTTAGAATAATTTTTTTTCAAATTACTGCTACGATATGAGAAAACATTCTAGTGACCCAGTTTTTCTACAGTTGATTAGTGCTATTTTGATACATAGTTCATGATTTTTCCAGATTTTATATCCTCCGCTGAACATAAATTCAGTCCATTGAAGAAAAAGCAGTTGTCATACGATGGAGGTTACTGCGTCGGATGAAATTTCTTCAACGTTTGAGGAAATATTCTTTATGAATGTAATTTCGGACCAAACCAATAATATTTGATGAATTGAGGTTTTAGACATAGAAATTTTTGATTGTGAGAATTTTTTTTCCATCATTCTGGAAAACTCACGCACCTCCCAACAGCGCTCACTGCTGCCGCTCATTTTGAATAGAGCTTTGTTTGAGCACTTACACCTGATACGCTGCGGAAGGCTTCTGTTGGCATTCTTAGCTCTTATCTATGGCTCATCTCTCATGAAAAGACATCAGTTTCTCTATTATTAAGGATTTTTGATCTAGCGACTGACAATTGTTTAGCGTAGCAGTGATGATTTTGTCAAATTCAGAGACATTTGTTATCTTTCACATAATTGTTGTCCTACAGATGGTGTATTTAGAACTAAGAAAAAATTTTGATGAAGAAATTTTATGTCACGAGTGCTCCAGCTTTGTATTGCATTTCGGAGTCCTGCAGTACCCCATACCCATACATGGCTATGTAGTTTATACTTTGACTATATATTTTATGAAACTTACTTTCAATGGTATTTTCAATAGTTTCATGAAATTCTAGAAGTTTATGGTGAAAAAAGCAGGTTTTTTTTTATAATTTTTTCCATAAAATCGGCTGTCCATGAACTAAAAGAAAAATCAGAGGGCCTTGAATATTTGTCACAAGGTGGGGACAGGCCTTTAGAGTATATATTTCCAGCAAAAACGAAAAATTGAATTTTTAAGCGAATTTGGTCAAAATCTCAGTACGGTCTTTCCTTAAAGTTCTAACATCACCGAGCGATTTCCGGAATTGCCCTAAAAGTAATCAATACAAAAAACAAATTTGAATACTCAGAGAGTCAAGGATGTTATTCTGCTACATAAGGAAGCGTCACGGCCGGGCTCTCAGAGCCAGCCTGGAACTGAGTGTCAATTACTACGACCGTAAGTCCCCTCGGTCTACCTGAAAGCGGTCACTTGTTTTTACCGGAAAGTTTAATGATAGGGCCAGCATTCAGGAGAAATAGAAGAAACTAAGAGGTGTTGGTCTGTTACATGATCATCATTACATAAAGTACACCCTTATGTTTCTAAGTACTCGAGTATGTGTTTTATTTTTGCATTTTCAGACCATTTCAAGAATTGCTCGGTAATATCAGAACTTTGAGATCGAGTAGAGAATAAGAACCTGCCAATAAGAGTAACTGGAGGAGCATGGGTTTCATATTTCGGCACAATAAAACCTCTTCAAAAGTGTGATCCAAACCTTTGGATACAGTCTGACTTCACTTATAAATCATTATGGTAAATTGCACAATTGGCCGCACATAGCGATGAATATCGAATGTAAAAGTATAGAATCAAGCACATGGGACGTTAATGATTAGAATGCAGCAATGGAATTATAATGTGAGCGTCACTTTCATTAGATTCTTTAATCCTTAGACATTTTCTACTTATACTTGAAGCTGGTAGTTTAGTAAGCTCAGATAGGGATTGATCACATACAATTGATATTCCAAACTTTACAGAATTGCACGGAGTATTGAAATAAGGTTTCGCATTTGAGAAAGTTCTAGCATTCACAAAGGGAAGACCATTTTCCTCGTAGATGTCATATATTATAGCTGTAGTTCTGTTATTTAACAGAATACAGTTTTCTTTTCTCGATACAGTGAATCCATCAAACTGCAAATTGGAAATTGATTTATTTTGTGATTTACTTGAACTGTCAGCATAATGTACGACTGGGTATTGCTTTGGATATGATGTTTCCACTGGAAGTTGATTTTGCTCTGAAATTCTATTTACAAGCTGCTCTAGTGGTCTACTACCGTGCTTAACCTTTTTCTTAATTTTCTGCATATAATTTTCATATTTAAATGCACTGAAACTGTCGAGACTACCGAAATTTTTGACATCCTGACATGAGTGCACGAGATTATGGACATTATATGTAATGAATTCATATCCATAAAGATCTCCATAATTATTGACGAAGTATAATATTAACGATTGTGCATAGTCGTTTAAATCTATACAGACTTGAGGGTCAGCCAAAATCCTGGCAGCAATACTCAAACACATGAAATGTTGGTAGTAATTAGTTGACAAAGCATTTTTCAACACAATTTGCCCGGTATAAATTAAAAATTGTCTCAACTCAGATGCTTTCCACCGGTCAATATCGTGAAGGGTTCTAGGTCGACGTGCAAATTCACTTGTAATAAACTTTCCTAATTTAATTAGGAGTTCACAGGCCTCATCCAACAAATTTGGCTGTATTCGTACATCCTTTTTCCCTTTCACCCAGAATTGTATTAAACGTTTCATTACACCTAAACACCATAAATGCATATAATCGCTGGGGATCTGAGAAACCATCTTTATACCCAATAATGTCTCCAAGTAAGAATCCCCGGTGTGATGCTCGCACTGCTGTCTGCAATTGAAGGAGGCATCTGATCTCAAGGTACAATTTGTTTCAGGGAAAGTAACTCTGTTCTGAATGAAATCACCTTCTTGAATACATTTGGAGCAAGCAAAATATCCTGAATGTCCCTTTATGTAAGAAATGAAAGCTTTTGCTGGGGCGTCACAGATAATTGCATTTATTTTTATTGAAATTGAATTATTGTTGATATTGACGCCCGTTTCCGAAATACTGATCATGTCATTTACAAAAGGTTTCAAAAATTCATTAGCGTCGATAGGTTTTTTCATGCCGTGATATATACCAACGATAAATGGTTCTGTATAAAAGTCAGCTACTAATGATGCCATTATTGGCCAAAACTGGCTACCGGAACTTTTCGTGAGTGGAAGACCATCAATATTGAGATTTATAGCTATATTTTTAGGACAGATTTGGAAATATTTTTCGATAGAACGTTTGATGGTTGCTGCTAGACCAAAATGGAAATATTGACCACCATTATGAGACTCTAATATTTGATGTGAAACTAATCTCGGAGTTTTCATCAAAGTTCTAACATCATTTGGTAGAACTTCGTGGTGACCATGACTTCTCAGAATTTTAAGTAACGAACTCGCAGCGCTATGTGTAATGTTATTTTGAGATACCCATTCGCATAGGTCATTTTTCAAGTTAGGTCTAGGATTAATATTACTATTTTCGTGATCACTAATATTTGTTTGCGAGCTACTCTCGTTAGACGTGTCCATGATCTCATGATTCACCTCGTTGTCATGATCAAAATCGTCTAATTCAGAATCACTATCATTTATGAAATTGTTAGATGCCTCATTGAACAAATCATTTTCATCTACTACGTTCATAGACGTAGGCACATTTTTCAAAGCCGGGCCATTGGACAAAGAGATCGGGTTTTCTGGTGGAGTCTCGTGCCGCTGGATTTCCAAGTTAATCAGATGATTTCTTCGTCTTTTAGATAAAATATGTATATCCTTGGGCATTTTGAATATATAGTTACGACCAAACGCTGATATATTTTATATATATCAGATATATATATATCAGCGTTTTTATATATATATATATATATATAATGTGTATAGCAGGAGTTATCATCAAGAGTTCCAATTATCCACGTGTGCTATGCTACGTGTTATAGTTACAGGTTAGGTTAGGTCACAATAAAGCACTCTATGTATAATTGAATCAAAATAATACAAAGATCATGCGTAATTGAAAAATATCAAACAAACGCGTTTAATAATCTTTAATCAAGAACTTACTTGTTCAAATCGTCTGCAGCTTGGAATTAAGTACGGCTTGTAACTGGACTCTGCACGTTGTCGAGAATGTGCGAAACACTTAACAGGCGCGAATATGGCGGGATAACGTGCCAAGACCAAGCGAACGTAACCAACAAAACGCTCTGTGCACACCTATACTCTCTCACCAAAGTTAGAATGTGTAGTCGTGTACATGCATACTGGTGGCGACGCCAATAGTCCGGATCGGCATTAGCTCCCGGAAAAAGTGAGTGTATGTACAGGAAAACACATTCTCACTTTGGTGAGCGTAGATAAATTTGAATCAGTGAGAATTCACTGATTGCAGTTATAAGTCTGCGACTGACACCAATCAGTGGCAGACTTATAACTGTAAACCAGTGACTTTTCACTGATTGTCAGTGGTTTTCACTGATTCAAATTTAAATAAATTTAGAGAGTAGGTGTGCGCGAAGCGAAGATGGTATTGTAGCACTGCCGTTATGCAAATGTAATATAACTGTGTTTAAAAATTAAGGCCTCCCGAAAGTCGGCCGCTGTAGCTCAACTCTATACTAAGAGGTCGCTATTTTCATTTTAGTTTCCTATTCATTTAACACGGGAATTTTCGTTGGGTTATTTAAACCGAAATTACACCTATTCATTTTAATTTTTTTTGGATAACCATTGTAAACTCAGAAAGCTGGTTTTTCAAGCTTTCCAAACCTATATAATGAAAGTCGAATACCTTAATTAGAAGATTAAATAAAGTCATTTAAAATCTAGAGCTATAGCTGATTCTAGAGATTCTAAATGATTTATTTAATCTTCTAATTGAGGTATTATCATATATATTATAGGGTCAACACTCAACGCTATACAATAGGTAATCCCATCCACTTACTAAAAGATAACAGTGTTCTTCAACTGGAACTGTAGCGATTTGAGAACATTATTATGTTTCATCAAATACTACATAACGGTCAAGGATCTGATATGCTGTATTTGTTATGTTACACTGTTACGTCAATCGAATTTCATGAGGGGCCAAAATATATAACAGCTATGTCACCGTTATGTTACGTTTGTAATGTCACTTTGTTATCTTGAATATAACATAACAGTTATGTTCTGTTACTTTTTGTGTTTGCTGGGCATATGTAACCATATATAATTGTATATAGCCATACCTGGGAAAAAATGATTTTCTATGATCATATATGATTAATAATCATATATAACCATATATGACCATATATAACCATATATAATTGTATATAGCCAAAAATGATTTTCTATGATCATATACGATTAATAATCATATTCAATCATAGAAAATCATTTTTTCCCAGGTATGGCTATATACAATTATATATGGTTATATATGGTCATATAGAGACAAATTTCGTTTATGATCATTGATGATAAGTCATATATGATTATTTATATTCATATACAACTATTTTTTCCCGGGTTGTATAGCTTTTAAAAAAATTTTCTCTGCGGGGCCAGATTCTTCGGAGTGTTCTGATAATAGCATAATTTTTTAAAATTTGAATATTAATATTTAGAAGGTAAAAAAAAAAAAATTTCTATCGCACTCTCTGTTCAGCGGCGACGCGTCAGTGCTGAAACGGCCGCGTGGAACCCTATTTTCAGCGTCAAATTAAAATTATAAATAATGGAGATAGGGTTCCGGGAGTTGAAACTTTTTTATTGGAAATTTCCTCCTCTTTAAGATGCTTTTTCTAATTTTCGTTATCTCTTGAAGTTTTTTAGTTATAGTCAAAAACCGGAGACTTTTTTTTTTTTCTTTGTTCTTTGTTAATAACAATAACAATTACAATTTTTGTTTCTGGAATGAAAAAAAATACGTCTCTTTCAGGATCGCATTCCGAATCGAATGAGCTTTCGCTCATATTTTTAAGAGACTTAGAACTATTTTTCTCAGGAAACTCACTTCTCGACTAGACTACTTAAGGATACAGCCTTAAATTAGTAAGGGATGGCTATCAAACTATATTAGAAGGAATATCCTATTGGTGTATTTTGCCTAGCTTTTATCTCGTATACGAGCGACAATGTATGACTCTCGGAATCGCTCGTCTTTCGGCGGCACTTTGTGCTGAATATAAGTGATGCGGTTTGAAGGTGTATGCAGAACTAGATGCGGCTACATTAAAAGAAATTTGTTCAGCTATTGTCTCGAGCAAAGCTTCTCGTATGGAGATTGGAGTCAGTCCTCAGTAGTAGTCGGTACTTTGCAGCTCGCGACTCCAGATAATTTTACACTATACTAGTATTTATTCGCATCGAATCACCTTAATAATGGCGCCCAAAAGAGGGAGGCCTCGGACGCATGATCGGGTAGCCATAGAATCGCAGATACTTCGCAACAGACTGGAATTGGTTTGTGATGAGAAGATTATTTCAAAGAAAAATAATGTGTGGGTGAAAATTGCGAGTGAATTAGACAACGTGATTTCTCCAAATGCTCTATATGTCATGGTGATGAATGATAAGGATTTAAAAAAAAAAGTGCTGGGTACTGAGGACGGCGCGAAAGAGAATTCAACCGACCAGAACACTCCGCGTTATTCAAGTACAGACAGTCCTGATGGAAATGATACATTTTCTACGACGAATACAACAGACCCTGACCCTCCGCATACGACTGTGGATATAAGTTTCACAAGAAGTGAAATAAAGTCGTTAGTTGTTGAGAAACAGTACGGTAGAACCGATAAAAGAAAAACATCAATTCCATTCCGGAAATATCTAATACTGCGGCCTGGAATTTGGCAGCTATTAATTACAAGGAAATTATGGGCCAAGGCCAAAGTCAAGTGCGCTTATAACTTTAAGCGAAATAAAATCTATAGTAGCACAATCCAAGTAATGGGTAAATGCAATTGTGGATCGACCATCAACGGACGCATACGAAATTTCAATGTCAAGGAAGATCATATTGTAATGACTTGTGATATGACAGAGGGGAAAGGAGTATGTGGAAAACGTTATTTAAGACAACCGCAACGCTTCGAGTTAGGCCAGAGACTTTATGAACGATGTGAGACTGCAGAAGGTTTTAGAACAGTGGAGGCTAATCAGTTAATGGAACCTGGAGATCCTGAGCCACCGCATCTGTACAATTCCGGAACGTTGCGTATGGCAAAATATGAATACGAGATGTCACTTTGCTTACATAAAGACCCTGTGCAATCACTGGCCGTTTCTCAAGAAAGTGACTGCAAGAATATTATTCATAACTTGGGCCTGAATCCATTTTACACCCACTATTGGACGAGCCACCAGAACCATGTGTACAGACAGTATTGTATGTTGAACAAGGCATCGATTGCAATAGATGCCACTGGGGGGGTTGTGAAGAAAATACTGCGCTCCAATGAATCGGAGTCGAAGCACATATTTTTATACCAGTGTATTGTAAATTGGGAACACGAAAAATTTCCAGTGGCACAGATGATTTCAGAGTCTCAAACAACGAATTCTATATCTTACTGGTTAATGGAATGGGTACGAACAGGTGCACCACCCCCAAAAGAAATTACGTGTGACTCTTCTAAAGCGTTACTAACAGCGTCTATTAGAGTATTTACTAACTGCAGTTCTATTAATCAATACGCAAATGAGTGCTGGGGTAATACCCCTCCGAAAAATTGTTACATTCGCATATACGTTGCACATTTCATTAAAGGATACTCAAGCTTTCTGGCAAAAATGAATCCAAGGGTACGAAAATTCTATTTGGCTTGTATTGGTCAATTGATACTGGCAAGATCCTTGCACGTGGCAGAGAAAATATTATTCTGCATTTTTGGTATCGCAAGAAGCGAAACTGAGGGAAGCCTTTCAAGCGGAGAACTTACTGCATGCGAAAGTTATAAGAATACCATGAAAGGGTTTCTGACACATGAGGTAGATCTCGAAGACGTTGAGCCTAATGAAGACACATCGGATAATGAAACTACCGATACGGAAAACGAAGAGCCGAGTACATGGGGTAAATGGGCAACTGAAATTAACGATAAGGTTACATCTGCTCTTGTAGACGAAGGCGATCGCGAAAACGCTCACTTCTTCCCAAAACTTGTAGATCGTGTTTTACGTGACATGCAGTGGTTTCCTTTGTGGTCAAGCATAAGCCGAGATAAATTCGGTTACGGTAGAGTTCCAGCTTCCAGCGCGGCTGTAGAAGCCGAATTCAATAACATAAAGAATAGAATTTTTTCGAATATAACATTGCCAATAAGAGCTGACTTATTCGTCAAAAGACACGTGGACTACATCAACGGCCGACTCAAAATAATAGATGCGAAAGAAAGAGATACTCAACCTACTGTAGAATGTACCGAAGCAATTGAAAGCGAAGAAAATCTTTCGAATCAGCAAGAACACCCAATGGAGATAGATACCGGTAGAGAAGAAACGAATAATTGTCCGGCATGCGCAAACGGTGATTTGCCAAGTGGAGCCCATACCTGTGCGATTTGCGGAAAAGCCGTTCACGTTTTGGAAATGTGTTCTGGAACAATAGGGAACGATGAAGGTTATGGGGAAAAAAGAATTTGTACGGACTGCCAAAAATTACCAGGAAATACTATAGAAACTGTAGTAGACTGCGGGATTAAAGAAAACTGGCGCGGATTGTCTACGACAGTGCAAAAAAAAGGTGCGCGGTATCTCCAACGTGACTATACTGCCAACGAATTTATCGTCAACTCCAAAATCACGAAGGTGCCTGTATTAAAGGGCGGAAGTTTCTGCGAACTCAAGTCCGTTAATGTAGGAGGTAGGAAGCTGAGTTTGATCAGGACCTGCGCATTTGACAGCATATTTCAGATATTTTTAGCCGCTGTCTTAGACAGCGATGCATTTAAAGAAAAAGCGTCGGAACTTGCAACCAGACATCCATTTTTCAAGATGATTTTGGACACGTCGGACGCTGGAATCAACAAAAACACTTATTACCTTCGCGCGAAAATCTTGAGTGAAGTCTTTACACAACAAAAAAGTCCGAACAATTGTTATCTAATAAATTGCGAAACAACGTCGGGCCCGTTGTGCTTGAAACTATTCAAGAGTATGGTGGGGATCCAAGAAATCTCAACATGCGTTAATGGCTGCCTGCCACGAGTCAAAGATTTGATCCAAGTCAACCGAAAAGACCTTTTACGATCAGATTACCGAATTCGCATCGAAGAAGGATTCGTTATATCGGATTCGAAGCAATGTCCTGGCAAAAACTGTGACAGAGAGGAAATGACTACGGTATCGGTAGAAGGAAATTTTGTTGTCTAGCCTTAAGGTGGTTCTTCACCTACAGTCCGACCAAACGTGGGTTTCAGAGAAGATTTTGAATACTTCTCGATGGGGAAAAAATCTGAAAAAATCAAGCATGTAGGAGATTCAGTAAAATTGACAAATCATTTTCACCTGAAAAAAAAGTTGGGTCACCGGCTAATTTCTTGAACAGTTTTGCTTCCATCAATTTGGTAAAAACTTTATTAAATTATTATGCAAAATCATTCTCCCGAGGATCTCCTGCATGCTTGATTTTAAGATATCTACATACGTGCGAAAATGAAATTTGGCAATCTGCAGTCTTCACTATGGCTCTAAGAGATAACTGTTTGCAGATTTATTCGTCTCTCTCGATTGCCTACAATTGGATGTAGCGTCCGTATATAGGATTGAAAAAAAAATGTAATCCGATCATATCCAATCGAAAAAGGGATAAAAAAAAGTCCTCATAAAGTCATCTCTCACAATATCAGCTATATAGTGCAGGAACTGTAGATTACCAAATTTCATTTTTGCATATATATGCAGATATCTTCAGGGTCAATAATTAAGTCTACTTACTCAATTACTGGCAGTTTTATTCCAGCGTCGTTTGAGGGGTAACACCACTGTAAAAGCTTTAAAAAAAGCGCATTTTTTATTATTTCTTTTTGGATGGAAGAAAAGGTGATAAGAAAATAATATTCAAGGAAGTTATTAGGCATACTATATTCAACCATACTCCAAAAAAATTTGATCAAAAAATATTCAAATATGGCGACACTGGAGCCATTCTCGCGAGACGTGTTGAATCTGAGGCGCTCTGCGGCACGCAGTGTAACTGGTGCAAATTTGAATCTGGAGAAAAAAGAAAAAAAAAACTCGTAATCTACATGTCTATAGCTAGAGAAATACGTAGGGGATTTTGAAAATATTAATTTTTGTGTGATTGACGAGTATCTATATAAAAAACGTTGAATTTTCGACAAAGAAAGGGCGATCATTTGTTGATAAAAAATGTTCCAATTATCTTATCGAAAATCCCGTACGTATTTCTCTAGCTATAGACATGTAGATTATGAGGTTTTTTTTTTTTTTTGTCCAGATTCAAATTTGCACCAATTACACTGTGTTCCGCAGAGCGCCTCAGATCCAATACGTCTCAGTAATCAAATTTTTTTATAGTATGGTTGAATATAGTATGCCTAATAACTTCCTTGAATATCATTTTCTCATCAACTTTTCTTCCATCCAAAAAGAAATAATAAAAAATGCGCTTTTTTTAAAGCTTTTACAGTGGTGTTACCCCTAGGCCCACAAAAAAAAGTTATCTGAACTTTTGACGAGACAGAACCATTTTTATGTATTTTTCGACGCTGAATCTGAATCTGAAGTCAAATTAGGGAGTCTACCTGCTATTTAGCAAGAAAAACGCAATAAACATGATTTTTCAACGTCTATGTTTTTTTGGAATTTAATAAAAAACGACGAATGGTAACGTTACTCTGAAGTCAAATTCGACTTCTGCGGATCAAAATACGTCGAAGTAGTACTTTTTGGTCCTGTAGGCCCTCAGAACAGTCCTTAAGGTACGTACTTTACGGACACGTGTACCAACAACCATATTTTGTTTTGTTTTTTGTTAGAAATTTTGATCGTAATTATAATTTACCAATTGTAACAGAAACGCACCTGGCAATACTGCGGATTCAAATGATTTGATGCTCGAAAAAGATGGAATGTGTTTAAAAGATACGATCGAAATTTCGAGCGAAAAAAGAAACCAAAAATGGTTTTCGACGTATTTTGATCCGCAGAAGTCGAATTTGTATTCAGATTAATGTTAACATTCGTCGTTTTTTATCAAATTTCAAAACACCATAAACCATGAGAAATCATGTTTTTTGCGTTTTTCCCGCAAAGTAGCAGGTAGACTCCCTAATTTGACTTCGGATTCAGATTCAGCATCGAAAAATACATGAGCATAGATCTGTCTCGTCGGAAGCTCAGATAATTTTTTTCTTTGTGGGCCTGTGTAAGCAATTTTTGGAAGTTTTAGCCTCGAAAGATAGATAACCAAAATGGTTACTGTCAAAGCTGCGAGTCGTTTCTCTACACCGTTTCTAGGAAATTAATTTTCGAATTTGCTTCTTATACACGTAGAAGTATGGAGAGCCGATAAGATTAGTTGAAATCTTTCGTATCACCTGCGCGGTAAAATAGATTTCATACTAACCTTATTGGCTCTCCATACCTCTGCGTGAATAAAAAACAAAAAATCAAAAATCTGTTTCTCAAAAACGGTGTAGTGAATCGACTTGAAATTTTGGCAGTAAGCATTTCATTTATCTATCTTCCGATGATAGAACTTTCAAAGATTTCTCATCTATTGCATTTTGGTCACCAACCTCCGTGATAAAAGATTCAAATCGAGTGTTTTCGTGTAAAAACTCCAGTTTGGCATGTGACTTACAAGTAGCATTTAAAATAAGAACTTGAGAAACTAAGATATGAAAAGAATTCAGATTGCTGACAACTTTGATTGAATAACACTGGAAATTCATACAGATATTCACCAACATTCATGAGAAACCATTCTAATTGTTCAATCAGTCAGACAAAAACATGGAGCTGCTAACTATTCAGCTCGATCTAGTTCTTGAGTTTTGAGTTCACAAGACCGAAGGTTGGCAAGATTCTTTTAATATGAGCTGAAGCCGTAATAAACAAGAAAGAGAAGTCCGAAAATCAGATGCACTTGGCCAATTGTTAAACCTGGACTTACGGATACCTCACGGTTGAAACCTTAGATCACCTTGAAAATGCGATTCGTAGGTAGTTTCTCCTTAGCCACACAACCGATCGAAATGAAACTTCATACAAATTAACGCTTCATTTCAACAGAAAGTGGCTATGTATTTGACTTCTTTGGAATTTAGAATCCACATCTGAAATTAAACAGAACAATGAAATACTTAGCCACTCTCTGCTGAAATAGAGTAATAATCACCAGTCTTAAACCGATTGGTTGGGTGGTTTGGTAGATACTACGATTCACTTTTTCGAGGTTATTGGGCGTCTATTATAGCCCTTCAAGCTGCAGAAAACTTATGCGAGGTGCTCAATAAATGCAATAATGTCGACTAATCCAGAATAGAAAAAAAAAATGTTCCAAGTAGCACTTTCGGCCGAAAATATGCAAATCATAATTTTTCCCATCGGTGGTATTCAAAATATCAGGGTTTTATCAAATTTTCACCTCGTTTTTACAGGTGGCGTTGTGATATTCGAAACCTATGACCTCAATCTCTTGGATGAAAACTCGGATGAAACCTTCAATCTAAATCCTGATGAAAATCGCACTCACTTGCATCAGATTCCGGAAACCATCCGATTATCGTTTATGGAATCAAAATTTGACTTGCGAGGAATAATTCATTTTACACCACCAAAAGGTGCTATTACGACCCGCTCTCCCCAATCGACCGCTATAGGTCATTACACCGCATTCTGCCGTAGACGAGATGGGTCATGGTGGGAATACGACGATTGCAAAAAGGCCGGAAAGAAAGTATCCGAAGAAACAATGGTCAACCTACAATTAGTTATTTTCACTTGCTGAACATGGCCGAGCAAAACCCTAAAATAAAAGTTCATTTTCATTACAAAGTCTCCCCTACCTAATAAACTGTTTTGCTGCAACATAAAAATATTGTATGCTTTGTATTACCTATGTAAACTCTAGCTGACACGGCCACTCATCAACATCAAAAAACAGAAAGCGCTATGTGATTTACAAAATTAATTGTGAGTTTAGAGAAGGTAAAAAAAAGCTGTGATGGGAGATTATTTTTTTAAAATGTGAGTGAAGCTAATTCTGAGATTTCCGAACCCTTGTACTATATTTTCTAGTAATCTCTATCATAAAATTCTCTCCGTGTAGTTAGAAATTATTTGCAGATAGTTTCAGATGGTTCTTAATTGGTTTGTAATTCCTGTCATCACATTTCTCGAATCCGATCAACCCCGAGCGACCTGAGGACTTTATTCGCGGTAAGACGAGTCCACCCACCTAAAAAACGAAAATATCTGGGGATCGGCGATAGTTAGAAATTATTTGCAGATAGTTTCGGATGGTTCTTAATTGGTTTGTAATTCCTGTCATCACATTTCTCGAATCCGATCAACCCCGAGCGACCTGAGGACTTTATTCGCGGTAAGACGAGTCCACCCACCTAAAAAACGAAAATATCTGGGGATCGGCGATAGTTAGAAATTATTTGCAGATAGTTTCGGATGGTTCTTAATTGGTTTGTAATTCCTGTCATCACATTTTACGAATCCGACCAAACTCCAAATTCCTACTAGTTGGCAAGGGTTCCAAAATATTTTAACTCGGTTTTGGATAGTTCGTAAATAGTTTTTAATGTTTATTGTAGTGATTAATTTTTTTTCCGTAGTGGGGGGGCTGACTATACGGAGGTCCTTCCTCCCCGTGGAGCGTCCGAATATCTGTTTAGTGTTGTGTGCGTCTATTCTTTTTACCGACCCCAAGGCAAAAGGTCCATTATTTAGTTTAAGTCACTGTCTGCCGTAAGATTCTTGTACATTTACAGGTACTCATCAGATGCCAAGATCGTCGAGGGACGCCGAGGGAGTGCCGTACGGGGGGGTACGCCCGTAAAGTCACGACGGTAGTATCTGTACCGACACTTTTTACGAGCCGAAATCTGCCTACCGATCGGGAGAGGGCCGCACCTCCCGGCCTGACGCTGCCTCCCGTCCCCATACCTCCCGCAACGGTCATCGTCAATTGCCTGACAGGTGTCGGTACAGCGAACTCGTCGTGTATGGAAAGGCTACCTCCCCCAACTCTTAAGGCGCCATCTAAACATGCCGAGCTTCTACGTTGTTTCCGGAATGAGCGGCTTCCTCCTACTAGCTTATCGCCATTTTTCGCAGCTATTACGCTATTTGTTTCGATTTGCCTTCGGCTACCTATATCTTAGCTCTATTTGCTTTTCTAGCTCTAAAACTGCCTCTATCTTATAGTGTGCCTTGCCTAGTTCGTTTATAATAGTACCGTAGTGCCTAATTACTGCTTGAGTGCTTTAAAATATTAGCTAATAAGTGGGTACCGGCGTCTTGGGGCCTGTGCCTCGTGCGTTAACGGCTATTACCTATAGTGTGTGCGTGCGTGTGTGGATCCTGCCGTACCGTATTGAGCCAGATAAAGGTAGGCTCTTTTTCGCTTAGGCTACGACCACCCGTCTGCTTGATTTTCTTTACTGAGCATAGTTGTGCAATATTTTTTTGGTTATTCACTAGTGCTGCGAGACTTCTCTGGGCCAATATCTATTGTTGACGGGTTGTCGCGGTCACCAATACTTCTACTACAGTGTGTGGAATAATTTATGTAGCCTCAACTTTGTCAGCTGTTTTTTCTGTTAACTTCAAGTATTGTTTCTTTGCTTATTGCCTTGCCTACAGTACTATCCGTAATTACCCGGGAAAAAAAATTCCATATATGGTCATGTATGATCAGATATAAAAGTAGGTATGGTCATATATGATAGGACATGCTCATACTTGATCATATCTATTCAGATATGAATTTTGACCTGACATGGTCATGTATAATCACGTGCGTCATATATGATCATACATGGCCATATATGATGTTACGTGCTCATACATGATCATGTCCGGTAATTTCAGTTAGTAACCTGGCTGTAATAATCAGACTTATACATGCCCATGTGTACTCATACATGTCCATGTATGACCATGCATGATCATAAATGAGCATATACACTCGTATCTGAGCATACCATAAATTGCCCGATCTGGACTATACATGACAACCTATGATCATATATGATCATATATGATTGTATATGCCCATATATTGTCATGTATGATGCAATGAAGCCTTCGATTGGAATTGTTGAATTCACGGAAATACGATTCAAATGTTTTACGTCTTCAAATTTCCTCTTTGCGTTTCACCGGACTGAGATTGTCGCCAATTATAACATATAAAAACTATTCATCGTATGCCTGTGTGTTCAACAATAATGACTGGATAATTTCCGATCAAAAACATGCAAGAATATCATCGATTGATATGTTGTTATTGTCTTGATTTCATCAAAATAACTCGCAAAATTGGGGCGGCCGGTTTGACGTGAAACGTCGCTCCATATACATATGAATATTCAAAAATGAAATATGCTACATGCATTAATACCAAAGTTTGTGGTATTCTGTATGAAAATAATAACTATTATTTTGGATAAAACATATTCAGATGGTGATTAACTTTTGAATTGTCATCTATACTGTGTTTATGTTGATAATCGGGTATGCAATTTTTGGCGATATTTTCAAATCAATGGAAATAATATAAGTCAACTTTTGTATATACGTGACTTTGATTGATCTCAATAGGCTACGAAGCTTTATAAGGATAACAAATACACAACGATTGATCATTTTACTAAATATAATCATGTTTATTGCAAAGACAATGTTTATAAAACTTTGTTCAGTAGGTTAGGTTTTTTACATACATAATTTCCTACTGCTAGAAGGGCGCATATAGAATTAACATTGCTCATTCTCATAATAATGGGCGTTGTATTACTCTTGGCTGTAGGCAATATGTGTTTTATTTTCATCGTAGTCGCACGGTGGTAGATCATTTCCGTATGTAGAATTGAAAGTCGATCAAGAACAATGTACATGTGATTGTCATAAACGAAGAAGAATGTTATGGTGCCATAAATATTTGATTTGTCTCCTAGTTCTATATGAACGGTGTAGGTGTTACTTTTTATGCTCTTGTAAATCTTCGAAGTGTATATCTGGCCGTTTACAGTTGCCCTAGCGTAAATTTTTATAATTTCAATATTGTATCCCTGAGATATTAAATTCTCTCTCTGAGTTTCATTTAACAGTCTTTCTACTGATTGACCAATGACTTTCATATTATTTTGATTCGAAGTTGTGCCGTCTTCAAAACCATGGATCTTATGCTTCAAAACTTGTAAGCCTGCACAGATTCTCAAGTTATTCGCAATTCCTTGACCAACATTTTTTGTACCATGAATAAATGTTGACAGAAATCCGTTGTGACTCTCAAATGAGAAAGCAGATGTAGCCCATAAAGGTCCCCACCGCCTCACACAAAGAGACAAGTGCAATAGTTGATGCATGTTGTACGTTAATTGTCGATCACTGTACAAAATCTCAACATCTCTAACAAACAATTTTAATAAAACTTCTGCTTGGGCCACATCTGCTTCGATAATATTTTTTTGGAGCAACATGAAAGTAGAAATAACCAAAAGAATCCAATGTTGGAATTTCTCATCCGATAAATATTCAATCATAATTGGAACAGAATAATATAGTAACCAATTGTAAAATTCAGATGCTTTGTACGATTTACAAAGAGATACACTTCGTGGTAAGCGTTTAAATGTATTTGGAGGTCGTACGTTTAATAGAGAAGCATCTATATCTGTCACATAGCGTTTGAGACTCCACGGCCCATTATCCACAAACCATAAAATCATAAACTGTTTTACTACGCCCAAGAGGAGAGAATGCATATATTCCGGTATAAGGCACGTACTTATATCAAGTAATGGGAGCATGGAAATAACTGATTGACCTTTCACGCCCTTAACTACTGTCTGTTCTCTGTGTGCTTTTCTTCCTTGATGTTCCATCCTCTCATGGGTTCGTAATTGAATTTCATTTTCGGGAAATGGATAAATTCGTGTTCTTTTTCTACCTTCGATAAATTCGTGTTCTTTTTCTACCTTCTATAAATCTACTTCTTTTTGTTTTGACTTCACAGAGATTACAGCCATAGCGTCCATTATACTGTTGAATATTTTGAATGAGTGCCCTAGCTGGTGCGTCAGCAACTATTAACGGGGCTATAACACGAGATAAACATTTCTCGCGAGTTTTTGGATTAACCCAACTAACACCGTTTGTAAAACATTTTTGCAATTTAGAACAAAATGGATGTAGAAAAGTGTTCATTAAAGGTTTTTGATAATCGTACCATACTCCCACCACGATTGAGAATGACTCTCTAAGGTGCTCAGGAATTTCAGCGATCGTGAACATTAAAGGCCAGATATTCGCCTTTGAGCTTTTCGCAAACGAAATTCCATCTGTATTTAAAATCAGCGTTAAATCGTATTTTGCTCTATCATTACGAGAATTTACCCTAATGTACTCGGACCCATCAATAACATCACCTATAGTATTTGGAGCGCGGCGTGATTGTAACAGTAAAATATCAGTTAAATTTCTATGCTCGAACAAAAACCGGATTTGTTCAACAATGTCAAATTCATAGAACACTCCACAGTCTGCATTTGACAAACATGTTTGACACTCGATATGACGTACGATATTTTCACCGTGATAAAACAGACAGCTTTTACAGTAATAATGTTTGATCTCTGAATATAATGGGGCTAAGTTTGTCGAATACTGAAATAACTTATGCACCGTATTAGGTATTTCGTTATCTTTGGGAAGCATATCACATATACTTTTCAACATATCCTTGAGAGCGCTTTTTGTTAGCTTATGGTTTATGTATAATTCCGTAATCGCTAGAATCGATTCAGCCTTAGTTTTTTTACACCCATTGTACAGCTCTACATTTGTCGTTGGTTCGAATAGCTCATCATCGCTTTCACTTTCAAAATCACTTCTGCTAACATGAATAGCAAACTCATCGCTATCATCATTATCTGAATGAAAATTGTTATCACTATCAGGGTCACTACTATGAATGCTATCGTCAACGCTTTCTTCCTCTGATGAAGAAGAGCTACTAAAATCAAATGTCTGTTCATTTTCATCTATGTCTTCAGATCTATGAGCCTCTGGTTGTATTTTATCGATGGTATTATTTGCAGCAGCTTCTACAGCCATCTGTGCATTCCACCTCTGTTGTGTTGTCAAAGGAATCTAAAGAAAGGAAATATGTGATTATATCAAAAGAATTAAAAAATTCATTTTTGAAAATGAGAACTAAAAAATGTTAATTAGAGCTTGATCTGTTAATTTGTGCTATAAGAAATACAATAGGTCGTTGCATTTAATAAGATGATAATAGAAATCTTCATACGTACAGCACTATCTTCATTTGTTTTCCATTGTTTATACTTTTTTTTTGCTGGTTGACGGTCCGTCATATTCAGCTGATGATAGTCAGAAAATCGCACAGCATGTGTTTGGTCAGACACCGAGTAAACATTGACTGTAATCAGACTTGGGGAAATTTGAATTCACTCAATCGGTAGCGAACTGAACCGACGGAAAAGCTAGTTCATTAACCCACCTGGTTTCTTATCCTACCATAAAAAAGAAAGAGAAGGCTCGCAGTGCCCAAAAACGTCCAAAGCTAGAGATATACAGACAATATAGTCAAACCCCGGCCCTGTCCCCTCAATCTCTGTCCAGTTTCAGTCCCAGTCCGCCGTCCCAGTGCCGTATTGACGTTGTCGTCCGCTGTTTCACCCGAGCTTCTACGTGCTTCGTGACTTAGAGGTTATGTTGTGATACCCCGGGGCATAAGATCAATTGTTACGGCCCTGCAACTCTTTCGTGATTGGCCGAGCGTCTCTCGCAACAGTCAGCTGTTCTGTGGACAGGGACTGAAACCTTCGGCATGGCCTTAAGATTTTGCTGGGTGACGTCAGAACGTAGCGTCGAACGCGACGCGCTGGTGCCCCATTGTAGACTCACCATTATATGTATATGGTCCCGAGGATGGACAGGGACCGGGGTTTGACTGTAGTGAGATTAAAATAAAACCGGTAGTGGCGCGACAATCATCTCAATTTTGAACGACTTCTGTGTGTTCCGAAAAATGTTTGATGCCGCGACTTACATCCAACACGTGTCTCGCATATGATCTCTGGTGTCTCGAGATCAAGACAAGAACATCACAACGGCATTCGAATTTCCAGATTTTCAATAATGTTCCTCGTCGAGTGTGTCAAAGATCAATCTTATTGTATAGTGGACGATATTGACGTTATATTTGACGAAAGTTCGGTGAAAAAAGGAGATGAAGTAACCTTCTTCTGGTGTAAGAAATCTTTCGTCGGAATTGTGATTGCAAAGTCAGGTTTGTAAATTTCCATACCAATAACAAACATGCCGTACTGATAATTTTGATTATGGTGCAAGTCAGTATTATGAAATTGAAAGTGTACTTATCAACTGTGCTTTATTATTCGTTTATGTATTATATTTGATAGAAATTAAGCGTAGTTCATTTTTATGAAATCATTCAATAATGCCTGTGTAGGGAGTGGTTCACTCAATAGAGACAGACAGCCGTTTTATTCACTCAAAATATTTATCACAGATGACGAAGCCTTGTTAAAAAGACAATTGAAAGGACTATCTCAAAAATCAAGGAAAAAACCGTTGCAGAAAGATGAAAATATAATTGTACCTGGAAAAAGAAAAGTGAACAAAAAAAAAAATGTAAGCAACTCAGAAACTGAACCTCTATCAAAAAAGTCAGCCAAGCAGCCAACTGAGGTCAACCGTAGTAAAGTAAGTAACTGCATACTATATTGTGAGATACTTTCATATTTAATTTTTTATTTTGTCGAGCACAGCCTTTACTGGATCTGTGACAATTACCATTTCTTATTTTTCCAAATGACTAAGAAAGGTTAAAACAAAAACGCTTTCCATAATTTCTAGATTATGGTAGTACGTATCTTGAGAAAAATGGCAATCTTTTGCAATGAAAGTGTATGCACAAAGAATCTGTTGCATCGATGACTGACGAATAGTTTTCAGCGCATACACGTTTATTGCAGAAGATTCACATTTTTTTTCAATACACCTGATGATGTAGGAATCGTAGGGAGAGGTTGTCAATTAGAGCTTTTTTAATCATTTGAAAAATTGAATAATGACTTTTGTTGAAGACTCAGTTGCGTCTCCCCTTAACTGAGTAGCTTGATCTTCAAGAACGTCTGTAATCAACACAATACTATCATATCATACCTTTTCTCAAAAGCGTTAGACGCAGCTTTGCCGTACTAATCAACAGTTATATTTCTCATGCGTCTGTTTTAATGAGAAGACGTGAAAGTGGTCGCAGTAAATTATTTGTTTACTTCTGTTCAAAAGTGCATGGCTCAACAAAAAGGTCAGATTGCAATGGACAATCAAGTTAATGAGATGTTGAAAAAAAATGATGGAGCACTGCATAGCGATAGTGATGATGCAGGTTCAGTTTCTTCAAGTGACACTGCCTCAGATGATCAGCGCACTAATATCAAGAACAAGGCTTATTGGAATGGAAAAAAAGTCCGACGTAACTGCTTTAAGATCATTATTACAAGAACATAAAAAGACAAATACAAGGAAATCGTTGTTAGAGAAGCAAGTTCCTGATACTGAAGCATTAGAAGAAATAGGTGAGAACTAATTCCATGCATGTCTTGTGCTTTTACATTTCATAGTTCATTTCTGTTTGCGACTGAAAGCAGAAGGGCGTATAGATGTTGGAAAAATAATGAATATGAGTGTAATCAAATAAAATATGTGAAATATGCACCGAATAATGACTGATTGTGAGTATTTTTGCCTTGGCTAAAGGCAAAAGAGTGTATACATATATGTGGATCTACGCCCATATGGCAATGAAAATTCATATTATAAACAATAAATGTATTGAGATCATAAAGCCGTGAAGTGCACTTTGAAAATAGGTGAAAAACTCATAAGTGGATTCGAAATACAAAAAAAGACAAACTTGTCATTTAGGGGGTACATACACCTTTCAAATAATTTTTTTCAAATCACTGCTACGCTTTGAGAAAACATTCTAGTGACTTAGTTCTTCTACAGTTGATTAGTGCTATTTTGATACACAGTTCATGATTGTTCCAGATTTTATGTCCTCCGCTGAACATAAATTCAGTCCATCGAAGAAAAAGCAGTTGTCGTAGGGTACAGGTTGCTGCGTTGGATGAAATTTCTTCAACTTTTAAGGTAATATTATGTCTGAATGTAATTTCGGACTAAACCAATAATATTTGATGAATTTAAGTTTTAGACATAGAAATTTTTGATTGTAAGAATTTTTTTTCTATCGTTCTGGAAAAAATGTTTTGAAACCAAAAATTTAAATGTCTAAAAATTAAATTCATCAAATATTATTGGTTTGGTCCGAAATTACATTCATACAGAATATTTCCTCAAAAGTAGGAGAAATTTTGTCCAACGCAGCAGCCTGTACCCTACGACAACTGCTTTTTCTTCGATGGACTGAATTTATGTTCAGCGGAGGACATAAAATCTGCAAAAATCATGCACTACGTATCAAAATAGCACTAATCAACTGTAGAAGAACTAAGTCACTAGAATGTTTTCTCAAAGCGTAGCAGTGATTTGAAAAAAATTGATTGAAAGGTGTATGTACCCCCTTAATGAATTGCATGAATGAAAGAAGATCAGCGAAACAGTCAGATTTGTTCTATATGTTCAATTATTAGTGCAGACAAATTCAGCAATTTATTTATGCTAACGCTGGCTCCCTTGATTGAAGTTTTGTTGTGCTCGTTCACTCACAACACTCACTCACTTGGAGAGTCTTACGTGGTTCTCGCTCGCTTTGTTCTTTAGCATAATAATGCGTGGATTTCACATTTTTAATGATTGCCATTGATGATATGACCAGCAATTCATTACTTACTAATTACTTATTTTTTAGTCATCTATATTGTTAACTCATGAATTATTTCTCAACTCATCGGTTATCTATTTTCGACAATCGCAAGAGCTAGCATATCATCAGCAGCGTAGTACCCATTTGTGCAAATTCGTGATATCCGGACATCCGATCAAGTACTTCACCGTCATATATAAAGGGCCATTCAACAATTACGTCACGCTATTTTCGACCATTCTTGACCCCCTCCCCCTTATCACACTTCGTCATACAGTCTTTGACCACTTTAACCCGGATCGTCACGCTCTGGAGCCCCCCCCCCCCCCCCCCCCCCCTAGCGGCGTGACGTAATTGTTGAATGACCCCTAATATAATGATATGAGGTAGTCAAGATGTATATCGGTCATGAGTATATATGCCCTTGTAGCATTATCCACCTGAAACGAAACTAAGTCTTCCGAAGACCAAAGAGGCGTTTATACACCAGATTCCACACCCTTTTGCTTTTACAGGTGATGTAACGCTGTTTTAACATCATACTCGAATTTCTGGCGGACACACGCTTCTGCTTTCAGGCACGCGATGAACATTTGTATTACTTTATCCACCGAGAAAAACAAACTGAAACAAAGCTGCTTTCGTTATTTTGACATCCCCGCTCTGTCGTAAGATTGTGTATAAATTGTTATGTTAATTTTTGGAAAATTTTTCTCAGAAGCTTCTACGAGTAACCATCAATCACAGCTACCAGTGAAAAAAGTGCTTGTTGAGGGTAGGAAAACCGAAAGTACCTGTGATAAACAAGCAGACGACTTATATAATAATGAAAAAGAAGACAAGGATGATGAGAATGCAGAACAGGACGCAACTGATACTGATCTTCTTGATAAATACTGTGACAATAGCCAACTATTCACAAAAGAATGGCCAAACGCTGAGGTCAGTTTGGATTTCTATATATTTAACGATTAAAAGAAATAAGTGCTAGATTTTTTGCTAAATTCATGCATTTACTATGAATCTTTGTTTGAATATTATAGATGACCCATCTACAGAACAACATATATTGTAAGAGAAGAATCTTAGAGTCTACACTTGGAGCGTCGAGGAGGGCAACACACATAGTTAGAAGGCTTATCCCTGGTGTCTTCAAACTTGAGGCAATACGAAAGTGTACTCTAACTGGACAATCTGCTCGCTCCGTAGCTGTGGAAAGACGAACCAAAGAAGTCTATTGCTTACATCGTACAGCAAAAGATACAATTATGGGTTGGCATTCATTCCGTATTTAAAAACTACAGTGATATTGTTACTACTACTTTCCGTATATATATTATTTTGTCAACAGACTTTTCACTCAGGGTAGCCAAAAAGAAAAAGTGGGAAGTACAAACCAGAAGAGAACTTGAACGTGCGATGACTCAGAGAATTGGCGAAATTAAAAGGGAGGCGAAAAATGCAGAACTCCAGGGAAAAGACTATGACTATTAGTAATGTCAAACACGTACATAGAGTCCCACGTTTCATATTCTATGGGTTTCTGTTAAGGTTTATTCTGATATGCTTATTTTACGAGTAAAAAAGATACTAATAAATATTTTGCAACGAATTTTATGAGACTCGTGGCACTTTCTATATTGCACACATGATTGCTTATTAAAAACTAGAAAATCATTATTTATCAGGGTCCCCCCCCCCTCCCCCATAATGCAGTATATCTTACCATCCAAAACTTACCAACTTCTTGAAGCTTGTTGATTGAACATTCATTTAAAAATCCGAGTGAAGTGTTACTGGCACCTATTTATGTAAGGGTTATTTGCATAAAAGCGTGCAATCAAAGCCTTCCTAGTGCATTTAGAGGAAGATTATAGTATGATTTTATATATTATGTTGGAATATTCATTCAATATAGCTTGACTAAAATGTGATTGCTTAGTTTAGTTGAAATCATTGTCTATAATCATATATTATATTATAACTGATAACATTCGATAACTTTGTACGGTAATCCTCTACCTGCCCAAAAGCGATTATTACCCTCTAATTACCTATGATGTAAGTTAAACAAATAAAATAAAACAATGTGCAATAACTTGAAAAAGTGTCGTTCCTACGAAGTCACATATTGCTTTTACTTTCATATGCTCATTTAGCTTATATAATGTGCCCAGATATGTTTGGATATGTTCGGATATGTTCGGATATGTTTGGATATGTTCGGATATGCTCGGATATGTTCGGATATGCTCGGATATGCTCATGTATGCTCCCACATGCTCATGTTTATTCAGATCGCGACAAATTTCATATCTGATCATATCTGGAAGTTCATATCTGGCCGTATCTGATCATATATGGAATTTTTTTTCCCGGGTATTTTCTGAATTTACATAGCCTCAACGTATCAGCTTTGATTTCTATATTAGTTTCCGTCAGTATTTTGTTGCTTATTGCTTTTCCTATATCACTAGCTGTACTTCTTGTCTGTTCGTCTTTGCCTTGGGGTTACCTGCAAATATCTGAATTGCGGAATTTTTCTTTACCTGTTTAGATTTATCAAGCGTTTTCTACTACTGCGATAGTTTTGGGATAATTTAGCCTTAGATATAATCGGCTCACTCTTAGCGTACGCGAAGCTGGCATACGGCCGGACTAATTACGAGTGAGCCTTGAGAGTGTGTGTGTCGACCGGCTAGAGTAGTAGTGACGGCGCAGCGGTGTGCGCATCGCCTCAGCTGCTCTAGCAACGGTTTAGTGTGTCGACTGTGTGTTCCCTCCCCCTCCTGCCGTCTCGTCTCGAGCGTCGGCCGTTCTCTACGGCGAGCCTGACGCCTAGCTCCGGACCAGCTGTCAATCCTGCCGTCCTGTATATCGACGCGTCGCCGGTTCAAGCCTGCCGCGTTCCACCGGAGCTAAACTTTTTTTTTCTTTTCTATTCTCTTTTGATTTGGTAAATTACATTTATAATTTCCACTTTTTCTTTAGTATCTTTCCTTTTTGGTTTCTTATAGCCACTGTACGGTTTTGTTAGGTTCCGTTGCGGTTGTATGAATGAGTTGCGGCTATCAAACCCGCTTAAATTAAGTACCGACTAATCTAGCGATTTTGTTTGATTTATAGAGGTTTCTTTTATATATTTTTTGTTTTGTATATCTATCCCGTACGTCTGTACCGCCTCGCTGCCGAAAGGATAATAAATCTACGCTAAGTTTCTGACTACTAAATACCGTGCTTGGTAGTGTTTATTTCGTCGCCCCCACGTTCCCCTCTCCTTGGCCTAGCCGGCCAATACCGTCTCTCGTTTTCCTTTTTTTTCTCAGCTTCCGTTACCTCGGCACGGTTTCGTGCCTGGCGCCCAACCCTTTTCATTTTCTAGGTATCGTTCGTGACGTTGGGACGCTTTGTGCGAGATAAGTTGTTCTATCGCGTATTTCCCCCGTAGAAAACTGCTCGTTACAGTATCTATTTCTGTAGCTTCTCTGCGAAATCGCAATTGGGATCCGATTCTCTTCTTTTCTTGACGAATTCGCTTAAATTTCGGAGTTTTTCTCTCAACTTTTCGTTTTTCAGCAATTTTCTCAGTACTGGCTATCATTTTTTTTAAGTTACTGCCTACTGGAATAGACGTTTTTTCACAACTTCGGATAAATAATTTTCACCTTCATTTTTCTGAAGAACAGTGCATCCATAGCGAAAGTCACAGGATTCGCTGACGCTGTAGCATACAGATTTCCGAGCTTTTCGGGCCATTATAGAATTGACACTTTCATTACCTTGAGTAGAAGCTCCACCAACAAATTGTTGAGCATTATTAGTCAATCATTCAAATTCCGAGACTAAAGCATCAAACAGTTTTGAATTTTTAAAGCCTCCCAGAACACTCTTATGTTTATAAGTTTCGGGTTTTTTTTTTAAATCCGCACCAGCTTCCGCATTTATCATGCTTATTAAAAGCATGATAAGGGATATTTTCTATCGCTGCAGGCAATGCAGCAATGTCATTTTTGTTTTGAGCTACTGCATACGAAAAACATCTATGCAAATATGTTATTGAATCATTCGATAACTCTTTTTCAGCATCCAGATTTTTTGTTGTTAATTTATATAACATGTTCTTGACACCTTTGGATGTATGATTCTGATCAGATAACTTTAATACAGGATGACTAGCTACACGGAAAAAAAAATTGTTGTTGAATTTACTATAATAGGGGACAACACTTTTTTTCAGTAGAAATCACAACAATTGTGGTAACATTTACTCATAAGGACATTGAAATCTACTTGCTCCTATGTACCAAATACTAGAATTGTAGTAATATCTACTAAAAAAAAGTGTTGTCCTCTATGTAGCCGCTCCATATAGTAAATTCAGCAACAATTTTTTTTCCGTGTACTTGTCGTATTTGCACTTATACTCGAAGAATCATTATCGCCAACGAAAATGCCAACTTTAATATTTTGGTCCTTCAAAATTGGATTATCGGTGACTACACGGCAATAACAAGATAGTACTGACTAACATCCCAGATTATACTCAGTGACATCTTGAGGGGAAAAAAATTTCAGATTACACTCAGTACTATCCAGATAGTATTGAGTTCCATCTGGATTATACTCAGTTCTATCTCAGATGTAACTCAGTTACATCTCAGATTATACATCGTTAGATAGTACTGGTTACTATCCGAGATGGAACTCAGTTACATCCAGATAGTAATGGTTTCTATCCGAGATTATACTCAGTTAAATCTCAGATGTTTTTTCTCTAGCGCATGCGCGTTCAGTATACTGAGTATAATCTCGGATAAAAACCATTACTATCTGGATGTAACTGAGTTCCATCTCGGATAGTAACCAGTACTATCTAACGATGTATAATCTGAGATGTAACTGAGTTACATCTGAGATAGAACTGAGTATAATCCAGATGGAACTCAATACTATCTGGATAGTACTGAGTGTAATCTGAAATTTTTTTTCCCTCAAGATGTCACTGAGGATAATCTGGGATGTTAGTCAGTACTATCTTGTTCTTGCCGTGTAGTTTTACTGCTGCGTGAGCTTCCATAGCCTTTGCGCTGCCATAGAAATTCAAACGGCAGTCGTGATCATCTTTGGGATGTCCAGCTTCACCTAGCCGACAAATTCTATTGGTTGTCTCGTAACTTATAATTTTTCCTGACTGCATCCCAATCATTGAAGAATAACCATTAGCGCTGTCGTAAGTGTAGCCGTTAGCTCGCCCACTGTAACCCATGTCAAGCGAGCCAATAATCCTCACAACATTATTATCATTTACATCCGACGGTTTTTTGTCAGGAGTAAAAAATCCACCTCTTTTATCTTCAGGCCTAATTCGAAAAATAAGAACAAATATTTATTATTAAAAGCAAATAACAAAGTCGCAGGCTTCATTTTGATTTTTTTTATTGCTCATACATTATTTCTTAAAAATTAAAGTAACAAAAATTTCAAGCGCTATTTTTGAGGCTCATACAAGGCTGTCGAATTTATTTCTATGAGTTGTAACATTGCATTTTGCAACGCGTGTTACAAGTGACTCCCGAACCCTTAGACGACCATAGTTACGAAGGGTGGATGCATGACAGAAGCATGAATGCGTTTTGGTTAGCCCCGAGGCTATAAACTCTCCGAGAGGCGACCGTGACCGATCTAAGACTGTAGAATTTAGTTCTTATTCTTTTTGTTTTTTTTTTTTTACCTTTTCTCTATTATGTGGGAGACGAGGCCCCGACGACGGCTAAAAATTGCAACGGAGACCCGATCAGACGAACGTACGACGCCAAATATCGACTGTTGGGATCCTTTTCGACGAACGCCACCTAAAAGCTCCGGAGGATAGTACTGGCCAGACTACCTCCAACGATTAAACGAGAGGACACGGGGGAGTGCCAAGGGCATTCTGCAACGTGGGATATCGGTGGTGGAAGAGATTCCCGCCACCAAGAAGAATCTACAGCCCGTGATCCTCCGATTTAGCGAGCTACAAACACCGTGGTGAACTTCGAATTTTGCGCGCCGCGACGATAGGTCGCCATATTTAAGGATCTCGCAGTAGATTTGCAAAATCGATAATCGATCGCCTATTGAGGGCGCTAAGTACCGGCACCATGCCGTCTGATCACTCTGCCGTAGGCCTGCCTCGCAGGTAGAGCCCCGAGCTCTAGTGCTCGCGCTAATTGTAGAAATTACCTTTTGTAGTAGCCACGAGGCTGATTTTTTTGGGGTGAATTTCCTGCGGGAAAACGTTTGAGTCTGTTGAGTTCGAGTTTAGTGAATTCGAGGGCTCGTCGTCGAGACGCTACGAGGCCTTGTATCGTGGCTGGAAAACGGTAAGCGTTAGCCAATTTGACTCATACGAATTTGAATTCGGCAAACGGCCATCAGCCATCTTGCCTCATTTTCTGAGCCACGAGGCTTTTAGAGATTTTTGGTAATCAAATTAAGACGACCTCCGAGTCGGTAGGCCGTCACCAGTGTCTCACGCAGTAATAGAGTTTTGAGTTTTGATTTTCGAGTAAGATTTTTGAGTTTTGTGTCACGTAATAGTGCTTTTTGTAGAGCCGTAGGTTTTCGCACGTGAGTGCGAGAAAGATAGTCTGACTACGTCACTGTCGCGCTCTCTTCCTCTCACGGAGAGATTCAGATCGTTATTATATTTTGAATTTGGTTTACTTTTTTTTTGTTTCGCCTACGAAGGCAGAGTTAGTTTAAGTTAATTTTAAGTAATAATTTTGTGGATTAGTTATTGTGCCTTGCGGGCCTATTCCAGTCTTTAATTTGTAATTGTTGTTCCACGAGGACCGAGTTTGTCGAGTTATTTATTTTTGCATTATGTTATTTTGTTATTGCTCTCCTACGTGGAAGCTAGTAGTTTATTAATTATTGTAAAACTCGTCAAGCGTGGCCAGGTCGCCTGTATACGACCTGTGGCCGTTCTTTATCCGAGGGGAGATATCCCCGATGGTTTAATCTATTATTTCTACTATTTTTTTTTCTTATACTATTTTTATTGAATAAATTCTATTTTTCTTTGTTAAATTCAAAGTTACGAGTCGTTAGTCAACGCCCTGCTAATCCTTCACTTAATCCCGACCCCTCTCCGCGGTACTGCAGCTAGCCGACGGTTATTATTTTGTTTAGATTTTTGAAATCGGCGGTTATCCGCCTGGCGCCCAATTTTTGCTATTTCTTTGTTTTCTTTTGGCCAATTGTCGAGTGGATTGATCTCGGAGGCTGGCTATCCGGTCCAGATCCGAGGTCTCAATAAAGTCCACGTCACAGAGTATGAATTCCATAACGAATTACATACTGTACAGAAGGAGCTGTAAAAGCTTAGCCAATTTTTATTTTATAATATACATCACTACACAATATCATTAATAAATAATTATTAAAATTCATGATTTATGTATTTTAATACAATAATTATTGTGATTATCCACAACTAAATGTCGATATAAATTAATTACTTAAATGAAGTTAACAATTTGTTCGCTCTTAATTACCAAAAACAAGAATTAATGATCATTATTTGTATAGGATAACTTATTCAAAACTTATAAAAATTAACAAATATTTACAATTAAATTTTATACAAAACATCAAATATTAACAGTAATATTGACATGTAACATACATCGAAGTCCAAATTCATTTTCCATACTTACAAAATTTTTTCTAACTCCGGAGCTCTTTCATTGTTAATTTTCGTTCTGTTTCAGCCGCTTCTACACAACTGTCTTTAGCTACAGCTTCTACAACTTTTCTCATTTCTCTTTCATGCTTCTTGTACGGTTTAGATGAAAATGCCGGAATATCCATAATGTTCAAAAATTTATTAACATGACTATGACCCAGACCTGTATGTAAACACGCTGAAAATAATGAAAAATATCTATAGAAATATGAAAAGCAGGATTATAGAATATTTTCCTGTATTGTAATAATTCCCCTAATTTGTAATATGAGTTGAGCTCGTTAAGATATCGTTTATTAATAAACATTCTTCGCATCTAATTTGTAATATACTACCGTGCTTAGGTAGAAGGCAGTAAAGTCCAAAAAGTGAAATCAGAGAAAACTGACATCTAAATTTCTGATAATTTCAAACTAAATTAATGATATTATTTTTTCATAATAATCATTGAATGACTAATAATATATTACATGACTGCATGAAAAGTCATTCAAATGTGATTTCAGATCATAATCAATCAAAATGCCTAAAATAGGTGACGTACTGCCTTTCACTGTTGTAAATCGAAAAGCAGTAACATGTGATTTACTGCCTTTATACTCTGTAAAACACAATTACTGCTTTTTTTTCACTGTTTCTGTTTGTATATATATTATTTTGTCAGAGATAAAACGTAGTAATGCAGAATGAGAATGTTACTTTATATAAATAAATTTTTTTTATCTCATTTCATTTTGAAATACATATTTTTTTAAAATACTGATTGTCTAAGCACTATCGAATCACAAAATCTCAAATACTAATTCAAATTTATCAATCTTTGTGGAATACATAACGAGAAATTAATCTGTATAACATAATAATTATAAACTGATATTAAAATAATTATATCAAAAAAATAAATAAATAAATGAAAAACTGTCTGCTTTCTCATTTATTTATTTATTTATTTCTCTGGTAAGTTTTGCCAAAAAATCTTGTGATTTTCAGGTATGAGAGGACAAATATTTTTTAAAATAGCATTTTTCTTCTCTTTACTTATCCCATTTTTTTTATTACATGGAATTGGATCAGGAATACCTTTTTTCGCAGCTTTAACTTTTGAATAATTATTCAATATTTTATATCCTCCGTTGTAATCAGTTTTGTATTTTAAGTCAGTAGTTCCTCTATTAACTTATATTTGTACAATCTTAGCTAAATATACTTTTTCACTCTTATCGTGATTAGTGTTCCTATTTTTTATCGAAGTATGATCAGCAAAGTGACGAAAATCCTCAATATCCATGACTTTTACATTCACTTTCTTTCTTGCTCCTTCAACAGCCATAGCAAACTATTGGAAATCATAAATTTTACCTTTATTCTTCATTGCCAGTGCAATTTGATGGTGAAACGAATCCGCTGACATAAATGTATGTCCAGGTTCGAAATAATTGACTTCAATCACTTGAGCTCTTATTAAATTGGAATTGACAATATACGGTAGATAAGAAACAAAAGCCCAATTTTCATTCTGGGCACAGCAATTATCTAACCATAGAATTATTTTGTCATAATCTTTGTGCTGGAGAACAAATTGGTGATAAGTTGAAGTGATCTCTTTTTTACCGCGCTCTCGTATTCATTCGTGCCATATGACAGCAAATGGTATAGCATTCACTTGATTTTTACCAACAGGAACGAATGTTTCATTGTATGTTGTAAGCCTGGTTGTGAATATCACCGACTTAAAACATTCAAGACGAGGTAACATAATTATTTTTTGTAAATCAGCAGACATACAAATTGTTCTGGTATCGTACGTCATTTTAGCACATTCTTGATAGTATTTTCTTGCTTCTTTACTTTTTTTATCATGTATTATCCATTTGTTACACTCATCACATTTATCATCAACTTTTTTATCTGAATGATCTGATTGATGCATCCTTTGAATTTCACAAACTTCACATTCTTCGTGACCAAGTTTCGTAAAATGTATTTTTTCATCTGATAGAACCTTTCTGTATGTTTCATACGACACCTTTAAATCTGGAAATTCTTCTTTGAAAAATGTATGAATCGAAGAAATTGTCAAATCATTAGGTAAATATCTGATGTTTGGTGCATGTTCACGTCGATAATGCGATACAGTTGGATTAAAGCGTTCGATGTGCTCTAATATTATCCTCCGATCAATTGTATTAGGCGGAGAAGCTTGACCACGTCCATCTTGAGCAGGTTTCAACTGTACATTTTCATCTAAAGGTACGTCAGTATGAAGAACTTTGAAAATAACTTTATCATTTTTTGGGTGAAAACCAAGAGTTGTTAGGAAAAATGTCTTACATACTACTTCATCTTTTCCTTCTGCCGAAAATTTGTAGATAAATGTTAAGTTTCTGTAAGAATTTTCTGATTTTTTATATACTTCTTTTCTTGCGCAAGTATTTAATATAAAGAGTTTTTGGTCCATCCAGCCTAATGACCAGAACTGATCGTGGATAGCTTCTCGACGAGTTTGAGAGAATTTCATGGTACATTTTTTGAAGCAAAAATCAGTACAAGGTGGTCTAAGAGGATGCTTTTCAACTTTGCTTTTTCTAAGCAAGTCTTGTCTTTCTCCTTTTTGTTTACGTTTACGTGTTGAGTATGTATTTGTTTCAGCAGTCTCTGGTTCCATTGTATCCTTATTATTTGGGTCAACTTGAACGGTATTGACATTATAATTATCATGGTTAATGATTTTCGATTGCTCATCTGTCATGACATCTTCATGTAATACAGCATCTGGAACTCCACTCATTGAACATTCATCAACCGGAATAAATGTATCAACTTGCAGAATTTGAACTTCATATTCTCCAGATGAACAGTTTTGTGAAATATTGACTTTATAAAGACTAGTAGAAACTGGAAGCTCCATACCGAGAATAATTGAATGATCTTACACATTTTCTAAATTACACAGCGATGGTAAGATTTGATCTCCTGATTCTTGTTCAAGAGAATTAACTTCCATTATAGAAAACTTGTATGACTTCTATTAATCTGTACAATAAAATAAATGGAAAAATGAAAAATTGTCGAAAAAAATCATTCAGGGGAGCATTGGAGTAGCGTGCTTACGTGAAGCAAAGGGTTAATAAGTGAGGTTAAAAATATGTGAAGATGTCAAAATTTACATTTAAAGTTTACAAAGTGTGCAAACTATAATATTTCATGATCATAAAATGAATATTAATCGTTAAAATTATGAAATAAAATCATTCTTTCATATATACACTTACCTCTAATATTAATAATCGGAAAGACGTGAAGAAAATACACCATGATCATAACAACTGTTTTATTCTGAAATATAAACGATCCAACAAAAGACAGAAGTAAAATGACCATTACTGCTTTTTTCCTCAGTCAATACAGATGAAAATATAATCATAACAGGTAATAAAGAGTAAAAAGGCAGTACTTATATCTTTCAGTGGATAAAAGCAGTGCAGTTTAAAAACTACTGTTTTTTTACTCTGAAAAATGGATTTACTGCTTTTATATTTAGGAAATGTCACCGATTTGACATATTTGACGAACTTAAAACATGAATATCTTTTTGAAATAAAATTCTTGATGATTCATTCTATAATTGATATGTAGAGAATCATTGAAAAAATATATTGGCATCAAAATTAATAGAAGGCAGTAAATTAGGTTTACTGCCTTCTACCCAAGCACGGCAGTATAGATGCTATTCCTTTTTGAATTTGTTTGGTGATATTTATTAATTGCAGAGGCTTCTGACAAAATTTGCAAAACATGGATTTAGCAATATATTCAACATTAAATATCCGGCATCCATTCACGGCAAAATTGGAACTTGTAGCACCGGTATCATTTTCACTGTGTTTAACCTCTAAAACGTCTAGCGCGTCAACTTCTTTCTTCCGTTTTTTTCCATTTTCTGATTGTTTTAAACGTTTATTATAAACGGCTTCTGATACTAATTTACCTTTCCAATATTTCCTCTTTTTGATATTACTTTCTTCCATAATTATTAAAAACGAAAATCAGCCGGCATTGGTTTCTGTTTACTCACCAATACACACTACCACATAGTACTCGTGTCGGACCTGAGCTCCGGCTAGTAATAAACCTTGTGACCAACAATAGTACACGAAAAAATCACTAAACACTAGCGCGCTGTTGCCGTACTTCCGCGTTTATTTTTCAATCACTTATTTTATTGAAAAATAAATTATTTTATTGAAAAAACATTGTTTTTATGATTCAATGCAATTATAATGAAAATATATTGTATTCATTTCTGAGAGTAAGTCAATTCATAACATATTCTATTAATGAAATTTTGGTGTGTAGGAGTTGTAATCCTGCTAAAATACAATAGAAAGTCCACGAGATCTCCTAGAGAGATAATTGGTATCGAACCTCCTTAACACAGCATATTTAGCAACATCGTGCATCAGTCGTTTTCTAAAGTAAGTTCTTAACTTTCTTACTTTAGGTCGCATGCTGTACTTACAACTTTTAACTAAAGTTCTCTTTTCAATCACAAAACTACGCATTCGAAGTATAATTACAGTAGACTCCCGCTAAGTGCACGCTCGCTAAGTGCACGCCAGGACACTTTCCCCTCTATCGAGTGTAGGTAGTGTTCCCCCACCAACGCTCGACTCACCGTCTTTACTCTCTACTACCGGTGGAGCGGCGCTTCGCGGTCCCTGCCAAGGTTGGCTGGTGCGGCGGATTGGTGGTAACCCGAGTCGAAATTTAACGCCTGCTTAGAAACTGAAAATTGGGAGGTTGAGAGGTTTTTGAGGGTCTGGTGAGGTTTATTTTGAATGGGAATTGAAACCCTCTTTAGCGCCTAAAACTCGTAGTTACCAGACAGATGCAGCATTTTAGAGTCAAATGAGGATCTCACGAGAACCTCGCAAGACCCTCACTACACGCTGCCGCGCAGCGGTGCAAGGCTGCATTGAGGGTTAAATGAGGATCTCACGAGAACCTGCTATCCCCACCGCCTCCAGATCTTCAGATTACGCAACAACAGCAATAAACTGCTGAGAATACATATATTCCTAAAATTCGCTAAATTATTATTCCGGAGGACCTGGAGGTCCTAAATTGGAGGTCGAGGTCGAACGGATTGAAAAGTGGTTCATTTATGCACTATGAGTACTCAAGCGGGCGCTGAATTTCGACTACAGAGTTGTTAGATTGAAAATAGGAGTTTGAGGTCTAAATAGGACCCTGCTAACACAGAACGTTATAAAGACGTTATTAAGACGTTTCATAAAACACGCAAAAACGTCTCCTTCGACTAGTTGCAAAATCGTTTCAAGAACGCCTTGCAAACGTTATTTTGGCCGCGATATTTTTCCGAAAAAGTTCACTGAATCTGACAAAAACGTGGTAAGAACATTTCTTACACGTCCTTCAAACCATTAAACAACGTTATTCGAACGTTTTTCAAACGTTTGGTTTACGTATCTCGCAAACGAAATATAAACGTTACATTTACGTATAGTATGAGTATTTTATTCGCATAACTGCCCTACGAATCGAAGCACCGGAAATGTTATAAAGACGTGATGAAATCTTCTCATTCACATCACGAAGACGTCAAGAAAACGTTATCATAACGCTTTTAAGACGTTTCGTAAACGTTTTCATGTACAAGCAGAGAAAATTTCATCAATCACATTATTTCTATTCATTACGTGTCTCAGTACTTAAGATAAATGATAGTTTTTGTTCAAGAAAAGTTAATGCATATTCTTTATTCAATCACAGCCTTGAAATAATACAATAATGATTTACATAAAACACTTAATCAACACATTACTATCATAAGTGGTCGATCTCTGTGAAATATATTAGTGACATCTTTGTTCATTACGAAAATAAAATCATTTAAAATGGGCGAACGTCGAATCCAATTCGAGTAAACAACTTTTTTCAATTATAAAAGTCAACTAATTTGTTTAAAAAGAACGATAAAAAATACATCCTGTTCCACACAAGCCGTACAATCGATACAAATAAACATTGCAAGACTGAAAATTTTAACAGTTGTTAGATGTCGCACCATCGCCGATTTACAGAGTACGATCGTTTTAGTTTTTGTTTAGTCTTCATATTTCTGTTTTGAAATTTGAAGAATATAATAAAAATATTCATTTGATTAATGTTTATATCTATTCTGCGTTGAAAGATATTACATTAACGTCGTTGTTGTTGTCGTTGTTTTGTTGAAAAAACTTTTACAAGTCTCCATGAAGGCATACGTGGGTATCAAAATTTTCAGTTGAAACCTTTGTCGCACAACTTTTGAAATTGTGAAAAATACTGATTTTTTAAGATGCTATTTTGATGAATTGTAAAATTTATGTTCAATCAGTGAAAGTATTTTCTAGATACTTACTGAAATTCGTCAATTGCTTTGAAAAATATCACAGAATTTTACCGAAAAAAAAATTGAAATTTACTTAAGCTACACCAAAGTAAAAAACTTTTTTCCTTTTTTTCGATAGTCAGCTAAAATTAGGATATAACAATGACTCTAAAACACTAATAATGATACAAATTTAATTCACAAACCGATTTAACCGAAAAACACTCTGAGAATAAGGCTTATTACCCATTAAGTTTCAAGCTAATATTTTGTGAGTCGATTTTTTCTTTTACAGGTAGAAGAAACAGAAACCAAATAGTGATGAATAGTTTTATAGTATGTAAAATCGCTTGCTTTTTCCGGATCCGTAGTTAGAATTTTGAAATTCTGCATCAAAATTTTCATTTCTCTAAAGCTGACTCAAAGCATTTTTCTCAGTTTTACTGTTATAATATTGCTCAAAACAAGTTCGTATTCTTGTATTAGGTTCCTTAATATTATTGTGACGATTTTGGAAATAAATTTGCTCAAAATCTAAAATAGTTGACCCAACATGGTGGATGTAACAACAAAAATCAAACATATACTTCGAATACCCACACAAATGAGTACTCACACGTGATTTCAGATATAGGTATGTTTGATGCTTGTTGTTACACACGCCATATTGGTCAATTATTTCAAAACTTGAGCAATCTATTGCCGAAATTGTCATGATAACATTTATGAACCTAATATAATAATACAAACCTATTTTCAGCAGTATTATTGAAGTGAAACTCAGAAATATGCCTTGAGTTGATTTTTGAAAATAAAGATTGGTGTCAACTATGTGCAACCATATTATTTCTTCGATGCCGAATTTTTACAATTTCGGCGCCGAGTTCGGAAAAAACAGGCGATTTTACATATAAAACCATTCTGAATTCGATTGTTTTTCTTTATTTTACCTGTTTGCCATGCCAAAATTCAATCGACCCAAAAATATCCCTCATGGGTTAAACAAGTCCATTAGACATTCATCGGGTTTTTACTTTTATCGAGAGATGAGATTTAAATAAATTTTTTATCGCGAAATTATACATTTACGTGAAATGAAATAGTTATTGTACATAAGTGTGGATTAGCGGTATAAGAACAAAATAATTCTTGGCTTTTAAAGGAAATTTACACACTTTTGCTAAAATCAATTCAACTGGGTAAGCTGTAGGCTGCCTTGTTTCAGTTTCTCGGACAATTTTTACATGTAATTTATGGGATGCGTCCTTGAAATGCTCTTTGTAAAAGGTATCGACTACTTTCAACACATTTCCAATAACTTCCACGTTACTATTTTCGTTTTTCATAAAGTAGTGGCATTGAATATATTTACCATTACTTAATAGAACACAGCTGTTACTTTCATTGCGACAATCTATGATAATCGATTTTTTGTTAAAAACGTGGATTTCTTGCATTGGACGATACATTGATAGATCAAATTTGACATTATCACCATCTGAATATACTTTACATGATCTAATTTCTGCAAGTCTCTTCCAAATTTGTTTAAGAGGTTGATTGCCATTCCTTACAAGCTGTTTGATTTTTCTGATTAGATTTTCAAACCTAAAAGCACTAAAATCATCTAATGGTCCAAAGCGTCTCGCGTCTGTAACTATATGTAATAAATTGTGAACGTTAAATGTCACGTTCTTCCTTCCATAGTGAACTTCGAAGTCGTTAACAAAATGTTTTAACAGCTGATCGGCAAAGTTTAAATAATCCTCACTCTTACATAAGATTGGGTTCACCAAAATGGAGACAGCGATGTTGAGATGTAAAAAGTGGGTGTATAATTCTGTTGGTAAAATATTTAATAAAACAACCGGACCAGTGTATAAAAGAAACTGCCTCAACTCTGTAGCTTTCCATAAGCGTCGAATTTTTCTGAATTGTCTAGGATTTCTACAAAAGTCTGATGGTACAAAACCTTTTGAATCATTCAATCGTTGAGATATTTTTTCAATATCTGAATCACCTAGTACTGACTTTATCCACAGTTCAATTAATTTCAACATCACGCCAAGTAAAATCAAGTGCATATAATCAAGCACAACATTGGTAACTAATCCAAATTTTGGAATATCTTTTAGAATTGTTTCTCCATTTCTTTGGTAGTCATCACCTAATGCGTCATTGTATTGCCGATCTTTTACTTTTTCGTCTGTCCTTAAAGTGGAAATGCATCCCGGAAAATGTACTGCGCCATGAAATTCACCTTGGATAGTACACTTTGTACAGCTGTAATATCCGGAGTGATACTTGACGCATAGAACAAATGATTTAGCAGGTGCATCACACACTAACTGTTCAAAAAGTACGGAATAATGTTCACCCTTATGCTCGATTCCATTATTGATAAAATAGGTGATTTCTTCTTTAAATTCTTTTAAAAATTCATTGACGTCAGATGGCTTATCTTCGCCATGATAAATCCCAAGTACTTCAACTAGCTTTAGTATAGTTTCTGAACAAGCAATAATCCATAAGCCTTTTTCAGAAGAAGTAGCAAGTGGAGCACCGTCGATACCGACAAGAAGTTTTATGCAATCGACAACAATTCCTTCACGTATATACTTATCAATAAACAATTTCAATGCACTTTCAAGTCCATAATGACAATATTCTCCTGATCCCATTTTACGAGTGTGAACATTTCTCGGAGTTCTCAAGAAAGTTCGAGCAGTTTCTGGAAAGGGTGCACCAGTTTCTTTTTTCAACTTTTTGATAAGTTCTTCAATAAATTCATGTGAAATCTTGTGAACGTATTTTAGGCAAAGTTCTCGAATTTCATCTATGAATTTTGCTTTGTCGTCATTTTCATCTAGAAGTAGATAGTCTAAATTTTCTTCTGTACAATTTTCGCCTTCTTCGTCAGATTCTTCGTCGTTATAATTTTGCAAAAACTCTTTTAAATCAAAAATTGTGTCTACATTCTTTTTATTTTCATCGTTAATACCAAGAACATCGTCTAATACTGTTGCATGCTGTTTAGCGAGATTAACATCAAATATTTTTTTTGCAACTGGTACTTCTTTTTCCACCACTTCATTTACACGACGTTTGAATTGGTTCGCAATTAATTGATCAAGTGATGTCTTTTTTTCCGCACATAATGTATTCATCAAACACATACTATTTAAAGCCGGATTAACTGGAGGAATCTCCTCATGCGATTTACTTTTCTCTGTTTCTGTTAATGCATCACTGCTATTATCTACAGTAACATTCTGGCAAATGTCTGAAAACTTATTAAAGCTTTTACGGATTCCTTCATAGAATAACTTTTTCTGTTCAGCTACTCTACGACGTACCGTTCTTTCTGAGCTCATGATTCAATTTTTATCAGACTTGACCTGCAACAAAAAATTGTGCATTATTTTACCAACAAAGAAAATAACAACATGGTGTGAATAATGAATCATCGCTTAGAGCAGCCTTTGGGAAGCTACAGTATTTTCTTCAGAATTTTAACTCGTGTCTATCATCATGAAAATGGCTCTAAAATAACGCCGCGACGCGTCCGTGGACTAGCGGTGGACGGCAGCCGGCCGCGCGCCAGTATATTCTACGCGGCGCGCCTCGGATTCGCTCAGATTCCTACGCGCCGTCAGCTTTGATGATTTTTTACTCAAAAACGAAAAATATCACGTCTCTGTAATTAATTCACAGGTTGTAGTATACTTCAAGGTACGGGGATGTCAGCAGTTTTTTTAAATTTTTTATTAGTGTCGCTACGTACAGTAGACTCTAGATAAGTGGCCATTCGCTAAGTGGCCCTGCGAGCAACTTCCCCTTCACACGGACGGTCACTCACACAAACACTTCGTCCCCCACCACAGCAGTATGCGCACCAACAGCTTCTCCCACCACGCGCCATGCGCCTCTTCCACAGCCGTAGTGGGAGCGCTTCGTAAGTAGCCATTTTCCTCTCCTTTAGCCCCGTGAGATGGCCACTTATCTAGAGTCTACTGTATTTTAAAAATCTTTAAAAAACTAATTGTCAAATAAACAATTGTTAATTTTTTCATTTTACAACTGCATTTTTTTTCTAAATACTGTGAGGCTTTCCGCGTAAATAAAAAAAAACCAAATTGAGTCTAACTTTATTTTTGGCGGAGTTATGAATTTTAAAAAAAAGGTGCTCTAATTTGTTATTGCTAATAAAAAATTGAATTGTGCTTTATGAGAATCGCGCTTTGGCACAAAAATCTAACTTCCCCTACATAATCTACATGCAAAATTGAAAAAATATCTGAGAGGTGACTGATCCGGTTGACGTGGAATGGCCCATAAAGAAATAATACATCAAATTTCGACAATCGATAATAACATTTGAGTCAACTACAGACAGCTAAATTACCCCGGAGTCTGAAAGAGAAGAGCTATTACTTAAAAAGATTTACACTCATTTTCAACGATTACTTACATACGAGTAAAACCCACGAATTGTTACTTACTTTTCGTGTCATTCAAAAACCTCGGGCTAAATTCAGGCTCGAAGCGAAGTCGAAGCGAGGTAAAAAAAAACATCGATTTCCCAGTTGCAGCAGCTACAGGAATTGAAAATTGTTATCGACCTCAATTATCTCTTTTTCTCGCGAAAGGAGCTGCGACTACCATAATTTTCTTAGTAACGGCAAGAACAGATGGCAACACTGAGGCGAAAATGTAGCTTCTTAGCACAGATAATAATTATTCCACTAAAACAAACAAACGATCAAACTGTTCTATAAAATGCTGATTTAATACGAAGTAAACAAACGTAGTGTGTAAAGCATTCTAAAATTTAGAACAAAAAATTAGAAACAAATATGGGTAGCCTATATATATATTTTTTTTTTTTTGTTGCAAATGAGATTTCGATTATTGTCTTAAGGACCAAATCAAGATTTTCGATTCAGGTGATCCGACACACTGGACACGAAAAACCTGTGCTCCAGGCATTGAGCCGGGAGTCAACAGTTTATGAGTGAGCATATGAACATTTTGTTTTTTGTGTATTTGTGAAAAATATATAGAATAAAACAAATCTCTAAAATAAAATGAGATAAGTGAAGTGAAGTGATAAATATGCCAGAATAATGATATAAATTGAGATCAAATTAATACCACCGATTTACTTTTCTATATTACAAAATAGTCTTATTAATTGATCCTTTTGATCCTTGAATTTAAGTGTGCTGTATATTTCTGGCAAAGTCTTCACATGAACTACTGCTCATTGTGGATATTACCTACCTCTAGAATGTTAAATACTTGTTTGAGGGGTTATATCCACGTAAATTTTTTTTCCCTTATTTATGCGCTTATGTTGATGTTTGTAGTCTTATGAATATTGTGTGTAGATTTCATATTGAAATTCCAAAAATTGTAAAAGTTGTGAGTGATTTTTCGAAGAGCTGCTGTGCAACCGTGTTTGCCGCTGTAATAAAAAAAAAAAAAATTGCCAGCATGTTTTTAGACGAAAAGGAAACTTTTTAGGGGGCGTCTGATGAAATTTAATTTTCAACGACCACTAATATAAATATATATATATATATATATATATATATATATGAGGCATTCCACGCCAACTCGACCTGGGTTTGACCCTCTACCCTTTTGATTTGGTTCATAATTTTTCACATGGTTGTTCCATCTTTCAAAAGCACTCTGAATTTTTTTCAGATTTTTGGATTCAAATTAGTTCGAAGAGGAAAATAAAATTACTCAAGAAAAAAATCACACAGAAGGACATTTTTTAAAAATCTGAAAAAAAAACTGAAAAATCCTTGACTCGATTTCAAAAATTTCGGTGTGTGGACCAGAGTGGGCCGGCGCTTGTTTCTATATGTTATTCGCGATTCGATGTGATTTGTCATTCATGATGCCACATCTATAATTATCGAAAACGAATGAAATGGCTCCAAAAAAATCTGAAAAAATTCCGAAAAATTTTGAGTAACATATAAAACTGTTCATGCAACTGCCCACAGTGAACTGACCGTCACGTTCATTTTTTTTGTTTGTTACCCCAGAAAATCGCGAATAATATAGAAGCAAGCGCCGGCCCACTCTGGTCCACACGCCGACATTTTTTAAATCGAGTAAAGGATTTTTCAGATTTTTTTCATATTTTTAAAAACCGTCCTCCTGTGTGATTTTTTTCTTGAGTGATTTTATTTTCCTATTCCAACGAATTTAAATCAAAAAATCTGAAAAAATTCAGAGTCCTTTCGAAAGATAAAACAACCATGTGAAAAATTATGAACCAAATCAAAAGAGTAGAGGGTCAAACCCAGGTATATATACATATATTGTAACGTGCCAGGCTGGCTAGGCCTGGTGCGTTACATTCAAACAAGCCAGCTGTTGCGAGCCAACCAATCAGCGGCAGCAAAGATACCAGAACATCTAGAACGTTCGAGCAAACGCGTCTGCCGTGTGACGTCACAAATCATATATAAGTTGGTGCGACGCTCGGCAGAGCAGCAATCTATGGCATAGCGCCTAGTTGTCTCTCCACGCCTTATCAACCATACTCTTCGTAGAGCAATACACGGCTGATCGCCTGTTTGACTCACTGTAATATCAATCCTCATACTTTGTCTTCTGACACTCGTAGCAAAGAGCTCGAGTGATCACTAAATTCAAATCTTTATTTTGTTTGGATATTAGCTATAGCAGCAATATACCTTTAGCATCACTTCGAATCCAAAAGCATAATTAGATAAATCAGAAATTTATTATTATAAAAATAGAATCAGAATTATATAAAAGTCACGTAATAAATAATATATTATTGTGCAAAATCTCAATTCAAAATAGAAAAGTAAAAGCAACATTGTACGTATAATTTTAGTTGGTTGCAACCTTAGAATAAGAGTTATGAATAAATGATATTTTTGTTTGATTAAGAAAAAGCATAATTTGTCGCAGCCTCCCTTTTTCGCCAATTTCCAGGACTTGTAAATTCAACTTACTAACTATAGCATAGGGACAGCTTTGGCAAGGTATAACCTTGTCCAAGTCTGAGACAGGCTTTGTCTGCACTTGCAGGCACAGTTCTGAGCGTAGGTTTGTTTACTAACTGGGAAGAAGACGGTAGTTGCACGTCTGCGTGTACCTATTCGTCAGGGAGACGGCTGATAACGCAGTGCGTTTGAGGTCCGTAAGATTAGCGTCAATAGTCTAATTATTAAGAGTGGTCCCGAAAAACATTAACCGAGCAATAGAACTCACACTAACGGCACGGTTTGTGATATCTGCTATATCGCAAACCTGTGAAAAGTTACAATATATATATATTGTAACTTTCTCTGCGTATGTCTCACGGCAGAAGGCCGCGGAATTACGCTAGCTCGCGTGAATTCTTTGTCACGGGTATGATTTGGAGCCCCTCCAAGGAAAAAATGTAAAAAAACCTATTGTTACCCTAATACAGACTTGGGATTGCACACTCTCAGACTCGGGTACCGATTACAGCTATACCGTTGCTGTCTGAGTGTTACGCACCGAAGCTGCCTCCCTAATACAGACTTGGATAATCTTACACTCTCAGACTCGGGTACCAATTAAAGCTGTACCGTCGCTGCCTGAGTGTTAGACTACCGAAGCTGCCTTCTTTTAAGCTAGCTAAACACGATTTTATTTCTAAGTGATTTGAAGCTGAAAGAATTTATGTTAATTAAAGAAATGAAATAGTACACGAAATGAAAGACAATTCGATTCGATTATTATCGACTATTGGTTATTTTATTTTATTGGTTAAACTTTCTATAGTCTGTTTTTACTTAAAGCTACTATTTACAAAAATGAAATAAATTAAAATTGTGGCTCGATATAATCTAAAATAATAAATGTTTTTTTTTCTAATTGGCTTTGTTTCTGTTTCTGTTCTGTTTTTCTTTCTTTGTTCTTTTGTTCTAAGACGCTGCTTTAGCGAATCTAATTTTGTTTTGAGTTTAAGTTAAATTGCTACTTTAGCTAATTTACTTTCGTTTTCCTTTTTTGATTCTATAATTACTGTTTTAGCTAATTATATTTTTCTTTTGTTTTGAGTTTAATCTAAATTGCTGCTTTAGCCAATTTAATTTCTCGAGTTTTGATTCTATGTGAGGTAAGATCTCGCTTTGAGTAACTTCCTATTTGAGGTTATGTGAGAGTGAATTTAGTTATGAGTCGATTGACTTCTCTAGTTCTAATCGCTACTCGATTTGAGGATTTGTGTAACGCGTGTGAGTCGTCTCGGCCGCTTTGGCTCGAATACGCTGTCTACTGCTTCAGCGTGCTGTCTTATATAGTAGTTCTCGTGACGTCACGTCAGGGTCTTCTGATCGGATCGGCGCGAGGCTATTTGCGCGGTCGTATGTAGCTTGTTCGGTCGATCTACCGGGTGGTATAATCCGAACACGTTACAATATATATATATATATATATTGTAACGTTGCGGATTGGCTGAATCGTTAGATTTTAAAGACAAGCCGTCCGTCGGGTTCGAAAAAGATGAAGGTTTTTATTTTTAGTTAATTAATGAATAATTATGGACTCCTCGCTACTGTGGGTGGGGAAAAGATAGGTAATGCCACACAAAAAGCCACCTAACACAGATTTCTTTATTCGTTATTTCTACGCTAAGCAATGCTAATCAGGTCTTTCAACCGCCAAAGCTATTACCATCACAAAACCTAAGGTTTTGCCGACCTCCACTGAACCAGGTGAGATTCCAAGCCAGTGGTCCCTGCTATTGCGAATTTACTCTATCTTGCAGAACCAGGATCCTTGATCCGAGCCTGCGTGTCAGATTCAGAATCACAACAACTGGCCCTCGGATACAGGTCGCTTAGACCGCAGCCGTACGCGTCTGTTGATGTTTTTCTGATCTCTAAATTTGGCCTTCGTGTGGTAGCTAATCTACAGGACAGAGATACAGAAATGTCAGGCAATACTCAATAAGCTTCGTGAGAAAATTATATTTAAATGACTAATGAATTATAAATCATAATACAAAGAACTTATCTAATTATATTCCTATTTCCCTACTCGCAAGGTATCTGATCATTGATTCGATTTTAGATAGCAGTACTGCTTTAGTTAATGCTTCTACTTATATTTTATAGTGTTTTCTATCTGCAATTTTAGCTAGAATAGGTTTCTAAATTTACTACACAGAGGTATGATTGAATTTACTATCAGCTGCTTTAGCTATGATAGATTTCTATATGATATGACTGAATTTTTTATAAGTTATAAGTGACTCGACTTTATTATTCCGACAAGACGTCGGATATAATATGAAATGAGACGTTTGGGTGCTCTACCACAAATCGCTGCTGAGCTAGCTCCGCAGCTGTTTATATACTCTACAATCGCCGCTTATGACGTCATAAGCGACGCTTCTGGACATACCGAATTTGTCCAGCTCTCGTGTCTTTGTACAACCAATCACAGCAGGCCTAGGGTCGGCCGGCTGGATACGTTACAATATATATATAAGGGTGTCATTTTTTTTTCTTTGTTTTTGTTTCAGGCTCTCACCCCCTCAGTATCTTATACTATATGCCATAATGATGTGGTATAAATTTGGGCTATGTCGGATTTTTTTTAGAGGTTTCTCATAGAGTTTTTTTGTTTTCCATTCATTTAACATAGGAAATTTGGCAACCTTTGACATAATGCCATATATTTTTTGAGTTTTTCTTGTAAATTGCGACCACTATGCCAGGAATTGTTCAGATATATCTACACGATTTTTCGCACAATCATTCATTTTTTTTTTCTTCTCCTATGCTCTGTAATAAATGACTATAAAATGAATAGAAACGAACAAAAATCGAAAAAAATAAATAAATTCATAAATAAATGATGGTGCGTAAAATTGTGTAGATATATCTGAATAATTTCCGGCATAGTGTCCGCAATTTACAAGAAAAACTCAAAAGATATATGGCATTATGTCAAGGGTCGCCAAATTTCCTATGTTAAATGAATGGAAAACAGAAAAACTCGATGAGGAACCTCTAAAAAAAATCCGACACAGCACAAATTTATACCACATCATTATGGCATATAGTATAAGATACTGGGGGGGGGGGGGGGGGGGGGGGGTGAGAGCCAAAAAAAAAAAATTACACACCCTAATATATATAAAATTGTAACCAAACCTCAATATATGTTCATTAGAATGAAGGTAAGTTGAATCAAATCGATCAAATACTTTTTAAGAACATAATTCCTCAAATTCGCCCATTTTTCACGCATTCTACTCGGATATAACCCCTTAAATCTACTACCTAGTTATAAAAAAATAATGAGAATTAGTAACTTACTTGTTTTTCAAAACTGCGTCGTACACAATGGACCAACTTCAAATGTACATACACATCTCATTATCATTTCATTCTCCATTAATATACCTGTAGTGTCATGGGTAAGCTGTGTTTTATTTGACACCGAAGTGCTGAAAAATAAATATAATCATCATTATTTGACTAGTTTATACCGTCTGCGTTTGGTGAAACTACATGGTCGAAACGCGCGTAATATAACCGTTTTCGTTTTGATTTGCTCCTAGAATGTATTGGGGTTTCTGATTGGTTGCCACCACGCCAACAGACCTTAAGATTGGATACCGACGCGCATACACATTTGTACCATGTCCTTTCACCGAAGTCAGACGTTATAAAATATTCATAATAACTTCGACATTTTACAAGCTAATACTAACCTCTGAAAATACTGTACCTATTTGTATCGTCTCGCAATAATTCGATTTTTCCTGAGCTTGAAACTTATACTGTCAGATTAGCTTGGAACTTGCACGTAACGATCTTGCCTGATGATCAAGCAATTCTCATCCCCAACTAACAACACTTCGAACTACACACAGATTTACACAATGCTATCAACACATACTGTCTCGTCATTATACGTTATTATACATTATAGTTTGATGTCACATGTATAGTTGATGTAGTCAAAACAGTCTATAAAATAGCGTCACTGCCTCGATTGCGGACTAATTTCGTTTAGTGTCCCGTGGTGTCTGGCCCGTACGTCCGACCGCAATCGCAGGGGAAGGATGCGGCACGGGATAGGAAAAGAGGAAGAGAGCAGTGCAGAGAGAGTAGCACTAGGCGAGAGATAAGTGGGGGTCCTGGGGCAGCGAATTTTAAGTTGTCGTTCTCTCGTTCGTTGCCGGCCGAGAAGGGGTAGGGGGCAGGAGCACCGCAGCGCTCGCTTACTCTCTCTTCCCCCATCTCTCTCTCTCTCTCTCTTTCTCCTCTACAGTACTGTCTCGTTCTGTATCCGCTCTTCGCGTGAATTGCTGGATGTATGTACGTTGCTTGTACTGTCGTCGAGCGTAACGGTCGCTGCAGCACACGTGCATACCTATTATTTATACAATTGTAAACAGTTACTTTGATGTCTCTGTAACCATTAATTTTATCACTTTCCATTTTTCTCCCGATTCACGTATAGGGGGTTCCATGGCATTTCACCTAACCAGTGAATGTCACCGACACTGACCTTGGTGTCAATTTTTTTCTCAAATCTTCCATCGAAAAAAGAGAACACGTGTTCGGCCGTTTTCCGATTAGACCACCTTGCTGCAAACGTTACTGCAGATTTATTGAGTGCGAGAGAGAGCGCTCTCCGTGCGAGTGTGTAAGAGCGATTCGCCTACAAACGCAACCACTAGTTCTCGACACATAGCCTCTACCACACAGTGACTTTAGCACACACTGTGCGCACGATTTGTTAGTCCGACGCACGGCGTAAGAATAAGAGGGGGGTCAACTGCCCTATACTCCCCGTGTAGAGCTCTGTGATTATTTTGAGGCAGTATGGCGAAAATCCGCCAGGGGCCTCATGCCTCGTGGTTGCAGGGACCACGTGATCAACACCTGCAACCACGTGATCAACAACGAATAGCGTTCCAGCTTCCACCCTTTCTGACGCATGAGGCCCCTGGCGGATTGTCGCCGTACTGCCGCAAAATAATCACAGCAATTTGAGCCAGTTGACCCACCTCTTATTCTTACACCGTGGTCCGACGGTGGCAGTCACAGACGCCGGTGAGTTGCATGTGCCATAGGCACACTGTGAGCCGCACATATTTCGTCACGTGTCAGTGCAAGCCGGTACACACGCGGTTCAAGTGACTTTGGGACGTTGTCTACTTAACACAGACTACATGAAAAACAAGGTAGGTTTTCTTGATCAATATTTTTACGTAATCGAGAATCGTCATTCAATTAATTTTTAACCGACTTCAAAAAAAGGAGGAGGTTCTCAATTCGGCTGTATTTTTTTTTTTTTAATGTTTGTTGCCTCGTAACTCCGTCATTTATCAACCGATTTCACAAATTCTTTTGCCGTTCGAAAGGATATACTTTCAGATTGGTCCCATATAAATTTCATCAAAATCGGTTGAGTGGTTTGGTTTTGAAGTCGGTTTTTTTGTCACTCGTGACTCTTGTTCATATTTGTTGCGAGGGGGAAATAACTCAGGATTTGACTGACACATTATGTTTTATAACACGTGCATGAAAAGTGGGGCATTACATGACAGTTTAGCGGGACTATGGAGTCTAGCGGGACGAAAGTTGCCGATTGCATGGCAGGATTGTAAGGTTAGGTTTGCGTATGCGTAGTCCACAATTATTTCACTTTCGTCCCTTGGGAGAAATTTTGTTCACTTTCGTCCCTGTTTCGCGGGACGAAACGACTGACACGAAGATGGAAGTTCTGTCCCGCAACTGCCATGCAAGCCCCATACTTTTCATGCACTCATTATAAAAAATATCGTGTGTGACAAGGGACGATTAGCATTTGCAACTCGTGTGATTGCAGCCCTCGCTTCGCTCGGGCGGCAAATTTCACACTCGTCCGCAATCGCCAACTTTCGTCCCTTGTCACACAACATACTATTTTATTGCTGAAATAATTCAAGGTAATTCATTTATTGCAAAATTATTATTTTTATTTAAAAATATGTTTTTCATTTCAAATTTATTCTCTCTATGTCAAAGTATTTTTTCTGTCAATTATTTCAGTTAGTTTGGCGGTTATTCTGGTCATTTTCCGTTATTTCAATTATTTCTTCGGTTATTTCTCATTATTTTATTTATTTCTCATTTATTTCATTTATTTCTCATTATTTCACGAGCCATTTGACACGTTTTTTCAATGAGTTATTTCTGTCTCGATTTGTTATGAAAGTTTATGACCCTCAAGATTTCTGTACATCTGCATTTCTCAACTTTACCTCGACGTAACTTCGAGACGGTCATTCCTAGGTCAAAGTTGTATCGGACTTTTTTCTTCCGCTTTCGATTATATATAACTCACGGGCAAACGGCATTAGCGTGAATCTTGAAAAAAAACATGAAAAAAAAAAAAACCGCTATTTATAACTACTTGGAAATCTGGTGTCCCAAACATTTTAAATCCACCATACAACCATTTCATAGGCATTTCACAGGTATTTGATAGGTATTTGATGGGTATTCTATGGGTATTTTATAAGATGAGTTTCTCAACAATTTCACGAATGAAAAAACTTTTCATTCAAATTAGTGTCATCATAATGTTTTACTTTCAGAATTATTCAATATGTTGGGAACAGAAAATATCAGCACAAATCCATTTTTGGTGGTCGTTTTACGAGGGTTGACCACAGAAGAACCAACTATCGTACCACAATCGTGGTTATGCGACGGTAATTCTTTTGTTGTGTGGCCTCCAAGCGCCGCTTCTAAGAATACCGTTTGTAAAAAGGTGACACCAGGAGATAACTGGTTAAAGTATGAAGTCTTGCAAGTTTATTGGAAAACTGGTGAGTTTAAGAAGATTGCATGTTTTATGAAAAAAAAAAAAAAAATTGGTGGATAAGCTATTTTTTAGAATACACATTTAAAACGGTTGTGAAAACGTAGAGAACTATACAGTGAGTTTTCGTGTACACCGAACGCTTCGGGCTAATCATATGCGAGCGATCAGGTTGGCACGCCCGAAGCGTTCGGTGTACACGAAAACTCACTATATAAATCTTACTTCAACATACGGTAATTTGTAATTTCATGATTTGATAGGAAAACTGTTATCTCTAAAAATTCATTACTGTAAAATACACTTTTATAATGACATAAGTAATTAAAATAAACTCATACTAGTTCACTGATGACTCGTCACCGAGCTTGTCACTTCCGCTAACTATGTAAGTGGTCTGAAGCTGACCCCGGAATTTAATTTCATTATCGATTCAAGTAATTACTAATTTGCTACTATTTGTTGTGTCATTTGTTTAATATACCTTAATTGTCAATAATTGCGATAAAAAATTATTCAACACTTAATTTTGAAAATCCAGATGTGCCGCCTTCGGGAGCAATTTCTGTTATCACAGTGATAGCGTAACCGAGAATTATGATACATTGAAAAACTAATAGCACAAAAATAAAAGTTTTAATTCACCTAATCTACCTATTTATTTACTTTTGATAAAATCTGCAAAAAAAGATGAATCAAGCAATTACTTTCAGGTACTTATTACTTGCCCCAAGTTGGAGTGGAAGTAAATCGATCAGCTGATTGACCGAGTTTGCGCGTTTGATAATTATCCCTTCAATTATCTATTTTGCCTGTTTCATTATTATTTATTTGGGTATTTCAGTGAATGTAATTGAAAAGGCAGATGAGGTGAATTAAATTTTGTCAATTTAGCTGTGCATAAAAATGTATGGTTACATTATCGGTAGGAATACTACTGTTTTCTAATTGATTGTTAAAGAAGACATGCACTCGAACGGCCTCTCTGTTTCTCATTGTGTCAATTTATATCTGTCAAATTATAATATTCAACGTTGTTACGATGACATTGTTTGATAATATATATATTTTTTAAAATCATCGGAATATAGATCTAGTGCAAGCAATAACTACATAATTTCACATAACAACTGTATATTTTTGAATTTTATAGCAACGGATAATTATCAAGAGGCTAATGAATATTTGCAAATAGCAGAAGATACATCCAGCGAAGAAACTATCGAGCAGAAGTTCGCAGAACTGCGAGATCCAAAAAAAAGGAAATACAGGCGGCAAAGAGATTTAGATACTGATGATGACTCTCCACAGAATCGAAAAATTATCAGACAAGTCAAAATCGAAAATGTTGAACAGGGCTCGGTCCGAGAAACAAAGAATGTAGCTAAACCAGTTGAATTGTCGAAGCCACTGCAAGAACTGTTGATTGATCAAAACTCTAATAAACCATAGGAAGCAACAACAGAGTCGACAAAGTCAGAACCATCAAATGGTAATATTGAAAAAAATGGCGACCGCGAGGACATGATTATTGAGGATGAGTGTGATCTAGTCGATCAAATAGGTGATTAAAAATTAATTTATGCTATATTACAATCCAATTATAGTTATTAATATCAGCAATATAATTAAATTGTATATTTCATTTTCACTAACACAGATGAGGCGTCTAATAATAGGCCATCGACTGAAACTATAAAAGGTAATAAAAAATGAAATTTCAAATATTTCAGAGTTTATATTGATATAAGTTAACAAATCGAAATTTATTTTTTCGTTAGGGATGCAAGAGCCTACGACTTCGTTGGAAATTACCGATAAAACAGGTAATGATAAATAAAAATCATGATTCAAAAAGTAATAAGCTTTTATGTTTTATTTGAATATCGCTTAACATATTATATAAAAATGGAACATTGACGAAAATAATAATCAATAATCGATCAATGATTATCGTTTGAAGGATCGAAACCGATAGCTGAATCTGAAGAAAAAAGTAAAAAAAGCAAACCCAGAGTAATGTGTAATGAAATTTTGGGAAAGAATATAATCAAAGTACTACCAAAAAAAATGCCTAACACGACTGAGTTCGCGATTGAAAATCGAGGTAAAATATTTTTTGTTTATTTGAATTGTTGAATTTAGTTGAAAATATCAAAGCTGAAATTGTATTTCAGAAACTTCCGGGCAAAGTGTTGTTCACAACGATAATGAAAGCGGTAAGAATATAAAATATTTTTCATGTATAATATCAGTTTTGCGAGGGGAAGGTGGGGCGGAACCACCCGATGAGGCGAATCGGCTCACCCAAGAAAAAATTGCTCTCAAAACTTGAATAGTAAAATATTTTTTCAGCTCAAAATGATAGTACGGGTTATGCACGGCCAGGGCTTTCCAAAGAAAAGGGATACAGTGCTTTAAAAATTGAAGGTAAGCAACCGAATTTTTACAAGTTTTTCAGATACAATTTTGTGTCGTTTTGTCAATCTTGAGTTACTCACTAGTAGTTCGGTGGCAAAATGGGTATCCTAAAATGTTGGCTGGAAATCAAATGATGAACCACCGTTCTCTCATTCAAAAAAAATGACATTATCAATACTGTAATGTTTTTTCAGGTGGAAATACGTTCAAACCGGACGAATTTGTCATGTTACCAATCAACAAAAAACTAAACGTTATTGGTTGTAAGTAAATTAGAAGTAGTAATTTAAATTCCAATTACTGACATATAATACAGCTTCTTATACAAATTTTAGTGCAGCAGCAACTAATTATAGCAAATCAGGCCAAATTAGCTGTAGCGATGAATACCAAAAAATCTGACAATGAGACATCTACCAAAGAAAGCAGTTTATCCTTTGACGAGACGATATCGATGAAAGCGTTTTTGCCACTAACAGACGATGATACTTTTGAAGCTTTCGACGAAAATTTAAGGGATGATACAACGTTCAGAGGCAAAGTAGTAAGTCTGCATATATATTTTGATTCGGGTTATTTTGTCATGAAGATATATACCATAGAAAGAAAGTAGATATGATTACTAAGTAATTTATTTCGGCAAAATAATTCAAGTTTCCGAATAAAAAAATTATCATTCATACTAATTAACAGTATTATGTATATTGTGTTATCCTGCAAATCTGATTCTAGTGGCAATTTCTCGAACCATACATGAGTGCCACGAATTGGCAAGAAACTGTTCGTCAAATGATTCGACGAGTTATGTGCAACGAAGTACAAATTCTTTATAGTTGCCATGGCCAGAAAGGAAAAAAGCCTCTCAATCACACATTTTTTTACGAGCTGATTGAAGGTAATTTTTATTCATAATAGTTATATAACATGCATACTAGTTATATTCAATAATTACTATTCATATTATATTATGATAATATATTCTGATATTATTATAAACAAAGTTTTGTAAAATTTGATTATTTTTTTTAGCTGCCACCACCAAACGCCCGGAAAAAAAATACAGCGCCGAGCAGAAACAAGTACTCTCATATGTGAGCGACTATTTAAAACACGCGAAAACCCGTTTGACCGCTTCCACCAGTAACTATCCAGTGTATTATTTAACCAATTATTATTTTACAGATATTATTCAATCCATATTTGTTGCAGATAAAGAACAGGGAAAAGGTGGGAAAAAAAAAGGATCTAAGTCCAACCCAAGTAAAGGGAAATCACTGATGGGTAAAAAAGAAAAACAACGCCTTTACGCAACACTGAACAACCAAGTCGACAGCGAAGACGCCGATGACTCGAGTTGATTATTTTATTAATATTATCGCATTATAGCACGAGACAAATTTTGTCAACTTTACTAATATTCATTACTTTTTTTAATAACTTTTATTGATCCTTACGCCAATTTTGAAGTCTGAGTTTACAATTCCAAACATTGAAACACAATGTTCATAATTCAAAAAAAATGTTGGTTTTGCTAGATAGCATTTATTTTCAGTAGAAAATAATTAATCGAGTAATTATTTTTATTTCTATGTGGTATTATGATACTGATATATTAATTAAGGCTTGTGATACTAGGTTAAGGCTTGTGATACTCGGTAATTAAGGCATGTGAAGCAGTATTACGGCATTCCATGCCAAGTTGACCAGTATCAGACCCCGACCCTCTCAAAGACTCATTTCAGGTTGTTTTCTAACATTCAACTTAGTAAAAACGCGTCCTGATTTTTTTCACATTTGTTATCCACCAATTATCAATTTTGAAATTTTGAAAACTGAAATTAATTGAAAACTGAAGTCAAAGTTCCGAATTAAGTGACAAAAAAAATATGAAAAAAATTCGTTTAACATTTTGCAAATGTGGGGCTGTTTCAGATCATCCACTAGATTTTTCAGAATTTCTTCACATTTAAAAAATGGGCATTCTAAATCGACTTAAAAATTTATGGAAAATAAACAGCTTGGTAAAAAAAATCTGTAAACAAATTTAGGACGCGTTTTTGACTTAGTAGAATGTGAAAAAAAAACCTGGAATGATTTTGAGGTGGTTGGGGTCAGACACTGGTCGACCTGGCGTGGAAGATCCCATTGTATTACCTATTTCAAGGCTGTGATTGAATGGAGAATATGCATTAACTTTTCTTGAACAAAAACTATCATTTATCTTAAGTACTGAGACACGTAATGAATAGAAATAATGTGATTGATGAAATTTTCTCTGCTTGTACATGAAAACGTTTACGAACCGTCTTAAAAGCGTTATGATAACGTTTTCTTGACGTCTTCGTGATGTGAATGAGAAGATTTCATCACGTCTTTATAACATTTCCGATGCTTCGATTCGTAGGGCAGTTATGCGAATAAAATACTCATACTATACGTAAATGTAACGTTTATATTTCGTTTGCGAGATACGTAAACCAAACGTTTGAAAAACGTTCGAATAACGTTGTTTAATGGTTTGAAGGACGTGTAAGAAATGTTCTTACAACGTTTTTGTCAGATTCAGTGAACTTTTTCGGAAAAATATCGCGGCCAAAATAACGTTTGCAAGGCGTTCTTGAAACGATTTTGCAACTAGTCGAAGGAGACGTTTTTGCGTGTCTTATGAAACGTCTTAATAACGTCTTTATAACGTTCTGTGTTAGCAGGGGATCTATAGAGACGTTATGAGTTGGATCGTTGACTGAGTATTCTAAAGACAGCTGACCCTGGGTTATTCCGTGAGCCGACCAAGTGGGCTTGAAGTGGGCTTGGGGATTGAGGAGTGCCCGAATTTACCGACCGAACTACCATTGCAGTATATCTATATATTCGCACACTATAGATATACTGCAATGCTATTTCGGTCGGTAACTTCGGGCACTCTTCAATCCCCAAGCCCACTTCAGGCCCACTTTGCTGACTCACGAAGTCCCATTAGGGGAACCGTCTTTAGAATATTCAGTCAACGGTTGGATGCTATAAGTATCAAAGTAGGCGCTAAATTTCGACTCATCCGTCTTTTGATACAGATGAAACTTGAAAGAGCATCACTTTTGTTGGATTAAAACCGACAGGAAATTTTTTTTTAGTGGTAGTTTTTATTATAAATTTTTTTGTAACTATTTCTTTACAAATGTTTCTATAGATAGCAGGTTCTCGTGAGATCGTCATTTAACCCTCAATGCAGCCTTGCACCGCTGCGCGACAGGGTGTAGTGAGGGTCCTGCGAGGCTCTCGTGACATCCTCATTTAACCCTAAAATGCTGCATTTGTCTGGTAACTACGAGTTTTAGGCGCTAAAGAGGGTTCCAATTTCCATACAAAATAAACCCCATCAGACCCTCAAAAACCTCTCAACCTCCCAAATTGAGGTTCTAAGTAGGCGTTAAATTTTGACTTGGGCAATTATTGTATAATTGTAGAACTAACGGTTGACAAGATACAGGCTAAAATGTTAATAATTGAGACAATTTCAAAACTGGGACACTCACCCCACACGTAAAATGTCTACTTCGACTAGTTCGTCTTGTGCGAACGTCTCGTTAGAAGTCCCACTACGAGTTTTATTGATCAGCACCCATTGTACTTTCCTCGTCCTCACCTGCAGCAAAGTTATCTGTGCTTTTGTCTTCATCGTGATGAAGGTCCAACCGTGCAAACGATTTAACTCTCACTACTATTTTTAAAAACAAAATACATAAAAATTTCGAATGTATCATAGGAATATTCAAATTAATATCGCGTCACTAAAAGCAGAAGGGCGTATACGCCGTTATACGCCCTTTTTGCACGTACCTGCTAAAAGGGCGTATAAAAATTAAAAATGACGTAAAACGGTGTCAACGTGATAGCCTATGAGAAATATGCACCTAAAATTATGATTGTGTATTTTTGTCGTGCCTGAAGGCAAAAGGGCGTATATGCATCGAGATACGCCCTTATTGCATGTAGAGTTTTCAAGGTTTTTACAAATGCCCAAAAGCAAAAGGGCGTATACGCCATTTTACGCCCTTTTGGCACTTTCTTGTTATAAAGGCATCTGAAAATGTTTCAATCATGAGAACGACTGTAAATATTAAAGCATACATGGAATATGCCCCCAATACTATGACTAAGTAAGTATTTTTGTCACGGGTAGAAATTGAAAAAAACTTATATAGGCGTTAATGCACTTAGAGAATAAGTGAAAAAATCGTAGAAACTGAATAAAAACCAAGTTTGATTCAATTACAACTCACTGCACTTATACTGAGAATCCTAACTTTTGTCACAGTCAATTAAACCCATCGAAATACGCGTTTTCATCAAAATCGAGACAGTTCGAAAAAAATGGTGTTAACGCCCTTCTGCTTTTATGGATGAATATTTTTTAACGAATTTTTCGAAATGTTCATTTTTTGCATTTATTTTCGCGTTTCAGAGGTTTTCATGACTTTTGGGTAAAAAAGGAAAAAAAAAAAAAAATGGCGTGTACGTGCTTCTGCTTTTATCTACGAATATTTTTCATCGAATTTTTCTAAACGTTAGTTTTTCTAATTTACCTTCGCGTTTCGGGTGTTTTCATGACTTTCGCGTGAAGTGGTAAAAAATAAAAGAAAAATTGGCGGTTACGACGTGCTGTCTTTACCTTATTTTTTATTCTCCTTAAAAATTGTGATGAAAGAATGACGTATTCACCCAGCATACGCTCCTCTTGCATTTACATTTCCGATCTCGTAGTTCCGATTGAACTGGACGTTTTAATTAATTTTCGAGCGAATGGCGTGAGAACAAAAAATTATACGCTCTTTTGCCACCAAAATCGAGTTTTTGGGACCTTTTAGATCCACATTATGTTGAGGTATGCCCTTACGGCAGGTAATATTTTGAATTTCTTCATACCTCTATTAAAATCATCGGGGCGCATTTCAAACATAGGTGTAAAAAACATATAAACTGATAAATGAAAACCATGTTTAATTCGATACCAATTTACACTCAGAGTAATATTCTCATCTTTTATTATATATAGTCAATCATAGTCATTGTTCAGGGAGGTATTATACATATGTATATTATTTATGGGTTATTTATTAGGATAGTTTACGTATCAAATCAATTGCATAAAATGTATAAGATTGCCAGCAAGGCAAGGTGCCGGCGGTTGTGGAAAACAATGAGGAGGGGGAGGAAAATAATGCATGGTAAGTACACGTAATTTTCATTATATATCGTTCGCTTATTGAAATACCTGTATGTTTCAGATCCGCGTGTGTAAACCCCACCGCCACCTAGTTGTAAATATATATAGTTTGAGTTTAGGTTAGGAATAATGTACATGTATAGTTTAAGTTATTTTTGTAAGAAAATTGTAAAATAAACATAGTTTTAAGTTAGTTTTAAGATAATAGTCACTTTTGTAATAGGTTAGACTTAAGTAGTATCAAATAAACTCATCTATATCATTATCGGATGATTCGAGTCATTGATTACATAATTAAACACCCCGTCACTCATTTCAGCTAGCATAATTCGTATATAAGCTGAGAATTCGAAATTGCAGCCGTTCGATTGTCGGTAACAGAACATCGGCATCCATGATTCAGAATCGTTACCATCAGACCATCGATAACTAAAGATCGACAATCCATAGTGGCGCCGCCACATGGCGAAAAATCGCAACCATCAGATTGTCGGTAAGCGGGGATCGGCAATGCAGGATTCTCGATCGTTACCATCAGAATATCGGTAACAATCGGCAGTGGCGCCATCGCACGACGCAAAATGGCAGCCATCCGATTGTCGGTAACAAAGATCGATGATCGTCACCCAAATCGTTACCATCCGACTGTCGGTAAGTTACCCCGCACGGTCGGTAACTTACCAGCACAACTCGGCCGGTAAGGAAGTTTGAACCAGAACCCCCTCATCATATATACTATTGTGCCACGCACGGAAATATGAATGTAAGTGATCACTTGTGTTTAATCTGCAACTCGTTATTTGCTGATAGCGAGGCTGCGCAAATTCGTATGCATAGGACCAAGTGCACGCAAATCATTACTAATGTTCTGGGGCCGCATTTTCGCCGAAGTCTGCATCAGGATTTAGGAGAAAAGAAATTCAGTTTGATACTTGATGAATCAACTGATATTTCTACAGTAAAGTTTTTAGGAATCGTCATACGGTAAGGCTAATCTCATAACAGATACGTTATAGAATGAGAATAAGCAAGAATCAATTCTAATTCCAATTTTCATTATTCAGATATTACAGTGAAGAAGCTGCTAAAATTGTTTCCACTTTCGTTGAGCTTGTTGAACTGTATTCTGGCACAGCAGAGGGGATAATCGAGGGTATAGAAAAGGTTGCGAACAGCTTTGGACTAGACTTGAAATATCTAATTGGTATTGGAACAGACAACGCATCTGTAATGACAGGAATTAACAAAGGCGTGTACACACTACTCAAACTCAAGTATAATCTACAAAATCTAGTGTTAATCAGGTATGTCAAAAATGACCAATTTTCTTGTTTGAATTGTATTTTACATTCCAAACCTGTCAATATTTATATAAATCTAAGAACAGATAGTATAAATTTGACACGTGTGTTTGGCAGGTGTGTGTGCCACTCTCTCCAGTTAGCGGTATCCCATGCAACGGAAGAAACACTACCACGCAACTTGGAGTTCTCAATTCGTGAGACGTACAACTGGTTCAGCAATTCGACATTGAGACAATCAGCTTACAAAGAAATATATTCTTTGATGATTGATGGAGAAATGCCTCTGAAAACCCCACAAGTTAGCAGCACACGCTAAATCTCTATTGAAGCAGCAATCAAACAGATTCTCAGGCAATGGTTAGAGCTTAAAACTCACTTCAGTATGGTTAGACATAAGGAAAACTGTTATACAGCTGAATTGTTATACAGCAATTACACAGATGACAAAAACAAAGTGTACCTAACTTACATTTATCAAATCCTAAACGAGGTACAGCGAACAAATAAAGGATTTGAATCCGAATCTGTGGATCCCACAAAACTTTTACAGGATCTCAAAAACCTAATGAAATCGATCACAGCAAAGATTGTAATACCTAGTGCGAGGATTGAAATCTACACTGACAATATAGAACAACATTTTGATCCTAATCCTTATTTGGGATATGCTTATGAGAATGCATTGAGGGATGCATCTAACATCACTGAACAAGAAAGAAGAGTGCTTAAAGATAGATGCATACAATTTACTGTAAAGCTTTGTAAAGAGCTCCAAATGCGGTTGCCGTCCAACCTTACCTTACTGGAACTGACGCATCTACTGCATTGTTCTGAGGCTTTGAAGATAAAGCAGCATAAGCGTTCGATAACTGATCTGGCTAAACAATTTTTAACTGATCCCAAAATAATAACAGATGTCGAAAGCCAGTGGTATAACTTGGCAAATGTGAAGTGGGAAAACGCAAATTCATCAGAAAAACTTTGGAACGAAATCTATCGATACCAGGATTCATGTGGAGAAAATGCTTTCAAAGATTTAGCAGAACTTGCTCTGACTGTCTTATCCTTGCCTTACTCAAATGCTGAAGTTGAACGAGTTTTCAGCCAAATGAATGCAGTGAAATCAGAATCAAGAAATCGGCTAAAAGTGAAGACTATAAATGCAACACTAACTGTAAGATATGGTTTGAAAAGGATAGGAAAGTGTTGCAACTCGTACACCCTTCCACAAGACGTTATTGATGTGATTGGTACATTGCGCGCGTACGATGCCACCTACTCAGCCTCTACTGTCAATAATTCTGAAAACAACGAATTAGGCGTCGAGGAAGAATGTTTGATGGTCTAACAAAATTTTAAAAACTTGGAAGTGTGTTGCTCAAATCTTAAAGCAGCGTAATAAAGTTCCTTTAAGAATCTAATAACATATAGTATTATATGCTGTATAAAATATAGTATATTTTTATGAATAAATATTCTATAAAAATCTGGTGACTTTCAATTTGAAAAGGTGTCTTCTGAACCTCCCACTCAGCGACATACGATATCTTGAAGTTGGCAACACTGCTCCTTCTACTCCATGGTTCGGCTGTTAGGCTAGCTGTAGAAAGTCTGAGGTTATGTTGTCTGCTTGTATCCGTCGTATCCGTCATTCCAATTGACTTTAATTATTTTCATTATCTTCCGACAGATCTAGGGAAATGAAAAATACGATAAGAACAAATAGCGAGAGTCTCTACCAGTTGCAATAAACGCATTTTGCCCGCCTTCGTGTTCGTTCGCACCAGTTCGCAGCAGCCGACGCTAGGAGATATGGAAACACGTGAGCTTCAAAGATCAGTCAGAGCGGTCAGAGCTTGTAGTGAAAGATGATGATGAAAAAATAATTGGATACTAAGTTTCCGAACAAAGCGTGTGCTAATATGTTAGTTCACCTCATTACTATTCGTACTGAGTTCATTTCCAGTGTCTACGCGTGTGAAAGTGCTTATTCCGCCAGATCTCACGCTCACCTCAAAATCTTTTTGCGCGCATGTGCTTCTTACTGATTGCAAGTAGGGTTATGAACACCGTGCTAGTACACGGAGAGAAAAATATTATCAGAATGAGTATACGTATCGCTATTTCAGCTATACGCTGTATAGTTGTCTGTCTTGACGATGCGCCGTATAGCCAATTCAGCTATACAGAATTTTCTTACCGTGTATCGTCAAAATGACGATAGTATCATTGCCTTAGGTATCTAAAGGATTTTTGAAATGATTATTCTACGAATATATATCGTCGGTACTCTGACGTAACCTTGTAACTCGATTTTTGAAGGTTGACTCGTGTCTCAGAAATTCACTAAAAAACTAAACCTCCAATATTTTCTATAGTATAATTATCATTTACATCTATGGAAAAACGATGAAACTTCCGAATTGGCAACAAATAATGAGAAGTTTTCAATTTGGTTTATTCCAATGAAAGGTTTTTTGTCTCTTCTGTCAACCAGTGTTTTCTGAGATACGAGGTTACGTCAGAGTACCGACGATATGCATAATAAATCCTGCAGCGAATAATAATAATAATAATAATATAATGTAATTTATTTAGTGATCGTAGTACCAAGTCCCCTAACGACCAAAAGAAAGTTTACAAAAAGTAATATTCATAGTAATAGTAATAATAATGTCCATCAACAAATTTTATTATAATAATTGATATACCTAATACATTTGCATTAACACTTCGTCGGCGATCGTGCAATACCGCGTAACTAACATTTGCAATACCGCGTAAGTACCAAAAAAAAAATGAGATTTGATGTGCATTCGATGTATTTTTTATTTTTACACCAAATCTCATTTTTTTTGTACAGTAATGTTCATCATTGGGTTCGCAGTGGCTGACTATTTTTTTCGGACTTTTTCGGATACCATCAATAAAATAATATTATTTTATGTTGACAAGAGGTCACACGGAGAAAAAAATATTTACAATTATTATTATTACAATTTCGGCTATCGGCACATCAAATACGACTAGAATGGAGTCTCGTTTCCGAAAAAGTCCGAAAAAAACAGTCAGCCATCGCAAACCAATTAATGAACATTACTGTACTTATACGCGGTATTGCAATATTCAGTCACGCGGTGTTGCACTATCACCGACGACTTCTTATGCTAAATAATGTTGTAAAATATAATAATCATCAGATTTTTAAATGAGTGATACTGGATAAACATCAACTAAATCTTCGTAACGTATAATACAGTCTTCGTTTTTCAAACTTATTATTTTGAAGGCATGACAATGACCGTCGAAAATTGTTATTAATTTTTGATAACTAAAGTAAATAATATGTTCATCAATTATAATATTATTAATAATGCCGAAATTCAATCTATAATTTTCGTGAGAAGTACATAAAACCATTCTCGATTTGTATTTAATTCCTCTTTTTTTCAATCCAGTCATAAGTGTCATCAGTTATATAAGATAGTTTATGGATAATTAAGAAGTCATTATTATTATTTACTGAGTATAATTTTTTCTCAATCACTTTTTTCAATTTTCCAGTTAATAGCTCGGTCGGAAACATAGTGTTTGACTGTATAAGATATGCGAATTTAAGCTGGTGTTTAACACCCAGGATATGACATATATTTAGTCTAAAATTTGAAACTGCCGCTAACATCTTAGATCCTTTATGTGTTGCTTCCCAACGCATCCCAGAAAAATTAATCAAAGGACCAGAAGTATTCATCACTGTATCATAATGTATTAAATTATGTTTTTTAGTTTTACAATTTCGATTAAAGATTTTACGCACTAACATATGATGTTCAGATACTAAAGTTTTCAATAATCCTTGACAATCCTTATTAATGGATCTCGCTAAAATGACATCAAGAATATTAACCAAGTTTAAGTAAACTCTGTAAGCAATATCGTCATCTGGAATTAAATCTCCCATTATTATTCCGAAATGGCGAACAAATGTCAACATTCCACCAACAGACATTTTTAGAGAGTAATTCTTTAAATGGTTTTGCAAAATTTCAGCTGGCTTATTTTTTATATCAAATTCGCCAAAAGCATGTAATTTTACTCGAGTAGTTAATTCCATCAGAGAAAAAAGTTCAATTTTATTTATATAATAATCTAAAATATCTAACATATCTCGGTGGATAACACCTTCAATGAAGTCATGCATAATATCTACAACTGCATCATCTAAAACGTGAAAATTAGATAAACGATTGAAAATACATTTCTCTTTAATGCCAGTAGAACTAGGATCTTTCAATAGTACATCAGTATCGTAGGATTTTTTATCACGGAGTAACCTTTTATCTTCCAATGTTCCCACTGAACGTTGAACTACGTCCAGCTTACAAAATCGACAAGAATAAGTTGAATTGAAGCTTTCAACAAAACCTAGCATCGAATGTAAACCGAGATTGTCACCTAAAATCAGACCTAGCTTAAAAAATAGTTTTATTTTTCTTTCATGAAGTAAATGAATATCCACTCCGGTATTTTCTAATGTCTCTGATTCCGTAATTAATGTTCTAAATACAGCAAAATTTCCATATTCTTGACGGTCTTTTGAATAGTAAATAAGTAGTTGGAATATTGAATTAAGTGATAGTAAATGCGGTGGAAAACAAGGAATTGAAACATAAGTACCGCATAACTTATTTGAACCGGCATGACTTCCAAGACAATTTCCCGTTTCAAAATCATCGCTAAATAAAAATAATGGAAATATATTCTTTTTTGATTGAGAATGTTTAATTTTTTCTTTCCAAATAGGGCTTTGAATGAAATTTGATATAATATTACAATTTTTTTCTAATTGTTCTTTATATGCACTAACCTAGCAAATCAAAATATGTATCAAATACATATATATTATGTAACGAATGTTACACGTTATGTATCAAACTCATAAGAAAGTATGTTACTGGTACAGCACGATGTCAGCAACATTGGATGTATCATCAATGTATTAGATATGTGCTGGTGATACATATCAGCGACGGCTCACCGATATATCATAGACATATCAAAGATATGTCAAAGACATGTTGAAAGATGTATCAGATACATATTGGAGATGCATCTGATACAATTAACTATCACACTGGAAAAGCTAAATAAAAAGCCGTTATTATTACTAATTTCCATCATCTATGGTGTATATATGACATAGTAACAATTTATAATCAACCACAGATAGATTAAAACGCATTTTTAGTTCATTCAAGACGACATCATTATTTTGACCTAACCCGGGCTCGAACCATGATCGCTCGGACTCGCTTGGATTAGTAGTCGCACGCTCTCGCCACTACACCACAGTATCGTGTAGTGAATACTGCCAGATTTCTCTATATTTTCGATCTCGCTATCTAACAGCTCTGAAGCGTTTATGCGTCGATTGATGCGTACTATCATGTTAGTCACTTACATACGTTTCAGAAATTATCGCCAGCAGATACGGATATCCTATTTTGCGATGTTTCAATTGCAGAACTAAAGATATTGCACGTATCATAGATGTTATTATGTTATGTGACTCTGTTCCCTGGTGTTGCCATCTCTGTTACGTATCATCCATGGGTCTGATGTTATATATACGACACATGTCATATTTGCAGAAATATTATGTCCCATGTATGTAACTATGGTATATTACCGGATCCCTGAAGATGCTTTCAATTTTATGTATCACTTGTGGGTCTCATGTAATGTACATGATACATCACGGAATTGAAGTTATGTTATTTCTCCTCTACGTAACTTTGTTATATTACATTGTTACTTCGTGATGCCCTCAATATTACGTATCATTCATGCATCTTATGTTATGTAAACAATATGTTACATTCCAAAGATATGTCGCATATCAGAGACATAACTATGTTACATTACTCCGATCTCTACATGTGCTCTCACAGTTATGTATCAGTTATGTATTGGTTTGCTGGGAACTGTATCATATAAACCTGGGAGCTCAAAAACTTTCTTTAGAATACCCTTTAAAGGAAATAGAATAGCAGTAGCGTTTTTGGATTTCGATACAGGATTACCTTCATAATTTCGTTTAAGAGCCGTGCATCGTTTACCAACTACAAATTCAATCGGTGGTATATAAAACTTTCTGTGTTCCAAAATTTGGAGGTGACCGTATTCTGTACTGAATTTTTTGAGACTATTCTGAGTAGAATTCAACACGTTTACAATATCTGCTTTCATTTTTTTAGTATTACATTCATTATTCGCAGTAGAGTCTAACTTATTTTTAATATTATTATGCTCGACATTGAAAAGATCTTGTATCATATTAAAAATATAATCGATTTGATTGAAGGGTATGTTAGATGAACCATATAATTTCAACGTAGCGTTTACCAACTTTTCATCAAAGTTACACGGCTGAACGGAATCATCAGTTCTTTGAGACGTCATTTGAGAAGATTAACTTTTAGGAATTGTTAATTTATGTACGATTAAGATCGTTTATAAATGTTTGTAGTGGAGGAACCACTAAATTATCGTCACTATCAATTTTATAGATTGCATCCTTCAAGAAAATCCATGGGTAGGCCGCTTCACGAGACAATTCTAATTGTAAGCTATAAAAATTTTCAAAAGTTAAATCCACACACTCGATAGTTGATTTTACGACGTATTGAATATTATTAATAATCACCAATCGCTTCGTTATATTACTCAGTGTATCTCCTATCAGTACGGATAACGGTTGCTCTGATAATCCAAACTGTTGCAGTTTCTGTCTTAGTTTTTGTAATACTTCTGTTAATATATTTTCATCCTTAAAAAAAAAAAAAAAAATCAAGTAGAAGGTTTGATATTATGTCAAATATTTTCTAAACTAGCTCATCTCGCGCGCTTCGCGCGCGTCTTCTGCTTTTCTGAGTTCTATTATCTTACTGTTTATTCACGACACTATTTGATTTAGAATTCGAATAAATAAGAGAAATAAGAGGATACTCAAAAACAAATTTTCGAATACTCGAAAGCAACGTGAATAAAGGGGAATTTTACTCCGGATCGATGACAGATGGAACTTATGAATTTTAAATTAGAGTTTCTAAAAACAAAAATCCAGAAGAATTTCAAAATGGAAAAGGAATCATGATAATTTTGAGTATGAACATTACTTGTACAATTGCTGTAATATTTAACCGAAAAGTACCTACATACACGTTGATTAAAACAGCAGGCGTGAAAATATTTCGTTAGTAAAAATATATGTACTTGCTCAATTTTTAATCAATATAACATTTATTCTGTCTTTTAAAGTGTAAAACACTGTAACAATTTTATGATTTAATATATTCTTTAACTATAACTTTTTTCAATATACTTTTTTTTTTTTAATGACATTTCATTCATGTCTTTTGAAGTTTTACATTTTATAACTTCGTTCTTTTTTCGTTAATTACGTCATCTTTGCTGTCATTTTTCCTTTTCTTCTCAATAGATCTCCATCCTTTGATTAAATTTTTTGTACTCATTTTTGGTCTATTTGTTTTTTCAATTTCATCGGCCGATTTCACCATTATGTATATTGGATTCGCTGCGAAATTAAATTTTTTTTTCTTTTTATAAACTATCACTTATATACCATTTTCATGTACGTTGTTCGTGTGTATGGACTAAAATTTTATTTAAAAAAATGAATATTCATAATTAAAATAATAACCATTTGTCTGTATGTATCCCTTTATCGTGATTTCTTCTCCTTTTTCAAATTCTTGTAGTTTTTCGTTTTTTGAAACTCTAACTTCTAATTTATAGGTTCCGTCCGTTATTGATCCGGAGTAAAATTCTGTCCCTCTATTGACGTTGGTTTCGAGTAGTCCGAAATTTGTTTTCAAGTATCCTTTTATTTCTGTCATTCATTCAAATAAGAAATTAAATAGAGTTATAAATCCGTATTAAAAAAATATATATATTAGGGTGGTCATTATTTGGGGTATTTTCGAATTTTTTTGGACGATAGTCCTAAATCGGTTCCAAATATATAAACAAAACATTCCTGCCAAGTTATAGCTCTTAATATCAATATTAACCCGGCCCCCACGACAGTCAAAGTTTTAAATGGAAATAACTTAATAACTTAATCACTTTTGAATCAGTGGACTTCGCGAAGAATCATAAGAGACCTTTTTTGTAGAGTGTTAAATTTCCTATAAGAACATATATAAGTTTCATCACTGTCAGTTCATTCGTCAACGACTCATAAAATTCCAAAGCAAGGCAAGAACTTTTCCCCATGTTATTTCCATTTAAAATTTTGACTGTCGTGGGGGCCGGGTTAATATTAATATTAAGAGCTTAACTTGGCAGGAATTTTTTTTATATACATTTGGAATCGATTTAGGACTATCGTCGAAAAAAATTCGAAAATACCCCAAATAAGGACCACCCTAATATATATATTGTAACGTGTTCGAACTATACCACCCGGTAGATCGACCGAACAAGCTACATACGACTGCGCAAATAGCCTCGCGCCGATCCGATCAGAAGACCCTGACGTGACGTCACGAGAACTACTATATAAGCTGGCACGCTGAGGCAGTAGCCAGCGATTAGTACTAAAGCAGTCAATCGACTCACATCTGTTAAATAGATAAACTCACATAACCTCAAATAGGTAGTCACTCAAAGCGAGGTCTTACCATAGAAAAGAATAAAATTGAAATAGGAAGTTACTCAAAGCGAGATCTTACCTCACGTAGAATCAAAAATCGAGAAAATATAAATTGGCTAAAGCAGCAATTTAGATTAAACTCAAAACAAAAGAAAAAGTATAATCAGCTAAAGCAGTAATTATAACTTCAAAATAGATCAAAATAGAATAAACAAAGAAAGAAAGAAAAACAGAACAGAAACAGAAACAAAGCCAACTAGAATTAGAAATTATTATTTGATTATATCGAGCCACATTTTTAGTTTATTTCATTTTTGTAAATAGTAGAATAAGGAATCGATTAGAAAAATAGAATCGAATCGAAACAATAAAATAATCACACAGATGAGCCATTCCACGTCAGACCGGACAAAATAAATCAAAAATTGACCTCGATGTTACCGATTTTGCTCTAATTTTTTTTACAGGTTCTATGGAACAAATAAATTTATCAAACAATTTTTAGTTTTTTTTTTTGGCCCCTATTTTCCAAGTTACACGGGGGTGAAATTCAGGAAAAAGAGCCAAAAATCTAAAACATACTCCCCTTCAAACGGTCATATCTTTGATTGTATTCAACCTAGAGACTTCATCCAAGAACCATTTCAAAGCTGTTGAATGACACTATTTTTATATATTTATTTTATCCTGCGGTAACAAACAATTGTATTTGTTATAAACAAATATATTATTCAAACGTGATTTTCAAAGTGAGGGCCACGCGATAGAATTCTGAAAAAAATATGAGCGTATTCCTTGATCAATTCTCTACAAAATCGTTAAGTCAAAAAGATGGAGAAAAGATGGAGACTATGTGAAAACGATTTATTTATAAGTGACGGCGCGCGCTGCCACCGTAAAACCCGGCTCGGGTACGTGTGACTAGCACAAGGAAGCATCGGTGGGCATGTTACACGTTCATATCTTTGGTTTTTTTCATCCTAGAGACTTCTTCCAAGAACCATTTTAAAGCTAATGAATGACACTATTATTATATATTTATTGAATTTCACGATAACGAACAATTCGATTTGTTATAAACAAATACAATGTTCAAACGTGGTTTTCAAGGCAAGAACCACGCGTAAAAATTCTGAAAAAAATATGAGAGTATTCCTTGATCAATTCTCTACAAAATCGTTGAGTCAAAAGGATAAAGAATCGATGGAATCCATGTTAAAACGATTTATTTATAAACGACGGCGCGCGCCGCCGTTGAAAGATCCGGCTCGGGTACGGTTTTTCCGTGGCAGCGCGCGCCGTCACTTATAAATAAATCGTTTTCACATAGTCTTCATCGTTTCTCCATCCTTTTGACTTAACGATTTTGTAGAGAATTGATCAAGGAATACGCTCATATTTTTTTCAGAATTCTATCGCGTGGCCCTCACTTTGAAAATCACGTTTGAATAATATATTTGTTTATAACAAATACAATTGTTTGTTACCGCAGGATAAAATAAATATATAAAAATAGTGTCATTCAACAGCTTTGAAATGGTTCTTGGACGAAGTCTCTAGGTTGAATACAATCAAAGATATGACCGTTTGAAGGGAAGTATGTTTTCGATTTTTGGCTCTTTTTCCTGAATTTCACCCCCGTGTAACTTGGAAAATAGGGGCCAAAAAAAAAAAACTAAAAATTGTTTGATGAATTTATTTGTTCCATAGAACCCGTAAAAAAAATTAGAGCGAAATCGGTAACATCGAGGTCAGAAAGCTGTCCGGTTTGACGTGGAATTGCTCAGATATAATAATCAATCCGAATCTAATTGTCTTTCATTTCGTGTGTTAATTCATTTCTTTAATTAACATAACTTCCTTTCAGCTAAAATCACTTGGAAATAAAATCGTGTTTAGCTAGCTTAGAAGAAGGCAGCTTCGGTAGTCTAACACTCAGGCAGCGACGGTACAGCTTTAATTGGTACCCGAGTCTGAGAGTGTAAGATTATCCAAGTCTGTATTAGGGAGGCAGCTTCGGTGCGTAACACTCAGACAGCAACGGTATAGCTTTAATCGGTACCCGAGTCTGAGAGTGTGCAATCCCAAGTCTGTATTAGGGTAACAATAGGTTTTTCAGATTTTTCCTTGAAGGGGTTCCAAATCATACCCGTGACAAAGAATTCACGCGAGCTAGCGTAATTTCGCGGCCTTCTGCCGTGAGACATACGCAGAGAAAGTTACAATACATATATATATATATATTAGGGTGTTTTATTTTTAGGCAATATTTTTTTTTTCTATGGCATACCAGAAAATCTTATACTTTATAGAAAATAAAAAATATCACCGCCTGGTAAAAGGTTTAAAGTCGAATAGCGGCTTAGCTCATTCAAAAATTCGATTTGCCACCTAAATAACACAGGAAAAATTTTTTTTTTTGGTTTAATTGAATTTTTCGTTGTTAAAATTTTTTTTTCGAAAAAACCTTCTCATAGCTTTTGAAGGAAATTAAATTCTATACAAAAATGTCTCTGTGGTCGAAGACCGTACAACCAGTAGTTTTGGAGTTATAGCGCATCAAACATGAACATTTTTAAAAATAGATATTAAATTCCATATAAGTATTATAACTTTCGTCAGATTTCCACTGATCAGGATGTAAATTTAAAAAATTAGTTGGGAGTTTGAACCTCTCAAAAATAATCAAAGATTCATGCGAAGCAAAATCATATAATTGTTTGTTCAAAAATGAAATAATATTAACATTCTTTACATTAATTCGTTTAAAATTTTCAACTTGACTTTTTTTTTCTGAATCGATTCAATCAATTTGAATTTGATGGCTGTATTAAAACGCGTCAATACTTAAACTGAAAATTTTAATGCTCTAAAATGTATAATATAATCAAATTATCCATGTAAAAGTAATAAACTGGAAATAAAATGGAATTTAATGTCTATTTTTTACATTGTTCATGTTTGCCGCGCTATAACTCCGAAACTACTGGTTGTACGGTCTTCGACCACGGAAACATTTTTGTAGAGAATTTAATTTCCTTCAAAAGCTATGCAAAGATTTTTTCGAAAAAAAAAATGTTAACGCCGAAAAATTCAATTAAACCAAAAAAAAAAATTTTCCTGTGTTATTTAGGTGGCAAATCGAATTTTTGAATGAGCTAAGCCGCTATTCGACTTTAAACCTTTTACCAGGCGGCATTATTTTTTATTTTCTATAAAGTATAAGATTTTCTGGTATGCCATAGAAAAAAAAAATATTGCCTAAAAATGAAACACCCTAATATATATATATATATATATATATATTAGACCGGTTCAAATAAATCGACATTTCTTTTTTCTTCAATTTTCGCATTGAAATACTTTCGGGGGGTTGAAAAAAGATGCCTGCTAAAAGAGGAGCTCTGAATATTATTATTTAAAGGTCGCTCATCGCGGATTTCTATTTCCCATTTGAATAGCATTGGAAATTTTTTTTGTTTTTTTTTTTGAATTTTGTAGCGCACAAACCAATAAACAAATCGAGATGACCTATAGATATCCTATAGGAAATTGAACGCTCTACAAAAAGTGTCTCTTATCATTTTTCGATAAATTGACTCCTTCCAAAGTTATTCAAGCTCAAAGTTCAATTTATAGTCGAGTTAACTATTTTTTTTTGTGATTTTTTTTCCACAATGATGGATACATTTTTCAGAGTGTTCAATCCCCTATCAAAATATGTAAGAGTCATTTGGATTGGATCATTGGTTTGTGAGCTACGAAATTCTGGAGAAAAAAACATAAAATTCCTATGCTATTTAAATGGAAAATAGAAATCCGCGATGAGCGACCTCTAAATCTTAATATTAAGAGCTCCGCTTTTAACAGGCATCTTTTTTCACCTGCCCGAAAGTATTTCAATGCGAAAATTGAAAAAAAAAGAATAGTCGATTTTTTTGAACCGGTCTAATATCTATATATATAATATAATATATATATATATATATATACAGTTCGCTCTATATATATATATATATATATATATATATATATATATATATACAGTGCTTCAATAACTCACTGATGTAACTTGTAATGTCAGCTACATCTTTTAGGTCAGCTGATTCAGCTTCTAATTCAGTAGCTGTATTGGTCGAATGTTTGCCGAGAATGTTGAGAATCGTATTTTTTTGAATTATAATTTCATACCCCACTGTCCCCTTGTTGAAATTTGTGTTTGGACATGCCTTTGAGTAGGCGCCATCAATGTGCACAATCTGCAAATTTATTCAAAATTGATATATATTTATAAAATCAAAATTATTAAGCCTTCCGATTAATGTCATCGCGTATGATCAGTTTTCATTGCATTTTAAGATAGTCATTTTCATATACAATTTAAATGCTTACGAAATTTGTTCTTAAAATAGGCTCTGTCTTTTCAATTTCTTTATTCCACGCGATAATTTGAATACGTTCGCCATCGTCGTTGTTCAGAAAAAATTTGAAAACTTTATTTCCCTTTTGCCGCACTACTTTCGAACATTCAATGCTATCGATGTATCCAATACCTTACCAATCTTGACCTAACCCAATCTTACGTAACCTAATCCTACCCTGACCCTAACCTAACCCTAACCTAACCTAACCTAAACTAACCCTAACCCAACCTAACTTAACCTAACCTAACCTAGCCCTAACCTAACCTTAACCTAACCTGACCTAATCCTACCCTAACCCAACCTAACCTAACCCTAACCTAACCTAACCTTACCCTGTACATTTTCAAGGTCAAAGGTCAAAGGTAAAAGGTCAAAGGTTCCCCCAAAGTTCCTGGGTTTTTTCCAGAATTCCTGGGATTTCCCAGAATTCTTTTGTTTTTCCCAGAATTCTTTTGTTTTTCCCCGCAATTCCTGGAGAAGAAGAATTTTTTTGTTACTCCCGGTCCCCCAATTCCTGGGTTTTCCCCAAAAATCCCCAGAATTCTGTTCTCTTTTCCACAGAATTCCTGGGGGTATCCTCGGGTATCCTCGGGTATCCGAGGATTACGGTCATTCTTCGAAGAACCGATTATTTGGGTTTCAAAACAACTGATACGAATCAAAGTATGGGTGGTTGGCACGTGAAACCTTTCGATAAAAGCATATAAATGAGAGCATCCAAATATTGAACATATATAGGACCGAATTGTTCACATTTGAATTACATATTACATCTACATATTTTTGGCTCAAGTTTTGTTCGTATATTAAGATCTAGAGTTTATCACTCTTATTCATAGATATAGAGATTGTGGTTGAGAGCAATTGTTTTGTTGAACGCAGTCATTTAAATTCTGGCAGTCTATTACTTGACAGTTTTTGACAGTTTTATACTGAATATTTGTTACCTACAAAATTGAACGTATGAAGATATTCGCTAAAACTATACCGGAATCGTAACAGAAAATATTAGTTGAAAAGGTAAGTGTGTACGAGAAAATTTTATTAGAAAGTGAATAGGCGAGAATTCTAGAAAATAGTTTTAGGTTCGATAAACCGATTTTCGATATTTTGTCCGAAATTATTATGGATAATTTCAAATCAAATCACGTAATTGAAGAATCTATTTTAGGGGATGGCAATTGTTTATTCAGGTCATTTTCCTATTTTTTGTATAACGACCAGGAAAAGCATGGGCAAGTTAGATTAAGGGCGTTGACTAGCTGAAAAGCGCGGGCTACTCCGCTTCCCGCGTTAACTGTGACGAGCGAGACAGCAGACAAACTTAAGAAAGACAGAGCATCGTAACTGAACTGTGGTTGGCTAGGCTGAAGACGGTAGGCTCCCACTCCTCGGCTGCGCTAGAAATCGCCCAATTTTGCGCCAAAAATCACTGTTCAATGCTTCAGGTCTTTCCTCATTACTCCTTAGTCATTGATCCGATAGTATCGATCATGATCTTGATTAGGAGGTGAAGGATGTAGCTATGTTATGGCTTTCGCCGAATATTTGAAAAAAAATCGCTGCTCGTTGTACATCATCGCAAAGATGGCTTACTTTCAAGATTATTTTTTGCAAAGCTTAAAGTGAAATCGCGAATTCGGCCAAATCCATGACACGGACACATAATTTATCTGTAAGAATTTTCATCGAAAAGTCTGTTATCTTGAAAAATGAGGAAATGAGAAGGTGAATGCCGAGAGTCTATTTACGCGCACTCGGCGAAGCGTAGTCAACGCCCTTAAGGATCGTTTCTAATGTTTATAAAAACTGGCCGGTTTATGAACCATTCATATTAGGGGACGAATCTTATGGAACTCAAATTATGGATAGAAAGTGTTATAAGTTATGTATGACCAAAGATGGAGTTTTTGGGGGGGAGGTTGAGTTACAAGCTTTTGTGAATATTTACAATGTTTATTTAATGGTTTATGTTAATAATTCTGAAGTACCAAAGGAATATGGCCCAAATCATAGTAATAGTAAATTGATACTTCTTTTAAGTGGTATTATCGATAGAGGTCATTATGATGTCATAAAATGTTCGAACTCCACTTTCTGGAATGATCATAGGAGCTATTGTAATCGTAGGTATCATAACGATAATAAAAATATAATTAATAAAAGACGACGAGTTGAAAATCTGACCGAGTTAGAAATATCAAATAAACGGTGCATGAATAAAATCGAAAATATGAACATCGAACGTTTGGGGAAAAAAAGGAAGAAGGATATGGTGGAAAATATGACTGAAGAGCGTTTAGAAAAGAAGCGGGAAAAAGATGTGGTACGGAATATGGATGAAGAACGTTTAAATAGAAAAAGAGAAAAAGACGTGGTACGAAATATGGAAGAAGAACGTTTAAATAAAAAAAGAGAAAAAGACGTGGTACGAAATATGGAAGAAGAACGTTTAAATAAAAAAAGAGAAAAAGACGTGGTACGAAATATGGAAGAAGAACGTTTGAATAAAAAAAGACAAAAAGACTTGGTACGAAATATGGATGAAGAACGTTTAGACAAGAAAAGAGAAAAAGACGTGGTACGAAATATGGAAGAAGAACGTATGAATAAAAAAAGACAAAAAGACATGGTACAAAATATGGATGAAGAACGTTTATACAAGAAAAGAGAAAAAGACGTGGTAGGAAATATGGAAGAAGAACGTTTAAACAAGAAAAGAGAAAAAGATGTGGTGAGGAATATGGATGAAAAACGTTGGAATAAAAAAAGACGAAAAGATGTGGTACAAAATATGGAAGACGAGCGTTTAGATAAGAAAAGGTAAAAAGATGTTGTATGGAATATGGACGAAGTACGTTTGAATAAAAAAAGGGAAAAGGACATGGTTCAAAATATGGACGACAATCGGTTGAGTAAAAAAAGGGATAGCAACATGGCAAAAAACATGACGTGTGAACGCATTAATAAGAGAAGAAAAATTCAACAAGTTATCAAATTATGCCCTAATAAAGTGTCCTACTTGGATCTTGGAGTGATGGATTATATTTGTCCATATTGTTCGGCATTATTTTGGTCTGCGGAATTTTCGAAAAAAAGTTGCTGCCATAATGGAAAAGTGCATCTTCCACCGTTGAGTGATCATGATGAAGATTTAAAAGATTTATTGTTGAATGATAAAAAGTTTAGGGAATTAATTCGTTATTATAATAGTCGTTTTTCCTTTGTAACATTTAATGCTAATGTCATAAATGAATCTAAAAGAGGAGTATACAATTTAAAAATTCAAGGACAAGTTTGTCATATAAATCCAAGCAGTATTCATACAAAAAAAGGAAATATCCCTTATTGCGGCCAAATTTATATTTATGATGATTATGAAGCAACGGAAAAAAGGTAAGAAGAAAATAAAAATTTAGTCAAAGAACATATACAAATGATATCAGGAATTTTAAACAATAACAATCCATACGCTAAAAAGTACAAAAATGTATTCGAATTAACCAAGGATCAATCATTGCCAGAGTATTATTTGTATTTTGTCCGCAACATAAATTTAGATCAACATCGTTATAATGTACCTACCACTGCGGAATGTGCAGCTTTGATAGCTTCTAAGGATGGTGAAATTCCACGTTTTGATTTATGTATTTATCCAAAAAATCTTCCGAAAGGTATTGATTCTTTTTCATGTCTTAATAAATTATCATTTCATATCGATCCAATGACGTTTCCGATAATGTTTCCATGCGGGGATTTAGGATGGAGTCCAACATTCAAACAAAATAATTCCAGTAATAAAAGACTCACAACACTTCAATACTATTCCTATCGTTTAGCTTATAGACAGGGTGATAATTTCAGTCCTATTTTATTTTGTGGTCGGTTAACACAGCAGTATGTTATTCAACTTATATAATAATAGAAAATAATAGGCTCAATTTTTTGAGGTACAACCAGAAAAAATTACGCATCGAATGCTATCAAGGATTAGTTGATCACATAGCACGTAGTGCTATGAATGATTCAAATAATTTCGAAAATAAGGAACGTCTAGGAAATATATTCGTATTACCATCTACCTATTTAGGCAGTCCTCGAAACACGCACCAAAATTATCAAGATGCTATGGCTATTGTTAGGCAATCGGTCGTCCAGATTTATTTATTACCATGACGTGTAACCCGAATTGGCCGGAGTTAAAAACAATATTAAACAAATTTCCGACGGGTACAACGTGTAACGATATTCCAAATATTACAGAGCGATTATTTTATACTAAATTACGAGCTTTGTTGGCCGATATCATTAGTGGAAAAATTTTCGGGAATATTTTAGCATATGTTTATACAATAGAATTTCAGAAACGTGGATTACCACATGCACACATGTTATTCGTATTAAATTATAAAAATAAATTAATAACTCCAGATGCAATTGATAAATACATCAGTGCCGAAATATCTTCTAACGATCCCGAATTGCAAGAGTTGGTTATAAAACATATGTTACACGGTCCTCATACAGAGTATTCTCCGTGTTATGACATCAAAACGAGCATTTGTACAAAAAAATTTCCTAGAAAGTGTTGTGATGTTACACAATTTGCGAAAAATGGATTTCCTATATATCGACGTAGAAACAATCAAGATAAACGTCATGTCTATAATAAAAAAATCAATGGAAAATTTGTAAAAGTCGACAATTCAATGGTAGTTCCGTATAACGCATGCTTGCTTAAAAAATATAAATGTCACATAAACGTCGAATACTGTGCTTCTATTATGAGTACAAAATACATATACAAATACTTACATAAAAGACATGATCGAGCATATATAAAACTAAATACAAAAACGGATATTGTAAAGACAGAAACTCACGATGAAATCTCCGAATATATTGACAGTAGATACGTAAGTCCTATGGAAGCTGCTTGGCGAATTGAAGAATTACCACTGTCCGGTAGATCGCATACTATTGTTCGGCTAGCCGTACATACAGAAAATCAGCAACAAGTAATTTTCGAAGAAAGTAAAGAAGAAAAAGCTTTAGTAAATAATAACACTACATTGACAGCGTGGTTCGATCTTAACAAACAAAATGAAAATACACAAAATATTCTGTATGCTAATATACCTAAACATTACTTATTTGATTATTCGAAAAAAATTTGGGTACGACGTCAAGTATTTTCAAAAGCAATTGGTCGTATTGTCAATGTGAGCCCAAAAGATGTTGAGCGATTCCATTTGAAATTGATACTCAATCGTGTTAGAGGAGCAACTGGCTTTGACGATTTAAAAAAGTATGAAGACGTAACATATGCAACATATAAAGAAACTGCAATTGCAATGGGATTAGTCGAAAGTGATGTGGAAATTTCCAATATTTTCGATGAAGCATGTACTATCATGATGCCGAGTCAGTTGCGTAAATTTTTCGCTTGGTTTCTGATCGCTGAATGTTTGTCATTTTCTTGTGAGATTTGGAATAAATACAAACAATATTTTTGTGAAGATTTTTACGATAATAATGAGAATAGAGCGTTACAAGCGATCAACCAAATTCTAAATTTAGAAAATACAAAATGTTCTGATTTCGGACTACCGGAACCCGATAAATTTTGAGAAACGTGCGAAACTATCGAAGAGAAAAAGTTATTTCTGATTGAAAACAGACGTATGTGTAATAAATTGTTAAATCAACTGAATGATGAGCAGAAATTAATTTTTAATTACATCACTCAAACTAATCGCGAACATATGATATTCATAGATGGTCCAGGAGGTACAGGAAAAACATTTCTGTATAAAACTTTGATTTATTATTTTTTGGGAGAAGGCAAAAAAGTATTATCAATGGCATGGACAGGTATTGCATCAATTTTATTACCTGGAGGTATGACCAGTCATAGGACGTTCAGATTACCTTTAGATTTAACAAACGTTGAAACTGGATTTTTGAAATTGAAATCAGATAAAAAAAAATTACAAGAATGTGATGTAATCATTTGGGATGAAGCTTCTATGATACCAAAAAAGGCTTTAGAGATTGTAGATAGGACATTGAGGGATTGTTGCAATTTGAATGAGATTCCATTTGCGGGCAAATTAATTATCTTGGGTGGAGATTTTAGACAAATTCTCCCCGTTTTAAAATACGGGACTAAATTTTCTATCATCAATGAGACAATAAAATTTTCGAATCTGTGGAATAATTTTAAAATTTTAGAATTGAAAAAAAATATGCGTTCATGCAATCAAAATTTTTCTTCGTTTTTATTACAAATTGGTACAGGTTCTATAAAATCTTTCAAAATCCTTAAAATTTGGTTAACTGATGATATTTGTGCTAAAATTTATGGTTCTCATATTGATGAAAATGAAGATTTGTCGAATCGAGCTATTTTATCTAGCCACAATGATGATATTTACAAACTAAATGATAGGATATTAAAAAAAATTAATAATAAAGAAATAATTTATTATAGCATTGATTATGCGAAACATAAAGGGTTAGATCAAACGGACAATGATGCGGCATTAAATTATCCTATAGAATATTTGAATTCATTACGGTTTCCAGGACTTCCAGTTCATAAATTAGCGTTGAAAATAGGTGCAATTATTATGCTTATTAGAAATTTAAGTATAAATGATGGACTCTGCAATGGGACAAGATTGAACATTGTAAAATTATTCAAATTTAATTTAGAAGTCAAAATTATAACAGGTGACAACATTGGAAACAATGCTTTCATTCCGAAAATTTTGCTAGATACAGGAGAATTATCATCTTTACCCTTTGTCCTGTATCGCAGACAATTTCCCGTCGTTTTGGCATTTGCAATCACAATTAATAAATCGCAAGGACAAAGTTTCGAAAAAGTAGGCTTATATATCAACAGACCTTTATTTTCTCATGGTCAATTATATGTAGCCCTTTCTAGATGTCAAAATCCGAATACATTATGTATTGAAAATAAATCAGAAAATTCAGAGGAAATAGAAAATATTGTATGGAAAGAGGTGTTCGATAAAGAGACGAAAAAATAGTAGATAAGATCTACTAAAGATACCACTTAAAAAAAACGCACCGATGTAGTCAAGCGACTCGGTTTATACTATACTTGCTAATTACTTTTCATTCATGGAGAAATACAGTAAAAACATGCTGCTTTACGTATGAATATCTGGCTGTTTTGCACCATTATACGTGGCTGGTTGAAACGCACGACGTTATAATTATAATTGTTATCAGATTCCGAAAATTATATGGGAAAATAATGCTGTTTTGCGCAAAAATAAGCGGCTGCTTTGCGCCGTGGCATGCGGCTGCTTTGCGCCGTAGTATACGGCTGCTTCGCGCCGTAGTATACGGCTGCTTTTGCGCCTTGATATATAAAGCAGAAGACCCAATTTTTTTTATTTTTTTTAATAATGATAATATTTAATATAATATTTATACTAATAATATTTCGATATATCGCGTTACTAAAGCCTAAAGGCGTATATAAAAAAAAAAATCTCTAATCAACCTAGAAATGTTAGAAATAAGGAAATATATTCCTATTTCGTATGATTTGAATAAGGAATATATTCCTATTTCGTATGATTTGATATACGCCCTTTTGGCTTTAGTAACGCGATATCTTACTTTTTTCCTTCCTGTAGATTATGTATTAAGGATATATAGTGGATTAGGCTTTCTGAGGAAACCACTTAAAAAAAAACGCGCCGAGTTATCTACTGCAAAGTGGTGTGGAAACGATAACTGTTGCAATAATTGCTATCATCGTTATTCATCCATATATTATTATTTGCAGATTTCTCCCCATCAAAGGGATTTCCCCCCAAAGATTACTAAACCGAATGATGGAAAAGCGTGACGGCACTAAAGATTGGTTAGATTATATTCCTGATTATTCATCCCAATTATATTATCATTGCAAACTATTGTAGATATTGAGGGAATGCTATTCGTGGAAGCTTTTAGACAATTTTAGGTCGATTGTTATACGAAAAGTTGAAAAGCAGAGGAACTAGACTACAGGACTACGAAGCGAAAGACAAAGATAACAATCCGGACGATTAATTGCAGGTGAAACGGAACTTGCAGAAATATTATACGGAAAGTGCAACACGTAGATAATAGACGTACATAAATATAGTACGGGATCTATGAAGTCCGCGATAAGTCAAGCTTTTAGACAATTTCATTTCGATTTTTATGAGGATTAAAATGACTTGAAAATGATCAAAAATCAGTTCTATTCTTTGTAAATAAATAAATACTATAATGATGGTAGAATTGTAATATGTGTTCATGTTTATTCTGTAAAAAATCCGTAAATAAATAGACAATATCATACAGTTATTAAACATATAGCATATAACTTTATAATTTTTTATTATTTTATACATACTAATGTCAATGATCGACCGATAAATAACTGTCATATAACTCTATTGATCGGCCGATAAATAACTGTCATATAACTCTACCAGGATAACCGACAGATGGCGAAATGCATGCCACTTTGCAATAGTAACTCGACGCGTTTTTTTGTTTGTATTTATATACGAATCGAAAATATATAGTCGAGTTATTTGTAATATAACTCTATCAGGATAACCAACAGATGGCGGAATGCATGTCACTTTGCAATAGTAACTCGACGCGTTTTTTTGTTTGTATTTATATACGAGTCGAAAATATATAGTGTAGTTTTTTATTTGTATCTATATACGTATCGAAAATATATAGTAGATTAGGCTTATTGAAGAAACTAAATATATAAATATAACTCAGCATATAACTTTATAATTTACACATGATAAAACAGTTTTTTTTATATTTTTATTTTATTTTATAACAAAACACATAATATCAACATAACAAAACATATACACATAACATAAACACTTAACATAAACATATAAGTATATGTACATTGATAGAAATTAGGCGGGAGCGTCGTGACCCCCGCGGCCGCGGCCCCGGCCCCAACCCCGGCGCCAACCCTGGTAAGGGTTGGCAATGGCAAACATCAAATTTACCACGTTCGATTGGCGGTAATGGGCCCTTCGGGCCCAATACCGCCGACCTGCACGCTGGTGCCGACGTGGTTGTTGCGCTGAAAAAAGAGATTATCAATCAAACAGATACAAACTGAAACTGATATAGTGTAAATAACAATGTGCAATGTTTGTGTTCGTACCATCCTCCGCGGGAGCCTGCTGCTGCTGTTGTTGTTGTTGTTGCTGCCGGGGTTGCTGCTGCTGGGGTTGTTGCTGGAGCTGTGGCTGGGGCTGTGGCTGGGGTTGCTGCTGGAGCGGTGGCTGGGGCTGTGCCTGGGGTTGCTGCTGGAGCTGTGGCTGGGGCTGTGCCTGGGGTTGTTGCTGGAGCTGTGGCTGGGGCTGTGCCTGAGGTTGCTGCTGGAGCCGTTGCTGGAGCTGTGGCTGGGGCTGTTGCCGGGGTTGTTGCTGAGGCTGTGGCTGGGGCTGTTGCTGGAGCTGCTGCTGAGGCTGTCGCTGGGGCTGCGGCTGTCGCTCTTCCTCCCGTTCCATCCCAAAATTTTGTACGTCAGACAACTGAGAAATAATTAACGCGATGAGGTTCAGAAGATATCGATATTGAAGTTAGTTAATAATTATCAACGTATGTATCTGAAGTATAGTTAATAATTATCAATACTTACACTATCAGACAGGCCGACCATTCTGCTTTGAGAGCTGCTATATGAATGAAACAAATCTTATTTGTTTGTTACGTGGCTACGCGAACAAAACGTAAACGTAAAATCTGACGTTTGATAAATAAGCATTCACTTGATCGATCGCACTGATGTCAGTGATCGGCCGATAAATAACTGTGATATAACCCTATCGGGATAACCGACAGATGGCGGAATGCATGCCACTTTGCAATAGTAACTCGACGCGTTTTTTGATTTGTATTCGAATACGTGTCGAAAATATATAGCTTATTGAAAAAACGAAATATATAAATACAAACCTTTACCTTAATGAATCAGGTACATTTACAATAATAATAGAACTTTCAAATATATTATTAATTCTAAATTCAATTTCAATTTCTATTTCTTCGTAGGACATGACCATTGACAAGCAATTCTTGGAATTTCATTTTGTGTCTCTCTGAAATATTGATATGTATTTTATCGTTGAATAATTGATGTTGAATATTAAAAACTATTAAAACTATTAACAGAACTCCAAAAAAATAGCCAGTTTGGAGTCCCATTAGAACACAGGAATTTTCATGTTGAGAATGTTGAGGATCGATGCTAAAAAAACAAAACGTGAGCGCGAATATTCGATATTTGACGAATTTTCGTCATTTTTTTAATAAATATAGTTACGGTTCGTGTTTCGGGATTCCTCATTTACTTTCATATCATATAATAAATAAATTTACGTGAATAAATTTCAAAACCTTACTATTATAGGCTTATTAAACAATCCGATTTGAATAATGGCACCAGTCGAATGGAACCAGGGTACGTAATATAAATATGTATTTCATTACCGAACCGAACGACGAAAAAGCGTGAAGTCACTGAAGATTGATTAAATTATCATAATAGATAGATTAACGAACGAAGAAATGGGCAGCCTATATGCGAATTTGATAGAAGCAGAAGCAGAGCTGCGACCAGAGCTGGAAGGGGAATCAGTCATATCGGCACCAGTAGCGCAAAGTATGTGATATTCAACCGATAGGAAACCGTGACATAATGTGAATTAACTAAAAATTGATTAAATTATCATAATAGACGAACCAATAGACGAACCGAAATGTTAATCATTTATAAATCATTTGTAAATATACAATATCAAAAAATTAAAAAAAAATTTAAGGTTGTTCTATTTAAAATATACCGACTATGAAATATTCAATATTAATATCGATGAGTTATATAAGTTATATATAGGATATTAATATTAATTAGTCAATTATATGATATAATATTTATGGAATAGTTGCCGAATATTCCGAAGAACGCTTTTGTACTACATACATACATTGACTAAATAATATATTCGACTGATCAACATCCACGCTGAATAGTTCTATTAGCGCTGAGAGTCGAAAGGATCTCTTTGGATGGCGTAAATCCGGAAATGTAGGGTAACGGTGGACGAGGAAAAACCTGAAAATAATAATATATGAATAAGGATAATAACAATTATTGGAACAGTTACCGTTTCCACACCACTTTGCAGTAGATAACTCGGCGCGTTTTTTTTAAAGTGGTATCCTCGGAAAGCCTAATCCACTATATATTGTTATACATATATATCTACAAACGCTTAGCATATTAACAAAGTTACATTTGTAAAACTAATAAAATTAACCAAATAGAATTATTTAAATTTCAATTTGCGTTCCTTTCTAAGAGACCGCCGGCGGCAAGCAGTTCCTGAAGTTTCATTGTTCCTTCCAAAATCTTGATATGTTCCGGTTTTTGAACGTCGATATAGAGTTTCGAATTATCTATAAACAATTACGTTAAATAAATTGTTATAGCAAATACCACTTGATTACGATTAACACGAAAAAGATTGTTGGCTTCATTAATATTAATATTCACCATGCTCTCCGATTTGTCCGGTAATTTGAATTTTTTGACCTTGATTTATGATAAAATTTTGATCCACATTTCTCAGAATAATTTCAATTCGAGATTGACCGTCAGTGATGGATGCCGAGAACACTTCAGGGGAAGATTTATCAGGTACGAAAAATTCATCGCGGAGATAGGCTTCGGTTTCTGAAAAATTTCGATAGTCATGAATAGCTAGATTTGTTACGAGGAAAATTCCGTTTAGTTTGGTGATTGTAGTACCTATATATCCATATTTGTTGCAAATTTCTTCCAAATGAGCAATTTTCAAAATTTTGACATCGGATGCTAGAGCATTAAATTTTCCCAAAACATTTATTTTCGTATAGTGTTTTAATTGAAGCTCATATGGAAGATTTCCGTTGTTGAAATTTGACGCGGGTTTAGCGACTGCGTTTTGGACTAATAATATCTGAAAAATTTAATTATATGTCATCAATTTTCAATTCTTAAATAAATAGTGAAAATATAATGTTATAAATTAATATTCATATTTATACCTGATGTAATTCTATTTCATCCCTGAATTTTTCGGCGTCTTCATTCCAAGCACAACACGATAATTTTCTTCCATCATTATTATCGAGAATAAATTTAAAAAGTTGTAGATTTTTAGAATCTTTACTTTTGAAAGATTTGATTTTGTTCAGAGTTTTCACGTAACCAACGACGGAACTAAAGTTTGAATAATAAGGTGTTCTCGATTATGAATATATGGTTGAATAACCTATGAGTTTTATTCTATTGGGATACGTACACAAATTTATCGTAAGGTTTGATGTTATGGTTCAAAAACTCCGTGGTGGTAAAAGGAAGTATTGGGTCCGTGCTCTTGGATCGTTTACGTGATTGACTATGAGAGCTATGCCTTGAAGATTTTCGCTAAGACATATTCGGTGTTATTGTAATTGTACGAGAGAAAAAATGTCTGATTTTAATATATATACCTCTGTGGTGTGCTTGGATGATTGAGACATACTTGAAGATAGGATTTTATACCGTTTTAAATACTCAAAATTTAAAATACGAGCTAATTTAAATAGATATGTTTCAGTCGACGATAAATTTCGGAACAAATGATTTTTCCAATGAATATAGTTACGGTTTGCGTTACGTGTTTCTTCATTTGGTTTAATAGTGGTATAATTTATTGATCTTGGATGGATTTTGGGAAATATATAATTGTAAGCATTTGTACCTATATATGTATAACAATATATAGTGGATTAGGCTTTCCGATAATACCACTTAGAAAAGACGAACCGAGTTACCTACTGAAGAGTAGTGTAGAAACATTAACTGTTCGAAGAATTGTTATTATCCTCATTCATATATTATTATTTTCCGGTTTTACATTACCTACCGTTACCCTACCCTTCGGGATTACATGATCCGTAGACAGGCCCGTGAGCTTCGACGTGCCTAAAACTATTCTTAGAATACTTTCCGGAAATTTTGGAGACCACTTCTATACTCTACATACGTACATTAACTTATTAGCATAATTAACTGGTTAACGGGATGTGATAGCCAGGGGTCGATAAAGTAGGGGGGTGTTTTTACCATTTTTTTTTGTTTTACTCGGCATTTCGCGACGAAGGCACAGAATGGATTTTCGCAGAGGCATTCGACGTATTATATGGTGAAGTATTGCCGTAGACGAATAAACGTATTGAAATCGAAAAATAGTTTGTTTTCGTAAATTACAATCTGTAAAACAGGGTAAAAAAATGGCCGGTCGGGGCTCGACTCTCATATGCTGACCTTATTATTCAAGTTCGCGCGGTATCCAGCACTGAAATGTATAGCGACGTCAATTCTACGACCTCGCACGAACCGAATGATCCGTTTATTTATGAATATTACTTGAAAATGGGAGCGTGATTTGCAATGCTGCTTTTCGTCGACTTCGACCGAGTCAAAGCGGTTTTTGACAGTTACATACACTGAACGTGTTCAATGTTGACCGGTATGAAGTTCACCCCACAGTCTTCTGTCTCTTTCTTCCCTCGCGCTAACTGTCAAGACCCGCTTTGACTCGGTCGAAGTCGACGAAATGCAGCATTGCAAATCACGCTCCCATTTTCAAGTAATATTCATAAATAAACGGATCATTCGGTTCGTGCGAGGTCGTAGAATTGACGTCGCTATACATTTCAGTGCTGGATACCGCGCGAACTTGAATAATAAGGTCAGCATATGAGAGTCGAGCCCCGACCGGCCATTTTTTTACCCTGTTTTACAGATTGTAATTTACGAAAACAAACTATTTTTCGATTTCAATACGTTTATTCGTCTACGGCAATACTTCACCATATAATACGTCGAATGCCTCTGCGAAAATCCATTCTGTGCCTTCGTCGCGAAATGCCGAGTAAAACAAAAAAAATTGGTAAAAACAACCCCCTACTTTATCGACCCCTGGCTATCACATCCCGTTAACATCATATATAATTTTCGGAAAATTTCGAATGGAACTTAAATTCGTGTTTCTTTTTTTTTTTTTTCATTATAATTTGTTAATAATATGTATGCAACTTATAAATGATGTGGAATGATCAATATTAATAAATCCGTTAGGAATTTCCGTTACTTTGGGACCAAATGCGTTAGTGAATGCATGTGACATGGGGAGTTGGCGCGCGAAGCGCGCAGGGGGGCAGAGCCCCCCTAATATATATAAATAAATCTCTCTATATTATAAAGATATCTCGCCGCCGCCGCCGCCGCCGCCGCCGCCGCCATGTCAGTATTTCAGATTCTTTTGTTTTCCCCAGAATTCTTTTGTTTTTCCTATAATTCCTGGGTTTTCCCAGAATTCTTTTGTTTTCCCCAGAATTCTTTTGTTTTTCCCAGAATTCCTGGGTTTTCCCAGAATTCATTTGTTTTCCCCAGAATTCCTGGGTTTTCCCCAGTATTCCGGATTCTTTTGTTTTCCTGGACCTAGGACCTTTAACCTTTGACCTTTGATATATGTTCGGGAGTCACAAAACAAACGCCGCCGCCGCCGCCGCCGCCGTGTCAGTATTTGAGGGAATTCTGGGTAATATCCTACCTAACCTAACCTAACCTAACCTAACCCTAACCTAACCCTAACCTAACCCGAACTCAACCTCACCCCAACCTAACCTAACCCTAACCTAACCTGAACTCAACCTAACCTAACCCTAACCTAACCCAACCTAACCCTAACCTAACCCTAACCTAACCTGACCCTAACCTAACCTAAGGGTTTTCCCAGAATTCTTTTGTTACCCCCAGAATTCCTGGGTTCTCTCAGAATTCTTAGGTGAAAAAAGCAACAGAATTCTGGGGGTATGATTAGAACGGATTATTTGGGTCTCAAAACAATTGATACGAATCAAAGTATGGGTGGTTGGGGCGTGAAACCTTTCGATAAAAGCATATAAATGAGAGCATCCAAGTATTGAACATATATAGGACCAAATTGTTCACATTTGAATTTTCTACATATTTTTGGTTCAAGTTTTGTTCGTATATTAAGATTTAGAGATTATCACCCTTATTCATAGACATAGAGATTGTGGTCGAGAGCAATTGTTTTGTTGAAAGCAGTCATTCAAATTCTGGCAGTCTATTATTTGACAGTTTTTGACAGTTTCATACTGAATATTTGTGACCTACAAAATTGAACGTATGAAGATATATGCTAAAACTATACCGGAATCGTAATAGAAAATATTAGTTGAAAAGGTAAGTGTGTACGAGATAATTTTGTTAGAAAGTGAATAGGAGAGAATTTTCGAAAATAGTTTTAGGTTCGGTAAACCGATTTTCGATATTTCGTCCGAAATTATTATGGATAATTTTAAATCAAATCACGTAATTGAAGAATCTATTTTAGGGGATGGTAATTGTTTATTCAGGTCATTTTCCTATTTTTTGTATAACGACCAGGAAAAGCATAGGCAAGTTAGATTAAGGATCGTTTCTAATGTTTATAAAAACTGGTCGGTTTATGAACCATTCATATTAGGGGACGAATCTTATGGAACTCAAATTACGGATAGAGATTGTTATAAGTTATGTATGACCAAAGATGGAGTTTTTGGGGGGGAGGTTGAGTTACAATCTTTTGTGAATATTTACAATGTTTATCTAATGGTTTATGTTAATAATTCTGAAGTATCAAAGGAATATGGCCCAAATCATAGCAACAGTAAATTGATACTTTTTTTAAGTGGTATTATCGATAGAGGTCATTATGATGTCATAGAATGTTTGAACTCCACTTTCTGGAATGATTATAAGAGCTATTGTGATCGTAGGTATCATAGCGATAATAAAAATATAATTAATAACAAACGACGAGTTGAAAATCTGACCGTGTTAGAAATATTAAATAAACGGTGCATGAATAAAATCGAAAATATGACCATCGAACGTTTGGGGAAAAAAAGGAAGAAGGATATGGTGGAAAATATGACTGAAGAGCGTTTAGAAAAGAAGCGGGAAAAAGATGTGGTACGGAATATGAATGAAGAACGTTCAAATAAAAAAAGAGAAAAAGACGTGGTACGAAATATGGAAGAAGAACGTTTAAACAAGAAAAAAGAAAAAGATGTAGTACGGAATATGGATGAAGAACGTTTAAATAAAAAAATAGAAAAAGACATGGTACGAAATATGGAAGAAGAACGTTTAAACAAGAAAAGAGAAAAAGATGTGGTACGGAATATGGATGAAAAACGTTTGAATAAAAAAAGACAAAAAGATGTGGTACAAAATATGGAAGACGAGCGTTTAAATGAGAAAAGGGAAAAAGATGTTGTACGGAATATGGAAGAAGAACGTTTAAACAAGAAAAGAGAAAAAGATGTGGTACGGAATATGGATGAAAAACGTTTGAATAAAAAAAGACAAAAAGATGTGGTACAAAATATGGAAGACGAGCGTTTAGATAAGAAAAGGGAAAAAGATGTTGTACGGAATATGGATGAAGAACGTTTGAACAGAAAAAGGGAAAAGGATATGGTTCAAAATATGGACGACAATCGGTTGAGTAAAAAAAGGGATAGCAACATGGCAAAAAACATGACGTGTGAACGCATTAATAAGAGAAGAAAAATGCAACAAGTTATTAAATTATGCCCCAATAAAGCGTCCTACTTGGATCTTGGAGCAATGGATTATATTTGTCCATATTGTTCGGCATTATTTTGGTCTGCGGAATTTTCGAAAAAAAGTTGCTGCCATAATGGAAAAGTGCATCTTCCACCGTTGAGTGATCATGATGAAGATTTAAAAGATTTATTGTTGAATGATAAAAAGTTTAGGGAATTAATTCGTTATTATAATAGTCGTTTTTCCTTTGTAACATTTGATGCTAATGTCATAAATGAATCTAAAAGAGGAGTATACAATTTAAAAATTCAAGGACAAGTTTGTCATATAACTCCAAGCAGTATTCATACAAAAAAAGGAAATATCCCTTATTGCGGCCAAATTTATATTTATACTGATTATGAAGCAACGGAAAAAAGGTTAGAAGAAAATAAAAATTTAGTCAAAGAACATATACAAATAATATCAGGAATTTTAAACAATAACAATCCATACGCTAAAAAATACAAAAATTTATTCGAATTAACCAAGGATCAATCATTGCCAGAGTATTATTTGTATTTTTTCCGTAACATAAATTCAGATCAACATCGTTATAATGTACCTACCACTGCGGAATGTGCAGCTTTGATAGCTTCTAAGGATGGTGAAATTCCACGTTTCGATTTATGTATTCATCCAAAAAATCTTCCGAAAGGTATTGATTCTTTTTCATGTCTTAATAAATTATCATTTCATATCGACCCAATGACGTTTCCAATAACGTTTCCATGCGGGGATTTAGGATGGAGTCCAACATTCAAACAAAATAATTCCAGTAATAAAAGACTCACAACTCTTCAATACTATTCCTATCGTTTAGCTTATAGACAGGGTGATAATTTCAAGCCTATTTTATTTTGTGGTCGGTTAACACAGCAGTATGTTATTCAAGCTTATATAATAATACAAAATAACAGGCTCAATTTTTTGAGGTATAACCAGAAAAAATTACGCATCGAATGCTATCAAGGATTAGTTGATCACATAGCACGTAGTGCTATGAATGATTCAAATAATTTCGAAAATAAGGAACGTCTAGGAAATATATTCGTATTACCATCTACCTATTTAGGCAGTCCTCGAAATATGCAGCAAAATTATCAAGATGCTATGGCTATTGTTAGGGCAATCGGTCGTCCAGATTTATTTATTACCATGACGTGTAACCCGAATTGGCCGGAGTTAAAAACAATATTAAATAAATTTCCGACGGGTACAACGTGTAACGATATTCCAAATATTACAGTGCGATTATTTTATACTAAATTACGAGCTTTGTTGGCCGATGTCATTAGTGGAAAAATTTTCGGGAATATTTTAGCATATGTTTATACAATAGAATTTCAGAAACGTGGATTACCACATGCACACATGTTATTTGTATTAAATTATAAAAATAAATTAATAACTCCAGATGCAATTGATAAATACATCAGTGCCGAAATATCTTCTAACGATCCCGAATTGCAAGAGTTGGTTATAAAGGATGTACAATGATCAATATTAATAGGACCGTTAGGAATTTCCGTTACTTTGGGGCCAAATTCGTAATACCCGAGGATGCCATGAGGGGTTGGCGCGCGAAGCGCGCAGGGGGGCAGAGCCCCCCTAGTATATATATATATATCTATATATATATAGATATATGTAATCATATATACGTATATATAGTCATATATAATCATATATACGTGTATGGAGTTATATATAACTATATACGCATAATTTTATTTTTACCTGTTAATGCCTAGCTTAAAAAAAAAAATTCATCACATTTAAAGGTAAGAATGAAGTTGTCTGAAAATTGTTCTTATGCACCCTGTTGTACAAGTACATCATATAAGTACGACTACCAAATTATATAATAGTATTTATGCATCGAGTGCGTAAAATCTTACGCACGAGTTTCATACGATATTTTTCGACACAGTGTGCGTAAAATGAAATTTTACGCATACTATATCGAAATAAATATAATTAAGTACTACAGCAAAGGACCCCGCACAAATCTTATGGAAATTGGATCCCGGTCAAATTGTCCAAAATTGTAGTATGTTGTGCTTCAGGTCATCCTGATCAAAAGTCATCATGGTCACAAATTTGACCGGGATCCAATTTCCATAAGATTTGTGCGGGGTCCTTTCAGATTTTTTCATCAATAATCATGGGAGTCATGGAAATTCAATTTGTAGTTTAAAAAAATTCATGCAATTTCCCATTTAAAACTTTCGTCGGCTTGGGGGGCGGGTTAATATTAATAATAATAAGCACTGTCTTGAGAGGCAATACCGTGCCTTATAGTGGATAACATGGTGAGGATAACATACCGGCACAGTAGGTTCTACTGTGTTCCCAGACAGCACAGAACTGAAAGTTGTCTAATGGAGATCTAAAAGAGATTTAGACGTCTTTAGGACTTCTTTAAGATTAAGACAACATTTAGACGTCAAATAATGGTGCATTCGTCGTCCATAAGACCTCTTTCAGACAACTTTCAGTTCTGTGCTGTCTGGGTTAGCTATTGAGTAGTAATAACGTGGCGCTCTAACGTTCTCATAACGGAAGTATTCTCTCAGTGTATGTAATAATTGTATTTATCACTCACACAGTTGTATCATATAGTTTTATGCTTTTAATTTCTTCTGTCGATGTATAGGGTAAAATATCAGGCTCTTCTTGTTCACTTTCCTCTAAATATTTTTCCTCCAAGTATATTTCGTCGATATTATCATTCTCAGTATCTGATAACTTGGATGTAGCTATCAAAAATAATATACTCTTTGATTTTTTTTTCTAATTATAATTTGAATCCCAAAATAGATTAATCTAAATTTCAAATTTCTATTTTTGAATTGCCTTTTTTTTTTATTTTTTTTTTTTTAGTTTATAAATAAATGAAAAAAGGAAAATGATAGATTTGGTGATGCTTGATGGTATTTATGTAGTAATCAAATTTCTTTGTACTCATTCTTGAATTTTTTACGCGTACTGTGATAAAATTATGAAGAAATAAATTAACAGTAAAAATGCTCTTCCGATTTTGATCATACAAACATTATTTATACCATTGCTGTATTATTTAACCGAAAAGTACTTACATGCACCTGAAGCCATTATTAAATACAGATTTATTAGTATAATTCGATGAATATTATATACCCGTCGCAATACGTCCTGTCATATAGATTTTGTGACAAACACTGATCGTATATGTAATTAGCAACGTTCATTTTTCATATGTTTATTTTAAACAAATTTCGAAAAAGATAACAATATGTTTATCAGCGAATCGAGTTTGAGCATGATTAGGTGTGAATTTGCCCATACAATTCCATATTTCGATCTATAATCTATTCATAGAAACACAAATATCGACAACGCGGGTGAACATAAAATTACTATCAAGATCGTATGTTATTTTTCAATCATTCGGTACTTCCTTCAACGATTATGAAATTATTCACCAGTTAGGAATCATGAATTATTAATATTACGTGATCAGTGGTAGAGCACGTGAAATGTCCAAGTTATTTAAATGAATTTTACTTGAGATAGAAATAGTTTTTTTTATTCATGCAATTTCATAAAGTTCTTTGTACACGTAATTTTTTATGCTTGCATTTTGTCGTTGATTTCCAAGATAAATTTTTAACGAATCCCATGAACGTACTCGAGAACAAGCGACATATAATTGTCCATGATTAAATACGTCTTTGCGAAGATCAAGTCCAATTTTATCGAAAGTTTGTCCTTGTGATTTATTTATAGTCATTGCGAATGCTAATTTTATTGGAAACTGTCGTCTTTTGAATGTAAACGGATATTTATTTTCACAATATAATGTGATCCGATTCAAAATAGTATATTATGTGGCATGCCCGTAAACCAAGTGTTTTTCGGCGAGAATAATGATTTCAGAACGAGCTAAAGGCGAGCCGAAGGCGAGCCGGAAGCGAGTTCTGAAATCATTATTCGAGTCAAAAACGGTTTACGGGTGCGCCCCATACTTTATTTTTTTCGAAATAGGCATGAAAAGTCACTTTGACGCCAGTTGAGATCCACAGACGAAGAGTCGGGTTATGGTGCGATCTGTCATCTGTCATCTGCGATCTGTCATAAAGACTTTATACGGCAGCTTTGGAATGCGCAATTCGAACTGCGCATCCAGACTGCCGTATAAAGACTTTATAGGGCAGTTTTGAATTCAGCCGTATAAAGTGCTACTTTGTGGATCGAAAACAGGCGTCATAAAGTGACTTTTCAATGCCTATGCCGAAAAAATACAATTTCACCAGACTTATCACCAGTAAGAATTTCACATCTCAGCAGATTATTTTTGAGATCCAAAATCAATAATCTTGTACCATTACAAAGACCTTCGTGAATACTAAGATTTCTGATTAACATAACAACGCTATTGACTCTTAGCCGCAATTCATGAGGTGGAAGAGATGGTGGATTAAGGGTGTTCAAATATTCTGGAAGAAAAATCTCGTCCGTATTGCAGTTGCTGTCGCAGTTTTCAGTACTATCTACACTTGTATATACCATTTCCCTTCTCATGTCTAAAAGCTGTACAACTCTTTCATTCATTTCATCAACGTCAACATTCCTTGCAGATAATATTGCACACTTTGCCGCTTCTCGATATCGTTTTTGTCGAATCAGGGCACCGAAAGTGTCTTCTACTATATCTGAATCTATTCTTGCTACACAACGGTGTGGTATTGTCATATTGTTGTTGCTGTCATTCAGAACTCCGTCACCTATATCAATCAAAAATTTCATAAATTCAATTTCTTGTGGTAGCGTCCTCATGTTTTGCGTCAAAGAATATTTTGAAAAGTGTTGCCAGACCATACTAAATTTGATAGATAAACTAATTGTCTCACTGCGAGTTGCATGCATCTTAATCGGTAAAAGTTGCCTGAAATCACTGCTGAGGATTACAATTTTTCCACCAAATGGCAAACTGTTATTCATGATATCACGAAGGGTTCTGTCCATCACTTTCAAAGCATAACGTGGTGCCATTGGTGCTTCGTCAAAAATGAAAATTTCAGTATCTTCTAGATATTTTGCTTCCTTGGACTGCAATTTAATGTTAGATGATGAGTCAGAATAAAGCGGTACTGGTAACCCAAACGTCTTATGTACTGTTCTCCCATTAGGAAGTAGTACAGCTGCAATTCCAGTGAATGCCATGGTAATTACACGTCTATTTCTACCCTTCAGTAGATGCCAAAGAGTAGTGTAAAGAAAAGTTTTACCAGATCCTCCTGGACCATCAATATAATAATATTTATTCAAATTTGTACTTGTATTATCTACGACATTCAAAATAACATCGATAATTCCTTTTTGTTCATCATTAAGTCTTGCATATTTCTGCATTCCAATCTCCATAGCTCGAAGTGGTATATCATCGTCAATTTCGGCTACATCTGTAACTTGTAACATGTCTGTAAATTCAGCGAGACTTCGATCTTCAGCATGAAGCATTGCATTTATTTGTGCATACGCTTTCTTTTGGCCTTCTTGCCTGCCAAGTTGAAGTGTATAATCTTCAGACATCGCGACTTTGAATTTTTCCCAAAGTTCTTTGGGATAAATTGGCTGACAGTATATCAAAATACGTACAAATAATCTGCGCAATTGTCGGGGCATCATCCACACTTCACCTTCATGCATTGCTCGACTCCACTCTTCATCATCTTCGATAAGACCCAATTTCAAGCAAGTTTCAGAAAATAGTTGTTGAAGCTCTCCGTTTACAGTACGCAAGTCTTCGAAACTGGTAGCCCCTCTGATTGTTGATAATAGTAATCGTAAATGAAATAGTTCTACTTGTGTGGGACTGACAGCAAACATACGTCCAATACAGTTGTAATGAGATTTACGTTTCACCCAGCGAGAAACGTTGAAACCGTTGTCGTCTTTTTGCTTCTTGAATGTATAATGAACTGGAATGTCAATGTACAAGTATTGTTTAGCTTGTTCGTCACGTGAATTCAAAGCAAAATAGTCTATGAGCATAGTCGCCTGGTCGAGGACAGTCATTATTTCATTTTCATTTGCTTCGAGATTTATAGTTATATTTTGTTCATTTGGTAAGTGCACGGGTAAACGAATTATGCTGTGACTTTTGTCGTGCAAAGTTTTGCTCTAAATACGCCAGATCGCTTCAATAGGACTAACATAACGACTATCAATAAAATTTTGAATTTCATCATGATTTACAATCGTATCATTGGAAGTCTCTCCGATCGTTCTTAAAGGAGCATCAATACCAATTTCATTACGATTTATGGTAGTATCCCTAGACGTCTCTTCAATAATGACCGTAGCAGCATCATGACCTTTGTATATATATTTGTATAAATATTTTACTGCTTTAACACTTGAAACAACTTCAACATTGATATGACAATTAAAAGTACTCAAAAGCATTAGGGAATGGGGTACAACATAACGATTATTAACGTTGTATCCACCAGGACGTTCAAAAAATACATCACCAGTATTTCTACGGCGATAACACGGATATCCATCTACATCGATATTTGTTTTCTCACACGATAGTCTTGGATACCTTTTAGAACACTTTCCATCCACCAAACACCAATCACCACATGGTCCGTGTATCATATGTCTCATCACGATGTCATGCAAGACACGATTTTGAGACGGATCTGGAATTTCAGCAGAAATGTAACGATCCACTATTTCGGCGGTTGTTATTTTGTAATTTTGGCGTAAGGTTAACAACATATGTATGTGAGGTAAGCCTCTTTTCTGGAATTCAACAACATACACATACGCTGCTACTTCACCGAAACACTTTTTTTTTACAATCAAGTCAATCAAGAAATTCTTTTTGATATTGAATACGCGTGCACAGATATCCGGTCTATCAGCTGCTTGCTGACCTGGTGAAAGATTTTCGTAAATTTCTCTTCATTTGGGATTACATGTCATGGTTACAAAAATATCTGGTTTTCCATATTTACGAACGATTGCCATCGCATCTTGGTAATTTTGCATCATATTCCGCGGAGAACCCATAAATGTAGAAGGGAGTGTAATCATTTTCCCAACACGACCATTTACATTATTTGCCGAATTTTTCAAGTGATCAACCAGTCCGTTATAGGACTCCGCGCGCAGTTCTTTCTGGTGCATTTTACAGTACTCAATTCGATCCTTTTCGATTTTCACGTAATTATCGACGGACCATTGCTGAAACAATCGCCGACCCAAAATGAATGGATTGAAATCATCGCGAATGGCCATTCGGTATTTGATATAGGCTAGCCTGGATATGCGTTTGTTACTATTTAAACGCATTAGATCGCGATGCCAACCCCGAGAGCCACATGGGTAGAATAACGGATATATCCAAGGCTCGACATTGGGATCCATGGTGCTGACTTGTTTCAATACTCTATCATTTCTATTTCGTATACTTACATAGGATTCTGGAATTTCACCATCAGCAGTAGTGAAAAATATGGAAGCTACTTCGTTAGTCCTTTGGAAGTTATAACGACGTTTATCGACTCCTGGCTTTGAAGTAAAAAGCATATGAAGCTCAGGCATTGGCTCATTGCTTTCTATTGATAACCCGTACGGAAAAAACTACTGAAAGACTACTCAAAAACCACTGGAAAAACTATTGGGGAACTACTGAAATAACTACAGGGATACTATTGATTACCACTGCTGTTTTTCAGTAGTTCTCAGACTGTAAATTCGCGAATACTGGCGACTACTAGTGAGTAGTAACTACTGATGAGTAGTTACTACTCGCGGGGAGTCTACTATTTAACCTGAGGGGTGTGTGGAAATTACAGTCGAGAACTTACCAAGCACGTCTATCTAGTTCTCTCGGCTAGAAAAAAAAAAATGAAATTTCACGTCGGCATTTTATAAATTTCTACATGTAGATGGACAAGCATTGCAAATCCGTTGAGAAAAACGCCATCCGGTTTTTTCGATACAACCGGGATTTGAACCCAAGTCCGCTCGCACTCGCTGTATTACTAGTCGCACGCTCTACTCACTACGCCAAACTACCCTATGGTTGGTTGGTTAATAATTCCTTATTTGTCGAAGCTCATGATTAAGGTTTTGAATTGAATTAAAATAAGAAGTATTAAAAAACTGAAAGTTTTTTGTAATAGTAAAAAAATGCATAGGTATACATATTTGTATATGATCTTATCTGATCAAATTCAGGTTACAATTTTCCATAATTTGAGATATTATTATTTTTATATAACCTTCATGTGTACAATTACCAACTATTCAACCAAATACTTTCGACATTTCTTCTCTAATTATTTCTTTCTATTGTATCTTTTGTTTCATTTTAATTCTTCGATTAATTTTTTGTTCTCTTTTGTTTTCAATTTCTGTCAAAATATGGATCGAGATGTCGGTTGACATTTTTATTTCGAATAATATTTTTTCCACATCATGGGGCAAACGAAATATGTGCCGCATTTTTTCCATTTTTGTCTCGTATAATATGTCAATTTTGAAGAATTCCAAAATAATGCGACTTACTTTTTTTTTATATCAGACAAATGTCCTTATTTATAGCGTAGTCGATTGAAGCCTAATTTGGTTGAGAAATAATTGAAAAAAAATGTGTTATTGTTATAAATGTATTGAAGCAAAAAGCGAATTATTATACAAACGGAAGGTATTGAAACGATCATCATGTCAGTCATTTGAAGTTGGAAGAAGAAAATTTATGATTTTTTTCAACTATGAGATTTTTTTTCGAATATTTGCAGAAGAAAGATATTATTCGAAACCGAAATGTTGACTGAAATCATTCATATTTGAGAGAAATGAAAAATAAAATTGAAAATTGAAAAACATAATAAAAATACTGAAGCTGTAATAGATTCAGCAGTGAATACTCGCAGTACTGCTCAAATTAGTTACCACTAGCAGTAATCACTACTTAACTTGTTAAGTAGAATATGAGTAAACTACTGAAGCTGTAGTAGATTCAGCGGTGAATACTCGTACTACTGCTCACAGTAGTTACTACTAGCAGTAGTCACCACTCAACTTGAGAAGTAGAATATGAGTCAACCACCGAAGCTGTAGTAGATTCAGCAGTGAATACTCGTGCTACTGCTCACAGTAATTACTACTAGCAGTCGTCGCCACTCGACTTGAGAAGTAGGATATTAGTGAACTACTGAAGCTATAGTAGATTCAGTAGTGAATACTCGTACTACTGCTCACAGTAGTTACTCCTAGCAGTAGTCACCACTCGACTCGAGAAGTAAGATATGAGTAAACTACTGAAGCTGTAGTAGATTCAGTAGTGAATACTCGTACTGCTGCTAACAGTAGTTACTATTAGCAGTAGTTACGACTAAGGGGTATGCTATTTACTGAACTTACCTCTCACCTCTAGGAGTGACTACTTAATTAACTACAAACCTTCAGCAGTTACTATTTAGTTACTACACCGCTTCAGTAGTAACTACTGAAAATCCAGTAGTTTTTTCCGTACGGGAATCGTCGTTGATTTGCTATTTCTTCGCCTATCATTTGATACGATTGTGCAAACACATTGTGCTCTCGCATTATTCCATCGAGTATGAATAAAATTTCATCGTCGAGTTCATAGTTTTGGTTCAAGCGATGTTCTGCGGCTTCGTTGGAATCCATTATGAACAGTTGACCATAACTTGGAGGTTCATTCGGAGCAGAATACAATGATGTATTAACTGGATAATAAATCTGCCCTTGAATTTTAAAACAGTACGGTCCAGGGCGCCTAGCCGGAAAATTAACCAGATTAGCGTTAAAAGAAGCAAATGAAAACGAACTATTGTAGCTTCTTATCCGTTTATAAAAATCATTTGATTTCGCATGTACTGCCTCAAAAAGTTCGCGAAGTTCAACCGGGAATGTAGGCATGGCATCAAGTACTACATTACCGTGGCTACAGCAGTCGTTAAAAGAATTACCTTTGCTAGACACTTTCTCTGCAGAAAAGTGTTTTGCATTACAATAAATACATAATACGTCCATTCTTCCAATATAATGCTCTTGCAGCACTTCTACATAATTATTTAACAATACAACGCGATCTGAGCGACTACAACTTGCTGCATTTGAAATCATTTCTGCTCTACGTTTGCGCTGATTTGCATTGTTTCTCTCACGACGTAACCGCTGAAACTCCTCCTCTTCCTCAACATTCCGATTAATCTTTCGACGGGGCATTGATAAATCGTGGAAAACACCTTTGCCTAATTAAATATTCAGAATTAACGTGCGAATGATTAGCTTTAATCCTTTTAATCCTTTAAATCCTTTTAATCATCGATGTACTCGTAAAACAATCTTGTACTCGTTAGTATAGAATCAATGGGGTACTCATAATATGCATAAAGGTACTCTCGTTAACATTATTGTACTCCTCAGAAGCATTTAAAATAATCACATACAGTATATTTAGTTGTGAAATCCTTTTAATCATCGATGTACTCGTAAAACAATCTTGTACTCGTTAGTATAGAATCAATGAGGTACTCATAATATGCATGAAGCTACTTTCGTTAACATTATTGTACTCCTCACCAGCATTCAAAATAATCAAACAGCTAAGTTGAATGAAAGAAAGAAGAATATTAAAATGCAAAGTTCAATCAAACGGTAAATCGAACTCAGAAAATGAGAGATCAAGAAGACGAATATTTTAGTACTGAAAATGAATCAAATTCAGAGGCAAACTAACTGATAATCTAACCGGGCGTATCGAAATAACACTTTCATACTGAAATCTTATGAAAATTCAAGGTTAAGCATATGTACGCACAAAAATTTAAAAGTATTCTGATATTACATGTCATTAATACATCTCTATAATATCGTATGTACTCGCCAATACATCTGTATAATATCGTATGTACTCACCAATAAAACAGAACGGAAATGTCAACATTAATATGATTTGATAGATATATTTTTCACATGCGCTATCCTGTCAAAAAAGCGACGACAAAGTGACTTCTATCAATCAAACAAAAGCAGACTTCCTGTTAAACAACTTCAAATGGTTCAAATGGTTCAAATCGTCTGAAATTAGGGTACTCAGCACGTCACCGCTGGCCAACCGACGTCTCGGAAAAGCGGTGACGGAAATGCGAGGTTCGACACCCATCAATTCTTTAATACTTGGATAAATGATTATCAAGTCTAAATTAAGATAAATTACTTTTACATGCAGAAGAAACCCTTCAATGACATCGTCTTTAGTTGGCCGCCAAGTTGACTTGTCTCGGGAAGTAAGAAGAGGAGGACATGGTAAAAGTAATGGTAGCCAACGAAATATTATTGCACTCCGGATATCTTTAATGAAAAAAAAAGTAAATATCTACGTCATATATAAATAAAAAAATGATTAATAATTAAAATACAAACCTTGACTTTTGTCACTGTTTTCTTTGAACAGATTTAATTGAGTTTTAATTTCAGCGGTTTTTTTCTTCGTTTTGTCACAATAAGTAAATAACTTTTTTTCAAAAATTGTATAATTGTCAATCAAGCATGTTGCTTTATCGGGATATTGATTTTTAAAATCAATATCAATCAGTTTCAAACCATCATATATATTTCTCAACACTGGATAAGCTGTTGAATAGTCGCAACTAGTAATTGTATTATTACTTATGAGATCTTGAATTCGCTTAGTTGAAGTTTTCTTCCAATAATCCTCTATTGTTTTCCATGGATCAATGTGGTTCTTTAAATAATTCAATTGATCTTCACAATCTAGAGGTGCGCAATCTTTTAAAAAAAAGTAAACATGACATTTTTATATTAGGCTCTTAGTAAATAAATTTTTGAGAAGAACGCTAATTTATACAGACCAATTTTAAAAATATCCTGATATCGTCGTAAGCGGACCGGAGCCGATTTATCAATAATTTTACGTTTAAGACCACTACAATTTGATGTGGATCCAGATTGAATTAAAATGTCCCTCCAATGATTGTAACGAGTGTAGAATTTGCCGCGAGCTAATATTTTTTTGGCTCCTTCACGACGATATGGTACGTAATATGTTGCTGGTAGTTGAAATACAAATACTTCTGGTATTAGTAATGCCAACTCGTGTAACCTTTCTGGACTTATTCTGTAAATATTTTTCAAATTTAATTTAACTAAAATATTTAATCAGGGTTTTAAATTGAAAAGTAAAAATAGTGGCAGAAAATTAAGGTACCTACATCAAATTGTGGTTCGTACGCATTTCAGTCGAGACAATTATGTCAGCCAAAAGATTTCTGTAGAAGTCATTAAGAGTCCGAAGATTTTTATAATAATTGAGTACTGCTAGGCCTTGAATTGATGAGTTGAGGGTTTCGAAGACGTTAGTAATAGGATCACACGTGTTAATTGAAATTGCACCATGATAAGGAAACATATCTATAATAATAGGATCACATTCAATGTCTTCGTCAATTTCTGGCGCTTGATAATCATTATCTATAAAATTCATATTAAAAATATTTACCAATTCAACTTGGTTCACAATAAATACTGTAGCATAAACTAGAAAAAAAGCTCAAATCGATGACAAAAAAAATTAGCGTGGTTTTTTTCAAACATATATACCTGATACAGGATTGAGAATATTACTGTTATTAAGGAAATTATCAGCTTCGGGACGAGGAGAGATAGGAGTTATCATAACCTATTCATCAGGAAAGAGTAAGAAAAATATTTCATAATTTAAAAAAATGAAAAAACCTAGTTCATTGCTTATAACGAATAATTGTGAAATCAATAACAAAACTTCAATTTCTTCCCACATTATATTCTTTTTCTCATTTACAATCTTACCATTATGCTTATGCAATATAATTATATTCAACATTGCATACAAATTTCTTTTCAAGTTAATTAAATAATTTAAAATTCACTTGTTTTAATAATAAAATTATAATGGCTCATAGGTGATTGATCAACAAATGGATTGAAATGAAGCCGTGTTACTAACTTTCTAACTGTATAGATAAACTCAAAAATCAACAATTTTCAACATACTTGTACATCTTGAATTTTATTTTCAACTTTCCACTCTGATTGCCACTTATTGAGGAATTTAGATTGTGGACCAAGCTTAGGAATTAGTTTTCTTATATTTTCTTCACCTAAGCATTTAAATGATTCCTCATCGACCTCATTTTCTAAAAACCACATTGATGATATGATTTTCGTTTTGATTGTTGCTAATCAGAGTTTAATAGCAGTAAAAATAAGCAGACTTTACGAAAAACTTTTTTTCATTGTAATGTTACGTCTTTTATTGGGGTCTTGTGCCCTGCTTTAAATACCTGAGTATAACTGAGGGATTGTTGATGTAATGAAGGTTTAGTTAGCGAACTAATAACTTTTATTCGGGTTAACAGTTGTTTGTTATAATGGTAGTTGTGTTATATATGCTATCTTCGCACGAAGAGGTATAGTTGAGAAGTGAGAGAGGAAACGAGGGAAGCATAGCTAGGTAGGTAGTTGCTAGGACAGTAAGATAAAAGGTTTTTGCTGACTCGTTGCATTTGGCAGTGCCGGGTGCAACGAGTCTTTTCTAGAAGTAGGAAGGCAAGACGCGGATGATCTGGTAGCAGGCAGATAAGAAGAGTGGAGACGTAGAGGGAAAAGGGGGGAAGCGTGTGAAGAGTTGAGGTACTGAAGTAAGTGAGGGGCGAACGTACGGGCGGTGATGCCCGGACGTAACACCCCCCCCCCCCCCCCCGTTATAGGAAACATATCGCTTGTATTCAAGCGGTATGCTTCCTTTTAACGCAGTTATCAAATATTATCTAAGATAAATTGTCTAACAATACGTAAGTGATTACAATTTCAAATTAAGAAAAAGAAAAAAAAGAAACATTGGCATTGGTCGTAATATTATTATCCTAATGACAAAGGTTTGAATTACATGTTAAATGCTTATGCGTCTAAGTAATTGTTCAAAACATTGGTAATGGCTTGATGACTTAAATCTATCGTTAATCTATCGTTAAAATTAAATGAGCGTACCGACTTGTATATTTAACCGTAGTATTTCACCGGTTCGAGCGGGTGCGAGCCTGTCGCTGTCCGGTGTAGTAGGTGGGGCTTTCGGGTCTTGCTCTTGTGCACAGACGGGCCCATTGGCGGAGGTGGTGGTGGGATTGCCTCTTGAGGAGTGTTTTCGTTTAGGTGTGGGTGAATAATGTTTAATTTGATAGGTTTTTCGTAAGTGGGTGACTTCGAGCGTCCGCTGTCGCGTCTTGTCTTTCCCAGGCAGAAGAAGACCGTTGCTATTTTTCCGAATATTGAGAATTTAAATGCCACGAACAGGGCTGCTATAATTCCTAGGCCAATGGCTGCGTAGGAGAGACTAGTCGTTAGGCTGTCGATGTTTTGTTGTGTGCGTTTGTGTGTACTTATTCCATTTGCCTGTTTGATTATATCCTCCAGTGTTAGGCTGTTAGATTTTATGTCATCGGCGTTGAGGGGTGTGGTTTTGTATTCGTGGAATATGGGAATTGTCGATAGGTTTACGGTATGGTTTTTGTTTAGGTCCTGATATATCTCGGTTAGGTTTAGAGTGAATTGTATCAAGGTATAAGGTTGGTTTCCATCGTTTTCGAGTGCCGTGCCGTATCTGTAATTATTTGTCGTGTTAGTTTCGTGTGTGTGCTAACTTTAATTCGTTTAAGTAAACTATTTTTGTTTTGTTCGGCGTGATTTAAATTTCTGCGTTTATATTGTCAATTATTCGTTTAATGATATATGGACCTTTGTAGTGATCTGCAAATTTCGTTCGTGTTGCATTTAGTAGAAAAACCTTTTGTCCTGCTTCAAAGAGCTGTGGGTTAATATTCCTATCATAATAAGACTTAGATTTTAATTTTGCTTGTCTTAAATTTTCCATAGCTCTCTTACGAATGTTTGTAAGATTCGTTAATAAATCGAGAATAAATGTATTGTAACTACTAGTCATCCCGATTGTTGGGGTTATATCTGATGGTAATCGTGCTTCTTGACCAAAAATTAATTGATGTGGAGTAAAGCTAGTGCCTTCGTGTTTTGCAGTATTGTAACAAAATATTGCGAATCGTATATATTCGTCTCAGTCATGACCGTTCTTTGTGTAATGTTTGATATGTTCTATAAGTACGAGGTGGCTCCTTTCTAAGGATCCATTCGATTGTGGGTGATAGGCAGTCGTTCGTACTTGTTTAATTTTGAAAAGTTTACTGATTTGTTTGATCGTGTTGCTCATAAAATTTTGACCTTGGTCCGTTAGTATTGTTCGCGGGCTGTGCCTATTGTTTGAGCTGTCGCGTTTGGAAGTGGTAAAGCGTCAAGAAATTTCGTTAGGTTGCACTGTATAGTAAGAAGGTATTGATTGTTTGATTTTGTTAGTGGCAGTGGTCCAACAATGTCAAGTGCCACCTTATCAAATGCATTGGCAGGAGTGTCCGTGATCATCATTGGTAATTTCGTCTTAGCTCAAACTAACTTTTTCGTTTGGCAACTGTCACAAGTTTTGATAAAGGTTTGTATTTGAGATTTGAGGTTTGGCCAAATGTACTTTTCTCTTATCCGGTTAAAGGTATTCGTTACCCCTTGGTGGCCTCCGATTAGCGATTCATGGTATTCTTTGATTATCTCGTGGCGTAGGGTTTCGTCGGGCGTGGTAATTTCTTCGGTGCAGAGTGTGATTCTAATGTTCGTATTTGCGAAGATGTAGTAAAACAGTTTTTTAATCGTTGACCACTAAAAGTTACGTAGCTCTACGTTGTTTTTTGTAAAGGTGAAGGAGTTTATATTCTTGCGTATTAGGATACGTTTCAAGTTGAGGAGTATGTTATAAAGGTCTTCCAGATTATCTTTGTCTGTGTGTTTGTTTTTGATTACAAGTGTGAGGATATATCTTTCTCCGAATTTTGTCAGAGCTATTTCTAGTTTCTGTGGTGTTCGAATTGTGAACGTTTTTCTGCTGAGCATGCCCTTGTCTATTAGTCGTTTTACCAATGGGTCATCTGTAGGGTGGTCCGCTGGGACGCAGTGAACGTAGTTGTCGTTTATTAGGAACATTTGGTCTTTTGATTCCTTGACGTTAGTTACAGGTATTATGTCATCCAGGTTATTTATAAAATGGTTGAAGTCATCAGGTGTGCTGTTGGTATCGCTATTTTGAATACCTGTATGTTGTAGAGTGTTAGTGCGGGTTGGGGTGGGAGAATCATTGTTGGGTAGGTCTCGAAAATCTAGGGTGTATATTGGTGAATCGGTGTCGTCACTTTCTGTTAATCTTGAGTTCTCGGGATCTGACGAGTAGTCTGTGTCCGTCGTGTAGTCGGTAGTGTTATTTACTTCTGTTGGCGGAATGATGTTATGTTCTGTTGTTGGGTGTGGGGTGACCGTTACTGGGTTTGGTCGTTCGTCGATTTCGAGGGTTGGTCGGTGAGATATCGGATTTTCGTATACACAAATGGTGATTTTAATGCCTGTGTCCTTGAATATGTAATGGATCATACGACTAATTAGGTCCCAGCTAAGTTCATCTAGGCCGCAGCCTAATCTTGGTATTGATAGTGATTTCACTCCTCCTTTGATAAGTGCTATTTTTAGTTTGGCTAGTGTCTTGTACATGACTTCTTTCGTAGGTTTGTCGTAGTGATGTTCTTTTGTTACTAAATTATAGATTATACGTCGTGGGTATGTGACTGTTATAATGTCTGTCACTTCAGGCTTCATGGCTAGAAGTTGTTGACGTTATATCAATCCCTGTTTCACCATCTGATCCGCGACACCTAGTGAAGCTTTACAGTCTGCTGAAATGCAGTGTGCGAGGTTGTCTTTTTGTTTTGATATGTCAGCGTTTACCTCTGTAATGTGTTTATTGTAAGCCAAAGGTAGAAACTCTAGATCTACGAGAAATTGGCCGTATGTGGGTGTGTTTTCTGGATTCTGGTTGGTGGAGGTTCCGGCTATGTCTTCTCGTCTTCCTATATCAGATCTAGTGGGTGTTGCTGTTGACTCTGAGTCCGTGATCGGATTTGTGTTCGAGAGTTTTTTTATAAATCTTCTTGCGTATGTAGGGCGCAGGTCTTGGCTTATTATTTTTCAACGTTCCCGGTTCAACATTGGGTGGTTTGTTTTGCTCATTTGTACTACGGTCCGTATGAGTGTACGGGAGTTCACGTTTTGTTTGTTTTTCATCGGAAATCGCGCCTGCGGTTTGTTTGCGAACTTTTTTGTGAACCCTTCGATTTGAGCTGGACGAGGGCGTGATAATGCGCTTACGGCGGATGTGTATCTGAGTGTCTGAGTCGTCCGTAGAGTCTGAGTCATTATCTACGTTCGGTTTACCTCCTGGTGCCGGGTTACCTGAAGATTGCGTATCGCGATAACGTTTATTCGGTTTTTTAACGCTAGGGTAGGTTTCTGGAGAGTTTGTTCGTTTATCGTTGTCTTCTTCTGGCGGTATTGAGTCATGAGCGAACTCGGATAGGTGGAGGGTCTCTTTCTTCCGTGGGGGCTGGTTACTAGAGGACTCGGTAGTCTTTCGTTTTTTTGGGGGTCGAGGTTTTTGGTGGGTAGCTTCAGTATCTGAATTGTCCGAGAGAATTGACGTTGTCATAGTTGGCGTTTGTTGTTCTTTAGGTCTTTTATTTGGGGCAGGGTTAGTGGATTCGTCTGTGGTTTGTCGGGGACGTCTTGGGAGTCGATGTGTTATCTTTATCTTTTTGTTCTTTTCCTCTAAGGGTTCGGTATCGGTTCTAAGGCGCTTTGAGTTAAGAGGTAGGATTTGGATTGTGTCAGATGGTGGGTTTCTGGATAGCGCATCTGCGTTCGAATTCATCTTTCCTTTTTTGTAGATAACGTTGTAAGAATATTCGTCGAGTGTCAGGCGCCATCGTAGCAGTCGTGAGGTTGGGTCTTTCACATTGTTTATCCAAACTAGTGGTCTGTGATCTGTGACGAGTGTGAATGTTCGTCCGTACAGATATGGTCGGAAGTGTTTCACGGCGAAGATGATTGCTAAGAGTTCTTTGTCAATCGTCGAGTAGTTGACTTCCGCCTTTTCGAGGGATCTCGAGGCGTATGCGATAGGTAAGTCTTGGCCGATTTCTCCTTGGCTGAGAATTGCGCCTACGGCGCAGTTAGAGGCATCGGTCGTCAATATGAACGGTTTCTCAAAGTCCGGGTACTGTAAGATAGGTTCGTTACAAAGGTTATCGCGTAGTGTTTCGAATGCGAGTTGGTGTTCGGACGTCCAAAGAAATCGGTTGTTTTTCTTTAGTAAGTTGTTTATGGGCTTTCCAAGTTTTGATGAGTTAGGTATGAATCTGCGGTAGTAGCCGATCAGTCCGAGGAATTGTTTGATTTGCTTCGGATTCATAGGGACGGGGTAGTTTTTGACGGCTGCTATTTTGTTGGGATCCGGTTTTACTCCGTCTGTTGTGATGACGTGGCCTAGGTATGCTATCTCTTTACGTAGAAACTCGCATTTGTCGGGCTCAAGGGTTAGTCCGGCATTGGCTCATCGTTATTCGGACGCATTTCTAGAGTTCGGGACGTCGTTGCGTCCGTATGGTGGTCCCGTTACTCGTTCAAAGTCTGCGATTCTAATGGGAAGTTGTCGGTATTTGCGAAGTTAGTATTTGTGTTTGTAAAGTTTATGCGTGCGTATCTTGGTTGTTCGGAGTTTGGTTGGTTTCGGTTTTGGTTATTAGGTTGATTTGGTCGCTGACCAGAGTTGTTATGTTGAGGTCTGTTGTGTGCCTGAGGTTGTTGGGTGTATTGTGGAGCGTTTGATTGGTAAAATGAAGGATTATGGGGTGTTTGTTGGTTTTGGTAGTTTCGCGCGCGGCACCTTTCAACCGTATGACCTTTACGTTTACAGTATGTACAAGATAGATGGTCGGTACGCTCTCGTGATCTACAGTTATCTATTGAGTGCCCAACACGCTTGCAGAACCTACAGTTCAGCGACGGGTCGTGAGGCGGTGTTCGTTTCGAGCTATTAATGCTACGGTTTTGAGTCGGTTCATTTGTTTTTGGTGTCTGCGCTCTTAGTTTTTGCCTTTCTGATACTATTTTTTCCGCGCTCACCGCCTTATCGACTGCCGCTCGCAGCGTATTTGGCTTCTCATTTAACACCCTTTGTTCTAGCGCGTCACACAGACCCTTTATAAATATGCGTACAGCGTTTTCTTCAACGTTTTTTATTAGTATAGTCGCATTTTCAGCGAATTCTTTTGACTCTATGATGTCAATGGCCGTATCTACGAGTTCTTCTATCCTAGTTCCGTAATCTAATGCGGTCTCGTCTTTCTCTTGGCGTGCACACGCTATAGCACATTGCACGTCTGATAGTTTTTGTTTCGGTTCAAACGTGCGTTTTAAGTTGTCTATAAGAGATTGTAGTGTTTGGAAGCTTTCTCGCGGGAGTGCTCTTTCAGCGCGGCCTTCAATTTTTGATCGTACGAGTGCAGCGAATAGGAGTGTATCTCGCGGTGCTATTAATAATTTTATGTTTTCGACTTTTTTAAGGAAAGATTTTATCGTGATATTTGTTCCGTCAAAAGTTGGAATCGCTGTAGTCGCGACTTTCAAATTCATGAATGCTGTCTCTGTGTCGGGCATGGTTTCCGGCGGGGTTTATGACTTATCTTAAATGGTATACGTATGTTAAGGTAGCTTACGTTCTGGAAATTATGGTGAGTACAATGAGAGTGATTTTTCTTAGCATATCTCTGGAGTGGTGATTGTTGCTGTGGAGATCTTGACTCTGGATCTGAGGGTTGAGTGATAGCGTTGGTGATATTGGTGTCTTGGAGTTGTCAACAGGTTTCGGGTCGTCGTTGGAGCGAGTTCGCTCTTCGTGGGGCTCAGATGAGTCTTTGGGGGGCGAGGTGCCGTTGAGGTTCGGTTGCTGCGATTTGTGTTACAAATTCTGTGATTGCCAATTATCGCCAGGTTGATAATAGTGGTTTAATAGTTTACACTTTTCGCGTATATGAGCGATTCAGGTCGTACAAGATGTATCGTGCAATGTAACAGGACACTGTTTTTTTTGTGTATTAGGCGTAGTGGTTTATACCGAGTGTTGCTTTCTTGGTTATTAGTTCACACAACTGATTTCGCACATTGGTTCACTACTTGGTGTCACGATTTGTTTAGTTAGTGGTTTATATTTCGTTTACTTTTTCTATCACATGCCCTCAGTAAAAGGGGGACCACCGCTGCCACCAGTGTTACGTCTTTTATTGGGGTCTTGTCCCCTGCTTTAAATACCTGAGTATAACTGAGGGATTGTTGATTTAATGAAGGTTTAGTTAGCGAACTAATAACTTTTATTCGGGTTAACAGTTGTTTGTTATAATGGTAGTTGTGTTATATATGCTATCTTCGCACGAAGAGGTATAGTTGAGAAGTAAGTGAGGAAACGAGGGAAGCATAGCTAGGCAGGTAGTTGCTAGGACAGTAAGATAAAAGGTTTTTGCTGACTCGTTGCATTTGGCAGTGCCGGGTGCAACGAGTCTTTTCTAGAAGTAGGAAGGCAAGACGCGGATGATCTGGTAGCAGGCAGATAAAAAGAGTGGAGACGTAGAGGGAAAAGGGGGGAAGCGTGTGAAGAGTTAAGGTACTGAAGTAAGTGAGGGGCGAACGTACGGTCGGTGATGCCCGGACGTAACAGTAAACAAAAAAAAAATGAAATCAAAAAATAAAAAATAAATAAATAAATAAATAAATAATAAATTGTATACGCCATACGGCCCACAAAGTATTTTCTGACGAATTTCACTATATTCTTATATTATAGGGAGATTTATCGATTTTTTTAAGATTATGATCTTCGCGTCATGATAGGTTAGCTGCATGTATACAGGTAAGAAAAATCGGGAATAACCAAAATAACATACCTTCAAAAATATCTTCCAATTTTTCCAAATTCCACTCCGACAATTTATTTTTGACCCACTCATCCATTGGAGATGACAAAATAAATAAATTAAGCAAACAACGTATTACTAAAATTTACAATCAACGAAAAAACGCTGCTGCAGCATGCAGCATTGATATACTATTTATTGATTGTTTGTTGGACCCCCCATTAAGGACCCGATTGCGCAGACTCCGTCGGTTCCCGCGGTCGATAGCGATCCATCGTATAGCCAATTTAGCTATACAGATCCTTACGCTGGCAATACGGTTAAGGACGTTGACGAAACTACGTACGTTTACGAGGGCTTTTTCTCGTACATTCAAATCAAATAAACGAATTCTTATCGTAACTCAATTTTATATCACTATTTTAATCATACTATGGACTATTAAATAAGCAAATCAGTATTCTTAAATCGGATAAACGTATTGTTATGATGAGAAATCGAATTGTTATGATGAGAAATCGAATTGTTTATCTGACGATACGTCACTTGAGGATACGTTGGATAGTCATTCTGATAATATTTTTCTCTCCGTGTATGTATACAACGAAAGTCAGAAGTAAACATTTTCCTCCTGTCATTCCGCTAGATCCCGACCTGTCAGTAACTTATATTTACGAATTTATCCGTTACTAACTTTGACTCAACTCTTGTTGCTATACAGCTCGACTGAGTGTTTGTGAAACTAGACAGTAGACACAGTGCATTAGCTATACTTACTTATCAAATTTTACTATTTCAATTTGTTCCGAGTAATAATTCAGTGAATTCCGATTTCACTCATATCAACCGCTCTGAACAACAGCGAGGGGAACAACCAAGGTTTGCTTGTCATACCGATGGAGTTTCCAAACAGGGATTTTCTTTGTGTTTATTAATCATGTCTAATTATAAGTTCGGAATATCATTGTGAACTAGTTTCACTCTTATGAACCGCTCTGCACAAGAGCGAGAACAAGTCTCTCCAACGGAGAGCCACTCGACTGATGGTCGATAGAATCCAATCGGATTTAGAATAATGATCTAGAGAATATCAAACTAGTCATACAAATGGCATACAGAAATGTTTTGCTTCCAGTCTCTCCAGCGGAGAGCCACTCGACTCATTGTCAATAGACAATAGTAGTCATAGAACCTGCATAAATTAATATTTTTCTTCCAGTCTCTCCAATAGTAGAGCGACTCGACTGATTGTCGAAGGAATCCCAACGGATTGAGTACATTATAGTGAATTAGTTTTCACTTATATCAACCGCTTTGCACAAGAGCGAGGGGAACAACTTAAGTTGCTTATCAAATCGATGGGGATTGTGAACAGGGCTTTTCTCTGTATTTATTAATCATGTCTGACTTTATGTTTTAGAAATATCATTGTGAACTAGTTTCACTCTTATGAACCGCTCTGCACAAGAGCGAGAATAGGTCTCTCCAGCGGAGAGCCACTCGACTGATGGTCGATAGAATCCAAACGGATTTAGAATAATGATCTAGAGAATATCAAACTAGTCATAGAAATGGCATACAGAAATGTTTTGCTTTCAGTCTCTCCAGCGGAGAGCCACTCGTCTAATTGTCGATAGAATCCAAACGGTTTTAGATTATTGATTTATAGAACATATATCTAGTCATAGAACCTGCATAAATTAATGTTTTTCTTTCAGTTTCTCCAATGGAGAGTGACTCGACTAATTCTCGATAGAATCCTAACGGATTAAGTACATTATAGTGAATTAGTCTCACTCATATCAACCGCTCTGCACGAGAGCGAGGGGAACGAAGGTTAGTTGTAAAACCAATTGGGATTCTAAACAGGAATTTTCTCTGTGTTTATTAATCATGTCTAATTATAAGTTAGAAATATCATTCTGAAATAATTTCACTTATATCAACTGCTCTGCACAAGAGCGAGGGGAACAACCAAGGTTTGCTTGTCAGACCGATGGGGTTTCCAAATAGGAATTTTCTTTGTGTTTATTAATCATGTCTAATTATAAGTTAGAAATATCATTGTGAACTAGTTTTACTCTCATGAACCGCTCTGCACAAGAGCGAGAATAAGTCTCTCCAACGGAGAGCCACTCGACTGATTGTCGAAGGAATCCTAACGGATTAGATACATTATAGTGAATTAGTTTTCACGCATATCTATCGCTCTGCACAAGAGCGAGGCAAAAACCAAGGTTTGCTTGTCATACCGATGTGGTTTTCAAACAGGGATTTTCTCTGAATTTATCATGTCTAACCTCTAAGTTAGAAATATCATAGTTGATTAGTTTCGACTTTCATCAATCGCTCTTCACCAGAGCGAGAATATAAGCCACTTTGGCTGCTTGACACTGCGACGTTTGTCCAACACAGTGTTGGTACACGTGATGTACCTAAATAAGTCTCGATTTGTTCGGCTTATTATTCAGTGCAATCATTTGCAATATGCCTTGCTGTGTTTATAGACACTGCCGCAAGATAATCGCGATCATTAGTGTACGTATATATGTACTGACGTAGCCCGCATCGGAAGATGTGCGCTGCGCCATCTAGCGGTAGGCAGACGTACCAAACGTTCGGTGTCTGCGCCATCTAGCGGTGGGCAAAGGTACTAACGTTTGGTAATCTGCCTTACCGCGGTGAAAGGCACCCGGTCGTGGCCTTGAAACGTTTCACTTCACCTCAATGTCCAACGTCGGAAAAATAGGCCTGTCTGCTCCTTGTAGCTCAAGCACTTCGACTGATAGGTTCCAACGGGGGTAGCATGATATTCCGTTACTTGAGCGTTGATATGATGATATGTGGGTGCATGTATGTGCATATGTGACTGCAATTCTGAACGTATATGAAAGTGTGCCCCGCATGTGCGTACACGCATGCAGGTACTTTTGTACGTATGTGTGTGTCCATGTGTGAGAATGCCCTGATGTCACGAGGGGGCTGCTCGATTAGATTTTACATAGCCCTTTCATCAAAGTCCATTAGTGAAAAAAATTGTTCGAGAAACAATATTCATCACTTGCCATTCTATTTTATTTTATGAGTATGACGGATATTTCGCATTTTTGATCATATTAGTTTCGACCGATAATTTCTCCTGCTGCATAATGTTATCTTCAGCATGTTTTCGTTTTTGAGCCGTTCATTCGAGGAGCAGATGAGCCTATTTTTCCCATATTTAACATTTGATATCTTGGAAACAAGCCATTATCAGACCTCGTGCCCATTGACACTTTTGATCAGGGTGATATGAACTGCACCATACCACAATTACAACCTATTTGAGCGCGAACAATTACCCATGAGATTTGTGTGGGATTCTTCCGATCGGTTCATGTGAAATAAGCGGTATGAGTGTACTCAATGACCAATCAAGTAACCTGACTGAATAAAATAATTTTTGTAACACATGCACGATTTTTTCGTTTTTTTGACCTAAAAATAGGGCCTAAAGTAGCCGTTTATTGACCATTTGAAAAGAGCGGTACAAAAAAAATTCTTTTTAGACCGGCGGTACAAAAAGAATCCTTTTTAGACCGGCGGTACAAAAAGAATCCTTTTTAGACCGGCGGTACAAAAAGAATCCTTTTTAGACCGGCGCGGGCGGTACAAAAAGTATCCTTTTTAGACCGGCGGTACAAAAAGAATCCTTTTTAGACCGGCGGTACAAAAAGAATTCTTTTTAGACCGCTTTTTTAAAAGTTATCAAAAACGACCGTATGTGTATATTTATACATATATACACACATATATATACATATATACTATACGTATATATTGTATACATATATACGTGTATATATAAGTATATATATATACTTATATACATGTAAGACACTAAAACGCAGACATCAAGACATGCGTCACAAAAAATATGGTGTGCACCAAGGGCTAAGAGGGCTTTTTTACCTCGTGTGGTTGCAGTACTCGTCTTCGGCTCGCCTCCGACTCGTACTGCAAACTCCACACTCGGTCTAAAAAAGCCCACTTTAGGTCCTTGGTACACAATATACTATTTCGTTGTCCTTGTGACAGGGCAATGCTACAAAGGCCATACTGCACGAAGTCTGGAACAAGTTCTATCCAGAAGAACTGAGGGATGAGGTACGTTGGCGATAAACTTACCGTGCTCAATCTATCCGGGGCAAATCAATCCGATACTTACAAATCTGATGCCCTCCACTTGACCAATATCTCAAGTTCGAAAGATTCGTGTTCCGTTTGGTAGAGTCAGTCAGCTCATATATTTAAGGGCGGGGGGGGGGGGGGGGGGGGGGGGGGGGTTAGGGTCTGTAGCCTGAAAAAATGACCATTTTTTATGATTTTTTTTTCAGCGATGAGCTAAATATTATTTATTTTTATAAACTGCTCCGGATAAAATAACATTTCATCAATGAGTAGTATTTTTTTTTAGTGAAAATATAAATGAATAAATGATTGGCAGCAGATTCCCGAAGACGCCTCGAAAAAAAGTTGGTTTTCCGTTGCCCTGATAACTCGTCACTGGATCATCCGAAATCAAAAAACCAGGAAATTTCGAAAACTACATGACTTTCCCCTGAAATTGACGGAGCGAATTTTTTTTTTGGATTTTATTTTCATTCTTGGCAGCACTTTGAAGTTGAAACAACGATTTTCGGCGAAAAAAAAGGTCTAATTGTTATTGTAAAATCAATATTTGTTGTAAATTTTGAAAATACTCGACGTCAATGTCTGAAAAAAAAGATCAAGAATATGGGATTAAATTTTCATAAGGATCGGTTCATTAGCTTTCGAGATATCGCGGCAACGGACTTTGAAAAAGGTAGTTCCGAGATAAACGCGTTTAAAGTTTTCAAAGCGTTCAAAACTCAGGCCGGCACCGAACAGAGCGCTCTGCTGTAAACATCACATCTCTTATAATTTTGCTCCGATCGCTTTGAAAATTTTACACACTATTCTTGAATGTCTATACTTTCATATGAGCAAATAAAAAAAAATGAAAAATTTGAAATTTGAAATTTCAAGACCCTACTCGAATCAGGCCATCCCTCGCACCAGATCCGCAAACGGTACTTGACGCTTCTGTGACCAGTTTGACAGTTCTTTCCACTGCTTGAGTATGACATGGTACGTGGAAAACGTCATAGTCTGATATATCCCCGTGGTGCACTGAATTTCTCAATACATTATTCGAGATTATTGAAAGTACGAAGGGAACTGAGAAATAGAACGAAATTGATCGTTTGGGGGGCGGGGGGCGGGAGAGGGGGGGGGACTCGCGTTGCAGCCACCTCCTCGTGGTGAGTTCTGGGTAATTTCACAACGAAATTAGCTGAGAGCTACAGAATATTCAAATCTGGATAATTTTTTATACTGAATTTTGAGAAATCCGCTTCGAACGAAGACTGGACCCGCAAGGCGTTAACGCACGACATTGGCTCTTCCACTTTCTTATTTGACGATCCGAATCATAACCATACCACAATGACAAGAATAAATTTTGAAAATGGAATTGAGTCGTATGAGTGGCAGCACTGATTATAATAATAACCATTAATAACAAACTATAATTATGTTGCCAACAACCGTAGTGAAAAACTAAAAAGTTTTATTGGCATTTGGTTACTTCACCATTCAGCCAAATTCAAGTGATAATGAATTGATTCGGGACGGTCGAATAAGGGTCCCATACCAAAGCATTGCGTGTCAATCCGCTGCATACATTCATCACTCGAAGTATACGATGCAGCATGCAACTGTTGCAGCTCTCCAAGTTGTCTCTTTAAATGCTGCATAAACCGGTTGCTGTGTCTGTCTTCGGGTTCGTTGATCTGGGTTATTCGTACCTCTACAAGGTAAGACTTACCGATCGATGTACTTAACGTATAAAGCACAGCATTCAACGTTTTCCTCCAAAAATTCCGTACTGGTCCTTCACTGCAAGTAATATTCTGCTCATAACATCTGCTCTTGAACTTCAGCTTTCAGTGCCTGTTCAGCGAGTTGAAACAAGCTGCTAATTTCATGCGAATGCCGGGAGAAACTGTGACCACGGAGTAGTATTAAGGAGTGCAGACTCAAGCTATTGGAGCCCGAAAAAGTGGCCCCGATTTTTGACGCGCTAAACAGTGCTAGCTGAATGCGGCACTAGCGATCCGGCGGAAATCACGCGAAATACCTGCAGGAACGAGCGCGGTCGGTTGGCGGGGAAGAGGAACAAATTTTGAATGGTTTGAAATCTCCGTGGTTTGAAAGAGCAACGTCAAATTACATTTGGAATCTCAAATGAAAATCAGTTAATAAAAACTATAGTTATAATAGATTGCTGTGAGATTGTACGCATTATGTAAGACTTGTTTTGTTTATCTTGTGTGTCTAAACTTTTTGTTATGTAAACATTTAATCAATAAATCTTTTTCTATAAATTAAATTGATTTCATCTATTATTTAATCCTATAAATGCAATAGTTTAAATGCCTTCCTGTATTGTCCAAGATTGTAAATCGGGCACAAAAAATGGGAAAAAAAAGTCTTGTTTTTTTACCCCGCGAACTGTAAGTGAATATTTTTATTTGGTCCGGGATTCTGTATGATTCTTCTCACTTCAAAAAGCACTCATTTTTTATTTTAGATTTTTTCTACATAATTTGAATTTTCTACAATTTTTTGAAACGAGTAGATTGATTAAAACAATTTAAAATTTTTGAAATATTCCGAAAAATCGTAGGTAAAAAATAAAAAATTGATGATTAAAAAACCTTAATTAATAGAATCGAAATAGAAGCATTTTTATATGATATAAAATTTTTATATGATATAAAATTTTTATCGTGCAAGTTATTTCTAAGGGCCTTATGATGGAAAAAATGGAATTTTCAGTTCCACTGAAACCTAACGTTCTTAATGCCCCATATACATAATTTTATTGTGAAGGATCAAATGTTACTTGCCTGGTCAGACGTGATCGTTTGTGAAGCAAATGTATTACGAAAGGAGGATACAGTTTGCGAACTTCATTTCAAAGAAGAAGATATTGAAAAATATTATATAACAAAAATGCCTGATGGAACAGTGCATAGGATGCGTAGAGGAAAAGCCATTTTGAGAGAAGGGGCTATACCTTGTATTTTCACTGCTGACACTGCATTTCGACGAAGCATTAAAAAACCTCCTGCTAAAAATAAAGAAAATTTTCATTCGAATATGAATGAAGAATTTGATTGCGACACTGATTTCCATACGATAAGTGAGAATATTAAATCGATTCCATTGCCTTCTCAATACTGGTGTGTGAAAGTTTTCCCTACTTTCATTGTATGGGAATGTTGTACCGAAGACTTCATCAATTCATCAAAGCGTATAGTATTACATCCAAACTGTACGGTTCATGTACGTGTTATTTACTCATTTTTTTGCTTCATGTTATAGTAACGGTTCAGATTCGTTGTGAAAAGATCATGTACATTAACTAAAACTATAATTTCGGTTCATAGGTTTACATTCAAAATAGACGAGTCGAAGCACATATGCATGGGATAACTACGATAAATGATATAATCAAATTACTAGCTAAAATTTCGAAATTTCTCCCCTGTAACGCAAGTGATAATAAGAGGTATTTGAAGAGTCGCACGATTCCTTAAATGCAGATGGTAGATTAAATAATCGACCACATCCTTTCAGAGCGACAGACTGCGTAGGATATGTCCTCGAGAAAGACAATTGCAGAAGAGGTAGACAAACAAAGACTTGTCTACCTTGCAAAATACACCGGAATACAAGTCGAAAAGAACTAAAAAAAGCTGAATCATTATCCAAAATCAATAATTTGAATAAAACACTCCGCAATAAGAATAAAAATGTGACGCGCAAGAATCAAAGACTGCAGCGCAAGGTGTAACCATATTATATCGTCTCATTAATTTTTTTAAATTGTACTTTTGTAATATTGCAACACTCATTGAACAAGCTCTACCTTACAGAATCAAATGCTCAAAGAAAAGGTTCAAAATATGCGAGTCAAATGTGCGAATGTAAAAGAAGAAGCGATCCGTCAAGCGATTGCCACGTTGCCTGAAAAAGAAAAGTTAGCTGTAGAAGCATGCTTATCAGCAGCGAAATGTAAAAGCAGTAACGGTATTCGATACACCACACAATGGGTATATGAGTGTCTCCTTTTACGCATCAAAAGCAAAAAAGCGTACTCACATCTCAGGAAACACAAAATACTAATTCTGCCTTCTGTACAAACATTACATCGATACATGAAAGTTATCAAAGGGACTTATGGATTTCAAGATTACGTGTTCAAAGCTTTGAAAAAGAAGACAGCCAATATGTCACCACAAAGTGTACGAGGTGTGTAAGGCATAAACTTCGCACACTTCGAACAGTTAAATCACGATAATATATTTTTGCGTCAGTCATTAAAACAATATACTGTTTTATTTATACATATTTCACAGGTGTGCTTTTACTAGATGAAATAAAATTATCTAAAGCCCTGAAATTCAACGCACAAACTCTTAAATTTAAAGGGTTTACGGACCTAGGAAAATATACACCTGAACATCAAAAGTGTACAAGAGGAGATCATGCCTTGGTCATTATGTTCCAGCCTTTTAGAGGAAAGTGGGTGCAATCATTAGCATGTTTCTTGAGCAAGGGTAGTGCATCGGGCGATGTCCTACGTAAACTCATAATAGAGTGCATAATTTTGGCGGAAAATGCCGGCTTGTACATTGATGCTGTAACAACAGATGGTGCGAGTTGGAACAGATCAATGTGGAATTTGTTTGGGGTAGACAAAGAAACTGTTAGTGTACCGCATATTGTGGATGACAGTCGTCGACTGTGGTTTTTGTCTGATTTTCCTCATCTGATAAAATGCGTCAGAAATTTTTTTGTCAAACATCTGAAATACGATTCAATTTCGGTGAGTACATTACAGAGGATCACTGTTATATAACCACGAATCTTATATACATGGAGAGGCGATGGTTAATCTAATCGTAAAATACACTTTTTATTGAGCTTGAAATTCTTTTTTTTATCTGTCACTTCATTTCTAGACACCGGATGGATTTGTTTTTTTGAAGCATTGGTTTGCATTATTACTGATCGAAGATCCAGAATCATATAACATCAAAGTCAATTTTAAACTGCGAAAGGAACACATACAGCCAAAATATTTCCAGAAGATGAATGTGGCATTGGCATTCCAAGTATGTTGAAAATAATTTTTCTACAATACATTAATGTAATCCGTGATTATAACTTTCCTGATTCTCATAACAACTACAGTTTTTCGGAGTGGCAGACGCTTTAGAAATTTTTAGGAATAGGCATGGTGACTTAAAAGATTGTGAGGGAAGTATACAATTATGTAGACGAATGAAGGGTCTCATATCGGCAATGAATAGCCGAACTCCATTGACTGCTTTGTCCAAAGGAAATAAATATTGGCAGGTATAAGAATTTCTTAAAGATTCGTCCGAACTATGAACATGGGACATTGATTTATTTTTCCTAGAATCTGTCTGTATCGTTGAGACTATAGTAAAAATATTTCAGATAATAACTGAGTTCCTGGATTATCTTGAAAAATGGGAAAGTATAACGAAGGAGACTGATCACGAGTTTATCACACAGAATTCTCATTACGGGTTGATGATTTCTTTGAAAGCTACTCTGCAAATTTGCACCTTTCTAGTTGATGAATGCGGCTTCGACTACCTCATGACAGCGCGTCTGAATCAAGATAGCTTAGAAGTATGTATAGACCTTATTATCAATGCACTCCCGCGGTTTTGTCAATCATTATGATTTATGTCAAAAATCATCTGATCAAAACCGTTGTTCACAGCGTTTCTGTGGAATGATGCGTGATTCTTGCGGGTCCAATGATCATCCTGATGCAAATCTTTTTATACAAATGTATCGGTTGACTTCGATATATTCTCTCGTCAAACCGCCAAAAGGCTGCAACGTATCAGGTGTAGAACTTGTGGATGTCCCGTTAAACATAAAAGAGATTGAAAATATCGATGAGAGGAAGGAACAATTCGAGGCCCAGATTGACACTATCCTTGATAAGGGATGTGGATCAGACCTACTTAACAATGCTGTAACGCTTATACAAGATCACGACTATTGCGAGTCAGAGGCATCGAGTTATGCGCTTTCCTATGTATCTGGATACGTTGCACGAAAGGGTTCCAGATTTGCCAAATTCGTATGCGAACGGAAGCCAGTAGTTTGTACCAGATGTATCACAAGCCTAGTTCTTTCACCTACCGATGTTATTCCTGAAAAACACAAACTTATCTGTATGAAGTCTCAAGGCTATCTAAAACATCCATCACTAAGGCTATACAGAGCGATTCTGAGGAAACAGGTCACGCTAATAGAGGCTCCCTTATTTATTTTCATCAATGACACCGCTGTCAAATACCACGAACAAGCGATCCACCGATATTTCATATGCGTATGACTGATATTTTCAGACGACTCAGCGGTAGCTGTCACGTCGTAGGTTATAATGAACTGGTCATATTAAAATATTGTGTAATTAATTCTAATATTGTTCATAATACAACGGTATACGATATTATTTCATAAGTAAGTAGTGATCAGGTTAAATTGATTGCAGACGTCGATTTCTGTTTATTCCAACATTATTAGGTTATAAATAATTGTCTTGGTGAAATTCACAGATCTGGTAGTGATAAACTTATCAAGTCAATAGCATACGATATTGATTCTTTATGAATTCATTCCAGGTGTGAATTTCTGTTTATTTACTACATTAGTTATAACCGAGGATTTCTTTGGTGACTGACTGACCCGTTGCATCTTTTCGACAAGTAGGGTTACGAACAAAACGATGTGAATATCATTCATCGAGCAATATCTCATCGATCCAGTTGAAGCTTCCCATCCTACGAGGCATCTCCGCTAAAAATATTACCTTTAAAATATTTTTTTTACAAATTACTGCTACGCTCTGAGAGAACATTCTAGTGACTCAGTTTTTCTACAGTTGATTAGTGCTACTTTGATACATAGTTCATGATTTTTACAGATTTTATGTCCTCCGCTGAACATAAATTCAGTCCATCGAAGAAAAAGCAGTTGTCGTAGGATGCAGGTTACGAACAAAACGATGTGAATATCATTCATCGAGCAATATCTCATCGATCCAGTTGAAGCTTCCCATCCTACGAGGCAGCTCCGCTAAAAATATTACCTTCAAAATATTTTTTTACAAATTACTGCTACGCTCTGAGAGAACATTCTAGTGACTCAGTTTTTATACAGTTGATTAGTGCTACTTTGATACATAGTTCATGATTTTTACAGATTTTATGTCTTCCGCTGAACATAAATTCAGTCCATCGAAGAAAACCAGTTGTCGTAGGATGCAGGTTGCTGCATTGGATGAAATTTCTTCCACTTTTGAGGAAATATTCTTTATGAATGCAATTTCGGACCAAACCAATAATATTTGATTAATTGAGGTTTTAGACATATAAATTTTTGATTGTAAGACTTTTTTTTCCATCATTCTGGAAAAACTGTTTTGAAACCAAAAATTTCTATGTCTAAAAATTACATTCATCAAATATTATTGGTTTGGTCCGAAATTACATTCATAAAGAATATTTCCTCAAAAGTGGAAGAAATTTCATCCAACGCAGCAACCTGCATCCTACGACAACTGCTTTTTCTTCGATGGACTGAATTTATGTTCAGCGGAGGACATAAAATCTGTAAAAATCATGAACTATGTATCAAAGTAGCACTAATGAACTGTAGAAAAACTGAGTCACTAGAATGTTCTCTCAGAGCGTAGCAGTAATTTGTAAAAAAAATATTTTAAAGGTAATATTTTTAGCGGAGATGCCTCGTAGGATGGGAAGTTTTTTTTTGGTTTCGAACGACGGACGCGGACGTCCTGGATTCTTGGCTGCGCAATCATCCGCGATGGTTAAAAAGCTCTGTCAACCCACGTGTTTCAAAACCATTCCTATTATTTGTTGATTGGTTTTATTTTTTGTTTTTTCAATTTGGTATAATCCGTCCTATTAAAACAACATCGTCCCGTAGTTTCACTACTTTTTTATTCATTTTACACAATATCGTCCCGGCAACGTAACAAGTAAACAATATAAAAAAATAAAATCTGTTCATTTGCAATCGTAACACAGAGCAAAACAGACATAAAAATGCCGAATATAAGATTTACCGTCGAAGAAAGGGTCGGCATGGTCCTGAAACATGCGGCCGGGCGGAGTTATCGCACCATTGCCGACGAATTTGCTGTCGAAAATCCGGGACGTCCGCGGCCGGCGATGAATACCGTGCGCAATATCATCGTCAAGTATAAGGAAACTGGAGTGACTGATCCGCGCTCTGTGAAAGTGGCGTACCCGACGCGTCGGGTGAGCGCAGAAGATAAGGCCGAAGTTCTACGAATACTTGAAGTGAACGGGAAACAGCCAGCGTCGAGAGTGGCTCAAGAAGTCGGAGTATCCAAGTCCACGGTACAACGCATTGTTAAGGAGGTGCGTTGTCTACCGTACAAGTTCAGAAAAGTACACAAGCTTGCAGCACAGGATCCGCAGAACCGTGCAATGTTCTGTGACACGATGAGGAACGTGCTGCGGGAAGACGATGGCATCCGCCACATATGCTTCAGCGACGAGTCTACCATCCTGCTAGTTGGAGCTCACAACAGCCAGAATTTGAGGTTTTACTCAACAAGAAATCCCCACGTGACCATCGAGGAGAATACACAGTACCCAGAGAAGTTGAACGTCTGGTGCGGCATGTACCTGGACCAGATCATCGGGCCATTTTTCATCGTTGGCAACCTGAACGGGCCAAAATATCTAAACATGCTTCGAGTGCAAATAGTACCAGCCATCAGAGCCCTCGAAGGAAATGTAAGTGCATTTAATTCACTAGCGCTTTGTCAAGCTTCATTATTGTACTGTCGCTGTAACGTTCTGCTATTTATTGTTACAGGGTCCGAAGATCTGGTTCCAGCAGGACGGGGCGCCGCCACACTTTAGCGCCGACGTCCGAGCGTACCTGAATGAGGAGTTCCCTGGTCGTTGGATCGGTCGGGGTGGGCCAATACAATGGCCAGCTAGGTCCCCCGATCTGACACCGCTCGACTTTGGTCTCTGGGCGTACGTAAAAAGCAGAATATACGTCGGCGGTCATATAAATGACTTGCCTGCACTGCGAGCTAGGGTATTGCAGATACTTGCGGCCATGACTCCGCAAGCTATCTTCAATACCACCCATTCATTCTGGGCTCGCCTGGATGAATGCAGCGCGGTGCAGGGAGGCCAATTCCAACACCGTCGACGTATACAGCAGTAGGTCCAGGGGTCAAATTCGAGTAGATAAGGGAACTCCCATTTAAGGTAAGCGTTGATCAATGATTTTTGAGTGTAAATGGTAGTTGTATTACTGGAATTACCGAAAAGATTAAAATTAATTGAATACAAGATGCACGACTGAAATCATAATTTGACTCGAGATTATTAGTAATAATAAATTGCATTAATTTCAACTACTGTTTAACTCAAAGTGGATATAATCTCAATATAAAATAAGTATGAAGTAACCTTTTGATTTTTTTTTGGCTCATACAGACCGACCCAGACGTTCAACTTCTGCGGGTACTGTGTATTCTCCTCGATAGTCACATGGGGATTTCTCGTTGAGTAAAACCTCGAATTCTGGCTGTTGTGAGCTCCAACTAGCAGGATGGTAGATTCGTCGCTGAAGCATATGTGGCGAATGCCATCGTCTTACCACAGCACGTTCCTCATCGTGTCACAGAACATTGCACGGTTCTGCGGATCCTGTGCTGCAAGCTTGTGTACCTTTCTGAACTTGTACGGTAGACAACGCACCTCCTCAACAATGCGTTGTACTGAGGCCATAGAAACTCCGACCTCTTGAGCCACTCTCGACGCTAACTTTTCCCGTCTTCTTCGACTACTCGTAGAACTTCGACGCGGATCAGTCACTCCAGTTTCCTTGTACGATGATATGATATTTCACACGGCTTCCATCGCCGGACTCGGACGTTCCGGATTCTCGGCAGCAAAATCATCTGCGATGGTCCGAAGGCTAGGACCGGCCGCATGTTTCGAAACCATGCTATTTAGTTATTATTCAATTGATTTTTTTTTTTTTTCCTTTGGAAGGACAGCGTCCTTTCACTATCATAAAGTTTCATTAATTATTTGATATTATTATGGAATATCGAATGAATAAACGAAGAATTCTATTGAATTTATCCAATTTATTGTAATTGAGTATTTTAAACAAAACTGAGACACTTTGTTCAACGCAGCAATCAAATACTCAATTAAATAGATTCACAGTAGGAACGATAATTTTAATTCATTTATCACTCGATGTAGAGTCTCATTCAGCGGAGCTGCCTCGTAGGATGGGAAGCTTCAACTGGATCGATGAGATATTGCTCGATGAATGATATTCACATCGTTTTGTTCGTAACCCTACTTGTCGAAAAGATGCAACGGGTCAGTCAGTCACCAAAGAAATCCTCGGTTATAACCAATGTAGTAAATAAACAGAAATTCACACCTGGAATGAATTCATAAAGAATCAATATCGTATGCTATTGACTTAATAAGTTTATCACTACCAGATCTGTGAATTTCACCAAGACAATTATTTATAACCTAATAATGTTGGAATAAACAGAAATCGACGTCTGCAATCAATTTAACCTGATCACTACTTACTTATGAAATAATATCGTATGCGGTTGTATTATGAACAATATTAGAATTAATTACACAATATTTTAATATGACCAGTTCATTATAACCTACGACATGACAGCTACCGCTGAGTCGTCTGAAGATATCAGTCATACGCATATGAAATATCGGTAGATCGCTTGTTCGTGGTATTTGACAGCGTTGTCATTGATGAAAATAAATAAGGGAGCCTCTATTAGCGTGACCTGTTTCCTCAGAATCGCTCTGTATAGTTTGATCGAAACTCTTGAAACAGCCATCATTGAAATAATTAAGAGTGCAGATATTAATCCGGACATGATTTTCCAAGTAACCGATAAGCTCGAAGAGCTAGATCAGATACCTTTAGTTGGGTGTGATCAGCATCGACTACTGCTTACACGCCGTATTCTTGTTTTCTATTTGACAATACGGATGCACTTCATTTTCAAACAGTCAAATAAAAATGATGAAGCCGAGCGACGAATAACCCAGGAAAAAAGAAAATCGGCTAAGCTGGTTAGCAAGCCGGACGGCAATGTGCAACGTGAAGCCAACGTAATACCTAAAAGACGGGCTGTTAAGAGAAAAAGTCCTGAACTAATAGAAGTTTCTGGAACAAAAAGAAATTGTCTATAAACCAGACCACCCGTGTTGATTAAGATTAAAAAAAAAAAAAGGAAGACTGATTTTAATGTAACATAGTATTATTTAATTATAATGAAATTAGTATACAAGAATTGAGAGCACAAGTTGATTGAATATACATATGTTGGTATAATTAAAAATATCAGTAAATAAAGAAATGCTCATTGCAACTCATCAATAGATTTCAAAAGATCAGTTAATTGTGCTATACTTTGAAGTTAAATGTACGCAGACAATGGTACAATCTTGTTACCAATTATGACTTTAACACTGAGGTCGGCGAATATTACAGCTCTCTTACTGACAGTCGCATCTGATTCTATCCTTTTAACTCCGTGGTCAAAACATCAGTGGGCATCCTGGGAGATCTCCTAAAACGTGGAATTTATATTGTTTGGTTTCTTAAAATAAAGTAGTGGTATTGAATCTCGTACGTTCTCACTGACACTTGCTTGAGGTTTTTCGTAAGATAACAAAGATCAATGGCGATGCCGGAGGTAAGTTAAAAATGTAGAAGAGCAAGGTTGAGGTTCAATTATTTTCTAAATTTAAATATTAAAGTAAATATTCTTCTTAGTCACCGCGAACCCATTGATGAACATGATACTGTGGATCACGGTACTGTGCTGTACAGTAATGTGCCAATATGCCGTATATGGCCGTATGCGCTGTCTTTATCGGCTTTACCTTTTGTTTTGTCAACTTTCGGAATTCGCCGGCCGTAGCGCTCAAATCGCATTCAGCTAACGCGGTTTAGTGTTCCAAAAAGCGGGGTCATTTTTAATTCCCAAGTCTGCACTCCTTAATACTACTCCGTGACTGTGACGTACGCTGCAATGGCGACTTTAATGTTTCAGCGGTCTGAAAGCTGCGTTGCTTTCGTCCCACAGGATGTAAGCATTTCAAACCTGAAGTTTCTTGCAGATGTTATGAAATAGTATATTATGCATCAAGGGTAGAAAGCACCTATTCAGCGACGTGCCTAGTTGAAATGGCACCTGGGGCATCAGTTTCGCATGGCGGCCTGGTTGTTACTGATTTTGACCGGCCAAGAATTAAAGAAGAAAAATACAATTTTATACTTTCGAGCCATTCCACGTCAAACTGGACGAAATATATCAAAAATTGACCTCGATGTTACCGATTTCGCTATAATTTTTTTATGGGTTCTATTCGCTCCGTGCACACCACACACTCTCACCAAAGAGAGTGAGAATGTGAATTTGTGTACATACATTGTTTTTTCATTATTTTTGCCGCACCAAGCTTGCCGATACCAATATAGGCGTCGCCACTAATATGCATGTACACGACTACACATTCTTACTTTGGTGAGTGGGTATAGGTATGCACGGAGCGAATAGAACAAATAAATTCATCGAACAATTTTTTTTATTTTTTGCCGCTATTTTCCAAGTTACACGGGGCTGAAATTCAGGGAAAAGAGCCAAAAGTCGAAAACATACTCCCCTTTATACGGTCATATCTCTGATTGTATTCATCCTAGAGACTTCATTCAAGAACCATTTCAAGGCTATTGAATGACACTATTATTATATGTATATTAGGGTGGTTCAAAAGAGACCTAAGTTCTCAGATGTCCCTGCTCATTCGTGAATATGTTGTTTGTGATTTTTGAAAAATATTCCATTTTATGAGCTCTACAGGACAATATTTACTACTGCCTCATTGAAGTTGAAATTTCGAAATTTTGCCATTTTTGGCAATTTCAAAGTTCTCAGATCAAAGTGCTCATCCAGCTACCTCTAGCTTCTCATTCAATGAGCATTTTGGTTCAAGACGAGATTCGTACGATAATATTTGGTACTGCCTCGGAGACATTGGAGTTTTTTCGAAATTTATCGTTTTTCTAGAGATTCGATCGCCGGGTGTTGCTCATGAGACAGTTTTTGCTTACCATTATAAGGAAGAAGTACAAGCAGTTTGGAGTCTGCGGGACCATTTTTACTACTGCCTCATTGAGAGCGACTTTCCTTCAAGTGAAATTAGCAACATGAGGCAGTAGTAAAAATGGTCCCGCAGACTGCAAACTGCTTGGACTTCTTCCTTATAATGGTAAGACAAAACTGTCTCATGAGCAACAACCGGCGATCGAATCTCTAAAATAAACGATAAATTTCGAAAAATCTCCAATGTCTCCGAGGCAGTACTGAATATTATCGTACGAATCTCGTCTTGAACCAAAATGCTCATTGAATGAGAAGCTAGAGGTAGCTGGATGAGCACTTTGATCTGAGAACTTTGAAATTGCCAAAAATGGCAAAATTTTGAAATTTCAACTTCAATGAGGCATTAGTAAATTTTGTCCTATGGAGCTCAAAAAAATGGAATATTTTTCAGAAATAACAAACAACATATTTACGAGTGAGCAGCAACATCTGAGAACATAGGACTTTTTTGAACCACCCTAATGTATATTCATTCAATTCTGCGGTACCAAACCGGGGCCGTTTTAAGACCCTCGTAGGCCCTAGGCACCCTTGGTGGATATGTTAGATATTATGTAGACTCATTTCGTGCTGCATCCAACTTAGTTCATAGTTTGTCTATTTATTGAATTGAGTGCTGGGAAGATTAGCCCCTGAAATGACAGCCTAATGTATGTGGGTGGTTCTACACTAACGGGAAAAAAACTAGACAAAATTGTCCCCGATACTTTTTTCGCGTATTTGGAAAAAATAATCAAAATGAAGTCAATACGGAGAAAATTTTAGAGGAAATATTCCCATACTTTGTACAGTACTCGTGAGACCTGCATGCACTATGGCGATCGGTCCTAAAATTATGCATACGGCTACTATAAATATAGTAACGTACTACTTGTGAAGTGAGTTAATAATTGCCATACGTATCAGAAAAATTGCAATGATCACTTTGCCTTCACAATATAATGGCGTGTGCCAAAGCAGAATTCAATGTGTCCCAAATATGCATTGTAGTCGCTGGTATACTCTTACAATTATTCGCCGTACAGAGGATATTCACTTTGAAGCAACAATAGCATAGGAATCGTCAAGTTCGGAAGTATTGTACTACTTCCAATGAATGTAGTACTTTATGCCTACCGTATGTCAATCGTTGCCTTGCTATACCGTGTTCTCTAATGATAATATATAGTACTCCGGGCAAATCGTATCGTAATTATTCCCATACAGTAAATACGTCTTGTTCTGCTATCCAGCTAGTGAACTGGCGCATTGACGACATTGTATCATTAGGTATATGCATAGAAATTCATGCAACTCGTATAGGAATGATTCCTTTACTGTACAGAATTCACCGATATTGCGAAGCGCAATTTTTGAATGCTTTGTTCACGAAAAATCCGAAACACTAATCCTGGCGGCCCGGCGCTGTTTCAATGGATCAGTACTGTTTCAACTTCTCCACTAGACGGATACAGCTTGACGTGAGATTGTTAAAGTTTAGAGTGATAGAAGTGTTTTATTTCATAACGAGAGCGGTTTTGTCTGGGATGATAAAAAAGGGTTTACTTGCCTCCAGACTAACGGAGCTCTAGTACTGATAAGTAATGCTTCCCTTGAGGATTATGCTGCGATTGATATATTTAAATATTAATTGCTTTTCATGTCGCAAATAAATACTTGAGAATAAAATACTGATTAAAGAGTATACGAATGTCAGATCAAATGTCGAGTCAAATGTAGATGTCGAGATAATTAGTTAGAATGATTTATATGTAATTACGAATATTGTTGCTGAAGGTGGTTAGATTAACCCGTACGGAAAATACTACCGGATTTTCAGTAGTTACTACTGAAGCGGTGTAGTAACTAAGTAGTAACTGCTGAAGGTTTGTAGTTAATTAAGTAATCACTCCTAGAGGTGAGAGGTAAGTTCAGTAAATAGCATACCCCTTAGTCGTAACTACTGCTAATAGTAACTACTGTGAGCAGCAGTACGAGTATTCACTACTGAATCTACTACAGCTTCAGTAGTTTACTCATATCTTACTTCTCGAGTCGAGTGGTGACTACTGCTAGTAGTAACTACTGTGAGCAGTAGTACGAGTATTCACTACTGAATCTACTAAAGCTTCAGTAGTTCACTAATATCCTACTTCTCAAGTCGAGTGGCGACGACTGCTAGTAGTAACTACTGTGAGCAGTAGCACGAGTATTCACTGCTGAATCTACTACAGCTTCAGTAAATTACTCATATCCTACTTAACAAGTTAAGTAGTGATTACTGCTAGTGGTAACTAATTTGAGCAGTACTGCGAGTATTCACTGCTGAATCTATTACAGCTTCAGTATTTTTATTATGTTTTTCAATTTTTAATTTTATTTTTCATTTCTCTCAAATATGAATGATTTCAGTCAACATTTCGGTTTTGAATAATATCTTTCTTCTGCAAATATTTCAAAAAAAATCTCATTATTGCAAAAAAATCATAAATTTTCTTCTTCCAACTTCTGATGGACTGACATGATGATTGTTTCAATACCTTCTGTTTGTATAATAATCCGCTTTTTGCTTCAATACATTTATAACAATAACAAATTTTTTTTCAATTATTTCCCAACCAAATTAGGCTTCAATTGACTACGCTATAAATAAGGACATTTGTCTGATATGAAAAAAAAGTAAGTCGCATTATTTCGGAATTCTACGAAATTAATATATTATACAAGACAAAAATGGAAAAAATGCGGTACATATTTCGTTTGCCCCATGATGTGGAAAAAATATTATTCGAAATAAAAATGTCAACTGACATCTCGATCCATATTTTGACAGAAATTGAAAACAAAAGAGAACAAAAAATTGATCGAAGAATTAAAATAAAACAAAAGATACAATAAAAAGAAATAATTAGAGAAAAAATGTCGAAAGTATTTGGTTGAATAGTTGGTAATTGTACACATGAAGGTTATATAAAAATAATAATACCTCAAATTATGAAAAATTGTAACCTGAATTTAATCAGATAAGATCATTTACAAATATGTATTGTAACTTACTGCACCAATATCTCAGCTGAAGGCTGGAGATACGGTGCTAGTCCGCGTGAGTGTCTTTGTCACGGGTGTGATATTTTGGAGCTCCTCCTGTGGAAAAAGTTGAAAAACCACGAAATACCCAAAACAGACTCGGAGTAGGGTTTCCCCTAAACAGAGCTGTATCCTGATAGAGCTGGATATACCACACTCGCCAAGCTTGCGCCGCAGCCCGAAACCGCTCTCAGACCAAGTCCGCGGATCGGGGTCACATACTGGACCAGTCACGCATACCAAGCCTACCGGCAGATTCGGATGTGCATTTTCATCCACACCGTTGCCGCAAAGCTAACGACGTTGTTTTATGAATGCTGAAATATCTTAACAAAATAATAGAATGAAAAGGAAGTTGAAAGAAAAGGATGCAGTTCAACAATAATAGATTTAATGATAAATCGTTAGATTAGCATAGCATGAACAAAAATAACAGAAAATGGCATTATTTAGCATGGGGTTTTCATGCAAAAAAAATCATAAAGAAATAAAGCAAAGCAAAAGAAATAGAGTTAATAAAGCAGAACGTAAAGATAAACTAAATCTAAATTTTTATGTTAATTAATGTTTCCGATAATTTAATATGAGTTAATTTTATTAATCCGAGGTTCGATAAATCCGATAGCTCGCGGCCTTCCAAACCGTGATCTGATTTAATTGCGCCGTTAAACTAGTTAATGCGACTTCTAAGCTTGCATTCTAATTTTTAAAGTGTATTCAAAATTAGTAAAACTATTTATGCGAAATGTGAATTTAATTAGACTTATTTTTCATAGCAAAAATCGTGATTCTAGTACTTCAATTTTAGCAAGTCCGAATACGATTCAAGTGCAAGAGTGGTAACGCACTATTTTAGCTACGTTCCTAATGCGGGGCTTCGACGGGCGCTTCGCCACATAATCGGTAGCGGGTGCTCCGGTAGCCCCTTTTTATAACGAAATCCGCGACATCCGCGGATCTGCGGTGTGGCTGCACGGAACTCACGGTATGCACGGAATCGCGGCTCACTCGCGGTCGCTCCTGCGCGTCGCGGCTGCACGGTGGTCATTGTCCGACTGTACTGGCTAGGCAGCGGCCGTGCCAGCACAGCCGGAACGTTACAGTATCCCTATGCATTTTTTTACTATTACAAAAAACTTTCAGTTCTTTAACACCATTTATTTTAATTCAATTCAAAACCTTAATCATGAGCTTCGACTAATAGGGAAATATTAACCAACCAACCATAGGGTAGTTTGGCGTAGTGGGTAGAGCGTGCGACTGGTAATACAGCGAGTGCGAGCGGACTTGGGTTCAAATCCCGGTTATATCGAAAAAACCGTATGGCGTTTTTCTCAACGAATTTGCAATGCTTGTCCATCTACATGTAGAAATTTATAAAATGCGAACATGAAATTTCATTTTTTTTTTTTAGCCGAGACAACTAGATAGACGTGCTTGGTAAGTTCTCGACTGTAATTTCCACACACCCCTCAGGTTAAATAGTAGACTCCTCGCGAGTGGTAACCACTCATCAGTAGTTACTATTCACTAGTAGTCGCCAGTATTCGCGAATTTACAGTCTGAGAACTACTGAAAAACAGCAGTGGTAATCAATAGTATCCCTGTAGTTATTTCAGTAGTTCCTCAATAGTTTTGCCAGTGGTTTTTGAGTAGTCTTTCAGTAGTTTTTTCCGTACGGGTATTATCAGAGCGGACTGGAATTGAAAAATCCTTCGGCACAAAAATCTAACTCCCCAAGGATAATCGACATGCAAAATTAAAAAAATATCCGAGAGGTGACTGATCCGGTTCACGTGGAATGGCCCGTATGTATACACGAAAAAGGTGTGTATCGTATTGTATGTTGTATCGAGGGAATTTATTTAAGTACACGAAGTCATTTTTTTATTAGAATCTTCTTTAATAATATAAGAATATATAATAAGATATAATAATATAATAATAAGATAAACAGAAGAATATCACAGTTTGTACAGTAATGGTCATCAATGGGTTCCCGGTGGCTAACTGTTTTTTTCAGACTACATATCTCGGATACAATCAATTCATTCAATTCAAGTCATTTTTTTATTAGAATCTTCTTTAATGATATAAGAATATATAATAAGATATAATAATATAATAATAAGATAAACAGAAGAATATCACAGTTTGTACAGTAATGGTCATCAATGGGTTCCCGGTGGCTAACTGTTTTTTTCAGACTACATATCTCGGATACAATCAATTAAAAAATATTAGATTATTTTCATAAGGGGTCATAATTATTATCATTATAATTTCGGCTATCGGCACATAAAATTCGACTAGAATGGAGTCTCGTTTCCGAAAAAGTCCGAAAAAAACAGTTAGCCACCGCGAAACTATTAATGAAACTTACTGTACGTAATATCACAGTACGTCATAAAGCATATATAATATAATAAATTATTAAAAACAATGTTAGAATATGAAAAGAGTAATCAACGTTTCATGAAGGGATTTCTTTTCATAGTGCATCTCTTGCTTCTTTAGCGAGAGTCTTAATCTTTCTCAGAACTTGCAAACCTCCAAGCGTACAATTCTCGTGTCTTCCGTACCATGCGAGGATGTCGCTCATAGCTGAGACGATACTTTTCTGTTCTTATTCTTCTACTTCTTCTTCTGAGAGTAAATCTTGTTCTATCTCCTGTGAAGAGATAGTCTCACCGCCGTCCTGTACGGTACGAATGATAGTCTCATCGCTCAAGGGTTTCCATCCAGGCAAATCAATATCCTCATTCATCCACGAGACAATTTCGGATTCTGATACCTCGAGATTCTTTGTGAGAAGATCGTACACGTATCAGGATCAGCCGCACGCTGCTGATGATCAACCATCTGGTCGCTGGTAACTTCTCCAATGAGAGATTCGTACGGGAAAAAGGCTTTCCAACCTTTCTGTTATGTATGTAGGTGGATGTAAATGGGGAGGAACAATCAACTACACATTTCGTATTGGTTATTAGGATCATATATTTTTCACTCGATTCTTATTACATCCCAGATAACAAAACGTCCGCATGATGCCTGCATGGTGAGTGCACGACGTGCGGATTATTACGCACGTCGTGATGTCAATGCTGCGACATGTGCGTCCTCATATGCGTCGCATATGCGCCGCACGTCGTGTCGGCACGCGTGTGTCGACACACTGCCATCACGTGCATGCGGAGGTGCAAAATAAATATTATCAATTAATAAATTTCAATACAAAAATTTGAAAAAATAAATGAATAAACGTTAATACTGCAGGGAGGTAATCAATATCGCGGTAGTTCTAACTTTTTGGTATATGTAATATCGTATACCAACTTCATCCCATTTCGGCTTACCTGCAAAGATGAACGATCTTAGTATGCAGGGTCGCAATAAATTACAAAAAATCAATGCATTCGTTTGGGATTCAGTAAATATAATATATATTTTTTGCACGAATACTTTTCGTAATGAACTGTAACATATTGCAATATATATGCTACAATAATGATGAATAATAAATTCCCTTTGTTTTACTCTAATTATTTCTTATTAGCATAGAGCTGGATATCAATACCGCGTTTGCAGCAAGTTTAAAAATATTATCTTCCACATTTTCCGTAAAGTAATCAAGCGATATATGTACGTATAAAAAGGTAACTGTTAGCCATCGAGCCTTGACTGTTAAATCTCTTTAAAAATATTCTCCACTCCTTATATATTTATTCAAACTGAAGTATATTCTTTTCATTAATTATTGGTAACAAATCATCTTAACAAAGAAAACAAAAATTTTTAATGTCTTATATTAGTTAAACCAAAATAGTCTTTTGCTTGCTTTTCAAATTATACAACGTATGCCAATCCTCGTAATAAACATAAAAAAGGTAACGTTGTTAGGCATCGAACCATAATTGAAATCCCCTAAAATATTCTATAAATTATTCTCTTCGTCACTGTCTTCGTCTTGAGACGATACAGTTGCTCCATCCGAAGACTCTGTTTCCTCATTGTACGCAAGATTGTCGCAATCCTCTTGCAATCGTTCATTTTGTTCTTCTTGAACGATATTCTCACCATTTTCTTGTAAATGCTCGATATCCGATGGAATTTGTATATCGGATACTTCAGACGATGAACTGCTCAGCTTGTCATCATTTTCAACTCTCAAATTCGTGCGAAGTAAATGAATTCACCTCCTTTTGTGGCTATCGCTATGAAGCAGTTCGAACCTTTCTAATTTTGGTGGCATAATATATCCTACAGGGTTGAAGTTCGACCTCTTCAAATCTGTGACGAAAAAATATCCCATTGTCAGCTGTTACAATGAAAATTTAGATTTAGAAATAGGCACTTAAAATACCCTTCATGGAAATTTTCACTGTGGACCTCATAAACATTATTTTCACAAATTTATTCGCTTTCCGGTACCAATTTTGAGGTTAGGGAAATTTCAATGCCAGAACTTTCCTAACCTATAAATAAAATTACTAATGGTAAAATGCATTCCTCAATAATCAAAGCATGAAAAATTAACTGCCAGGCGAATATAATTTGCGTTTGAAATGATAGTTTATATATCCGATTATAATGATTAAATGATAATTATACTCACCACGTGTTTGTTCCGAATCACGCGACTGCCTAGTGTGCCGGATAACTATATAGTTCTACTTTATATAAACAACTGATAGCCTGTAGTACAAGCTATGCTATCACTTCATGTATAGCCACGGGAAACACATATGTTTTGTATGATATGGATACAGTTTTGCGAATATATAATTTCACCATTGTCCATTGAATCACCAACTCGTAAACTGTGAACTGACGCCTGCAACATGGCCGCGCTGAAATGTATTGTTGTATGTACATATATATGGGGTATTCCAAAATATTTTCAACGGTCATTTACCCCGACCCCCATCGATTTCGGAATAAATTATTCTCAGGGTAACCCTAGACCCAGGTATGATTGCTGAATTATTTTAGAATTTTGCGATTTTTTTTTTAGAAGTTACGATTTTTTGAAAATCGCACTTTTCGGCAACAGCTCGTTTTTCATCCAATTCTAGTTGGTAACTAAGGTATCCCACGGAAAAGTGACTGGTGCAGAACTGTCCAGGTTTTTGACGTACTTCGAAATGGAAATATTTGTAGATTTTTTCAGACACCGGAAATGCCGAAATTCTCGTTTCACAAATCAAAATCTCGGATTGCAAAAAGTCGCCGTGATCGATCTTTTTGAAAATTTGTAGACAAAATTCGACATCGAAAGACGGAATTTTTAAGACCAGGCCGAAGTTCGGCCTAGATCGGGTTTAGGAGGTATGGCTATTTTAATCACGCGAAAATTCATATTCCGGCGTTATTTTTGTTATTATTATTATCATTATTATTATTAAAATTATTAAAATTGATATTGTTATTATCAATTAATAATGATAATGATAATAATAATAATAATAATAACAAAAATAATAATTTTGATGATTTTAATAATAATCATAATAATAATAACAAAAATAACGCCGGAATATGAATTTCCGCGTGATTGAAATAGCCATACCTCCTAAACCCGATCTGGGCCCAACTTCGGCCTGGTCTTAAAAATTCCGTCTTTCGATGTCGAATTTTGTCTACAAATTTCAAAAAGATCGATCACGGCGACTTTTTGCAATCCGAGATTTTGATTTTTGAAACGAGAATTTCGGCACTTCCGGTGTCTGAAACAATCTACAAATATTTCAATTTCGAAGTACGTCAAAAAACTGGACAGTTGTGCACCAGTCACTTTTCCGTGGGATACCTTGGTTGCCAACTAGAATTGGATGAAAAACGAGCTGTTGCCGAAAAGTGCGATTTTCAAAAAATCGTAACTTCTAAAAAAAAAATCGCAAGATTCTAAAATAATTCAGCAATCATACCTGGGTCTAGGGTTACCCTGAGAATAATTTATTCGGAAATCGATGGGGGTCGGGGTTAATGACCGTTAAAAATATTTTGGAATACCCCATATGTATACTGCAGGGTGTCTTTCAATTAGTCATACAAACCTACATAAAGCGATTCTCCTTGGAAATACAGAACGATTATTCGAAACAAAAACCTAAAACTCATAGTACCTACCCTAGTAGCAAAATGATTCAAGTCTGCTCGCAATCTTACTGCAGGTCTTCTGCAGATCTTACTGAAGACCACTAGTGGACTACTTCCACATTTGAGTGTGGGGCTGACATCAGATACTTCAGTGCAGATCTTATGAGATTCTTCAGTGCAGAATCTTATGAGATTCTTCAGTGCAGAATCTTATTAGATAAAAATGTCAGTTAAATATAAATACGGTCTTTCGATTGTATATGGTTTTTGTCTACGTATTTTATCCGGATGTATCCGAACGGATATCCGAGATACAATACGTTGCAAAAATCCATATATATATAAGCAGAATAGGACGGGATTTATTTATCAGGAATTCTACCAGGGTTATTCTGCAGAGTGCCAGTTATTCTGCAGAGTGCTAGTAGATCGCTTAAGGTTCTTCTCCATTTCAATCCCGCTCACCAATATACAGCTTCAGGATTAAAGTGAAAAACTAATGTTGGAAAAATATCTGAACTGTTGCTTGAGACAATACTATTATGTTCAAATTTGAGCGATAATTCAAACATTTATTTCAAGTGGAGGTATTCAACTTCAATTCTGTGAGCTTACGCAGCTTCTTAAGCTTACCACTAAGCTTACATATTATTAGTTTCAATGAAAGTCTTCTAGAAATATCTTCCAAAATAGTTATATGCATTGCATAACCCAAATTTGGGACCACCCTGTATAGTGTTGGCTCTTTTTACGTCCATATCACGTAAAAAAAAGTTTCGATATCGCATTTTTCGCGTTTTTTTCACCATCAACTGAAAATCGACTTTGTCTCGCGGAAACATCGGAAAGTACATCAAATTACAAAACTTTTGACCCACTTGATTTTCAGGCGCGGACATGTAGTTTGGGAGCTACAGCGATTTGAAAAAAATAATTCAAAACTTGTGAATCGGTGTTACTCGCGACCTGTAAAAGGTAGAATTTTCATTATTTAGAGGAATTTTTTTTTTTCAACCCATTACTCAACTTGACTAAGTTTGAGACAAATCGAAAGGGGTGTGGACAACCAATTATACATTTCATATGGAACTCGCCCATATATAAAGCTGCAGCTTTAATACAGATCCTTCAATTATTCTGCTTGTATCCCAGCAAACCAAAATATGTATCAAATACGTATATATTATGTAACGAATGTTACACGTTATATATCAAACTCATAAGAAAGTATGTTACTGGTACAGCACGATGTCAGCAACATTGGATGTATCATCAATGTATTAGATATGTGCTGGTGATACATATCAGCGACGGCTGACCGATACATCATAGACATATCAAAGATATGTCAAAGACATGTTGAAAAATGTATCAGATACATATTGGAGATGCATCTGATACAATTAACTATCACACTGGAAAAGCTAAATAAAAAGCCGTTATTATTACTAATTTCCATCATCTATGGTGTATATATGACATAGTAACAATTTATAATCAACCACAGATAGATTAAAACGCATTTTTAGTTCATTCAAGACGACATCATTATTTTGACCTAACCCGGGCTCGAACCATGATCGCTCGGACTCGCTTGGATTAGTAGTCGCACGCTCTCGCCACTACACCACAGTATCGTGTAGTGAATACTGCCAGATTTCTCTATATTTTCGATCTCGCTATCTAACAGCTCTGAAGCGTTTATGCCTCGATTGATGCGTACTATCATGTTAGTCACTTACATACGTTTCAGAAATTATCGCCAGCAGATACGGATATCCTATTGTGCGATGTTTTAATTGCAAAACTAAAGATATTGCACGTATCATAGATGTTATTATGTTATGTGACTCTGTTCCCTGGTGTTGCCATCTCTGTTACGTATCATCCATGGGTCTGATGTTATATATACGACACATGTCATATTTGCAGAAATATTATGTCCCATGTATGTAACTATGTTATATTTCCGGATCCCTAAAGATGCTTTCAATTTTATGTATCACTTGTGGGTCTCATGTAATGTACATGATACATCACGGAATTGAAGTTATGTTATTTCTCCTCTACGTAACTTTGTTATATTACATTGTTACTTTGTGATGCCCTCAATATTACGTATCATTCATGCATCTTATGTTATGTAAACAATATGTTACATTCCAAAGATATGTCGCATATCAGAGACATAACTATGTTAGATTACTCCAATCTCTAGATGTGCTCTCACAGTTATGTATCAGTTATGTATTGGTTTGCTGGGATACTGTACTCAGTAAAATACTCTGAAGGATCTGCGACAAATCTGCGAGAATAGTGCAATAAGATTCTTGAAACAGAATCTGCGAAAATCGGCTGATGCAGGTATTGCTACCAGGGCAGATTCTTAAATTGTTCTGCTTGTATACTGTACTCAGTAAAATACTCTGAAGGGTCTTCAACAGATCTGCGAACATACTGCAATAAGATTCTTGAAGCAGAATCTGCAGAAATCTGCTAATGCAGGTATTGCTACTAGGGTATCTTCATTTTTTATTTAAATTTTTTTTTACGAAAAATCGTTTTCTATTCAGAAAAGGAATCGCCCCACGTAGGTCTGTATGAGTAATTGAAAGACTCTATCAGTTTGCACTCATGGTGGCGGCACGCTATGCGGCATATTGTGCTGACCGAGTGTGCCCACCATGAGGTTTTATTTACGATCCTCAGGTCGTGTGAGCAGCGTGATGGACTCGTGTCGACACATCGTGTTCGCACGTCGTGCGACTGTCATGAGCACGCACGTTTTGTTATCTGGGATGTATCTCTATACTCTTACATCACTACTCTGCTATTCTTCTTCACCTTTGTACCTTTTCCCCTTCCTACGCACCTGTCTTCACAAGACGGAGACAGGTGTCGCTACTCACCTAACACTTTCAACGAATTCGAGTTGGTTACATGGTTCCACGCATCGGAGATGAAATCGCAGCAGTCTTTGAGGTTTAATTTTTTGATACAGTCTTCGACTCGACCCTCGTGTTGCAATAACAATTTGCGGGCAAGAGACTTGCGGTATAGTTTTCTTTACAGTTTCGATGACACCCTGATCCATCAACTGTATAATTGCTGTAACGTTCGGGGGCAAATACATTACGTCGAAATCTTCGTCTACACCCAACCAACACGAAATGGTGGAAAACACGTTTAATATGCGTGATCGTGGTGGAAATGTAGTGTACGGTGTAAAAAATAAACGTGCATCCACGATGCGGTTTTCCACTCACTATTATAACACGTTTATTGAAAACTTTTAGTTCAGACATCTGTTTTTTAACACGATTATGTTACGTTGAATTGAGACGTATACTAATTACAATTTTTTCAACATTCAATGCATGTGTTTTATGCGTTTATAGACCAATGATTTCAGGGCTGCGATCGAAGTTTAATAAATAATGACAAACTGTCGTGTAACCTACGTATTCGAAAAAACGTTTAAAATATTCATGCTATTCACATTTTCTAAACGCCTAATTAACGTCGTTCTTACGTTTATCAATGACTTTCTTCAGTGTTCCTCCAAGCGTTTAATAAATATTATTGCGCTTACGTGTGCCACATGTATCTGCAAGCCATGTAAATACCTCAATCTATAGCAGATAATTTTAACGTTTTATGAATGCGTCTTCCACGTTCATAGCGTTTTCGTTAGGGCATTTATCAGCTTTGAATCAACGCTACTGAATGCCGTGTAAGTTACGTTTGGAAATACACTCGGACCCCGCTCACTCGACCAAGTCGGGACCGGACGTATTCAGCTACTCGACGAAACGCGGGGCCCTCACTCCGTCCGTAAACGGTAGCTATATGTATTGTGCGCAGACCGTGGGCGCAGGTGCAGGCCCTGAGTACAAGAAACGCGGCCTGATGGTAGGGGGTAGAGGAAGTCGAGTAGCTGAGAACGAACTCGGTCGAGTAGGCGAGTTCGTCGAGTAGCTGAAGGTCGACGAAGCGGGGTCCGAGTGTAACCGTTTAAATCATTGATACTTTTTACGTTTTTTAAACGTTCAATCAGCAACAGTTACGTTTATCTGCAATAACTTCATTCAGGGTTTCTTTGAAAGTTGAATAAATGTTTCCGCACTCAGATCTGTGACACACGTACATGCAAACCATGTGAGCAACATAAATGCAAAACATATTGATTTTAAGGTTTTATGAATGCTTATTTCACGCTTACAATCGTCTTTCCCAGCAAACCAAAATATGTATCAAATACGTATATATTGAGAATATTATCGCATTTGAATATAAGACAGAGAAACTAGCACGGTGGAGCCTGAAACAGAGAGAGACGTTGTGTATTCCATAGGAAACACTTACGCGGACTTTGTCCTACGGACTCGTAAGCTTCAGTCTCTACCGTGCAGAAGAAATGAACGGACGTGTTTTGAAATCAAACGACGAAGATGAAAATAAATGTATAATCTGAAATATCTATATATAAAATTGCGTTTCATTTTCTTTATTCCAACAACAGGTTATGGGCCCAGACATAGCCGAATCGCGGTAGTGTAGAAGACTCCAAGTGTTTTTTGTGAGTGTGTCCCGTATTGTGTAAAACTTGTGTTTAGAACTTTTTGTGAAAATGTCGGCCGATATCTCCATGAATCATATGACCAAGTTTGATGGCAAGAATTTTCAAATTTGGAAATTTCAAATCGAGGCAATACTGACTGCAAACGGAATTCATGACATAGTGACGGGTGTGAGTCGAAAGCCAGTGCAAACGGCAACGGTTGCCGAAAAAGACAAATGGGTAAAAGACAATGCGAGAGCAATGTTTGTACTGTCGTCCGCGATGAAAGGTGAACAGCTCGAAAATTTAATTACGTGTAAGACTGCCGAAGAAATGTGGTCTAAACTGAAATCTGTTCATGAACAAAAATCCGAAACAAATAAATTAATCCTAATGCAGCGATTCCACCAATATAGAATGGACACAAGCGATTCCGTCTTGCAGCATATTACAAAAATATTGAATATGGCGCGTGCGCTAGACGATGTAGGAGAGAAGATATCAGAATTGGCAGTTATGGCAAAAATCCTTGGAAGCCTATCATCAAAATACAATGGCTTGGTAACAGCTTGGGATAGTGTTGACCCAGGTAAACAAACACTCGCAAATCTTCAAAAGCGTTTAATCAAGGAGGAGAATCGGATGTCAACAAACGACGAGGAGACCAACGCTTTCGCAGCGACGTCATCGATAAATAGAAGGAATCCTGGATCATCGGTACACAGAGAAGGACAGAGAACATCGGATCGAGGAGGTCAGCGAGGTACATTTGCCTGTTATTACTGTAAGAAAATCGGCCATATTGCGAAACACTGTCGTAAGAGACGTTTCAACCAGAGAGGTAAACAAAGTGAAGACAACCGAGACAGACAAGGTGAAGACAACGACAACAAAAGAAATGCTGCCTTTACAGTCAGTTCAAACGAAAGCAAAGGTGATGTAACCGATGAATATATGTCCCGGGATGTTTCAAATTTGATGGTAAAGAAGGTTACAGATGTATGACTTAACGACAGCGGCGCATCACGCCACCTGACTTTCCGAAGAGAATGGTTCAGTGATTTCTCGCCTTGTAGTGGCGAAGATGTTGTCCTTGGGGATGATGGGTCATGTCGAATAGAAGGAGTTGGCACGATTCCGATAAGAAGGCTTGTAAATGGCCAATGGATTAATGGCAAAATTGAAAATGTTTTATTTGTTCCACAGCTGCGAAAGAATCTATTTTCTGTTGGAGTCTGCACGTCAAAGAAGCTCCAGGTAGTTTTCGAAGGGAATACCGTAAAATTTTTCAGAGAAGCCGACTTGATGGCGCAAGGGTTCAAGCAGGCGAATGAAATCTATCGGATGATGTTCGTAGTAAGATCGAATAATGAAGCAAACGTCTCGACAACAGGGCTACAGTTATGGCATGAGCGACTGGGGCACATCAACAAGAAGACCCTGCAGGAAATGGTTAGCAAAGAGGTGATCAATGGTGTCAAGATCTCCACCAAAGAAGACGCAGCCTGCGAAGCCTGTCAATATGGAAAAATGCACAGGTTACCTTTTACTAAAAAGGACAAGGTAGAGAAAAGATGGAAAATCGGTGAGTTCTTTTACGCCGATGTATGCGGCCCTATGTCAGTCGATTCTCTTGGGGGCGCAAAATACTTCCTCGCTCTCAAAGACAGTGCTTCGGGATATCGGTATGTGTACTTTTTGAGACATAAATCTGACGTGTATGACCGTTTTAAGGAATTCGAACGAGCAATCTTCAATAAGTTCGAGCGGGTCATGAAGGTGCTTCATACTGACAATGGCGGAGAATTCTGCAACAAAGCAATGACGACTTATCTAGCATCGAAGGGTATCCAACTAGAGACTACAGCACCATATACTCCGGAGCAGAATGGGACGTTGGAACGTGAGAATCGCACCATAGTCGAGTGCGCAAGAACTATGCTTCATGGCAAAGACTTGCCGAAATTTCTCTGGGCCGAGGCAATAAATACTGCGGCGTATCTCCTTAATCGTACTTCATCGCGTCGGACGCCGAACTCTACGCCATACGAGATGTGGTCAGGACAGAAGCCATCCTTATCCCATACCAGAGCTTTCGGATCACCAGTATTCATGCACATACAGAAGATGTTCAGGCGGAAGCTAGACGCCAAAGCCAAGAAAGTATTGATGATTGGCTATGAAGGTAATTCCAAGAATTACAGGGTGTACGATCCAGATACGAGGAAGGTCACAGTAACGAGAGATGTGTTCTCTATGGAGAATGATATGCCATGCAAATCGAGCGAGCCCGATGACACACCTGTACTAATAGAAATAACCAATAGTGATAACGAGGAAACATTGATCGAGAACAACCAGGCTGAAGAGATAGATGATTTTGAGGATGCACTTGATCCAAATGATGAGATACATATGCAAGACCAGCCTGATGACACCAAATCGGAAGAAAAGAGCGCAAGCAGAGGTGCCTCGGACACCAGACCACGCCTAAGAAACAGAGAGCAAATCAGAAAGCCTCAAAGATATGAGGTATGCACAGCAGAATGTCGTGAGCCAGGCTCTTACCAAGAAGCAATTACAGGACCTGAGGCAGAAAGATGGCAGCAGGCGATAGATGAAGAGCTGGCCGCGCACAATGTAAATCAGACGTGGACCGTAGTAATGTTACCAGATGCTTGCCAGGTCATCGATTCCAAATGGGTATTCAAAATCCAACATACAAAAGGAGGACGAGAGAAGCGCTATAAAGCCCGACTGTGTGCGAGAGGTTGTCGTCAGCAGTATGGTATCAACTATGAAGAAACCTTCTCACCAGTCGTAAGATACGACTCCTTGCGTGTGATGTTGGCTATGGTTGCCCACGAGGATCTGGAAATAATGCAATTTGATGTAAAAACGGCGTTCCTCTATGGAAAACTGGAAGAGGACATCTATATGAAGATCCCAGAAGGTGTAAGTGCATATGGTGGAAGTGTAAGTGACAAAAGTGCAAGTGGTATGGATCGTATGAGTGAGAGATGCGTTTGTAAACTCAACAAATCATTGTACGGTTTGAAGCAGGCGTCTCGTTGCTGGAACAAGACGTTTTCTTCATTCCTGGTGCGTGTCGGATTGAAGTGTTGTAACTCAGATAATTCTATTTACTCAGGTCATATCAATGATAATATCGTATACCTGTTATTATTCGTCGATGACGGACTAATAATGGCAAAATCTCATGTCGCGCTAAACTCTATGATCAGCCTGTTAAGACAGGAATTTGAAATTACTTGTTTCGAGCCAAGCACTTTCGTCGGGATGCAAATCGAAAGAGACAGAGACCACCGTTCGCTATTCATACATCAATCCGACTATGCACAACGCGTACTGAGTAGATTTAACATGGCAGACTCAAGTGCAGTTAGCACACCTACAGATACTAGCATAGACCTAAGAAACCCAGAAAATAATGCAAGAGAAAAAAAAAATTTTCCTTTCAGAGAACTTGTTGGATCGCTCATGTTCTTAACAAATGTCAGTCGTCCAGATTTAGCGTTTGCAGTCAATTGTGTAAGTCGATATGTAAACAAATATGAGCGAAGCCACTGGGAGGCAGCAAAAAGAATATTAAAATACCTGAAAGGGACCTTAGCGTGCGGGGTAGAATTTTGTGCTGACAAACAGCTAGAACTAGTAGCTTTTTGTGACTCCGACTTTGCAGGAGATATTTGTACGCGAAGATCAACTTCAGGATATCTTTTCCAACTTGCAAATGGGGCTGTCTCCTGGTGTTCACGAAGACAAAGAGGTGTGGCCCTAAGTACAACTGAAGCCGAATATGTTGCGGCGAGTAACGCAACGCGAGAGGCAATTTGGTTAAGAAGACTCATGAGTGAAATTGGTTATCCATGTGTCAAGGCAACAACATTGCATGTAGACAACCAAAGCGCGGTGCGCTTAGTAAAAAACCCCGAGTTCCACAAGAGAACGAAACACATTGATATCCAATATCACTTCATCAGAGAGAAATATGAAGAGTCTGAAATTAACGTTGTATATATTCCAAGCGAATTACAGCGTGCCGACATGTTCACAAAACCCTTAGCTCGTGACCGTTTTCAGAGATTATGCGAAAGCCTAGGGCTGAAAACTCTTAAAGGTAAAGTCTAATAAAACCTGGGTGTAGATATAAGAAATATCTCTCTATATTATAAAGATATATCGCCGCCGCCGCCGCCGCCGAGTCAGACTTTTTGATCCACGGCCTCCTCGACCCCGCTCGGCTCCCCCCCCCCCCCCTCTTGCCCTGGGCCTCCTCGACCCCGCTCGGCTCTTTTCGCCCCCCCCCCCCCCCCCCCTCTTTCCCTGGGCTTCCTCGATCGCCCTCAAATCCCCCCTCCCTCGCCCGCGGCCTTCTCGACCCCGCTCGGCTCATTTCCCTCCCCTCCCCCTTACCCATTCCCTTCTTTGCCGTTTCCCGCCGTTTCTCCCGCCGGTTTTCCTGCCGTTTCTCTCTTGCCATGGTTTCCCACAGATTTTCCGGGGATTCTCCCGAGCTAACGGATCCGCGGATTTCCAATGGGTTTCCAGGTGATTTCCCAGGATTTACGCATCCCATAGAATTCTCATGAATTCCTTATAATTTTCGCGGTTTACCCAAAATCGTCCGTGCCAGTGCCACAGAAGAGTACGGTTAATACGATGTTCACGCGATACACCTTTTTTTCACGCCGATAATCACCATCATAAATGTATATTTATAAATTTGTAATCTCATACAAACATAAAATATGAAGAATACATATTATACCGTGAATATTCGTGGATGAGCGACATGCCCAGGATTCTGATTTTCTTTTTAGCGGTGACAATGGTGATAAACGTCGTTTAGGCCAATCATGAAGCCGCTTTACATGGGAAATCTCTGTTATCGCGCATGATACAAAATCAGAATAAGGCCACGGAACCAAAGATACCCAGACAGGTACCTCTTATCATATGCGTACCTGTTCGGGCATCCTCGGTTCCAGGCATGTCGCTCATCCACGCAAACTCACTGTATGTTTTTTTCGACATTTGGAGATTTGATATATCTGAAAAAATATATTGGGTAATCTTGGGGATCCCGAGAACATTTTTTGATACACGTAGGACATGAAAAGAATATGAATTGAGAATTCGGAATCGGGCCTTGATGTTAAGGGAACGAACCTGTTCCAATGGGAGCGACGGGAGACGAACCTATTTTCAAATTGACAGTTTGCGGAAAACAATAGATAGAGGAACAACGCAAGCCAACTGTTCGATGAAACTTGAGATTTTGAGTTTTGACAGATTTGAAGGGATATCGAAAAATAGATCTGATTATCTGATCCTGAATCCTGAATCCTGAAGAGATTCCGTGGATCGGATATCACGTGAAATAGTCAAGGTGAGAGTAGAATAAACATATTATTTACTGCGGTTGATTTATTTTTTCGTTGCGTATTTACTTTATGAAGTGTAGGTATTCAACTGCGGATAATAATTAAGGAGATCGTTAATTGAAAACTTAGTTAAGGAGATAGTTAATCGAAATGAATCATAACCGGGCTATTACAGTACGCATAGTTGGAGACGGTAATTGTTTATTTAGATGTTTTTCGTATTTTTTATATAATGATCAAGAAAAGTATCAAAAGATAAGGTTGCAAATTGTTTCTAATGTAGTACACAACTGGTCAGTGTATAAATCATTTATTGTGGGCGATGAATCATACAATTCGGAAATTTTAGATAAATACACATACAATCGCATATGTCTAGAACAGGAGTTTTCGGGGGGGAAGTAGAAATAGAGTCGTTCGTCACGATTTATAATATACACGTATCGGTATATATAAATCATTTTGAGGATCCAAGAAAATATGGGGATGAAATGAATATAAATAAATTAATTCTTTTATTATCTGGCTGTTTAGACAAAGGTCACTATGACATTATAAATTCACAGAATTCAAGTTTAACAGGTAGAGATAGAATTAATCGCCTACACTACTATCGTAACAAGGAACGAATGAATGAAAAACGACGGGTAGAAAATCTTTCCGAGAATAGATTGAATGAAAAAAGGTTAAGGGATACTATTCGAGGTATGGGCGAAGAGCGAATAGAGAAAAAGCGAAAGAAAGATTTAGTTGAGACAATGGATGAAAAGCGTCTGGATAGAAAACGAAAGAAAGATTTAGTTACGGCAATGAATGAAAAACGTTTCGATCAAAAGCGGAAAAAAGATTTAGTTAAGACAATGAATGAAAAGCGTTTGGATCAAAAGCGGAAGAAAGATTTAGTTGAGACAATGAATGCAAAACGTTTGGATCAAAAGCGGAATAAAGATTTAGTTAAGACAATGAATGAAAAGCGTTTAGATCAAAAACGGAAGAAAGATTTAGTTGAAACAATGAATGAGGAACGTTTGGATCAAAAGCGGAATAAAGATTTAGTTAAGACAATGAATGAAAAGCGTTTGGATCAAAAGCGGAAGAAAGATTTGGTTGAGACAATGAATGAAAAACGTTTGGATCAAAAGCGGAATAAAGATTTAGTTAAGACAATGAATGAAAAGCGTTTAGATCAAAAGCGGAAGAAAGATTTAGTTGAAACAATGAATGAGAAACGTTCGGATCAAAAGCGGAATAAAGATTTAGTTAAGACAATGAATGAAAAGCGTTTGGATCAAAAGCGGAAGAAAGATTTGGTTGAGACAATGAATGAAAAACGTTTGGATCAAAAGCGGAATAAAGATTTAGTCAAGACAATGAATGAAAAGCGTTTAGATCAAAAGCGGAATGAAGATTTAGTCAAGACAATGAATGAAAAGCGTTTAGATCAAAAACGGAAGAAAGATTTAGTTGCAGCAATGAACGAAAAGCGTATAGAAAAGAAAAGAAACAAAGATAAAGTGACAAATATGGCGGAATATAGATTAAATAAGAAAAGAATAACCCAGCAGGCTGCAAAATTAAATAATCAAATAGAAGCATTACCTCGAGAAAATTGGTATCTTGATTTCGGGGATTTAAATTATACGTGCCCACATTGTTCAGCACTATTTTGGTCAGTAGAATTTTCAAAAAAAAGTTGCTGTCATTATGGGAAAATAAAACTTCCTCCGATGAGTGATTACGACGGAATATTAAAAAATTTAGTGTTAAATGACAAAAAATTTAGGGACCTAATTAGATATTATAATAATCGTTTTTCATTCGCAAGTTTCAGTGTAAATGTGCTGAGCGAGTCAAAGAAAGGTGTTTATAATTTGAAAATACAAGGTCAGGTGTGTCACACAATACCGAGCAGTATCATTTCGGCGAATGATGAAATTCCAAATTTTGGACAAATTTATATATATGACGATTATGAAGCAACACAAAAACGCCTAAAGGAGGATAATAATTTAGTACAAAGTCACATTGAGCATATACAAAATTTGTTGAATAATAATAACCCGTATGCCACAAAATATAAATATTTGTATCAACTCAGTCAAGACGAATCATTACCAGAATATTATTTATATTTTGTCCGTGATATAAATTTAGATAAAAATAAGTACAATACTCCTACAACTGCGAAATGTGCTGCCTTAATAATATCCAAAGATTGTCAGATACCATCATCGTTTGATATGTGTGTTTATCCAAAAGATCTTCCACCTGGTGTAAATAGTTATACATCTTTGAACAAATTATCATTTCATATCGACCCTATGGTTTTCCCGTTGATGTTCCCATGTGGTGATTTAGGTTGGAGCTCAATATTCACACAAAATCCAGATGTTCGAAAACGATTAACAGCACTTCAATATTACTCATATCGTTTAGCGTACAGACCGAAAAGTAAATTTAATCCCGTTCTGTATTGTGGAAGGTTGACACAACAATATATAATTCAAGCTTATATAATAATCGAAAATAATAGATTGAATTACATCAGGTACAACCGAAAACAGTTACGAATCGAGTGTTATCAGGGATTAGTGGACCACGTTGCCGGAAGTGCTATGAATAGATCAGGTAATTTCGAAATTAAAGAAAGGTTAGGAAATATGTTTGTATTACCATCTTCGTATTGTAACGTTTTAAGATAAACGTTGAGTTAATAAGTTATTATGTAGGTTCTCCAAGAGAAATAAAGTGAATCGTAGAGGAATTATATATGTTTTGCAATGAGATTATGTATTCAGAAAATACAGGTCTGCTTCAGTAGTGAGCTAAAGACAGACTGATTTGTTTTACAATAATCGTTGTTGACGCAGCAACCGAGTTTCTTATATTTTAAAGGATGTCATTTATCATATAGGCTACTAGATGGTGTTTTATAAATTGAATAGAATATGGGTGATTTTACCCAATGTAACACTACCCCCCCCCTTAGTAAAAGAGTCGTCCCGACTCTCGAGGTGAGTATCAAAGTGTTCTATTTGGGAGAATTGGAGCTGTGGCTCAAGAAGTTAAAAGTTTCCCCAAATACTATCCGGCATTCGCCCTCTGCCTCAAGGTAAACCACAGAAAACCTTGAGGAGATAGTGAATCTAATCAAACCAAAAGTGTATAATGTGATAAGTGTGGAATATTCTTCGGGTCTTAAATGGAGGATCAGGAACCAGGAACCAGGAACCAGGAACCAGAAGGATGATCCGGAACAAGAGGAAGAATTGCTTAGTTACTGCGTAGAGAGTCCTGCATATTGGAAGTGGTTGGAGGAGTAAAGGACCAGGATAGAAAGACTCAAGGATTTCCAAGAAGTCCAAATCCATACCTCTTCGAAATAAATCAAAAACGACCTAGACAGGAGGACAAATATTATTCTCTCGAAATATTAGGTCATAAATTAGAGTTCTTCAAAACTCTTTCAGATTCTAAATTTCTTTTAAAGTCTTTTTGAATTATAATAATAAATTAATCCTTTTGGATATAAACTGAATAGTTTTTGAAATGAATAAATTAAATTATTATATTGAATAAATATGAAGAATATAAATTGGAGCAGCCTTATCTGGGAGGAAGTAGGGAAACCGGATTATTAGGTCGGGATGGGATGGGTCAGGCTTCCTTCGTGTCGTCTCAGAATTATTTTCATCATTTTAATAGAGAATCCTACTATCAGAATAGCGGGAGCTGAAAAACTTGGGTTATTATTTGTTAACTAAAACATAACCTATATTTAAAGTTTTCCGCTCGGATCCCTTTTATCTATACTCCATTATAAATTGATTATACTTAAACGACGCCTATCGTGATTTTTGTGTATTATATTTCGACGCGATTCGACATTGAGTAAAAGCGGGTCAATCAAACGACTTTTATCGAATATTTTAATAAAATTATCTCTAGACCAATGAGAAAATTGTTTAAACGGATGAAGAAAACAATCGCTATGAAGGGGAAGCATAAAGATAGCGTCATTCGTAAACATGGACCCTACCGAGCAAGACGAGAATATTCGTAGAGCGATATTAATTTCTCAATTAAATTGGGACGTAATTGAAGGTATGGACCCTGAACAAGCCCAAGAGTGGTTCGAGCGCGAATGGGAAAGGGTGAAGTGCGCTACTGGGAACGGGGTGGCGTTGAGAGATGAAATCTCGATTGCTTGCAGGGCCTGTTATACCTACCAGTAAGTTTTTTTTTTTTTTTTTTTTTTATGTGTTCAACGACTCCAATTATTGATGAATTTTATTCTATGTATTTAGAATTTCGGAGAGAGACATATTTGGACCCATACCGCTCCACCGATTTTATGTCGGCGTCTTGAACACTTATGGAAGACATTCTTCCTGCTGCTTGTGTCGACGACCATTAATATTCGAATCAGAAAAGGAGAATTGTGAAAAATGCTCCGGCTTGAAAATTTTTATCAAGCATGTAGTAGAAAAACGCGTTCTCAATAACTTTTGAAAAATTTCTGTTCCTCGTTTCGTTTCGTTAAATTGTTGTTGAAATAAATAAAATTTTTTTTTATTTCTTTATGTCGAGTTTATTTTATTAAACGTTATTGTAGGATACGTTCCGTCTACCATTTCTAATAATTGATATGATCGATTCGATCTAAATTGTTTTGCGCTCAATGAAGCCATCTTTAATTCAACCGAGTCGTTCCGAGTTTATCCGAATTGTTCCGAACTATCTTGAGTCGTTCTGAGCTCCCTCTGAGTCTAAACTAAAAATCGTAAGGTTTCATAACCTCACAAAAATTCATATATACGTCGTCTGCGGAAGCTTCGGCGTCTAAGATCAAGACTGGTGCTGGAAGAGTCGCAAATTTCTTTCTAACCAACCAATCTTCGTGAACCTCGTGAAGAACTTTCAAATAATCTAAGGGAATACCGTCTTCCTCGGAACGAGCGCGTGAATTTACTCGTGAAAACGACTCTTCTGGGGATAACCTCAAATAAACGATGAGATCTACTTCGTATGCCGGAGACTCGTTAGTTAAAACCCTAACATTTTCCATTAATAAATGAGCTTCGAGATTCTCGAAATCTCCCATCCTCCGACGTGTCTCTACAAAGCAATTACAACTATAAATGGACCTCTCCATTATTTTATTAGGTAACGCGGTTTTAATCAAATGTCTATTCCTCATTGTCATCGCAGCATGGTGTTGAAAATGATATGCATATTTACTAGGATCTTTATACATCATCTCCAGGAGATTCTCGCCAGCGACATTACGATATTCATCTAAGGGTTCAAGTAAAGTGAGGATATTCTTATCATTTAAAAATCTTTTAGTGAAAGTCGTTTTACCACATCCGATATTCCCTTCTATGATTATCGTTAAAGGTCTATAATTTCTTCGTTTAATCCCGTAAGGCAGTTCCTCGGACCACCTGGAAGAATCCAATGAAAAGGTTTGATCATCCTTTTGGAGAGAGAAGTCATTATCTATAGGTTGGCTTTTATCTAGATTCAAAGAACGAAGGTTTTTGATTTTATTATCATGGGTAAGTCCATTTGATTCATAAGGGGCCAGGCGATCCAAGTGAACCACCTTAGGGCTAGTGCGTGTAGAGCGTTGGATGCGATAAACCACGCTATTTATTTTATCAATTATTGTGTAAGGGCCCTCCCAATTTGATTGTAATTTCGGACATCGTCCTTTTTCCCTTCTGGGTTGAAAGAGCCAGACTAAATCTCCTGTATCAAATGCAAGATCCCTAGCTCTGATATCATAATGGGCCTTTGTCCTATCTGAAATAACTTGTATCCTTCCCCGTGCGAAATTATGTATTTGTTCCAATCTGTCCCTTAGAGTAGAAACGAAATCGGTTTGAAGAGGATCTGGCGATGGAATAGGTCCCTTATCTAAATCTGAAGGTAAACGAAGATCTCTTCCCATAAGCATAGAAACTGGAGACTGTTTCGTCGTCTCGTGTACAGCTGATCTATAAGAAAGAAGAAATAGAGGAATCCACTCGTCCCAATCTCGTTGACTTTTGTCTACGAAAGAAGCTAAATAACTCAAAAGGGTTCTGTTCAAACGTTCTACCATTCCATCAGATTGAGAATAAAGGGGGGTTGTATGAGTCTTTCTTATTCCTAGAACCTTAGATATTTCCGTCATTAAAATTGACTCAAAGTTTCGACCCTGATCCGTATGCAATTCAAGGGGAGCCCCATATCTACAAACAAAGTCTCTTACAAATGTTTCGGCAACAGTCTTTGCCTCCTGATTAGGTATGGGAATGACCTCGGGCCATTTAGTAAAATAATCAGCAATAACTAGGGCATATTTATTTCCAGATCTAGAAAGAGGCAACGGCCCAAGGACATCCATAGCCACTCTCTCGAAGGGTGCTCCGACGTTGTATATTTGTAGGGGACTTCGACCCTTGTTGCGTGGACCCTTTTTCGCTATGCAGACCTTACATAACCTACACCAATCATCCACGTCCATCCTACTACGAGCCCAGAAGAATCGTTCTCTAATCCGATTTAAGGTTTTATTAGAAGCGAAATGACCCCCCGAAGGAGTATCATGATACTGTTTGAGGATTTCTTCCGTCCTGCTCTTTGGTACTAGTAATTGCCATCTGATTTCTTTCATATCTGGAGATTCCCATTTTCGATACAATATCCCATTCATCAAAAAGAGGGAATCCCATTGAGTCCAATAAATTTTTAATTCTTGACTCTTAGCAGAAACATCTTGCCACTCAGGGCGTAATCCAGACTCTTTCCAAGTCTTTACTTGTAACAGAACCTCATCCTCTTGTTGAGCCTTTTTCCATGGCTCCAAATTTCCTTCAAAAGTAATCGAACGGATCTTAAAGGGTTCATCTAGTTGTTTGTCTAACCTGGTGCATTGTTTACATTCTATTGATCCTTCGCAGGGTCTTCTGGATAAAGCATCTGCGTTTCCATGAAGTAATCCTGCACGGTGTTGGATGTCAAAGTCATATTGGCCCAGTCTTTCTATCCACCTAGCTACCTGTCCTTCTGGAGATTTGAAGGAAAGCAACCATTTGAGAGAAGCATGATCTGTCCTATTCAAAAACTTTCTCCCGTATAAATAATGATGGAAATGTGTTACTGTTTTTACCACAGCAAGAAGTTCCCTACGAGTAACGCAGTAGTTCCTTTCTGTTTTACTAAGAACACGACTGAAATAGCTAACTACCCTTTCGTTCCCATCCTGGATCTGAGACAATACTCCACCTATTCCCGAGAGAGAAGCGTCTGAATCCAGAATGAAAGGATGTTCTACTTGGGGATAAGCGAGAATAGGAGAAGATGTTAAGTAATTTTTTAATTGGATAAAAGCATCCTCGCATTCCTGAGACCATTCGAATTGAACCTTACTGCCTGTTAGATGATGGAGAGGCCTAGCTATAGTGGCGAACCCTTTAACGAAACGACGATAATAAGTGCAGAGCCCTATAAAACTTTGAATTCCTTCTTTATCTACAGGACGGGGCCAATCTGACACTTTCTCTATTTTCGCAGGATCCGTCTTCACCCCTTCTGCAGAGACTATATGTCCAAGGAAGTGAACCTCGCGCTGTAACAGATGACACTTCTTTGGACTCATTTTGAGTCCAGCTTGTTGTAGGCGAGAGAAGACTTCTTTAAGGTTTTCAAGTTGTTCGTCGAACGTCTCTCCATAAACGATTATGTCGTCCAAATACACCAGGCACTTCTTTTCAGTTATTCCTCGTAGAATGGTTTCCATTGTTCTTTCAAAAGTCGCAGGGGCGTTACATAACCCAAAAGGCATAACCTTAAAATGCCATAATCCTCCTAAACCAGTTACAAAAGCGGTCTTTTCTTTATCTCTTTCGTCCATTTCTACTTGCCAATACCCGCTCTGTAGGTCAATAGTGCTGAACCATTCTGCTCCAGCTATCAAATCGAGAGTTTCTTCAATTCTCGGCAAGGGGTACGAATCTTTTTTGGTTATGTCGTTTAGCCTCCTGTAGTCGATGCAAAATCTTTTGGTACCATCCTTTTTAGAAACCAGTACGATAGGTGAAGCCCAAGGAATTGAAGATGGTTCTATTACGTTGATGGCGAGCATCTCATCTACCATCTTCTCTACCTCTTTTCGACCGTTTAATGGCAGTCTTCTAGCTGCTTGTTTAATCGGAGCATTATCCCCTACATCTATGGTATGAGTTGTTAAGGTGCTTCTCCCTTTATCGTTACTATTTTTAGCAAAAGTATCCTGATACTCCTCAATCAAAGTTTCAAATTTTTCCTTTTGAATGGAATCTAAGCACGAAGAAGATCTTTCTAAAAGATTCTGCAAGTGTGTAGGAAATGAATCTACTACGTCACTAGAAAGGTCAATTATCTGAACCTGAGGAAATTGAGAAACCTTTTTTCTGTTAGTTAGAAGAGTTATCTCGTGTCGACCCGATGTTAATAAATTCCCTTCAGTTGAAATTACACAATTATGCGCGGAAAGAAAGTCAATCCCTAAGATCCCTTCATCCTCGATATCTGCTACATAGACTTTATGTGAAGAATCGATACACCCTATCACATTGATTTGTACTAATACTTCTTTTAAAACTGGAGTTATTTCACCTGTAGCAGTACGTAAAGAGGTAAATGGTTGAATAGGGTCAATAGATTTTAAGAGATCCGAACGGACCACTGTAACTTCTGCCCCAGTGTCTATGACCCAGAGGCAGTTAATTCCGTTGACAGTCCCACGCGCATATAAGCCTGTTTGTCTTAGACTTCTTAAAAGGAAATGAGTTAAAATAGGGCTTTCGTTGGGTCGAGCACTTGATGACTTTCGCCCTTCTAAATCATCAACAATTAGTTTTTTTGGTTAGAAGTACCTTGTTGAGTTTTTGAGGATTTTGGAGAATTATTAGTTTTATTTTCGTTATCTTTCCTCCAAGAGGTTTGACTATTTTGAATATTACCGTCTTTAGATTGAATTAATTTTTCTAGAGAAAAGCAACGATTCGCGTCATGCCCGATTTTCTTGCAATATTTGCATATTAGCGGGGGTCTGTCTCCGTAATTCTGTCCCCTATTATTATTATTATTTCTGTTATAATTATTATAATTATTCCTATTATTATTATTATTTCTACTATTATTATTATTATTTGTCTGCTGCCTGGGAGTAGTTTTCTGGGTAACGGAAGTTTTAGTTGGGTCAGTGGAAGGTGTTTCTGTCTTGTAGCATTCGAGTCTCCTAGCTATAATATGTATAATATATTGTAACATTCGAGTCTCCTAGCTATAATATGTATAATATATGTACACCTAAGAGTAGTTAGCCGAGAGAGATGGGTATGAGGGAGAGATGGCGCTAATCCAGTAATATGTCCAGAATATAGCCAATCCAAGACCGCAACAGGTTGTCACCTCTAATTTCAAGCTAACCCATCTAGAAGTATTAGCCTCTGTGCTAATATTTCAGATCGTCAACGTCGCGAGCTCTGCTCGCTCTCTCTCCCGGTTGCCTTCGATCTGAGCGGATCGTCTGGATTCCGCCGGCTGATGCCTTGTGAGGTTCTGCACCAACATCTAGCCTCGTGGAAACCATCCTGGCTTCCACATAATAAAAGCGACAGGCTGTGGGCCATCCGTATCAAATTTGATTAATCAAAACCAACTGGGAGATTGAGCCAACGTGGGAAGATGGGCGAGGATTGATCGACAACTTAGTACTCCTACGTCAAATCAGGAACGTATCCGAATACATCACGCCTATCTCTCTCTCACTAGGGTTTTAGGTCATAATGTATCTCTTGCACTTTTTCTTTCTTGTTTAACTAAACATAGCTTCCTATGGTCAACTCTTTACTATATCATAGTTTGCATAGTCGCTTCTAAACAATCTTCATTACTAGCTTTATGGGTATACGCGCATTCTTAGAAGGTCTATTGCCAGTAATTAGTATTAAGTAACCTTTTCTATGCACGTACTTTAGCATAATCTTTTTTAGCCTCATCTCATTTCCATCTCATTCACGCATCTTATTTTAAGCTTCTGTCCATATGTATGTATATTGGTCTATTTTCACGATTTCGATGATATTTCTAATTTGTGGATTATACTCGTGCTGAATTTATATAATCTGGATGTCGCCTCATTGTTGGACTTATACGAGCTCACTTACTACTTCTCGCTCTGCTTAACATTGTTAACTCAACTAATTCTTTGCCAGCGAGGCGCATCTAAAATGAATAAATAATCTTGTTATCAGTCAATATCCATAATTTCGCATTGAGTATAATTATTTCTGTCGCCCATCATTACCGCACCTTTGAAATTACTATCAGGATCCTCTTTAATCTCCATGATTTAATTAGCTTAATTAGTTGGCTGAATTTCTCAAAGAAACACGTAGCGCAATTTCCAGTAGAAACAATAAATTCGTTACAGTCTCGATTTGACGAACTTTCCCTACCCCCAAATGATGCTTTGTTAAGGCCTCGATTTCCATCCCTTTAGTTACGGCTTCATGGACCGAAGAAGGTCCTGTTAAGCTCAGAGTATGTCTTAGGTCTGGATCCGTTAAGGCGTTAATAAATTTGTCGCAAGCTAACATGTCCCTAGTGGACTCATCACAATTTGGCAAAGCTATTCTCGCTAGTCTTTCTCTTTCTACACCGAGCGAAGGAAGACCTTCTTCTTTGCCTTGTTTCCTAAGTCCCAATTGAGTTGAAGATAATTTAGAAATCAGTTGATTACCGAATCTTAGACGTAAGGCTCCGCTGGGTTTATCGTAATTTTCAATATCGGAATCAGCAAGAGTCGATAGGACGGCTAAGGCAGGGCCTCTCAAACTTCCGGCTAGTTGCCCGGCTTTAGTAATTGAAGACCACGAATTAACTTTAGCTATTATTTGGAATTGTCTTTCGTAATCTGCCCACGGTATTGTCCCGTCAAAGAAGTTCACTTTTAGGTTAGACGATTTGGATACAGTCTCGTTATTTATGACAGTCGTGTTGTTTAATTGTTTGTCGCGACTACTCCCGGCGCAAGACAAATTAAGAGGCACAGTGTTATTAATAATTCTATTTTCTACTGTATTATCGCCAGCCATGTGGTCAGCATGGTGTACATTACTTGCGTCCCGAATTGATCGCTCAATTCGGTCGCTTTGAGGAATGGTACGAGTGTGCGGCGTGAAAGTCGCCGCTCCACCCGTACGTGGTCTACGAATAGTTGGGGAGGGTTCTTCCTCCCCATAGTTATGTACAGACCGAATGACAGTTGGCTCAACGACTTCCTCGATCCTCATCGGGGAACGTCTGGGTGTCGAGGTCTGCGAGATCATCTCCTGAGGTTCCAGGCGTCTCACGAGAAGGGAGAGGGTAGCTTGTTGGGCTGCCAAATTTGCCTCTCTTTCTTCCCTCAGACGAAGAGTCTCGCGTTCCTCTCGTTCCCGTTGAGCCATCAGATTTGCCTCACGTTCTTCACGAAGACGAGTCGTCTCCCGCTCTTCGCGTTCGCGCTGAGCTGTCAAATTTGCCTCACGTTCTGCTCGGCGCTCTTCCCTTTCTTCGCGTCGAAGTTGGGCTTCTCGCTCTTCTCTTTCTTTTTGAGCCGCGATATTGGCCTCTCGTTCTTCTCTTTTAGCGATCAAATTGGCTTCTTGTTGTGCTGCCTGAGCAGCTAGACTTGCCTGTTGTTGGGCGGCCAGAGCTTGAAATAGTCGCTCCATCATGTCGACTTGAGGTGGTATTTGCTGGTTTCCAGCGGGTTTGTCAGTAGAAGCAGTAGCTCGTCGACGAGACATTTCGTTTTTCGTTTATAGTAGATTCCACAAAATATTCACTCTATCGGTCTCGGAAAAATCCCGATTCTGACACCAATGTAACGTTTTAAGATAAACGTTGAGTTAAGGGGACCAGTACAGCTTGGTTTAAGATATTTTAAGTACTCCAGAATGACTTTATTTGTTAACCAAAGTTTATTTTACATCAAAAAAAATGTTTCTTAAAAAAACTGTGTCGTAAGGTTTTAGTCACACCGTTGATCTCATTCATCGTCTCGACGTCTCACTTTCTTCAGACAGCGGTCCTTCATCTTATGAATGCGGGGATCTGAAAAGAAAAAAACATGTGAAAACTTACAGTCAATTATCCAAAATTTCAAAAATTTGAGCCACTGATTTGCAAATAACTTGGCCAAAAAAAAAACATTCAAAAATTCCCTCATTCATAACATGAGGATTCATTTTCTGAAGAAAATGAGCCATTAAAGACCCAGATCGGACCATCGGTGCTCCAAAAACCTTACGACACAGCGCCAAAAACATAGTTATGAGATAAACGAGTTGAAAGTTTTTGCAGAAAAATTGGTATATACTCCTCCGGAGGCTCATACATCAAAAAGTTTGTTGTACCAAAGTTGAATGAAATTTTTTTTTTTTTAATTTTCAATTTTCAAAAAGAATTTTTTTTTTTTATTGGAAATTTAATTTTTCCTTTTTCTTTTCTGCAAACTATTTTCTCAGAACTTTTTTTTCCCATGTATTTTTTTGTTCCATACATGCTTCTTTCTCTTACTCACTTCTTTAAAAAGCTGCAGCAGCATATGAGGGCCCTGCTGCATCCTCCGCAGACTCATTGCATTGCCCAATACAACGCATCGCTAGTATGGATTGCCTATTGATTTCATACGCGCTTCGTGTATCATCAATCATAGGGCTACTTTTGAAGGTTTTTAGCTAGACACAATTTTCACAAGAGATACCGTATGTTCCACCCAGTCCTCTCAAGCTAACTTCAGTCATAACTATCGACCCACCACATGTCTTGCAAGATAAATGCTCCCGCAGAGCACGGAATAGTGTTTCACGTGAAACAGCCTATAGCCAGCAGAATCGCTAGCCTCGTAGTCGCCACTGATTTTTCTATCCGAAGCTGTTGAAACATGAGTGCTCTGTCCATCAGTCGCTGTTTGCTTCTGCGGAAATGTTTTCGCCCTCTTCTTTGACCGGCCAATGCATCCTTTTGTGCCAACACCAGAACTCCTCTCTCTTCTTTTCATATTGAATATATTGGATATATTTTATATATTTCCTTTCTGTTCTATCAAAAAATCTGCGAACAAAAAGCAAAAAAACTTCGACCGCACACACAGTTCGGCAGAAGCTTAGTGTAGATATTACTATTTTGATTGAATACTTACTTTTAGGTTATAGTTTTCGAAGCACTAAGTCACAACACCCGTACAACGATTACGCGCTGTAGATATTAGGTGAATTTATAATTATTTAGTACTGAAAAGTACTGTTTTTATTTATTTATTTCAATTCTGAAACACTGGAAATCGAGCAGACGCTCACGTAACCTCGAAAAGTATTGCACAAGTAATGGCGATCATACACCATGTGATCAATATCGAAATCAAGCGCCAGCGCCACTTGCGCCAAATCGCGATAGCCAAATAACGAACTTTTGACCGTAACTTCTAAACCGTGACGATTTCGTCAAACTCGATTTTTTCACAAACGTAGAAGATCTTTAGGTAACATAAACTGCAAAAAACGAAAAACCAATTTTTTCGAAAATTCAAGCTGTACTGGTCCCCTTAATAAGTTATTATGTAGGTTCTCCAAGAGAAATAAAGTGAATCGTAGAGGAATTATATATGTTTTGCAATGAGATTATGTATTCAGAAAATACAGGTCTGCTTCAGTAGTGAGCTAAAGACAGACTGATTTGTTTTACAATAATCGTTGTTGACGCAGCAACCGAGTTTCTTATATTTTAAAGGATGTCATTTATCATATAGGCTACTAGATGGTGTTTTATAAATTGAATAGAATATGGGTGATTTTACCCAATGTAACAATATATATGCATATGTGTATATAATTCGAAGCACTTATTAGGTGTTTAAGGCGAAACTTTTTTTTATGTCACGTAGGCGGTTGAGCGGGATTGCGCAGATTATGGGCTCACAGAAGGTGATGGATGCTGGGGTTTTGGGACCACTGGTTGGGACTGGTGATAGTGGGTTAGGGTACTCACGGGGGGAGGGGAAGATGATGTTGACGAGGATGATGACGACGATGAGGAGGACTCCGGATCGTCGGATGAGAGGTTGATGGTTGACGGAATCGAGGATGTAGAGGAGGCGGATGATGAGGATTCTTCGGAAGCTGGAGGGATTTCGGGTGACGCGTTGATCGGGAGTACCGAGGATTCGGATGAGCCCCGGGATAGTTTGGCCGTGCATCCCCCAAGCCTCATGGCTTCATAGACTTTGGAGTTCCACCCTTGTCTTGGCACAAACTCGTTTATGTTTCCCGAATCTAATTCCGCAATGGTCGAACGAATTCGGATGTGCCTTCTTGGCACGAAAGGTGGACGATCGTAAATTATGAGCCTCCACGCGATAGGTACTTCGTGTATCTCTCCATCCGTCATCGTAGTTCGGTGCACCTGCACCCGTCGCGACGGCTGGCTAGCCCTTCCAGAGGCGAAATACCCCTCTTGCTTGACCCAAGGTCTCGGGGTCAGTACCCTACCGGTCCAGTCATCCACGTCATCCACGGTACACTCTTGGAGGACCTCATCGCGGTCGGTTTGTAGGGACACGCGTCGCGTGCCCGGATAATCGGCCTGGGACTCGCAGTGCATTCGAAATGCGTTTAAGTCCATGGTCAGTGGAGTTGTGACTCCACTGCTGCATTTCTCCGTCGTTCAAATTCACGGAATGAAGGGGATTCGATGAAGAAAGGGCAAAAAAATAGAAGAGAGGGTTTTCTCCTTGGCTGAACCTTGTCGTATTTACGTCGTTTAGCGTATTTCGTCGGTTATACACATATATATATTTATTGTTTTTCTGTTTCTTTGTATTGTAACTTTTGGCGAGTTTCTCAGGCTCAAAGCTATAGAGAAACCCGCAAGTTATTGTGAGTTCTTTACCTAAATTGAAGTGAATTTAATAAAAATAATTAGGGCTTTTTCTTGAGGTTGAAAGGTAGGGAAAAGGATGGGACTTACCACCAAAAGCCACCTATCTAACCTTTTGACTCTATTCTAACTGGGACTCGGGTAGGTTTCCCCGCCAGAGCCTCGGTACGTCGACTCGGAAGTTAATCAAAGCCGACGACCATTCTAAAGATCAGAACCAGGAAGTTAATCCGGGTCTGATCTGCTAACTATATTTCTAAATCTCTACGGAACCGGGAATCTCTCGACTCCGAGACCGTGCGCCAGACTCGTGATCGTATGCCTTGGCCCTCGGACACGCTAACTTAATAGAATGCCGTGCGCTCTTTGCATTTATCAGAGCCTGTTCCCTGCTGGCTTTTTATAGGAGTTAAATAGCTGGGAATCGGGGCTGAAACAATCAATAAAGTCCAACGTTCAAAATAAAGAAAAATAAAGAAGCATAATTTAATCTACTCTGATCAGTACAAAAATAATCTTATTCTAGTTTTCCCTATTATCTTATGATCTGTGCTGTAACGCTCGTGCGTGTCTTGGTTTTGATTCGATCGTGACAATTTTATATTTGTAAATAAAGCTAGGCGCTTATTTCTTATCCTTCGGAATTTATATCTTGAAACATCTATTCTCTCCTATCCCATCGATTAAATTTAGAATTATCAGTGATGCTATATCTTCTGTAATTTGATGCTAATACAATGAAGTTATTTCCGACAATTAAATCAAGGCGAAATAATGTAGGCAAGTGATTTTATATTAAACAAAGATTGAGTTGTCGAGGCGCTATGCCTTTCGACACTCCGAAACATGAAATGAGTCGCTGTGACGCTTTGTCTACGAACGCTGCCGATGCCTGCTGAGCGCGTTCCTTATATAGTTGAAATCCCCACTCCTTTGGCTTCGCAACGTCGTGCTCGACTGCAGAGGATTAGTATAATCCTCTGGCCTTTTGTTCGATCTATTTCAGCTGATATATTTGGAATATATCGCTGAATATGTTACATTGCCCCCTTTCATCAAGTGAACTTCTGCATCCACATTTTTTTTTTCGTTGCTGTTGTCGAGAAGCTTCGCTTGATGAACCTCAGTTACTGTTTGTTCCTTCAGTAGGCCGGTCGATGCCTCTGGACTTTCGTGTTTTCGGTGTTTAGTGTTTTACCTTGTTTTTCGTCATCTTCTTTAAAGTTTCTTTAAGGGGGTATATACACCTTTAAATGGGTTGAATTTCTGAAAAACAATTTTCCTTTTTTTTTTCAACTTGAAGACTCTGATAAAATTTAAAAAAATCATCATGTTTGGGGAGGGTTGGACCTTCATTATCCATATCTTACATCATGTATTACTTCCAGTCTAATAGTGGCTGCGCTGAAGACAGGAAAATACAAAATCACTCGGTTGCCGTAAAGAATCAGACCTAGCGTTGGACCGATCTTAGAATTTTTGGTTCCCAATTGTTCATAAGACATGCCTCTATCAGATGAACATAGAACTTTTTGATCAACCCATTTTTAGTTGAAATATTAGAAAAATAAGCAAAATTTTTTTTCAAATTCAGAAAAAAAATCGAAAAAGTTCAATAACTCAAGTAATTCTTGCAATATCAAAAAGTTCTATGTTCATCTGATAGAGGCATGTCTTATGAACAATTGAGAACCAAAAATTCTAAGATCGGTTCAACGCTGGGTCTGATTCTTTACGGCAACCGAGTGATTTTGTATTTTCCTGTCTTCAGCGCAGCCACTATTAGACTGGAAGTAATACATGATGTAAGATATGAATAATGAAGGTCAAACCCTCCCCAAACATGATGATTTTTTTAAATTTTATCAGAGTCTTCAAGTTGAAAAAACAAGGAAAATTGTTTTTCAGAAATTCAACCCATTTAAAGGTGTATATACCCCCTTAATCCCAATGGATCTGTGGGATCCCATTCCTTATAATACACTGGCTCATCCGGTGCAGTGAACGGTGTCAGCTGTGGTTGGTTTAGTGCCGGTCTGTCAACACTCCTAGTTTTAAGTGCATCAGGCATCTCTGGCGGTGCATGCTGCTGTTTGACAGTTGATGTTTTCGATCCTTGTTGTTGGGTAAGTACCGGTTTTCTATGAGAATCTATAAATTTATACATATTCAATTTATATTCTAACTTCTCTTTCGGCGTCCTCTCTGCAACTTCTAACTTCTGCATTTTCCATTGCAGCCCCAAGTCCACATCAACCTTGTTCAATTGTACCCGTCGGTTACTGCCCAAGATGATGTCCTCTGTTATGGTAGGTAATTTTCTAACCGGCTTATGGACCAATTCCTCCATTTCTCTGATCAGATCTTCCTTGATCTTTTCAATTTCATCGGGAGACAACGTTCCATCCTTGGTGATCATCTCATCGATGTCGTCAGAACCAGTCTCTTCCATGATAACAGGTAATGTATTATATACTTCTAGTGGTCCATGTGAAAAATTGCCGTTGTGATCCAACTTCTGTTTTTTTATTTTCTTTTTCTTTTCTCCCAAGATTTTCCCAGGTTTAGGAGTCATCGTGTCTTTACCAGGTCGAGCCCTTCCTCTCCTCCTCACGAATCTTCCTGGCTCAGAACCGGCGAGTTTGTCTGAAACACGTGTTGCAGGGATCGGCCGCGCCGGTGTTGGCGCGCAGCCACTCGAGAACGAACGGCAACGTCGCAACGTCCGTCTTCCTTTCAGACGCCCACCGCCGTAGTCGTAGCCCGTACTAACATACGGAGAAGATTCGGTGAGAGTAGACAGCCCCCTTTCTACGCCAAAACTAACACAGGCGCACACAGCGTGCGTGAGGCAAGGTGAGAGTATAACTGATTATCATGAGAATTTATAAGTCTTGTAAGTCTTTTCGATATCCGTTAACGTTGTATCCTACGTACCCAGTGACTGATCGCCCGCTAACTCTTGACGAGAAATATCGCCGACGTCGTTGTCCAAGCTGACCTCAGACAACAAACTGCGAAGAGTGATCGAGAACCAAGCAGGGATCGAGGAAACGAGAGCTAGCAACAGCGTCAGCGAGGCTTGGCAGCGTACCAAGTAGCTTCGTTGCAAGGGTTGGTAGCCCGTTGACGATATTCATTGAACATTTCTCACTTGGCCAACAAGCATTCGACGTTTATGTATTGTCGCAGGCGGAGGAGATTCGTCGCAGATGTTCGCAGTGCGATGAGGCAGCGTACAAGGAGCTTCGTTGCCAGAGTTCGCAGTGTGTCGGCGAGCATTTTCTATCAAATTTTTCTGCGGCAAGGCTTCGCCAGAGTCCAGAGAAGGACTGCATATCGTCGATGTGCTACGAATCCTTGCAACAAAGCTCCTCGTACACTGCCTCATCGCAGCACGAACATCTGTGACGAAGCTTCTCCGCCTGCTACGAGACATGAACGTTGAATGCTCGTTGGACGAGTAAGAAATGTTCGGTATAACGTTCACCACGAGCAACCATTGTCAGATTGTTTGCTTGTAGAATTATACTCATAGATTGATTATAATAAAGAATTCGGTCGCTGTGTCGCTCGGTGTCGCCGCCCTATTCCACGGAGGATCTTACGTTGATTAAGGAGCTCATCGAACGATGCGCACCAGCTCCCGAAAGTTGGCCACAATATTCCATAGAGTTCAGAGGTGATTAAAAAATGATTCGGTTATCGGAAGCGCGATAATTTGGGTGGTTCAAAATAACCCGACCACCCCCTTTTTTTTAGGTGCACCATCTGAAAAGAATGAGTACGATGAAAAAAGATATTTCACACTTGACGAGAAACAGTTCCTTTCTCGAAGTGAAAACCGAAAGAAACCGAAACTGAGGACATGGAAGACTGAAACTACGAATCCGAATCTGAAACACCCTGTAGATCACTTACAAACTGAAGTAATTTTGAAATTGTTAAAAATCAGTTATACTCTTTGTAAATAAATACTATAATGATAATAAAATTATAATATATGTTCATGTTGATTTTATAATAAATAAAAAAATTAGTAAATGAATAAATAATATCATACAGTTACAATATATATTAATGTTTATTTTATTTGAAATAATATCCAACAAGTTTTAATTTAAATTTTATTAAATTAAATTCAACAAGTTTTTATTTAAATTGTAAGTTTTAATTAAAATAATCCACCACCGCCACGATTGTTTGGGCCACCGCGGCCGTGGCCGCGGCCCCGATATTGGTTCGCTATTGAATACAATAGATCGACTACATTTTTTTGTCGATAATACGCCCTTCTTTGGTGTATGTTGCGTCCCGCGCGTTGATGCCGGCGTGGTCCTAAAATATTAAAAATATAAATATTATAAATCAAACAGATACGAATTATAACTAATTTAATATAATTAACAATATGCAACGTTCGTATCCGTACCATCGTTTGCAGGTTGCTGCTACTGTCGTTGTTGTTGTTGTTGCTGCTGTTGATGCAGATGTTGTTGCAGTTGTTCAAGATGTTGTTGCAGTTGTTGTTGTTGCTGCTGTTGTTGTTGCTGCTGCTGCTGTTGTTGTTGTTGCAGTTGCAGTTGCTGCTGCTGTTGTTGTTGTTGTTGCAGTTGCTGTTGCTGTTGCTGTTGCTGTTGCTGTTGCTGTTGCTGTTGCTGTTGCTGTTGCAGTTGCTGTTGTCGTTGCTGTTGTTCTTCTAATGAAAATGTGAAGAGGCACTCATATCATTATTATTATATATATTAAAAATAAATATATAAAATGATAAATGAAAATTAATATAATCAAAATATATACATTATATGAAAATATTATATCTACACAAATATATACAAGTGACCCGGAGATACGAATATTCACCGTATGTGTATATATATATGAGCGTACAAAAATAACGATTGAAATGCATAAAGAAAAATAAATAATAATATTAATAATAAGATGATATAACATACCATTTTCATTTACACGGACTTCATCACCCTGGCCGTCCATATTTAGATTTTCATCATCTAAAAACTGAGAAATAACTAATGCAATGAATGAATTTCAAAAATTTGATATTAAATGTAGTTAATAATTATCAATACTTACGCTATCCGGCGAGTCTGCAGTCCTTCCTCCTATTCCCGACATTGTTAAATGAAACAAATCTTATTTATTTTTTACCTGGTTACGCGGAACAAAACGTTAGCGCGAAAATTAGCGTTTGAAAAATGACCCTTCACTTGACCGGCTATCAGTGATCGGCCGATAAATAACTGTCACGCGAATCTACCGACAGATGGCGGAATGCGGGACTCCAAAAAAAAATGGCCGCCTTTTTTAGCTCCTAGTAGCTAAATAGAGCGACTTTATAGCCTCTATCGGTCGTGAGCATCGCGAATATATGACTCGCACATGCATGAAGTGATAAAGAGTTAAGTACTTTTAACCAAAGTTGCGACCAAATGCTGTGGATAAATCATATTGCAGTAACGGTAGATTACGTGAACATTGTTAGTGACAACAAGAATGCAATACACAATATCGTCCTAACCTATAACGTGCACCACGAGCAATTATTGTCAGATTGTTTGCTTGTAGAATTATACTCATAGATTAATTATAATAAACAATTCGGTCGCCGTGTCGCTCGATGTCGCCGCCCTATTCCACGGAGGATCTTACGTTGATCAAGGAGCTCATCGAACGATGCGCACCAGCTCCCGAAAGTTGGCCACAATATTCCATAGAGTTCAAAGGTGATTAAAAAATGATTCGGTTATCGGAAGCGCGATAATTTGGGTGGTTCAAAATAACCCGACCACCCCCCCTTTTTAGGTGCACCATCTGAAAAGAATGAGTACGATGAGTATGATTTTTATTTCACTTATTTATGATTTCAATGCTCCCATGAGCCAGAACGGGAAATATCTGTTTTCATCGTACTGAAATTTTTCAGGGAGTACCCTTTAAAAAATTCGTGGGTACATATATACATAATGCATTGTTTTGTTGCGCGTGAGACATTTGTGACTTTTTTATTTTTTTTCATATCAACGTACAAAGGAGGTACAAACAAATTACGTGTACTTGAAAGTCGGGCTTTTACCACTGACTCAGAATCTCGAGGAAGGGCAAAATCTAAAAAGAATGAGGAAACGTATAAATCACGATTGGATATCAGCACAATGTTGTCCTAACAGTAAATCATTATCCAACGGATTCACGATCGTCCAAATCATGTGAGCGCGCCAGGACCGTGGGTAATAAAATTAAAAATGTTATAACAGACTCTGACGAAATGTATAGCTCGGATAGGTCAGTTGAAAAAAACGTAATAGATCTGTGACAAAAAACACAGGTAAAAGGATTGAAAAAAAGCTGAGTGAGCCTGCAACGAGACGATATAAATAACAATTACGTTATTGCCACTGCCTAATCATCAAATGCATCATCTAAATCTGCTGTGGAACGATTCGATCATTAGAAGTGAATCTGGGGATATTTCTATCAGAAATGGAGAACAAGGTGAATATTTATCATTTCTTTCTACTGTGATCAAGTAAAATTTGGATTGACATTTTTGTATTTGGGATGTAGAACTGTTCAAAATTGATTTATAGCAATCCTTTTCATCTTCTTTATGTAAGAAAACTCTAAAGTCATAAACGAAGCAGCGGCTTCAATGCCCAAAGTAGTGGAAAATATCGTACGCGCCGGCTAACCACTGACAGCTCTGTCGGCACATGTATCTGAAGGTATTGAATTGCTCGTCCTACCTTATTATAAAATTAAATAATATATCCAATTGTCACGATTAATATTTTCGTTTTTATACTCAGATTCATTGACTACGATAGATCAACACGACAAATAATCATAGTTCTACTCTTCATTAAGTGATGTATCAAGCCAGAATGATTCACAAATTCCGGAGCATAATCCTTAGTCTGAAAGCACAGGCTGCAGACGACTTTAGAATAATGTTTTCCGATAAAATCAACACAGCTAGGCCTATACAGTCCACGCAAACTTTGGGTGGAGGTGAGTGTTCGTTGCGATGGCACATAAATAAAATTGATATCAAAATACCACAATTCAAAGATTTTTCAAGTATTTTTATCAGCCACCGACATAAAAATTTTGATATCAAAAATGTACCTGAAATTGCGAAACTAGTTTTGACTTGAACTGCTCGTCCTACTTTATTATGAAATTAAAGAATATATCCAATTTTCACGATTAATATTTTCGTTTTTATACTCAGATTCATTGACTACGATAGATCAGCACGACAAAGAATTATAGTTCTACTCTTCATTAAGTGATGTATCAAGCCAGAATGATTCACAAATTCCGGAGCATAATCCTTAGTCTAAAAGCACAGGCTGCAGACGACTTTAGAATAATGTTTTCCGAAAAAATCAACACAGCTATGCCTATACAGTACACGCAAACTTTGGGTGGAGGTGAGTGTTCGTTGCGATGGCACATAAATAAAATTGATATAAAAATTGAAATTTGGATATGAAAAATGTACCTGAAATTGCGTAACTGGTTTTGACTTAAACTGATATGAAAGGTAGAGCTAAGCTTTGCTATGACGATGGTAAAACTTCAGTCAATTCTTATGTTAAATTTCGTATAGAAATATACACATACACATACTTATACACATTTTAAAAATGGCATGTTGATATTTTGTATTTATCGCATTATTCGTCAAACCATTTTGGACTTGTGGATACAACTTTGATTGAATTTACCATGTTGAAGGCCATGCGATCTGTACCTCGATTACCGCCTCTAAGTTTTACATGTTGTAAAAAAAGTGCTAAAATCAACTTCAGACTGACTTCCATTGGCAGGTGGTTAGATAATGACAATGAGCTTAGTACCTCAACGTTATAAATATTATTGAATAGCATAGTTCTCGAGTCTTGATCTTCCTAAGGAAGCTTTGGTGTTCTGTTTATTTTTTGGTTCTGTTTATTTTTTTACTATGCTCAGTTATGATAAAGATGCACCCGTTGCTCTTGTTGGAGTTGAAAATTTGTATTAATTTATTGACTGCGTCACATCATAAAGAGAGCTCTGAGATCATTCATTGATTTTGTTGTCTATGTTGCTGATCGATCTCGCAATACGGTCTCATAGATGTCCTTTATTGATTTTTTAACAAAATCTATAAATTGCGTTCGTATAGCAGAAATGAATGCACTTGAGAAGCAGTTTAGTCAGTATCTCTAATTTTGCGTTAAAGTTCTCTGTAGTGTACAGTTGAACGAGGGCCCTTTAATCATTACCTGTTGTAGGGCCGGGCTAGAGTTACACAGATTTCCGAAAATACTTCATACGACGAAGCGAGGTAATCCTATTCAGCCGTGAGAGTCGTAATCCGTTCGTAGACGCGATGACAAATCCAGAGTCTCGTTTGAAAAATTGATAAATAATTTACAATTATATACTCATTATTGATTCTTCAATTATATACTTAAGTTTTTATGCCGTATCAGTCATATCATCTCTCTCCCGTTGTAATAGTGTACCCTACGTGTACTAATAGTTAACTTTTATGTCGACTTTTACAGTGGTCCGGCTGTCGTGATTTCATAGCTGGGATATGGTTTTGCTTTCATTTCTTCTGACAGTACGTTGTAATTCATACCGTTCTTCAGCCTCGCTTTTTCTCTCCATCAATAATACCTTCTTGAAAATTCTTTGGAATCTGATTTCTGAGATCAGGGGATTCATGGCAGTGATATTACGGATAAGGGAATACTCCGAATGTGTTCATTTCTGCTCGATTCGACATTAACACAGATCATTTTGCTCTGCCATCCAGTATAATAATTTAACCAGATTTCGACGGTCCGTATCGATTCTCAGTCTCTCCTCCGTGGCCCGTCTTCGCTGTGGTGCATAATATGCAGCTCGGTTTGCTTGATTGTGAGCCATCATCGCAGCCATTTATTATGTCCAGATACTTGCTGAAATATTCTGTACTACCATAACGATCCTTTATCTGTAGTAAAGTCAGCTTGGATGGTCTTACTCCGTTCCATTCTGTTTTTTTATTTTTTATTAGTCTTTAGGGTCTATTCTAAAGTCTACAGTGTATAATATGCTCTTCTCTTCCTTTGTGAAAACAAACATTAATGGCCCGCAGGAGATGACGTCACCGTCAGATAAGTCGCCAGGGTTTCACCACCCTGTGTTATTTTGTATTCGATAGTTTTTAGAACGGTAGGTTCTATTTCTAAATCCCTAACACAAAAACCCCGCTCATTGGACTGCAGTAAAGATACTTGTCCGACTCTGATAAGCCATGCAAAAAGTCACCGCTTAATCCCTATTATATATTAATTTCTATTAATCCTTATTTTCCATAATTAAATCTACAAAAATCTATTTATTTAAATCTGGACAAATCTATCTATTTATGAGGTATTTCATGCCCACTACACCAATGATTTTCCCTCACCACTTTATATTTGGTTATAATTTTTCACACTGTTACCCCAACTCTTACACCCACTCTTGTATTAAGAAATAATAAAGAAATTTGAAATTAAGGGAACTCATAACCAGTTATGTTTTAAAAAATATGTGCCATCCCAATGATACTCATTATGTAAAAATCATGTAAAAATATACAATAATATATATCATATTGTACATATATTATATTATATTACTGTTTATATTGTATAAACTGTACTTACTGTATAATTGTATATATTATATATTATATTGTATTACTGTGAGGTGAAATTGAAGCCTAAAAAAAAAGGATTTTGATTCATCGAGGTAACGGAAGTCTGATTTTCTGTATTTTGAACCTTCTGTTTTACTACAATCTGCATTTCGCTGCGCTGTTATTTTCAAATTAGGACAGAGACTTTTAGGTATAGATGTGCTTAGCATATTGAATTATGAATTTTGGTCTGTTTGTTATATATTTTTTTTTTGTTTTTTTATTTTTTCGATCACAACCAACATATATTGTGTGAGCAGTTGTCGGGTACAGATTGTACGTACAGAATAAGGTTGCAATTATTCGCGTTCCTATAAATTTATATGAGAGATTTTTAAGCAAATATTGTTCAGATTGATGATTTTTATGATTATACGTATGTGATTGAATATTTTGAATAATTATATTGTTACAAATGAGTTCGTGTTTATATTTATTTCACTGAACTGACCTATTCCAGATGAGTACTAGAATGCCGGATTTATTTTTATGATTAACTCTGTTCGTAACAATATTCGTTATTCGAAAATAATTCAGACTATAATAATTTTCTGTATTGTTTCTCGTATTCTTTTCTGTCTTGATTTTTATCTTGATTTTTGTATTGATTTTTGTCTTGATTTTTATCTTATTTTCGGTATTGATCTTCGTCTTATTTTTCGTATTGATTTTCGTCTTATTTTTCGTCTTGATCTTCGTCTTATTTTTCGGTATTGTTCTTTATCTTATTTTCTGCGTTGATTATCGTATTATTTTCTGTCTTGTTTTTTGTCTTGATTTTTGTATTGATTTTTGTCTTGATTTTCGTCTTGATTTTTCTCTTGATTTTTGTCTTGATTTTTTTTTATCTTATTTTATGTCCTGATTTTCGTATTATTTTTCGGTATCGATTTCATCTCATTTTCTGTATTAATTCTCGTATTATTTTCTGTCTTGATTTTTGTCTTGATTTTCGTATTGATTTTTTTTTATCTCATTTTCTGTATTGATTTTCGTCTTATTTTTAAGTATTGATTTTTATCTTATTTTCTGTATTAATTCTCGTATTATTTTCTGTCTTGATTTTCGTCTTGATTTTTTTTCATCTTATTTACTGTCTTGATTTTCGTCTTATTTTCCAGTATTGATTTTTATCTTATTTTCTGTATTGATTCTCGTATTATTTTCTGTCTTGATTTTTGTCTTGTATTTTATCTTGATTTTTGTCTTGATTTTTGGCTTTTTTTTGTCTTGATTTTTGTCTTGATTTTTTTTTATCCTATTTTATGTCTTGATGTTCGACTTATTTTCCAGTATTGATTTTTATCTTATTTTCTGTATTGATTCTCGTATTATTTTCTGTCTTGATTTTTGTCTTGATTTTTTATTCATCTCATTTCCTGTCTTGATTTTCGTATTATTTTTCGGTATTGATTTTCATCTCATTTTCTGTATCGATACTCGTATTATTTTCTGTGTTGATTTTTGTCTTGAATTTTGTCTTGATTTTTGTCTTGATTTTCGTCTTGATTTTTGTCTTGATTTTTGTCTTGATTTTTGTCTTGATTTTTTTTCTATCTTATTTTATGTCTTGATTTTCGTATTATCCTTCAGTATCGATTTCATCTTATTTTCTGTATTAATACTCGTATTATTTTCTGTCTTGATTTTTGTCTTGATTTTCGTCTTGATTATTTTTTATCTCATTTTCTGTATTGATTTTCGTCTTATTTTCAAGTATTGATTTTCATCTTATTTTCTGTATTAATTCTCGTATTATTTTCTGTCTTGATTTTTGTCTTGATTTTTTTTTTATCTTATTTACTGTCTTGATTTTCGTCTTATTTTCCAGTATTGATTTTTATCTTATTTTCTGTATTGATTCTCGTATTATTTTCTATCTTGATTTTTGTCTTGAATTTTATCTTGATTTTTGTCTTGATTTTTGGCTTTTTTTTTGTCTTGATTTTCGTCTTATTTTTCATTATTGATTTTTATCTTATTTTCTGTATTGATTCTCGTATTATTTTCTGTCTTGAATTTTGTCTTGATTTTCGTCTTGATTTTTGTCTTGATTTTTGTTTTGATTTTTTTTTATCCTATTTTATGTCTTGATTTTCGTCTTATTTTTCAGTATCGATTTCATCTTATTTTCTGTATTGATTCTCGTATGATTTTCTGTCTTGATTTTTGTCTTGATTTTTTTTAAATCTTATTTTCTGTCTTGATTTTCGTCTTATTTTACAGTATTGATTTTTATCTTATTTTCTGTATCGATTCTCGTATTATTTTCTGTGTTGATTTTTGTGTTGAATTTTGTCTCGCTTTTTGTCTCGATTTTTGTCTTGATTTTCTATTCATCTCATTTCCTGTATTGATTTTCGTATTATTTTTCGGTATTGATTTTTATCTTATTTTCTGTATCGATTCTCGTATTATTTTCTGTGTTGATTTTTGTCTTGATTTTTGTCTTGATTTTTGTCTTGATTATTGTCTTGATTTTCGTATTGATTTTCGTCTTGATTTTTGTTTTGATTTTTTTATATCTTATTTTATGTCTTGATTTTCGTCTTATTTTTCAGTATCGATTTCATCTTATTTTCTGTATTGATTCTCGTATTATTTTCTGTCTTGATTTTTGTCTTGATTTTTGTCTTGATTTTTATTCTTGATTTTTATCTCATTTTCTTTATTGATCTTCGTCTTATTTTTCGCCTTGATTTTCGTCTTATTTTCTGTATTGATTCTCGTCCTATTTTTCGTATTGATTTGTCTTATTTTATGTATTGATTTTCAGATTATTTTTCATATCGATTCTTATCTTATTTTCTGTATTGATTTTCGTCTTATTTTTCGTCTTGATTTTTAGCTCATTTTCTGTCTTGATTTTCGTCTTGATTTTTATCTTATTTTCTGTCTTGATTTTCGTATTATTTTTATTCTTGATTTTCGTCTTATTTTCTGTATTGATTTTCAGACTATTCTTCGTCTTGATTTTTATCTCTTTTTCTGTATTGATTCTCGTCTTATTTTCTGTCTTGATTTTTGTCTTGTTTCTTGTCTTGAATTTTGTCTTGATTTTTTTAATCCTATTTTCTGTATTGATTTTTATCTTATTTTCTGTCTTGATTTTCGTATTATTTTTAGTCTTGATTTTAATATTATTTTCTGTCTTGAATTTTGTCTTGTTTTTTTGTATTGATTTTTGTCTTGATTTTTGTCTTGATTTTTGTCTTGATTTTTTTTTATATTATTTTCTGTCTCGATTTTCGTATTATTCTTAGTCTTGATTTTCGTCTTATTTTCTGTATTGATTTTCCGATTATTCTTCGTCCTGATTTTTATCTCATTTTCTGTATTGATTCTCGTCTTATTTTTCGTCTTGATTTTTGTATTGAATTTTGTCTTGATTTTTGTCTTGTTTTTTGTCTTGAATTTTGTCTTGATTTTTGTCTCGATTTTAGTCTTGATTTTTATCATATTTTCTGTATTGATTCTAGTCTGATTTTTCGTCTTGATTTTTGTCTTGATTTTCGTATTATTTTTTGTCTTGATTTCCGTCTTATTTTCTGTCTGGATTTTCGTCTTATTTTTCGTATTGATTTCTAGCTTATTTTATGTCTTGATTTTCGTATTGTTTTTTATCTTATTTTATGTCTTGATTTTCGCATTATTTTTAGTCTTGATTTTCATCTTATTTTCTGTATTGAATTTTGTCTTGTTTTTTGTCTTGAATTTTGTCTTGATTTTTATTCTATTTTTCGTATTGATCTTTATATTATTTTTATTCTTGAATTTCATACTATTTTCTGTATTGATCTTCGTCTTATTTTTCGTGTTGATTTTTATCTTATTTTATGTATTGATTCTCGTCTTGATTTTTATCTTATTTTCTGTATTTATTTTCGTATTATTTTGAGTCTTGATTTTTATCTTATTTTCTGTATTGATTTTTGTCTTGATTTTTGTCTTGATTTTTGTCTTGATTTTGATCCTCATTTCTGTCTTGATTTTTGTCTTATTTTTACTGAAATTAGTCTTCAACGCTAATTAGATGCTTTATTCAATTCTATTTAGTTTTTCATGGGCTTGCCAATCGTTGTTGCTTCCAAACTAGGCGGAAGCGCGTCAGAACGTGTCATATCATCAGGATAATTTCAAGAGAGCAATTATTTTATTTCATCATTGCATGAGGAACGAAGGACTGCCCGTTTTTTCACACACGGAAATCATTGAATATGCAAGGGTAGGCTCGCAAATCACAGTTGCCCCAGAAATAAGCACAGATATGTCCGAGTGGGTCACATATCCTCAAATTTCTGACAGGACAATCATGTTCAAATTCAATTCTCTAAGTTATGGCGAGCTGTCCGTTTTCCTATAGGGCATTCTTTCATTCACTTCTCGCAGCAGCTGCCGATATAAGTCGAAACTCATCTGACTATGTAACAACGACAAACATTTTTTTTTTAGTGGATATATTTTATCTAAAATATTTATAATTTGAAATATTTTTTTTTTCATACCTAAAGCTGCCTGTTTTTTATGTGCTTGTTTATACACAGACGGGCTCGGAAATCTGAGAAGCACCAAAAATCAGTTGTAACATGTCTAAGTGCGTCTCATCTTCTGAAATTTCGGATAGGATAATTATTTCTAATTTTAATTGCTTGAGTTGCGGAGAGCTGCTCGTTTTCATACACACTCGCACTCTTGAATACGCCCAGTGGCTTCGCATGCTGCGTCGAAGAACCGCGTTGTAACCGAGCGAAGCGAGGTTAGAATAGTGGTTTTCAATACGCAGTGACATAAATAGCTTTTCCTATATCTTCTGCAGAAGTCACGGAGAGCTGCCCGTCATCCACACACGGGCAGTCTTGAACTTGCATGTATACTTAAATTTATACTACATACTCTTGCATGGTCTACACTTATCGGACTTGTCAGGAGGGTTAAGTTCAACATTTTATTCTGACATCTGAACTTTGTCACTGTTGAACCGGAAACGAACAATCATTGCCGATTACACAGATGTGTTTACATGTGTTAGTTTTCGTTGACATCTGAAATTTTTCACTGTGGAACCTGAACATTGCCATCACACAGACGTGGTTAATGTGTGTTAGTTTACCCCCACCGGACGAAGTCCCTGGCCCTACTGATCATACATCGGATGATTGTTATACATAGGCTGATCGTTGTACACAGGCTGATCATATTGACAATATCGCGGTTCGGGGTTATCAAGTAACATTGGGTTTTCGAGGAGACTCAATCTTTCGATGACTGAGGTGATGTTATTGCAATCGACCGTTCCGATCAGCGAATACACGTAATTTGGTGGGTACTGTCTAATTGTATGGTACGCGATCTTAAATTTGGACATCCTGTCGTCAATACGCGTTGCACGGTGCAATTGGTCGTAAAAGTACTCGGTAAGTGACATACCGCTCCTGTAATCGTACCGTCTATTCGCCCATTCGCTTCGCCTGCGCAATCGCGTCGGCTCGCTCCAAAATGCTCGTATGAACTCCTCTCTAAATTCAGCGTACGTCTCGAAATTATTTTTTATAGCTCCGAACCAAAATTTGTCATTGCCTTGAAATATGTTATTACTGGTTTTTAACTCAGTTAATTTTTCCGCGTTACCTATGTTCCATTTACGGAACCAATTTTCCAAATCGTCTAGAAATTCAAGTGAAAAGACCGTATGGTTATTAAAGAACATTGGCGGTTTTTCCTTAACTAATCGGGTTAATATGGGTAACTGACTATCCGTAGCGATGCGAATATGTGCCATTTCTGACTCTAGTCTGCCTAAACCAGTGACTACTGGCCGTTGTACCGGTATCTGTTGTTCAACTTGTTGAACTCTCTGATTCATTCTATCAATTTGTGCAACGGTTTCGGACCGTACTTTCCCGATCGCTTCCTCAAGAATTCCGGTCATTTCTACTTTGTCTGTATTTCTCATTTCATGAGATTTGTTAAATGCAGCTCTTATCTCTAATTGAAATTTAATCAACATAGCCTGCAACCCATTTATAGAACCGTCATTAGGTATGTCTTGCGTTGCTACTCCGCTACTACCTGGTCCATTCCTATTTATTTCCTCGACAACCTCATCTATTTGAACTGTATCATCTTCCATCATTCCGTTGTGGTTAGCCATATTTCTGCTTGGTTTTTTCGCGCTTCTAGTGAGAACCATCCCCAATCTATAAATCTATTATCTTTGAAAGTTTTTATTTTAAAATGCTTTTATATTGATATTATAATTAAAGTGCGCTTATTGTAGAATGATTTTATATTTATATTATAAATGAAGTGATCTTACAGTATAATGATTTTATATTCAAGTAGAAACTGCCCCACGTTGGGCGCCATTCGTGGTGCTCTATTATTTTTACTTAACTCATATCGGCGAAATGCCGATGTAAACTCTAATCTCAGGGTGTTTAGGAATTAATCCACGGGCCTACTCTTATATAAAATCACGAATTATGGAAGGTGACTCAATTCAGATTATATTGGTACATGTAGATAATGCGTTTTTATTTGGAATAAAAATGTAATATGGTTATAACAGTTTTTTAAGATTAAAGTTTGAACATCGGTAGGTGAAAATCTCACGTGCCTCTTCTAAGGGCTTCTATATTAATTGACTTCTTATTTGGAAGTATTTACCGGCGGTCAACCGTGATCTTAATATCTAATACCTAATGCTAAATATCATAACTCTGACTGAGTTATACTTGTCCTATAGCTTGTTTAGGACTCCTATATCTAATCGCGTTTTTATCTTAATAACTATTACCTATACTACTTGAAATCACTTTTAAGTGAGTTGAATCTAAACATATTTTATACTAAATGAAATGACTCCTTAGAGTTGAAAGTTATCTTAAAAACTAGTGCCTGTATGTAATGTATGAACTCTAAGTGAGTTCGTTGCCTATAACTCGTTAGGACGTTTATATTATTTGCTCTACCTGAATTTATCTAAGTAGTGATCTATTAATGCTAATTAAAATGACTCTCTTTAAATCGCTTTGCCTAAAAGTAATTAGGACTTCTATATTATGCTTTGTATTATAAGTTCTCTGACTATTTATGGGGACTCTATAATGCCTATGCTAAGTGATTTGATTTCAAGTGATTTTACTGCAAGTGATTTTACTTCATGTTTGATTTGATATTACTGAGCTGATTGAATATTTTAAAAGAAGAATTTAATTACAAGAAAGGATTTTACTGATTTGACCCCCCAAGAAGTAAAAGAAGAGACAGGTGGTGTGCCGAAGCGATCCCCCACTAGCTATCTTCTACCTTAAAAATATAAAGACTTTACTGATTTGACTCCCACGATGGTGTCCAAGAAGCAAAAGAAAGGACAGGTGGTGTGCCGAAGCGATCCCCCACTACTGTCGGCGCGTAAAGGTTTGGCGCTTCTGTTTGAGTGATCATAACTTCTACAGGAAAATTGGTAGAGCATCGAGTCTGGTAAGATCGGAAAGCGCCAGGTTTTCTGCGTCTAATGGTAGCTCGCAAATTTCCGTGTAAAAATCCTGAAAACCGTTATGATCTCCGAAAAGTCAAAAAACGTAGTTTTTCGGAGTGCATCGCCGTACGTCATTTTAAACTCGTCACCGTTTATCTGAAATGAGTGTAAAAAATCTTGAAAAATTTAGAAATATTCCCTGAACATTGACGAACATGATAGAGTTTGGTAATTCCAAAAATATTCAAAAACCTGGACGCCAGGTGCAAAAAGGTCCAATGGTGCGATTTCGAGAACGGATCGGTACGGGCGAACCTGAGCTGGCTCAAAATTTTCGTCGGGATGTACACATTTTGATTACGTAATCAGTTTTTGGTTCCCAATAGTGAACTTCCAGTAATCGACGTCAACAATTTTTCAAATTTGCGCGGGGCCGCGTGTATCCCAGCCGCGATAGTCGTCGCTGCATTTCCCCCCACGCCCCACCCGTCGCAAACTCTATTGTTACTCGCAGCTTATGCGGCCACTGATATACAATGTGTATGCAGTCGTGAATATCGATTTTAATACCGAAAAATCTCTTGGCGATTGAAATGAATTAAATTAAATCGATGTAAATTATAATTTTTTAATGACGGAACGCATTTTTGGCGAGCTTTTGGTGTAGGTATCAAATTGTGCAGAAATTGAAGAACATTTTATATAACCGTCGAAAAAAAAATTAAATTACTAACAATTTCCAGAATGTATATATTTTTTCATTGCGATTGATTCAAATATTTTTTTTCAACGGGTTATTCAAATAGCCCAATGAACTATAGCAAATGTTATTATACGACTTTTCCACTTCACAAGTTATCTATTAGTTTTTCCATATTCGAAATCGACGAAATTCAATTTCAAATAAATAATGAGGATACCTGTAACAAATAATCGGCACATAATGATGGTTGGCTTAATTCAATGCTCATGTTATGTGTATAATGAACACTTTTCATAGTTGTTCTTTAAACATCTAATAATAAAAAATTAAAAAAGTATTTCAAGGTACAGAGAACAAGCTTTCGAAAAGAACTTCGTAATATTTTTTCAAAAGATCTTTTTAACAGAACTTTATACCAGTTTTTTTCCGAACGCGCACAGATTTCCGGGAAGTGATTGGGCAAAAAAATTCTCCGGAAGTATTTTTAAGTGAAAGAAAAAAACTACGATCCGGCCTCTCAAAAATTTTGTTACGTAGGTTTTTAGCGCAGTTAGTCAACTATTAGTATGGAATATTGTTCATTATCTGAATATATTACATAGTTTGATATTTTTATTCGTATCCTATCCATTCATATTTTTTAAGAATTAAAATATTTTTTTCAGAGGATTATTCAAATAGCTCAATGAACTATAGCAAATGTTATTATACAACTCTTCCACTTCACAAGTTATCTATTAGTTTTTCCATAGTCGAAATTGACGAGATTCAATTTCAAATAAATAATGAGGATACCTGTAACAAATAATCGGCACATAATGATGGTTGGCTTAACTCAATGCTTATTATATGTGTGTAATGAACATTTTTCAGGGTTCTTTAAACTAATAAAACACTATGTTTATCTATAAAATAATTTATTTTGCTGAGAGCATAAAAAAGGGTTTAATAACGTTAAATTAATACTTCCCTCTTCAGCACATTGATATAAAAATCTCAAGAAAAAACAAATCTCGAACCATTCCTTCACCAGAAAGTACAATAAAATAAGACAAAATAAATCAATTCGAATGAACAATTCCACGTATTAATCTTATCAGATTTCACTCGAAATGGAATATAATATATATTTTGTATATATTGAAAACTTTTGTTTTCTACTCACTCTTTCTGGAAGAGAAAGAGTGATGGTTTTGGCGAGGGTTTTGGCAGGGATGAGGTTAAGAGTTCAGTTCTAAGCCTTCGATATTTCAGAATTCCTCAGATGACAATTTTCTCGTATTTGACGAGATAGAGGTCTTTCATCACTGGAATTAGCGTTGTTATAATCGGGAGTCTGGTGTTATCGGATGACTAACTTTATTTTGTGTGAATGTGAGTATGTCAAGTGTAAATATCGCGTGTGATCAAGGTCATCAAATCCAATAATTTACGGAATTATTTATCCCATTTCATGAGATAAATTCATTAATTTAGTACGTAATCGATCGAATGATACCATGACGTATTCTGTTTGATGGGATCAAAAAGTACGTTATGTTCAGCAGTTATTTTCAAGATTTTAGTCAAGTTTGTATCTCTATACTAATATTTTTATAGTTTCAAGTCGAGTATTCAGCATGAAATGGAATAAATAATTCGGTAAATTATTGGATTTGATGAATTTCATCGTAATATGCCCCCCTATATTCTTTACATGTAAAGCGAACAAGCCTCGGTATCGGTGCGCCCGCGTAGACAGCCGCGCGCGACGTCCCGCACGGTTCAATCGCTTTTTAAATATAGTTTCCATCGGAGTTCCATTTTGAAAATTACAGATTTTGTAGGGAATTAATCAAGGAACACGCTCATATTTTTTTTTAGAATTTTCGAAGGGTGTAATCATCTCGAAAGTCACGTTTAAAAAATTCAATTGTCGATAACAAATATAAAATTGTTCATTACATAAATTGAAAATTCATAACATGAAAGTGCGATTCAAGAGCTTCAACATGAGTTTTTGACGATGTCTGTACGACAAAGGGAACCGGAGATATCAACGTATAAAACGCGAAACATATAGAGCGCGATTCCGATTTTCGGTGTTTTTTTCTAAAATTCAACCCCTTGCAGCTTCTAAGCCCTTCGAGTAAAAAAAAAATGTTTCATCCATTCATTTTCCCCAGAGCATACGTAAGAAAAATTACGAGAGAATCAGAAACATCGACGAATATTTTTGGCCAAATCCGTCCCGCTTGACGTGGACTGACTCAGATACGTCTGTCTGACCTCGAATTCGGCCATTTTCGGCGCTTACGCGACTATGTTATCAAACTGTCGATATTAATTCGGATTAAGAACATACTTCCTTGATTTAATCCAAAAAACATTCAAGAAACTATAGTTTGTCAAAACAAGAAATCTTTTTCTTGAAACTAAGAATTTTTTTGCTGTGTTTACAATCCGCAACATTGTAGGCGAACGGATGATTATTGAATAAAAAAAAGAAAACGTCGTGTATTCGCTCTCGCTCTTCCCCATCCTCTACAGGATGGCAATTGTTTCACTGATTTTCTTAGCGGAATTCATTGTTTAACTAGCATCCAAACTGACAACACGATACGAATTAAACGATACTCCCGCAATTCCAACAGTTGATCGAAATAATCACTTCCTACTCACAAACTCCTCTTCTTGCCCTTTTCAGGACAGTCACGTACGTTCCTTATCATTCATATTATCTTACGAACATTTTCATTTTCATTGCTGTTTCCGTAAATCATAAGCCTTGTATTAATTTTTTTTTCCTTACGCATAGGTATATTTTTCAAATTGTGGTTTCCGCGAATTCTATCGTTCAATATTATCCTACGAATATTTTCATTTTCATTGTCGTTTCCGTAAATCATAAGCCTGGTATTAAATTTTTTTTTTCCTTACGCATAGATATATTTTTCAAATCGTGGTTTCCGCGAATTCTATCGTTCAATATTATCCTACGAACATTTTCATTTTCATTGCTGTTTCCGTAAATCATAAGCCTTGTATTAATTTTTTTTCCTTACGCATAGGTATATTTTTCAAATTGTGGTTTCCGCGAATTCTATCGTTCAATATTATCCTACGAATATTTTCATTTTCATTGTCGTTTCCGTAAATCATAAGCCTGGTATTAAATTTTTTTTTTCCTTACGCATAGATATATTTTTCAAATCGTGGTTTCCGCGAATTCTATCGTTCAATATTATCCTACGAACATTTTCATTTTCATTGCTGTTTCCGTAAATGATAAGCCTTGTATTAATTTTTTTTGTCATTGACGCATAGATATATAGGTATATTTTTTTATCGTGTTTTCCATAAATTATAATAATAGCCAATCAATTCTTGCACTCACTGTTTTTTATCTAACGTTTTGAAAAATGGCGCCGACTGTCATCAATATTAACGGGGAAAATTTTGAAATCAAAGACGCGGGGGGTGGCGGGGATTGCTTATTCAAATCACTTGCTTTAGCTTTGAACAAGAGGAGTCACCATGTTGTACGCCAAGAAGTCGTCGCACATGTAGTTCAACGATGGTCGCAATATGAATTTTGGGTGAAATATGGATTGGACATAAATACGAAGCACAAATACCGTTCACAAATGGGGAGATCCGGAGAGTTTGGCTCATTGGTCGAGTGCCGTGCAGCGTCGGAATATTACAAAGCGAATGTTATCATCGTTAGAATGTTACCTGATGGAACCTATTTTAAGGATGAGAATTTGGTAGAGAACGGAAATCTGACATCCATTTATCTCTTGTTCACTGGACAGCAAAATGAATCGCACAGAGATGGACACTTTCAATTATTAATTAAACTGGAGGTTGATAACATTTCTCACGAAAGTACAGCCGATAATACTATTATCGACTGTAATACGACGGATACAATGGAAGTGGAATTATGTGAAACTGATTGTACGAATAACCTCAACGGTATTGCGAATTTTGACAAACCAAACGAAGCTGCAGTGCATGAATATGATGAGATGTCTGTAAAAAATACTGCCTCAGACCAATCCGGCGAAACCATTGGAAATTTATCTGAAATATCGATGTCAGAAGAAAGTTCTGATACTACATCTGACAATGATTTTATTAGCGTGAAAAACGAAATTGGAAGATCTGATCAAGCGGAGCAACTGAAAACATCGCGCACAGGGGCCTTGAGCGTGCGTATGAAGCAAACGATTTACAGGGTGCGTTCATATTTTGAAATGGAGAAAATTGTGGGACATGTTCTGAATGTTAAAAAAGTCATAGAGAGGACCGCATCTTGTCTCGGTATATCTAAAAGGACAGTAAATCGAGTAACAAATGAAGGGAATAGCGGTGTGTGGAAAAAACCATATGAGGACGCACCGGGGAGACCATCAGTTGAATTTGATGAATTCTTGCAGGGTGTTATTCGGAGAAAAATTATGGATTTCTACATGAGGAAAGAGTATCCCACTGTTGAAAATTTAATGAAGCAGTTGAGACAAGATGTTGAAGATTTGCCGGATTTTTGCGAAACCACATTGAGGAAGCAACTTAAAAAAATGAAATTTAAATACAAAAGACTAAACAAGAGGCCGGTTCTAATGGAGAGTCAAGTCATTGCTGGGAAGAGGTCGGAATTTTTAAGATTGATACAACATTACAGAAATAACGATTGGAAAATTTACTATACCGATGAGACATGGAGCGGGGCTAATCAGTCTCGTACGCATGGATGGGTTGAATGCGTACAACCTAACGATAATCATCGTGATAATTTTGATGAATATCGCAGCGGAGTTCAGCTGGTCATGGGATTTCGTGGGGGTTTCGTAACACCTTCTGGTTCTGGCAGGAGAGTGATCATTTTGCATATTGGGAGCAAAGAGGGATTCCTAGCGGATAACTGCATGAAGTGCTTCGTTGGAAAGAAGGGAAGTATGGACTATCACGACGAAATGAATGCTGAGCATTACGAAGAATGGTTCCGCCATGTATTGTCAGTCATACCAGAGAAATCAGTTATCGTGATAGATCAAGCTCCATACCACACCATGCTTGATCCGGACTATCGGAATCCCACGACAGCATGGAGAAAGGCAAAAATAATTGAATGGATGGATAACAGGAACATACCATTGCCAGAATATGCAACATCATTTAACGATTTGACGAAAGCAAATTTGCTCCTTCAGTCTCGTCCATATCACTATCCAAAAAAATATCTCCTGGAAAAAATTATTGAAGAACTGAGGGGCGACAGCGTGAAATTGTTGTGGCTTCCTGTTGCTCATTGCGAGTTCAATGCTATTGAACTGATATGGGCATACGTGAAAAATAAAGTCGCTACACAGAATAAAACTTTTAAAATAAATGACGTTCATCGATTATGTGTGGATATCATGAACAATATTCCCTCAGATCTATGGCCAAACTGTGTCAGGCATGCAGAGAACATTCAACAAAAGTACATTGATAGCGAGCCGGCAATGGCAATGGCTGTCGAGCCAATGATAATCGACGTAAATGAAGATATAGAATCAGAAACAGATATTGACTTCGAATCTGACGATGAGACTACGATTGAATGAAGCATGTTGAGAATGGGGTGACACAGTTGATCCTCTGAGTATAAGCCAGGCTCAATAGCCGTATTCCATTGCGAGTATCCTACCCATTGCATAACCGTTTAAGAAATTACCTCTTAGAATAATTTATCACGAAATTCAACTTCATTAGAGTCAGTAGAAATATAAAACTAAATTCACTTAGAATTCTGGAGAATATCCGTTTAGCTGTCAGGCAGATAAGTCTTAAGAAGTGGGTTTACCTGGCAACAGAATAGTTGGACATTCATACAATATTTATACGCCACGTATTCAGACACACGCGATATTTACACTTGACATACTCACATTCACACAAAATAAAGTTAGTCCCCCGATAACACCAGACTCCCGATTACAACAACGCTAATTCCAGTGATGAAAGACCTCTATCTCGTCAAATACGAGAAAATTGTCATCTGAGGAATTCTGAAATATCGAAGGCTTAGAACTGAACTCTGAACCTTATCCCTGCCAGAACCATCACTCTTTCTCTTCCAGAAAGGGTGAGTAGAAAACAAAACGTTTCAATATACACAAATTATTTTATATAGATAAACATCGTGTTTCATGATTTTGAAAAACAACCCTGAAAAATGTTCATTACACACATAACATAAGCATTGAGTTAAGCCAACCATCATTATAAGCCGATTATTTTTTACAGGTATCCTCATTATTTATTCAAAATTGAATCTCGTCAATTTCGGACATGGAAAAACTAATAGATAACTTGTGAAGTGAAAAAGTCGTATGATATGCTATAGTTCATTGAGCTATTTGAATAATACTTTAAAAAAAAATATTTCAATTATCAAAAAATATGAATGGATAGGATACGAATAAAAATATCAAAATATATATATATTCAGATGATGAATTTTTATTTCATACTAATAGTATTGAATAACTGTGCGAAAAACCAACGTAAAAAAATTTTTGAGTAGCCGAATCGTAGTTTTTTTTTTTTCTTTCATGACTTATAAATCTTATATACCTATATACTTCGGAGATTTTTTTTGCCCAATCACTTCCCGGAAATCTGTGCGCGGTCGGAAAAAAAAAACTGGTATAAAGTTCTTTTGAAAAGATCTTTTGAAAAACTATTATTATTATTATTATTATTATATTATATTTTTATTAGCCCTCCGATAACACCAGACTCCCGATTACAACAACGCTAATTCCAGTGATGAAAGACCTCTATCTCGTCAAATACGAGAAAATTGTCATCTGAGGAATTCTAAAATATCGAAGGCTTAGAACTGAACTCTTAACCTCATCCCTGCCAAAACCCTCGCCAAAACCATCACTCTTTCTCTTCCAGAAAGAGTGAGTAGAAAACAAAAGTTTTCAATATATACAAAATATATATTATATTCCATTTCGAGTGAAATCTGATAAGATTAATACGTGGAATTGTTCATTCGAATTGATTTATTTTGTCTTATTTTATTGTACTTTCTGGTGAAGGAATGGTTCGAGATTTGTTTTTTCTTGAGATTTTTATATCAATGTGCTGAAGAGGGAAGTATTAATTTAACGTTATTAAACCCTTTTTTATGCTCTCAGCAAAATAAATTATTTTATAGATAAACATAGTGTTTTATTAGTTTAAAGAACCCTGAAAAATGTTCATTACACACATATAATAAGCATTGAGTTAAGCCAACCATCATTATGTGCCGATTATTTGTTACAGGTATCCTCATTATTTATTTGAAATTGAATCTCGTCAATTTCGACTATGGAAAAACTAATAGATAACTTGTGAAGTGGAAGAGTTGTATAATAACATTTGCTATAGTTCATTGAGCTATTTGAATAATCCTTTGAAAAAAATATTTTAATTCTTAAAAAATATGAATGGATAGGATACGAATAAAAATATCAAACTATGTAATATATTCAGATAATGAACAATATTCCATACTAATAGTTGACTAACTGCGCTAAAAACCTACGTAACAAAATTTTTGAGAGGCCGGATCGTAGTTTTTTTCTTTCACTTAAAAATACTTCCGGAGAATTTTTTTGCCCAATCACTTCCCGGAAATCTGTGCGCGTTCGGAAAAAAACTGGTATAAAGTTCTGTTGAAAAGATCTTTTGAAAAAATATTACGAAGTTCTTTTCGAAAGCTTGTTCTCTGTACCTTGAAATACTTTTTTAATTTTTTATTATTAGATGTTTAAAGAACAACTATGAAAAGTGTTCATTATACACATAACATGAGCATTGAATTAAGCCAACCATCATTATGTGCCGATTATTTGTTACAGGTATCCTCATTATTTATTTGAAATTGAATTTCGTCGATTTCGAATATGGAAAAACTAATAGATAACTTGTGAAGTGGAAAAGTCGTATAATAACATTTGCTATAGTTCATTGGGCTATTTGAATAACCCGTTGAAAAAAAATATTTGAATCAATCGCAATGAAAAAATATATACATTCTGGAAATTGTTAGTAATTTAATTTTTTTTTCGACGGTTATATAAAATGTTCTTCAATTTCTGCACAATTTGATACCTACACCAAAAGCTCGCCAAAAATGCGTTCCGTCATTAAAAAATTATAATTTACTAGAGGCTCCGCCCCTGCGCGCTTCGCGCGCCAACCCCGCCTCGTCGCTCGCTTCGCTCGCTTCCGAGGCCTCGGCGCTACGCGCCTCGGGCACTCGGCGCTGCGCGCCTCGCTGTTTGGCGCTTCGCGCCTCACTTTGTCACATAAAGGGAGAATTCCCAGACTTTCGTACCCGTTAAATTTTTAAATTCCGACGTGATGAAATCCACAGTTCACAGAGAGTAAGACCCTCGTCCTCTCTCTCACTCCGCCTCGATCGCATTGGAAATGGATTTGCTACGTTCGTTTTTTATTGAGTTTATTCTAATTGCTTTTTCAAAAGATTTATTCATTTATTTGTTGTTATAGCGATAAATAAAAACCAGTGATATCAATTACACATTCGCCGGCGTTGACTTCGTCAATATATAGTATAAAAAAATATACGTTTAAATAACTGTAAGTATTCATTTATAGTACTCGAGCTCATATAATATGATAGATCATATTCGTTAAATTCGTTTTATATTATGTATAAATTCAAATCAATGATTCGTTATCACGACTTCATCGACCGCCTTTTTTTACAGATGTCTGAATCAAACAGGACAAACCAACCAACAGGCAGTAAAGACGCAAAACAGGGCGGAGAAGAGCAGCAAGCGAAAGGTATTTTTATTTCTTCTAATTTTATTTTATTTTATGTTTCGTCTCGTAGTCAGTATCAATTATTTAATACTCATCAATTTATTTTCTAGCAGACAAGCCCAGAGAAAAGGATGAGAAGAAGGTGCCAGAAGAGAAGAAAACTAATGGTATTTCTATTTCTTTAAGTTTTATTATTTAATTATATCGTTTCTGTTGCCAGTATTAATTATTTAACACACATCATTTCTTTATTCTCCAGCATTCAGGCCCCGAGGCGTCCGAGCTGGACGGTGGGTCCAGGAGCAGCGAGCCAAGCAGCAGCGGCGCCAAGCTTGGATGGAGCGACAGGCGCGCGCTGCTGCAGATTGTCGAAATCTGGTCAAATTATTGTGGGAAATGTCCCACCCTAAATAATTTTTTTTTTTAGTTTTAAATAATTCTTTTTCAATCCTAATTTCTTTTTGTTATATTTTGTTTATTATATTTGTTATTAGTTAAAAAAAAAATATATATATATTTAAAATGATTTTCTTGCATTATTTCTCGTATAAAAATAATAACCCATATTATTTTATGAAGTTAGCCTCACATTCGTGTACTTCTTTCCTTCATGGTTACACGGAAAGGTTATGATAAAAATGGCGCAGCCGAAATAATTTTATTCGTGTTATTATTCATTTTATTTTGTTTGGTAAAATGAATAAACAAAAATCGTTTAGTGCGTTCCGAAGTATACTGAAAGTACACACGCACGCATCAGTCTACTCATGCAATGACGTCATTGAATTCGGAAGGTAGCATACTGCGACTACTTAGAGCATATACATAGATTACTGCGGTTTGTGAGGTGACGAATTGCAGTGAAGTCAAAATAGCGGCGCCAACTCAAAGTAGAAAGGAAGCACCATGAACAGAACGCAGCAGTTGACCGTGTGACATCACACTCAGCACCAATGGTAATCTACTTCTGAACGCACCCACAGGATACGCAATCGCTAATTTGTCCACCAGCCGGGTTTGATTCTGACCGGCATGAATTGGCTGATGAGTCTTCTGACTATTTCTTTATATATATGTAACCATGAATCGAACAGATGAACTTTACATCTATAGCTGCGTTCGGTATATACATCTCTCAGAAAATCTCCGAATCCTCGGAGATGTATGTACAGAACGCAGCTTATAGGTATTGACTACACTGACATTTCACAATTTTTTTATTTTTTTATTTTATTACATAAAACATAATAATACATGTAATTTTCCATTTGCCATTGGTCGACGAAATAAACATAATAATACATGTAATTTTCCATTTTTGCCATTGGTCGACGAAATATTCATAACTGTGTAGCCCGGGCACTGGAAAATAGAATTGATTTAATTTGATTGCTGTATACTATGAATTTGAGATAATGATTCGACTATCCCTAATAAAAACTGCAGACAGTTTCTCGTCTCATGGTGTATTTACATTTCAAATTGGACCCTATAATTTGATTCATTCAATTATGCGGTATCAAGCCGGGTAAATTTCATTTTTTTAGCAAATTGGGTCGGTAAACACCTTCAAAAATCTAATTTATAAATTATTTTTCATAGAATAGCAGATATATTTATAATTTTACAGACAAATCTAAAATTAACGCATATTTCATTACCAAATTCTTTTTTTCCGGGCTGCTTCTTCGGCCTCTGCCCTCTCCGCCGCTGCCATCAACTCGTCATCCAGCCCATCATCTGTGAAATTAATTTATCATGTTGAATTCAATTTATAAGTTTATCAACTCAACCCATCTAGGCTCAATCCGATGCCAAAAATCGTATGTTATTCAAGTGGTAATATTCGACAGTATTGCAAAGGTACTTATACTTGAGCTACGAGACTGAAACTTCGTGTACTACTTTTTTTTACGCGTTTGGAGACATTTTAGCCCGTAGCTATACAACATAAATTTGACAAAGTTAAGAAATACTATTCACCCTCAATTCGATCACCCGGTTCAGCAACGTCTGCCTCCTTATTTTTATCTACAAATTCTTGCATCTGTGAAAAATTGATATGAATTAAATTCTGCGCAGCCTGTATTTTATTTTATTTTTTATCATTCAGCATGAATACTCACGTCTTTATGTGTTGATGCCATTTCACTCAATAACTGTTTATAGTTGTTTTATCGTAGCTATGACATTGATTCTTTTGTCCTCTGAAAATCGACGTATCGATACATCACGCTATGTTTCATATTTTTATTTTAAATTATACTGTATTCAGTGTCGGCCTCAGTATGAATCGGGCCCGGATATGTTTTCTTATTTATTTTCATTATTTATTAAATTTGAATATTATGGATTTGCACCTACCCGTTCGATCGACGATAGGAATTTTATACGTAAAAATTCGACTACTACTTCACTGCTGTCCACCAGATCCCCTCATCCGTGGCTCATGTTGCTGGTTTTGTTGCCGATTTACCAGCCCCTATCTGCCGTCTCGCCAGTGGATGTTCTAGATGCTGCTAAGTATTTCAACTCGTAGTTTCGGGGTGATGACGACCTTTCGTTGCAAAATGTTCCGGATGCACTGCGTGTGAAAGGTTGAACCGCCCATCTCGTTTCAGCAGCTTCGCACAATTCTTGATCTCTCTATGCAGTCTCAGATCTTTAAAGTAGTTCTTGAGTTTTTAGTCACATCTGAGGATCGCCTGAAATTTTATTATGGTGTAGACACAATAACTTTCATGAACAGATTCCTGAATTTTTAATTTGATTCACTCTTTATTTTTCATAACTACCTTAAGCAGCTGCTTTTGACGCAGATCATGTACTTCCTTGATGATCGTAATGTTCTCGAGAGCTCAGTACGGTACTCTTCGACGGCCAGGATTTGCGTGGTCGGAGTCGGAGTGTGATGTCTCTCTTATTTATCTATTTTTTATCACTTATTTTACTTTCTACTCCTCCTTCTGCTCAGATAAATAATCTAATTCTATTTCATTCTATTCTATTCTATTTTCTACACACTTAGTTAGTTATACAATAATTTTCCTTCCAAAAATTAAAAAAAAAACACGGCTATTTTTTTATCATTGCGCGTCGTGCAGCTATATTATTGTCACGCATGATGCAGCCTCATTTCTTACTGTGGCGCACGATGCAGCCTGTTATTAATGGGTTCGTTTACTGTTGCGCTTATGATGCAGCCTTTTATGATTTTTTATCTTAGGGTAGCGCATGATGCAGCCTAAATATTTTCTGTTACGTATGATGCAGCCTAATATTATATGTCCATATACTGTACATAAGTTTCGATGTAAACTGGATCACACACGCAAAAAAATTGCTGTTGAATTCACTATTCGAGTAGTGAATATATGGACAGCACTTTTTTGAAATAGAAATTATCACAATTGTGGTAACATTCACTCATGTAGACATTGAAGGCTACTTGCTCCAATGTACCCAATACTGCAATTGTGATAATTTTTACTGCAAAAAAGTGCTGTCCATATACTTACTACTTACATAGTAAATTTGACAGCACTTTTTTTTGCGTGCAGGTATTTTTATATATGGATAATAATACATTCTCATTCACGAATTTAGAATTAATATTTGCACCTTTCCGTATTCGTCTTCTGTAGAGTACAAATGGCATGTCCATGTTATTATTTATCAATAATTGAACTTTTAATTTTCACAAATTATCTCAGCTATTTTGAATTTTTGTTAATCTAAAATCTCCTTGTATACGATATTGTTAATATTTTTCCCTCTTTTCTTTAGCTGTATTTTTATTCCCACTTTTGACTTGCACCGTGATAACGCAACATAAAGTTGTCCATGTCCGAATATTGGTCTGTCAATATATAGTCCGACGTGTCCGAAACTTTGTCCTTGCGATTTATTGATAGTCATTGCGAACGCTAATCGTACAGGAAATTGTCGTCTATGTAAGATGAATGGCATATCTGTATCCCCACGTGTGTCTAATTTTATTCGCGGTATTTCCACTATTTGTCCTCTTCTTTCTCCTGTTAAAAGCTCAGCAATCAAAATTCTAGAATGAAGTTCACGAACAATCAACCGTGTTCCATTGCATATGCCATCTGATATTGATAAATTTCGTAACATCATTACTATGGCACCGATTTTCAGTTGTAAATTGTGAGGTGGTAGACCCGTTGGTGTTAATCCATTTAAATACTCGATTGGATATCGCAGTGTAGCTTCTTCGTATGTTGTCGTATCGGCAGCATCAAGTCCTTGGAGGGTTGCATAATCCATGCTTTTTGACTCTTGTAAGTTGCCCTCCATTATTTGTAAAATTTTTGTGTTCAACTGGTTCACTTCCACATTCAACGGAGCTAATATTGCTCTGTTTATGAGTTCCTCACTTGGTATGTTTATTGGATATAATTCTGTTATCAAATCTGTACTCATTGTTTCTCTGTCAGGTTCTAAAAAGTCGATCTCCCCGTCACCCACGCTCAGTAGCCACTTTGAGAATGAAACGATATCTTCTTTCGCCCTCATATTTGTGGTTAGGCTAAATTTCTTAAATATATTCCAGAGTGATGAATATTTGATCGTTTCTTCCAGAATTTGTCTTTTTCCGCCACGTTTGACTACTGGTAATACTTGCCGGAAGTCCCCACCAAGTAGAACCGTTTTTCCTCCGAACGGTAGTGAATTACTCATGATATCTCTGAGTGTTCTGTCAATCAATTCAAGAGCAGTCTTTGGAATCATCGAACACTCATCCCATATAATGACATCAATTGACATCATTTTCTTCTTCATACTCGGAGTTGTGAAAATTGTTCCTTCGTTGCTCATTGTCAACGGGAGACCGAACATTTTGTGAGCGGTTGTTCCGCGTGGAAGAAGAATCGCTGCTATACCTGTCCAAGCAACACATGCGACAGTTTTCTCTGTTGATCTTAGCATGTAGTATATCGCATTGTACAGAAATGTTTTTCCAGTTCCTCCAGGTCCGTCGATGAAAAAGTATTTATGCATTGTATGATTTTCTATTTCGTTGTTCTGCGTTATTGTTTTCATAACTGCATCGTATATGATCCGCTGCTCGTTATTTAATTGATTCACCAATGCTAATCCTTTTTCTGCAAATGTTTGTATTTTTTCCGCTGTTATTTCGTCTTCATCATTTTCATATATTATTTCTGGTGTCGGTAAGCCAAAATCTTCGCACGATCTACCTTCTGCTTGTAAAAGATGTTGAATGGCACATAGTGCTCGGTTTTCGTTATCATCTGCAAAGTCTTCTGAGAGTGCTGTTTTATATTTATTCCATAAATCAATTACGTCGGATGGCATTTCTCCGATCAAGTACCATACCAAAAAATGTCGTAAACGTTTGGGCATCAGTATTGAAACAGCTTCGTCAAATATCTTGAATGTTTCATCGTTACTTGCCGTTAAGCCCATCTCTACCGCCGCCTCCCTGAATGTATCGTATTGTTTTCCGTCCACGGTACGTAAGTTTTCGAAACAGGTAGCGCCTGTAGCCCGTCCAAGAATTAATTTAAGATGAAATCGTTCCGTATCCCTTGGAGAAACATTTGTCATTCTGCTTACAACTTTACAAGCAATTTTACGCCTTCCCCAAGTTTTCGTGTTTGCTTTGAATGTATAGTAGTCCGGAAGGTTTGCATAGGTGATATTTCGCGCCAGTTCATCCGTCGTATTTAGTTTAAACCATGCAGTTAGTGGAGTTTTCCATTTATTTTCGTTTCCAACAGCCTCCTCTTCTCTACCTTCCACAAATGTTGCATATTGATGACCTGGTAGGTGAACGGGTAATCGTGTCACAGCGTGACTTCGTCCATGCATAGGCAGTTCTAGTATTCTCCATGCTGCTTCCATTGGACTGACATACCGAGTATCTACATGCTCTTTGATTTCGTCGACTACTGGTCCATCATAACCTTGTATATTACAATTATCAATTTGAACCCTTGCGCGATCATGTCCTTTGTTGATATACTTGTAAATATACTTCGCTGCCATTACCGACCCACAATATTCTACGTTTAGATGACAGTCGTATTTTGCAAGTAGAAATGGGTTGTATGGCACAACCATACTGTTGTCTACCGGTATATTTCTTCCGTTTATGCGGTTATGATAGTAGTTTAAACTATTATTTTTTCTACGGCGATACTTCGGAAAACCACTTGCGCTTATATCGGTATCTTTCGCGAAGTCTTTCGGAAACTTTTTTGAACACGATTTAGTTTCTGTGTTCCAACATGGAACTTTTGAAGTATGAGGGCCGTGTAACATGTGTGTTGTCACAGATTGATGTAATCGCGGATATTTTTCTTTGTCGGGTATTTCTGCTGATATGAAATTATCAATCGCCTCTGGAGTCAATAGCTTATCTTCAATATCCATTATGAACAACATGTGTGCATGAGGTAATCCTCTTTTTTGGAACTCTATCGTATATACATATCCATTCATCTTTCCGAATACTGCACCACTTTCTATCTCCTTCAGCATACGTTGTAGACGCAAATTGAATATGCGAGAAACTATGGTTGGTATGTCGTTCGTGGTAGTACCTGGAGGAAAACTTTTCAATACTTCGCGTATTTCTTTCCATTTCGGATTACATGTCATCGTGATGAATAGATCTGGTCTGCCGACTTTCCTGGTTATCGCCATTGCATCTTGATATTGTTGTTGCATATGGCGCATGGAGCCAGAAAATGTTGACGGTAAAATCATCACGTTTCCAAGTCTGGTACGATTGGATGTATTTGCTTCGCTATTAAATACGTGATCAATCATTCCCAAGTAACACTCCACACGCAGCTGCTTCTGATTATTTCGTAAATATAATAATCTCTGCGATTCAATTGTAAGGTATGCGTGAATTACGTAGTGTTGTGTAAGTCGTCCGCTTCGTAGCAATCGATTACGCGCTTCCCCTTCACGCAAAGCCAACCGATAACCATAGTACTGTACTGGGGTTATAGTTCTGTTTGTTTCTATTTGTTTCATATTGTAATTCCATCCTAAATCTCCGCTTGGGAATAGTAACGGGAATGTCATTGGATCAACATGATGCGACGATTTTGGTACATATCCTACTTGTTGTTCATGTTTTGGATGTACTTGTACATCCACTTTGTCCGATATTGTCCCATCCCTCGATACAATCAGAGCTGCTAGTTCTCCGCAGGTTGGTGCGTTGTATCGTCGTCTGTCATCTGTGTTCAACGCAATCAAGTTCAACACAATCTGGCTCTCTCCATCACTATATCGCTCGTACAGTGTTTTGAAATTGGCCGCATAAGGATTAATGTCCAGTATTATTTTTCCAATAGTTTCTAGAATATTTGATCTGCGTACACTATTTTCTCTGAATTGTAGCTGTGTTTGTGGATCGTAGATATAAATTTGTCCGTATCTTGCACAGCTATTGTTGACGGCCTCCAAACTGGTCGAAATCATGTAGCTAACGTCCCCAACGATTTTCATGAGATGCGGCCCACTATTTCCTTGTTCTGCCACTGTACAATTAAATGATGCAAAAGCAAACGCATCATTATAAGATCGTATCATTTGCCTGTAATGTTTTGAACTTTCATCATTTCCTTCTCGCAGTTGTTCCAATACTTCTGGATAATCTGTCAGTGGCGGTAGTTTCACCTTTCCTCCGTGACAACAATTGTTTGCTACTCTTCCTCGTTCATTTTTAAATGACAAAGCATTGCAGTGCTGACATTTATCTATCATTTCACCGATGTCTAGTAGCTCCACATTCTCGAACACCTCTTTGGCAATGCATCCGTTGTACATTTTTTCTGTGGCTTCCCTTACTCTGGATTGCCTCGTTCGATCCAAAATAATAACTGCATTTCTTTCTCCATTAATCGCTGTACTTCCACAGTCATCGATTACATTTTCATCGCTTTCGTTGTTATGTTCTTCTGCCGTTTTTTTTACACCATTTTGTTTTGGTGTATTTCCTCCTTGTATTTGATTCGAGGTTTGTTCGCTACTCCTGTGCTTCCTTTTGATATTCGTCGTTTGATTCTCTTCTTCGCTTGTCTTACGTTTGCGATCCGTGCTTCTTTCAACGTCAATTACTATTTCTTCGCAATTACGTTCTTTAATTGGAACGTTGGTGCTGATCCGTGTGACTGCATCGACGTTACGTTTTTTAACAGCTTCTCTATATTTTCGTTGTTGTTCTCGTCGTAGTATAATTTTTTCTTCGTCATTCATAATGTTCTTCGGTCGTCCTTTTTTCACCTTTTTTGTTTCGTCCGCCAGAGATTTATCTATGACAACAATACTTTCATTTTGCTTTCGCTGCTCGCGATATCTACGCTGCTGTTCCCTCCGCAAAACTTGTCTTTCCTCTGGTGTTACCGAAGATACTGGCCGCCCTTTTTTCTGGTTAACTATTAATATCAATCTTTTTGAATATTTATCCGTACCTTCATTCTCTATATTTCTATTATCACCTTTGATTCCATTTTCATGCGATCCCCCGATTAGTACTGTTTCTTCATTTTGGGCCTCTAATACAGGACATCCTTCCTCCCGATCACACCGTTGAACAATTTCTTCCGGCTCACTTAACTTCGATCTCGGTTGTCCACTTTCTTGCTTCATTCCTGAATAATAACTTACCTTTTGCATACTTACCTCTTGCGTTAGAACTATTTCTTCGACGACATCGAAGTGTCCACTGTCTCCATCGCCAGTGAACAGCATTGAAAATTTTTTCTCACTTCGCACGTCGCCAATGACTCTTGGATTCGGGTCACCGCATCGGTATACCAATACACACAGCTTGTAGATTATCGCAAGAGCGCTGATCTCCACTTCTCCACCGTAGCTTCCCATATGTCCCATGTGAGATTCGTATTCGTTTGGTGACCGTATACGCGTACCGGTAGATTCATCTCCAATGATGAAATTTGCGAATGATGACCAGTTACGCGTAATAAAGTCAACGACATTCAACCGCATCTCCGCATGTCTTTCTTGAGTGTTGTACACACAATACGATATCGCGCGGAAGAGACAATTCCCGTCGGGTTTCATTTTAAAGACTTTATGCTCCATCTTAATGATTTTCCAATCGAATCAATGGTATTGATGTCAAATTAACGCAAATTAGAGTTTTTCTTATTATGCGAAAATAGTTGTCAGATACAGGAATAGCTGTCAACTATCTGTCAAAACTGAAACAATTGACGTGTTGAACATGAACTCGGCTGACGTTCAACCGCAACTTCATGCGTATACTGTTATTATTATAATCTTTTGATCTTCTTTTTTCATTTGTTTTGTGGGAAAGATTTTTTTATTAGATAGGGGGACATCGATTTAATTTAATTCATTTCAATCGCCAAGAGATTTTTCGGTATTAAAATCGATATTCACGACTGCATACACATTGTATATCAGTGGCCGCATAAGCTGCGAGTAACAATAGAGTTTGCGACGGGTGGGGCGTGGGGGGAAATGCAGCGACGACTATCGCGGCTGGGATACACGCGGCCCCGCGCAAATTTGAAAAATTGTTGACGTCGATTACTGGAAGTTCACTATTGGGAACCAAAAACTGATTACGGAATCAAAATGTGTACATCCCGACGAAAATTTTGAGCCAGCTCAGGTTCGCCCGTACCGATCCGTTCTCGAAATCGCACCATTGGACCTTTTTGCACCTGGCGTCCAGGTTTTTGAATATTTTTGGAATTACCAAACTCTATCATGTTCGTCAATGTTCAGGGAATATTTCTAAATTTTTCAAGATTTTTTACACTCATTTCAGATAAACGGTGACGAGTTTAAAATGACGTACGGCGATGGACTCCGAAAAACTACGTTTTTTGACTTTTCGGAGATCATAACGGTTTTCAGGATTTTTACACGGAAATTTGCGAGCTACCATTAGACGCAGAAAACCTGGCGCTTTCCGATCTTACCAGACTCGATGCTCTACCAATTTTCCTGTAGAAGTTATGATCACTCAAACAGAAGCGCCAAACCTTTACGCGCCGACAGTAGTATCCCACTCTGCTATATCCAGAGAGATATTTCTCTGATTAAATGCTATTTAATTGCCGAACTTATCTAATTCATATAGTTACTTTGTAAGCGAGAGAGATTTTAGGCAATATGGCGATTTGCCGTTAGTTAACTTATGCCTACGGTAGATGGCTCTTTGAGATGGTTGACCGCGCTAACAACAGATGGCCTTTTGATATGGTTGACCGCGCTAACGACAGATGGCGCGCGCTATACGCCTTGTTGTATTACTATTTATATAGGTCGTGGCTTGGCCGCGTTACAAATCCAACCATTTTCCCTGAAGTTCATCATAAAAAAAGAGTGGATGTAGAATGTGCTCTCGGAAGGTATAAATTGCAAGAGTTATAAAATGATACTCGTCACTCACATGTGCATAACATGTGCCTTCTACATGTTCTTGGTTTTTTCAAATGAAAAGTAAATGTTGAATCGAATGGTCGTAGAATATCATTGCATGTCAAACAATTTATCAGGTATAAAAGGGCAATGAAAAGGAAATGGACCCCAATGGCTCAAGAAACGACCACTAGTAATATCGAACTTCTAGATCTCGATGAACCACACGTAATTGAACAACACGGTGCTACAAGATCCGGACAAGTAGATCAGGAAACTCAGGTGGATTTTATAGAGGAACATCGCATCGACGCAGGCATGAATTGCCAAACTTTTACGTGTAATCGTTATATTTACATCGATTCAGACAAAACAAATTCAGATGTCGAAATTCAAGTCTATATCTCAGACTCTGATAGCCGCAAACACTTCACTATAAAAAAAAAACATGTTAGCATTGGCTGTGGAAATCACACTGACTGCGAAGATGAAGCGGTAGGGCCAGAAATATATGACCAGGATAGCAAAGGTTGGTTGAAGTGTACGAGGGGTTTTCATGGCATATCTTCTATCAATGATAATAATCAGATGATTGATCTTGCCGGTGTTACACAAAATACTTTTCAATCGTTGCTAAAGACTCTTGCAGTGACCAAAGATATTAAGGTTTCGAAAGAAGAACGACTCCTCATCTTTTTACTCACAATGAAGTGCGGCCTCACATTTTCAGCAACGGGCGTACTTTTCGGTATTCACAGGAGTACAGTATCAAGGACATTTTATTTCACATTACAGTATTCAGCAGCTGCATTGAAAGACTTTGTATTCTGGCCAAGTAAAGAAATCGTTCAAGCGACGATGCCACAGGCGTTTCAAGAAACGTATAGTAACTGTCGCGTTATCATCGGTTGACCCGAGTTTAGAGTAGAACAACCATCAAGCATTGAATCTCGTGTACAATTTTATTCACATTACAAAAAGGGATTTACGTTGAAAGTTCTTGTTGGTTGTACACCATCTGGAGCAATATCATTCATATCGAGGTGTTATGGTGGTCGAACAACCGATGCTCAAATAACGAGTAGTTCCGGATTTTTAGATGTGCTACAACCTGATGAGCTTGTTCTTGCCGATAAAGGGTTTCCGCAGATAAAATCACAACTCGATGTAAGTGGACGAGGAATTTTACTTGTAATGCCATGGTTTCTGCATAACACCTTCTCTGCGGAAGAAGTACACGAAACTTATAAAGTCGCGAGTGTCAGGATCCATATTGAGCGAATCATGCAAAGGCTTAGAACGTACCGGATATTAGACAAGTTTACTTCAAATATGCTCCCGCACTCCGACAATATTGTATATGTGTGCTGCGCGTTAGTAAACTTGAAATTACCGATTCTGAAGGAGAGTGATGCGGAATGAACAACCGACCAAAATTTTGATTAAAAAAACCATACAATAATTATGGTTTGGAACATATAATTTTATTTACGTTATAATATTACATAACTTTATTATAAATGCCTCTTTGCATAACAACAATATATACTCCGCATCGATAAAAAATAAATGAATAAATGAATGAGCTTTGGTTACCTTTTTTTGGTTTTGTTTGACACTTTTATCATAATATGAGCTTAAGAAAATGTCCTTGGAGGCAACGGCACTCATTAGGCGTACCGTGTATCAACATTTTCCTTATTTTGATCGAAAGCAGCTTTCAAATAGTTAGTAAAATGAAATCTTTCCAGAATTGGTACCAGACTCTTCAAAAACGTTTCGTCTCTGTGAATGATTGCTACGCAAGATTCTACTCGCGACCAAACATACAAATCACACACTGTTAAACCAGTGACGTACATTTGAATTTGACACTGTGTATAATACTGGCGACTCTTCTTCAATTCGATATTCCCATTTTCCATATATAGATAAGGAACATTGAAATTTTCGGTCGATTCGTCGTAAACAGACTTTTTTGCACAAGACCAAGGACATTTTATTTCTAATGCCCTGACGATACACCCATCGTCAATCACAATTCCATCCAGACTCGCACAAAGCCAAGGTTGAGATTGCAAAATAAAGAGTCCGATATGTACAACTTGAACCTTATACTCTTGCTCATACTGTAACACAGCGATTTTTTCGTGTTTTGATCCATACTTGACTGCTGCACCCTGAAAATGTGACTTGCTGAAGAAATCGCTGAGCAGCGAATCGACGCCTTTTCTGGTTCGAGTTTTAATCGCGTGAGCTTTTGCACTAGCACTGATGCGAAGCTTTCTTGCTGAGAACCATTCCTCGCAATCGGTCTGACGCACAGTCAACACACACAGCTCAACCACTTTGGACTCACTGGGTACTATTGTCTGCATGTAGAAGAACGAAAGCTCTTCGTCCAGATTTTAATCCAAATTGCTCGAGTACAGTGGACCTTCTTGAGAGAAAATGATTAAATTCAAGGCGCAAGCTTCACAACTGTTTTCATTGGACACACGGATCGCATCATCCATGCACAGTTTCAAAATGCTTCGAGCAACGATTGCGCTTGTAGTGCGATTTAATTCCCGAAGAAGACTTTTCAGTGGTGACGGTTGAGGTCCAACATCTTCGTATGTGATTTTGTATGTCTCAACTCGACGTGTTACTTGTTGCGCAGCAGAGATTGGGTAATGGTCAGTCACAATCATCGCCTTGCTGTAAATATCTTTGCCAAGTTGACGATCTGATGGTTTTCCCCATTCTTGCTCCACACTGGTTTTTCTTGCGCTACGGTCTCTATTGATGTAATGGATAAGAGAAAATATGTTTTCACTTTTCCCTGCCGCTGATACACATCGATGGCTCCTATCGAAAAGAGCGTAACTCAGCAGTGCAGGAAAGAAGAGCGTATCTCGGCGAAGCAGTTAAGAAAGGCGTATGTCCCCTATGACACCCTATGACAAATGCCTTTCTTAACTGTTGCGCCGAGATACGCTCTTCTTTCCTGCACTGCTGAGTTACGCTCTTTTCGATAGGAGCCATCGACATGTACAAGAGACATCTGCCACATGGCGATCCCGATTAACCTTGATGGAAAAAAATCAACAAATGCAGACAAATGTATATTCACATCAGGTAAATACTTACGTGCAATTATACTTTGTATGGTGACAGAGTGATTGACGTTTGGCGTACAACACTGCATCGTATCAATGTTGGTGCGTCGGTACTGCGTAACTCCTCTACTTGGCAAATGTGACACACGGCTAACCTTTTCCCTTTTATTATACCCTGAGGGTTAAAACTGATTGAGTGAGATATCGCTTGGAATCCCGTTCGAATTACGATATCCATTGCGATTAATATTAGCCGTTGACTCTGACAAAATCCTCCGTATTTACATTGAAATATTAAAAAAACGCCTCGTTGTCAAGCACTCAAGTGTTTCTAATAAAGGTAATTCATTTTCATTTGGTGTCCTTACCCTATAATATATTTAAAGTCAGGCATGAAGCGATTTTTCAAAATCTTTTTGAAAAGGTATTCACCCATAGGGTAATGCTTAATGGGTGCACCAAGGTTTCAGAATTTGCCACACGCAGTGCTGGAGTACACTTGCACGGAGCGAATACTTGCCAAAAATTCAATAACCTGATGAAAAGAAGTTAAAGAAGAAATTTCGAGAACAGTTTTGAAGAGCAGACCTGAGGCTACACAACCATTATCGTAAAAATTCTGAGCGATTTTTTTTCACCCCCGCAGCCAAGTTTGAAAATGTCGGTTTTTTTTTATTTCGCAGCTCTTCATTCGAACCTGCGTCAACAGGTGAAAAACAATCGCAGGTGAAACTTTCGGAAACGAGCTCGAAGATGATGTTTCAACCTGTAAAATCCTTTCTTGACCATTTTTTACGAACATTTTTTCATCGAGTAATACCGTTTTGAACGACGGTTGAAAACTTGAGTGGCCCGTTAATTTTGTCACTGAGTGTATAACGTGGACTTTTATCTTCTTTATCTATACATATCAAACTGTCTATTTATTGAAATATATAATTACAGAGCAGGAGAAGAAAAACTTATTTTCGAGAATCGTTCGGATGAAACAATCTCTTCTATCCAGTCACTACATACTGTTACCTTCATGACTTGATACAGTCGGACCTCGATTCTACGGAGTTCGATTCTACGGACAGTCCCCACTTTTCTACCTTTTTTTGCTGTTGGTGGAGCGCTTTCGAGCCACGCTGCTCAGTACCGTAGTAGTAACATGTGTTCATAAATTTTATCGTGGCGGGCTTTTTTTTCGGTTATGTAGGATTAGATGTGTATAATTATTTTTAAAGTTATTAAATACTATAACGGAGTTTCAGAGTACAACTTCGCACCCTACGGCGTTCCTTCAAATGAATTACTAATTAATAAAAATCTAAGATAGTGTTGGGCGCCAGACACGTAAGTGTCGTTTTCACAGAAATCACATCAACTATAGCGATATTCAACAAACTAATAAATTGCCGGAACGACGGCCTTAAAGCTTAGGTTAGCTCAGATTTGCTAAGATAATGGTAGAGTGGGTGGATTCACCTTTTTAATTGACTAAATAAAATATAAGACACCAGATAATAATTCCTTCAGTGAAATCTGCGATTTCGTATATTGTTCTTTAAGTAAATGTGATAACAGATCTTAGCGGTAACAAATTTATTAGCGATAACTAGAGATTCGACTATAATCGGAAGTGTTAAATTACGCAGAATTAGTTATCAAAATAATAGTTACAAATAATACTCGAATAATAACGTTTGGAATAATGCTTAGAAAAATACTGAATTTAACAAAGGAATGAATATTATATTATTGAGCCTTACCGCGACGCAGCGGTACAAAAGAACGTAAACACGCCGGTTAGCTAGCTGTGCCGTAGAAGCGATATAATGCAAGCTACACTACTTTTCAGACTACGTATCACCGAGCGATACGATACTCAATATCAACTTTTCTAATGCGGCACACTAGCGTTATTAATTAATTATTAGACGATATAATGACTCAATAAATAATTTCAGAAGTAGCTAAGAGATGCGATAAGCTAAATTAATAACAGATTTATATTAGAATAACTAGGATATCAGATCAAAGGTACAACTTAGCGGTAGTAATCTTATTACACGGAAAGATTGAAACCCGACTGGTTCGTGTTTTGCACACGACTCAGTCGTGTGCAAGGAAAAAATGGAAGAAAAATTCTTTCACACCAGACTGAGTCGTGTGCGCACACGACTCAGTCGGGTTCCACACAATAATCAATCGGGTGCTGCACCAGAATCCGTGCACAGTAACCAGTCTGGTGCCGCACACGAGTCATTCGTGTGCGCACACGAATGACTCGTGTGCTGCACATGAATAACGTTTCTTCTGTAAAATTGAAAATTAAACGCAGAGAAAGCTATTCAATCAATAATTTTGAAATAATGAAACAGAATAAATTATTGTTGTAAACGGAAAAAAAAGAAATGGAAAATTTTATCAAACAAAAAATACATAGGCAAGAAAATCTTCATATTTCCAGTTTCATAATAAAATCAAATAAATTTATTACGATAAATATCAAAAAATACGCTGCAAAGTAATACTTGCAAATTTTTTTTTCGACATATATGTATAAATAATTTCAAACTTATTAAAAGTTGCTGCACTGTCACATCACATAGACAACATAAGTGAATAATGTAAAGGTTAGGTTAGGTTATGCGCAGTAATTGCTCATCTCAGACCAGACTGAGTCGTGTGAAGCACCTGACTGGTGACGGTGCGAAACCAGAACCAATCGTGTGACAAACATTAGTCAGTCATGTGCTATAAAATTTTTGGCTGAAATATTTTAGAAACATTACTCATTCGTGTGCGCACACGAATGACTCGTGTGCGGCACCAGACTGGTTACTGTGCACGGATTCTGGTGCAGCACCCGATTGATTATTGTGTGGAACCCGACTGGGTCGTGTGCGCACACGACTCAGTCTGGTGTAAACGAATTTTTCTTCCATTTTTTCCTTGCACACGACTGAGTCGTGTGCAAAACACAAACCAGTCGGGTTTCAATCTGTCCGTGTATAATGCAATATAGCGAAAATCGGAATATTAGATAGCACAAATAAATCGCATAAATCAGATATATCACATAGAATCAAAGAAATCAGATAGAATACAGAATAATAGAAACCAAACAGAATAATAGATATCAAACAGAATGAGAAAATAATAAAGCAGATTAATAAATGAACAACTTAAAACTATGACTAACTACTAAGCGTATTAGCTACTAAGATAACTAATTAAAATACTGACTAAGCTGTCGAAAGAGATCGACTTCCGATCAAAATGTAAACGTAACTAATAATAATTGAAATCCAGCGGTAGCTTATGGTATTTTCTAGCGATATATGAACGGCTTGTAGCACAAAACTTAACTTTAACTCTTAATTTAGCGGAAACTATGGCGTAAGACTAGGCGAGAGAGAGCGTAACACGTCCAGGCTGGAACAAGCGAAACGTAGAAGTGATGAGGCTAGGTGATACCTCGGTACGTCTCGACGATCCTTACTGATTTTGAAAATCAAGAGCCTATCAGGACCAGCTAATGAGCTGATTGGCCCTGCGAAAAACGTTCCATGAACGAGCAGCTCGTCAGCTGCTCGGCCCAAGGCGTCAACTTGTTGCCTGACGTTAGGCGTTAGGTCTCAGAGCTTCGTTGCGTTAGATCAGCCGTTCTGCTGAACTTCGGTGGCGAGAGGATCTTCGGGAAGCTGCGAACTTGGTTCTTACGAAGCGATACCGTAACAGCGATACCAACCGCATGGGATGCACTTTACAGGTGCGATCTCTTCTGTAGATGAAACGCTGCAAACTTCTGGCAGGCCTAGGTGTTCCATCTGGATCTCCACCTCTTCCGGCCTGGCCAGAGAACGCGGGACACTATCCTTGTCCATTCTCACGTTTTACATCCTGTAGCGATAACGTTACGTCACTGGTCCTTATGCCGGACTCTGCGTGACGTCGGTGATGGCAGCTGGAGCGGGTGATGGAGCTGGTTGTGCAAGGCAACAACCAGATGCTGGGTCGTAAGATTCATCTGCTGGCAGGAGGCTGTGTAACAGCCCTATTCGCCGCCTAGCGATATTGGACCAAGGTCAGCAGTCTTCCCTCCGGTTGATTCGGTACTAACCTAGTACGAGTACTGGATTGCATACTGCGTGGCCGTCTCTTTAACACCAGTTCTAGTGTCGGAAGTTCTAGTAGCGGAAGTTCAGGATCGTCGTCTTCTTTATCTTCTTTCTCTCTCTCTCTCGCGGTACATTAACAGAAAAACACTTCAAATTTGTCTGGCTCTATTGCTTATTCTAGGTGTGTCACTTGTATCCCTAGGGTCTAGACGGCGGTAAAAACTGTCTCTCGCGATATAGCTAATAAAATATGTGATTTTCGGAACCTTAGTGACGGCAGCTAATCTGCAACGTCACAATACATAATGGAACCACCAAAGAAGGTAAAAAAAATTTTAAACAATAGTGAAAAATGAAAAAAAAGAGACAAATTCCGAGCTCTTACGGTGTCAACACCTCATATTCTGAAACAAAAAAATTTCATGACCCCAAAAAATGAACTACTCGAAAAAAGTGTATTTATGGGTGGATTTCAAGAAGTGGGCCAAAACGTGAAACCACTTCCTATTTTCAATATGTTCATCTAAATATGCCTGATCATATTTTTTTTCGGTGTAGACTGGTTTACTTCACTTAAAAAAAAATCGTGAAGCATTTCGAAGAAGATTAACATTCCTTTTTTAACTTTCAAACAGTCAAAATGTCATTTCGGCGACGTGACGTAAAGTCCGTTTCTCAACTTTACACCTTTGTAAAAATGGCATGCTATGCCCGAGCACTTTGCACTCATTCATTTCAAATCTCTAAGACCTAAGTTTAGATAAAAGACAAGCAGTTTTGGAAAGTATTTAACCAAACGTGAAAAAAGTGAGAGAAAACCCGTGAACCTACTTTATTAGTAATCTCGGCGACGGCTCAAGTTTACTATTACACACACTCGGCAGGAAGTGCTGGTGGTATGTTTTAGCTGTCAATGGTTTCTGGATGTGTATGTGATATCGGCTCCGTACCATAAGTTCTCCATTATTTTATCCTTTACAGACAGAACAGAGTTTATCAGGCAATAATTTGCTTGTCACACTTATTCGCTGTAATTTCGGCGACTGGACTAAAACGATTATTCATCATGGGAATTCCAATATTCTATTTTTCATGTGATACTTTGCTTGTTTGTGTAAGCTATCTTCAATGTTGATATTCTTACTGTACGTAGAAATTAGTGGGAAATATTTTAACGTCAAAATGTACATTCGGCGACGGTAATTCCGGCGACGTTACGAAATTACATTTTTCTTTTCTTGAGGTTCCTTTTTATGCATCTATTTCAATAAATATTTCCTTTTGTTCCATAAAAAGCTTATTATTCTGCCACAACATGCCGTAAAAAGCAATTTCTGTGATGCGTATGCAATTTCGGCGGCGCATTTGTAATTTCGGCGACACTCCTTCTATTGAATTTTTAGTATTCTTGAAGTGCTCATGAGAAGCTGAAGAGGTATTAATTTCAATCTCGTAGGTTTACTTGACATGAAAAATACAAACATCACACTCTATGAAGAATATTGCGTTCATGAATAAACTGCCGTTTTCTAATAAATATTGTGAAATATTACGAAATTTCATTCAAAAAGAGCGTTGCGTGTGTCAGATATTTTAAGTAGGGGCTCCACACGGTTAGAAAATGTATACTACTCTAATGAAATGTCAATGTTGTTTTCTTCTGAATTGTCAGGCTATTTTGGCCCACTTCTTGAAATCCACCCATGTGTGGTTTTGCCAAAAAAGAAGCCTCAGCGAACCTATCAGCGGTCCGCTGTTGTGTGAAAAAGCTTTGATTTTAAACGCAAAATTAAAAGGGGATTCGACGTTCGAGGTATGTAAAATATTTCTGTTGATTAGTTATATATTTTCAATAATTATTATATTATGTTATCGCTTCGCCACGCCGCGGTTTGGCTTTGTCATGTACATATGTTTTTATAACACGTGCATGAAAAGTGGGGCGTTGCATGTCAGTTTAGCGGGACGAAAGTGGCCAAATGCATACCAGGTCTGCAAAGTAAGGTTGACGCATGCGCAGTCCACAATTACTTCACTTTCGTCCCTTGGGAAACGTCCAGCTACTGACATGCATGCCCCACATTCATGCACTTATTATAAAAAATATCGTGCGTTACTATGGCCAACAGTTGCCGATGCAACTCGTGTGTTTGCGGCCCTCGTTTGTCTCGGGCGGCAAACTTCACACTCGTTGCAATCGCCAACTTTCGTCCCTAGCAACGCAATATACTATTTTTTCACTGTATAATAATAAATCATTAAATCAATGTTTTATGTCACCTTAAGGGGGTACATTAGGGTGTGCCAAACAATGACGATATTTTTTTTTCACTCACCCGAAAATATCAGAGAATATGCCCAAACAAGAATTCTGTCAGATGCGGAGCTCTTAATTTCAATTTCAAGAAGTCTTCCACGGAACGTGAAGTTTTGCCAGTGAAATAACACGGGAACCAGGGTTTTAACAGTATTTTGTCCTGCAAAGTATGAAGAAATTTTTTTTTGATAAAATGAATGAATGGATCATATTCAGCACTAAATTCTGGACAAAAAAATTTCTGGAGCCAAATTTTCATCGTCGATATTGAAGTTTCTACAGATCTTTGAAACTGAAAATTTTCAAATTTCACGTTTTTTGCATTTTCCAACTGAACTATTGCAGATAGAAAAAAAAGTTGAAAAGCAATTTTGTAGTTTGTCTGACGGCTGACACAATAGTACTTTTCGATATAAGAGCGCAAAAGCAGCAACGCGCGTACGAGTGTGAAGGCCCGAACGAGCCCGAAGGCGAGCCGAAGGTAGCGAGTGAGGCGCCTTCACACAAGTACAAGCGATTGCTGCCTTGGGCTCGTGTATCGAACACTATTTTTCTCGACACATGCAACGCAAGGTCCTCGTCTGTGTGCCGTCTGCGGGCACCCAAGCCGGTTTTAGCGTACCAGTATGCAAAATATTTTGCACACCGGTACGCAAAAGTCTGCTTTGGGTGCGCGTAGAGGGTGCGCAAAGGAGGACTTTGGGTGCATGTATTAAGAAAAAGTCTTATAAGAATTTAATCTTATAGAATGCAAAAATCATGAAATTTAAAAATTTTCAGTTTCAAAGATCTGTAGAAACTTCAATATCGACGATGAAAATCTGGCTCCATAAATTTTTCTGTCCAGAATTTAGTGCTGAATATGATCCATTCATTCATTTTATCAAAAAAAAATTTCTTTATACTTTGCAGGACAAAATACTGTTAAAAACCCTGGGTCCCGTGTTATTTAAATGGCAAAACTTCAAGTTCCGTGGAAGACTTCTTGAAACTGAAATGAAGAGCTTCGCCTCTGACAGAATTTTTGTTTGGGCATATCGCTGATATTTTCGGGTGAGAGTGAAAAAAAAATATTTCGTCATTTTTTGGCACACCCTAGGGTACATACACCTTTAAAATAATTTTTTTCAAATTACTGCTACGCTCTGAGAGAACATTCTAGTGACTCAGTTTTTCTACAGTTGATTAGTGCTATTTTGATACATAGTTCATGATTTTTCCAGATTTTATGTCCTCCGCTGAACATAAATTCAGTCCATCGAAAAAAAAAACAGTTGTCGTAGGATGCAGGTTGGTGCGTTGGATGAAATGTCTTCCACTTTTGAGGAAATATTCTTTATGAATGTAATTTCGGACCAAACCAATAATATTTGATGAATGTAATTTTTAGACATAGAAATTTTTGGTTTCAAAACATTTTTTAAAGAATAATGAAAAAAAAATTCTTACAATCAAAAATTTCTATGCCTAATCAAATATTATTGGTTTGGTCCGAAACTACGTTCATAAAGAATATTACCTCAAAAATGGAAAAAATTTCATCCAACGCAGCAACCTGCATCCTACGACAACTGCTTTTTCTTTAATGGACTGAATTCAGGTTTAGCGGAGGACATAAAATCTGGAAAAATCATGAACTATGTATCAAAATAGCACTAATCAACTGTAGAAAAACTGAGTCACTAGAATGTTCTCTCAGAGCGTAGCAGTATTTAAAAAAAAATTATTTCAAAGGTGTATGTACCCCCTTAAATTTCACGTGCATTTATAAAACGTAAACTTTTTCACACCATGCCCTGGCTTTATATCGTTACAATTATATTTTCTGAATCTTTATCCAGGTGAGCCATGGATGGCTCAATAACGTCAAGCGACGACATGGTATTCATTACTTGTCACTACAAGGGGAGAGGCTTTCAAGCGATAAGGATTCAGCTGAAAAATTTGTTGTTCATTTTAAACAATACATCAAAGAAAATGAGTATGAGACGAGCAACATCTACAACGCTGATGAGTCTGGACTCAATTGCAGATCTCTGCCCCGGAAAACATTGGTCTGCAGTTACGAAAATGTGGCACCGGGACGCAAAGTGAATAAAGATAGAGTTACAGCAATGTTTTGTGCCAATGCTTCCGGCTCACACAAAATTCCCATCCTGATCATCGGAAAGTACAAAGAACCGAGATGTTTCAAGAATGTATCGAGTCTTCCTGTTTCTTACAAAGCGCAGTCGAGTGCCTGGATAGATCGAACGGTATTTCTCGATTGGTAGGGTAACTGTGGGTATTACTGCGGATGCGCCAATTACTGCGGTTTCAGATGAAAGTATTGAATTATAATTTTTCTGAGTATATGTCCCCTTGAAAGTTATTTAAAAAATCATTTCGTTCCCTACACTAATAATTAATAAAGAATAAATAACAACAACTATATTTTTAGTTATTTTATTGCAGTTTGAATCTTGTATGGTAACGAAATTCTAAGTTTTGCTGCTTTCGTTTGTTGACGAGCCATAAATACGTACTTTCAAATTGATTATATTTTTGTTCCTGGTATAAAAATATTCATCGAAATATCATTTTCGTATAAAGTAATCGTATATTTTCCGAAACAATCTATGCAAAATAACGTCAATATTTGTTTTCTATCAATTTTTACCAGCGCAGTATTAGGTACATTATTTTGCTGCCTGTATGAATTACTGTGGCTATTGTCCAACGCTGCAACCAAACCTCAAATCTTAGATCTGTCGACTGTCGTATGTTCGCTACAGTTCACTGCTCGAAATGAAACCGCAGTATTACACGCGCAGTAACTAGATTTTTCGCAGTATTTGGTGCGCAGTAATTCATGCAGAACCGCAGTAATTCCAGCATGTGAATCTGTTCTGATTTATGTGTTTTTTCAGTTAAATCTGCATTTTTCGAGAGTTTTAACACTCGGTTTTTATTCAAAAAGTACCAATTAAGTGTTTTCAGATACGTGCGGGACATTTTGTGGTCCCCAAAATTATCATCTTACGTTTAAAAGCCGTCTCGATTCGCGATCCGCAGTAATTGGGACAGTTACCCTATGTAAATATGAAGACATTTCGTTTTTTTCTCATTATTTTGGATATTTAGATGGATTAGTGTAATTGAAGGCGACCCCCCTAACCGCCTACAAAATTTTGAACTTTGAACTTTGGCAAAAAATACTACATAGGTATATTGTGTACTCGAAAAACACAAAAATCTGCGATTACATGACCATTTTACGATTTCTAGTGAACTTGGCGACCTCAATGAAAAATAAAGCGTTGTCTTTTCATAGATTCTTTTTTTTTTATCACAGGTATACTAACGAGTTCATTCCTCTAGTCAAAGCCGAGAAAGCTAGAAGGCAAAATCACAGCAAAGTATTACTACTTCTGGATAATGCTCCATCGCATCCGCCACTGGATGTATTAAACACTGCCCAACCAACACGAAATGGTGGAATAAACGTTTAAAATTGGTGGAAGCTGGATTTGAAAACCGCCTACATTGATTGTATAATATAGGTTTATCAAGTACGTTTATTTATACCACTGAATGTCCGCCTTCAAAACGAGAAATTCAACGTTTATATTCGGTTCATTAAACGACTTATATACTGTAACTTACTGCACCAATATCTCAGCTGAAGGCTGGAGATATGGTGCTAGTCCGCGTGAGTGTCTTTGTCACGGGTGATGTCTTTGGAGCTCCTCCTGAGGGAAAAGTGAAAAACCTCTAAATACCCAAATGATAGACTCGGATTAGGTTTCCCTAAACAGAGCTGTGAGTTGCAGAGCTGGATATATCACGCTTGCCAAGCCTGGTAAGTAGTTCGAAAACACTCTCAGATCAAGCACGCGGATACGGGTTTGTTAGACCAGTACCGCCAGCCTGAGAGCAAACTCAGAACTACAAATCGACAGAGCTGGGCGAGCCACACACACCAAGCCTACCTTGAAGCGAATGATGATGATGATTTATGAATGCTGAAATGTGGTAACAATATAATAGAAAGAAAGGAAAATGAAAGAAAAGGATGCAGTTTAACAAGAATAGATTTAATGTTATTCATCTAAAGTTGCATAGCATAAAAAAACATAGAGTAGCGTGTTTTGCATAGCGTTGTTATGAAAAAAAAACCATCAAGTAATAACATAAAGCATCAAATAAAGAATTAATAAGCCGAAATTAAAGTTAAACTAAATCTAAATTTCTAAGTTAAATCAATGTTCCCGATCAGGTTTTTTATTTTATAAATGAGATAATCCGGTAATTCGCGATGTTTCAAATCGCGAATTTATTAAATTGCGCCGTTAATTAAATTAAGGCGACTTTTACGCTTGCCGTCTAATTTTTTAAGTTTATCTAAAATTAGCAAAACTATTCGCGAGGAATGTGAATCTATTAGACTTATATTTCATATCAAAAATTGTGATTCTAAGTACTTCAGTTTTAGCAAGTCTCGAATACAATTTAAGAGCAAGAGCGGTCACGCACTGTTTTAGCTACGTGCCTAATTGATTAATTAACGATGTGACTCGACGGGCGCTTTGCCACACAATCGGTCTAAAGAATTAATATGATGTGACTCGACGGGCGCTTTGCCACACAATCGGTATCGGGTGCTCCGATACCCCCTTTTTATAGCGAAATCCGCGACACCCGCGGATCTGCAGTGCAGTTGCACGGAAACCGCGGTATACACGGAATTTCGGCTCACTCACGGTCGCTCCTGCGCGTCGCGGATGCGCGATGGACACTGTCCGGCTGGACTGGCTAGGCGCCGGCCGTGCCAGCAGAGCCGGAACGTTACAATCAGTGTTGCCAATGGCGTAGCATCGTAATACTCGACGGGGGACAAAAAATTCCTCATTTCCCAACACAAATCCTCACAGTCGTGTGCGCGCGCATATATGACTATTCAAAAAAGAAGCGCGAATTATAAAAAAAAAAATTAATAATAATAATAATAATATTAATGATAATTATTAATAATAATAATTACTATTATTAAAAATAATTAATAATTAATTAATTATTATTAATTATTAAAATAATTATTTATAATAATTATTATTAAATCACGAAATATTGCATTTCTTCAACGAATATTCTGTTACGTCAACGTTACGAACTTCAACCTCAGGAATATTTTTATTCTTACAGATTCGTGACATATGAAATATGAATAAACTTTTTCAATTATAGTGAAAATACGTTTCGTTTATTTGGTGTTAGTCCAATTCTTGCACGGAAGCATTGCCTTTGTCGGCTCGAACTTGGTTAATACCCCCTGCTCAGCGTCAATTCCTTGCTTCGTATGAATAAGAGCTGCTACTACTTTCCACCGGGGCAGAGTTCAAACGGGGTGAGCCAATCAGGAACGAGATTCAAGAATAAAATGGGGAATTTCTCTTTAAATCTTATTCTCGATTAGCTAACCCCATTTGACTCTGCCTCGGTGGAAACGCAGTCACAGGCAAGAGGCGAGAAGTTTCAAAAATGAAAAAATAATTTTGAGAAAAATATCTAAATTCCTCAAAATTACTCGCGCATTTCATTCCTCACAGTTTCCTCGCACAAGGGTCGAATTCCTCGCATTTTGAGGAATTACTCGCAATTCGGTAACGCTGGTTACAATACGTATGGAATTGACGTTTTCGATCAACGTGATGAGAACCTACTTGTAGAGCGTTTTATCCACATTTATTTTATATGTTCATCTATATTCTAGCATTCGCGTAACTGAAACGTCACCTATAATGGTAAAAACAGCTGAGTCATTGAACGTGTCGTTTACGTTCTTTTCAGGTTGATTAACAACGCGACTTAAACGCTATTCGAAATCCGGATAGTTCCCAATTGATCGCATATGTTTTTTATACGTTTCTGCAACTCCACGTGTTACACGTCTATGCAATATATTGCAAAACATATTACAGTGAGCCAAAAGAGAACAGTATCAGCAGAAACGTTTATGAGCATGAGCTACGCATTCAGAAAACCTCGCAGAAAACCTTTCGATTGAGGGGGTATCTACACCTTTGAATTTTCAAAAAATCGTTTTTTTTTTTATAATTTATTTGGAATGCTACACGGAGAGAAATTTAGCACGCGGTTCGTATCAGTACTAGTGGCGCTGCCGTACATCGCATGTGGTAGGTGAGGCGTGCGCTTTTGGTACGGTAGGCATACCAAAACTTGGATGACTGGACGTCGTAATGACATGAGGCGGAGAGAGTATTGGAAAGTATCAAGGACTCCCGTTTTGGTACGCCAGGCTCCCCAAATTCGGAACGCTCTGAGCACGCTACAATTGGAAGAGCGGATGTCTCTTTTAGTACGGTGGCGCTACCAGCATGCGACACGGAAGATACCAAGTCGGCCGAAGTCTGTCGCACCAGAAAGAGTACGGCATGCGTCTCACGTGGTACGTCCAGCGTGCTAAATTTTTCTCCGTGTAGTGACCTACTCTACCTGCAAATAAATCGGTGTCAAAGTATCTAGAGGATTTGAAAAGTTACAGCCATGACAGTGCCAGATTGCGAAAAAGCGCCGCGGAGCGGCGCGCGAACCCTCAGATTGGTGCCATCAGTATTGTACAACACCGCCAACACCACTTACACCACTGCTTAATTTTATGACGTTTTTATATATTTCGATTTTGAATTTGATTCTGTGATCTTTTAATTCTTCGTAATTATCATTCTTACACATATTTAATTTTCAATATTCTTTTGAATTGTGATCATTGACAGAACACATGGCTGCGATCTACATTTTTTCGAGGTTAGGTGTCCACTTGTTTGTAAATATGATCGTGCTTTCATTACGAATTCAAACCACTAGTAATTTCCATTATCGAATAAACACAGTGTTTATATATCTGACATGAGACTTCGGAATCGAAAGAAGATGATCCATCAAAAAGTGCGATTGAAATCGATGCCAGGAGACTACACATTTGGATTTCTAAAAAGATGAGTATTTCTACAATACATATATTAATTGCAAGAGTTTAATAAATATTATAAGAAAAAAGGTATGATTGATGAAAGATGAAAGAATTTTCGTAGTATTGACAGAAATTGTGCTAGCATCTTCTGAATCTCAAAAATATTGAAGATCAAAAATTTTAGAGAATTTTTATGTTCAAAAATTTTGATCAGATTTTTTTTAAAGCAATTCATTATTTTTCTAACAGCCTCACCGGACACCTAACGGACACTGTTGTTGTACAGAACAGGTCAAAACTCACTACGAACCTCCCCCTGGCACATGTGTCTGGACTCGACTCGACTCATAACTCATCGATACGAGAGCAGCTGCGGATCCAGCATATTAGTCATAAGCAAAATCTCAAAACTTAATTTCCTGTAACTACATTTTCTTCTCTTGGAAAAGTATGAAATAAAGAAAAAATTTTTGATAAAAAAGTTTAAAAGTTGATTTCTGGAGAATGAATATTTTGAACGGTTGTCGTAAAGAATCAGGAGCATCGCTGGACCGATTCTGGCGTTTGTGGTCTTCAAATTTGTAGAATCGAAACCTCTATCAGATGAACACAGAACTTTTTGATAAAGCCATTTTTAGTTGAAATTTTAGAAAAATAAGCAAAATTTTTTTTCAAATTCAGAAAAAAAATCGAAAAAATTCAATAACTCAAGTAATTCTTGCAATATTAGAAAGTTCTATGTTCATCTGATAAAGGCATGTCTTATGAACAATTAAGAACCAAAAATTCCAAGATTGGTCCAACGCTGGGTCTGATTCTTTACGGCAACCGAGTGATTTTGTATTTTCCTGTCTTCAGCGCAGCCACTATTAGACTGGAAGTAATACATGATGTAAGATATGGATAATGAAGGTCAAACCCTCCCCAAACATGATGATTTTTTTCAATTTTATCAGAGTCTTCAAGTTGAAAAAAAAAGAAAAATTGTTTTTCAGAAATTCAACCCATTTAAAGGCGTATATACCCCCTTAACCTTCTATGGGTTCAGTCTGTTCAGATACTTGAAACAGCCTGCAATTATGAAGAATTAATTATTGTCGAAAGCGTACGTATTCGAAACGTTCTATGAATACGTAAAATCCATGACCGTTTAGTGATATAATGATTGAGTGCTGATTAACGACATAACAATGACCCAGCAAACCAATACATAACTGATACATAACTGTGAGAGCACATCTAGAGATCGGAGTAATGTAACATAGTTATGTCTCTGATATGCGACATATCTTTGGAATGTAACATATTGTTTACATAACATAAGATGCATGAATGATACGTAATATTGATGGCATCACGAAGTAACAATGTAATATAACAAAGTTACGTAGAGGAGAAATAACATAACTTCAATTCCGTGATGTATCATGTACATTACATGAGACCCACAAGTGATACATAAAATTGAAAGCATCTTTAGGGATCCGGAAATATAACATAGTTACATACATGGGACATAATATTTCTGCAAATATGACATGTGTCGTATATATAACATCAGACCCATGGATGATACGTAACAGAGATGGCAACACCAGGGAACAGAGTCACATAACATAATAACATCTATGATACGTGCAATATCTTTAGTTCTGCAATTAAAACATCGCAAAATAGGATATCCGTATCTGCTGGCGATAATTTCTGAAACGTATGTAAGTGACTAACATGATAGTACGCATCAATCGAGGCATAAACGCTTCAGAGCTGTTAGATAGCGAGATCGAAAATATAGAGAAATCTGGCAGTATTCACTACACGATACTGTGGTGTAGTGGCGAGAGCGTGCGACTACTAATCCAAGCGAGTCCGAGCGATCATGGTTCGAGCCCGGGTTAAGTCAAAATAATGATGTCGTCTTGAATGAACTAAAAATGCGTTTTAATCTATCTGTGGTTGATTATAAATTGTTACTATGTCATATATACACCATAGATGATGGAAATTAGTAATAATAACGGCTTTTTATTTAGCTTTTCCAGTGTGATAGTTAATTGTATCAGATGCATCTTCAATATGTATCTGATACATCTTTCAAAATGTCTTTGACATATCTTTGATATGTCTATGATATATCGGTGAGCCGTCGCTGATATGTATCACCAGCACATATCTAATACATTGATGATACATCCAATGTTGCTGACATCGTGCTGTACCAGTAACATACTTTCTTATGAGTTTGATACATAACGTGTAACATTCGTTACATAATATATACTGTTGTTGGAATAAAGAAAATGAAACGCAATTTTATATATAGATATTTCAGATTATACATTTATTTTCATCTTCGTCGTTTGATTTCAAAACACGTCCGTTCATTTCTTCTGCACGGTAGAGACTGAAGCTTACGGGTCCGTAGGACGAAGTCCGCGTAAGTGTTTCCTATGGAATACACAACGTCTCTCTCTGTTTTAGGCTCCACCGTGCTAGTTTCTCTGTCTTATATTCAAATGCGATAATATTCTCAATACTCCCACTATTTGAGCATTTTTTTCTTGTCAGACATTACAGGAACAAATCGGTATATATATATATATATATACTAGGGGGGCTCCGCCCCCCCGCGCGCTTCGCGCGCCAACCCCCCATGGTATCCTCGGGTATTACGCATTCGGCCCCAAAGTAACGGAAATTCCTAACGGCCCTATTAATATCGATCATTGTACATCCTTTATAAGATGCACATATATTACTAACAAATTATAATGAGAAAAAAAAGAAAAATACGAATACAAGTTTTATTCGAAATATTTCTAAAATTAGATATGATGTTAATCAGTTAATTATGCTAATAAGTTAATGTACGTATGTAGAGTATAGAAGTGGTCTTCAAAATTTTTGGCAAGTATTCTAAGAATAGCTTTAGGCACGTCGAAGCTGACGGGCCTGTCAACAGATCACGTAAGCCAAAAAGGTAGGGTAACGGTAGCGTTCATCGAAATATTCGGCAACTTAAATATTATTATATCACATAATTGACTAATTAATATTAATATCCCATATATAACTTATATAACTCATCGATATCAACATTAAATATTTCATAGTCGGTATATTTTAAATATAACAACCTTAAATTTTTTTATTTTTTATAATTTTTTGATATTGTATATTTACAAATGATTTATAAATGATTAACATTATAATTGTATTATCATGACAGTATTTATTTATTACAAAGAGTAAAACTGATCTTTAATAATTTTTAAGTCATTTTGGTTTGTAATGAATTATTGCCGCTACCTTGTCCAGGTCTTCGGCTATGTGGTTCACGTATTTCATACTCTCCGCTTTGTAGTTCTCATAGCACCGGTCTTCTGCTCTATAGATTATGGCGCAAAGCTTCCATCTATCAAGGCGCAAAGCAGCCATATATGCATGTGCAAAGCAGCTGGACATGGTCGTCGGCCTCGTATTCCATGCTCCTTGTCTCGAAGCTTTCGTAGTACAGGTCCTCTGTTTTATATAATATGGCGCAAAGCAGCCAGATATTCATGCGCAAAGCAGCCAGATATTCATGCGCAAAGCAGCATGGTCATGTTATATTTTTCTATGAATAAAAAGTAATCAATCGAACTTTAGCGGGAAATTGTTTTTGATAGGGTCGAATCCTAAAGATGATAATTCTTCCATATCTAGCAAATATCTAGTATTTTCGAATATATATCATTAATTCAACCTTCCACTTCTATTCCTTTTTAGAACACCGCCATCAAATTTTGAAATCTGAAGTTCTCCTGAATTCTCAAAGTTTTCTTAAGTACTTCTCTCTCTTCAGTTTCGCTGTTTTTGGATTTTTGCACGCGTAGGTAATAATCTAAAAAAAAAACGATTATTTTAACACTGATGATAATTCAAAAATTAACCGAATTTGCAGGGTAATTTTTGGTGAATATTATGTGACACGTATCTATATACATATTTAACTTCCATGCTATATTATTAGGAATTTCGATTATCTTCCGATTCTATTATTTCTTTTTCGTCGACGCGTCTTCGTGTCTCTCCATCTTGCCATTCGTCGTCTGCAAGAGCGCGTAATATTTCTGCCCGTTCCGCGTCACGTTGGGCTTCGAACTCGGCTAACAACTCCTGCTCTCTCGCAATTTGTTGTATCTGTTCCACGCGTTCCATGTCTGCATCGTGCAATATTTCATCGATTTTCGAATTTGTTAAGTCGTCTATTACAATAATTTAACTAATCTTTAGATCTGATATCACGCCTCAATTAATTTATTAATCACGCTATTACGTAATTAAATACATATCAATATTACATACTTTGCTCCACTGGTGGCAATGCGAATAACCCGCGTCGTTCCAGCTCTGGTTCCAGTACTGCTAACGCTTCTTCCAATCCTATATATATTGAGCGTGTGACTGGTGCCGAAGCGATTAATTCCTCATCCAGCTCTGTTTCCATCTCTACTATATTTTCTACCAATTCCTCATATAGACTGCTTATTTCTTCGTCTGTTAGCCTGTCTATTATGATAATTCAACCAATTTTTAGTTACTTCATGCTTTTCCGTCGTTCGGTTTGGTAATCAAATACATATTGATATTACATACTCTGTTCGACTGGTTCCATTATTCAAATCACCATCAATTTATCACCACAATTTATCCACGTAAATTTATTTATTATAGGATACGAAAATAAATGAGGAACCTTAAAATACAAACCGTAATTATATCTATTAAAAAAATGACGAAGGTTCGTCAAATATCGAATATTTGCGCTCACGTTTTGTTCCTTTAGCATCGATATCAGCTACTTCTCTGTCAAATTCTGTAGGACTTTTCGTGCTAAAAAAAAAATGACGAAAATTCACCGAATATCGATTACATGTCTTGAAATTAAATGAACATCAAATGTAAACTGTAACTATATTCATCTGAAAAATCAATTGTTCTTGTTACGTTTGGATAAATTTTTGTGACTGACACATTTATTTATTATATTCTGTTTGTTGAATCCAAATTTTATCTCTTCGAATTCAATCCTTTAAAATGCCTCGACGCGCAAACTCATCTGGAAGTCACTCACATGAACGACCAAAATCAAAAAAACCCAAGACTGACGATAATATTCCTTCGCTTTCTACGACGGAATATATCGAAAACATTGAGATCGGAGATAAATTTGCGTAAGCAATAACTTTACTGATATTATTATTATCTTAACGCAAAGTCTGAATTATATTTCCCTTTTTTGTCATGTAGAGCTATTATTGGATATGTTGACTCTATTCAATGCAGTAAAATCAAACGGAAAACTTCGCTAAATAAGGCAGAAAACACCAAATCAGATTTGGACTTATTTAAATTTGTCCGAAATAATAATGACGGTAAAAGAGTATCTTGTTACAAATGGGGCGATCAGGCCCTCCAATTATCAAACGAAATAAAACAAAATCAGGTAATAGTATATTTCGTATCAAGGGCACAAAATTTTATACCCGCGTGTCATCGCCGGGTCCGGCTTCGCCGACCCTCTTGGTCACGGCATCACACGAGGGTGTAAAGTATCACGCCCGTGTTGCGAACGATATTGTTCGATGCAATTTGGCGTAAAATTCGATTTCATCCAAATAGAAATGTAAAATCGGATTTCACGCTCACTGCAACGAAAATCATATTTACATTTGTCTGTATCAGATCACTTTTGGCGAACATTTTTTTTTTTAATTATGTACCCCTTGTTTCTAGATTTACCTTCTTCAAAATGTTACCGCTAGTGCCGCCTCATTGTACAACCTAGGCAACGTTAATTTCGAATTACAATTAAAGTCTTTCTCGAAAATAAGTTGTTTCGAAGTATTCCACGTACTCCAAAACTCTGATCAAATTAACTCCTGTGACTTTCCTGATATCCCTCACAAAACTGGAATCATAAGTAAGATTATCTTCGATCAACCATTGTCCGAAAGCTTGTCTAATAACTTGTTTAACAACCTTAACTGTAGAAATCAGAGGCTATGTCAAAGACGAATTTATTCAGCCTTCCAAAATTCGAACCGACGAATACATTGGCACAGTAACTGACGGCGAATTCGAAATTGTTTTATCTAATGTTGTCAAACTAAGTCCAATTTCTGCTGGCCAACGAATAGAAATTGTCGGCGATGTTCAACGAAACGGTAAATAATCTGTGATCTGGTCTTTAATGTAATGACGAAATACAAAATATTCTCAAGATTGAAAAAACGAAAAAACGAAAGAAGACTGCATCATTATTATTGATTAAATGTTCTCCTTGTACTTTTAATACGTTTCTTTAGATCACCACTTCTTTCTGCACGTGCAGACTTTGGAAAACATCAAAATCCTGGATGATCCCCCCATGCCCCTCGCAAAATTATTACGCGTTTCCAGAATGTTAGCAATATAACAACATAGCATCCCTTTGTTATTGTTAATTTTTTATGTTTTAGTAATCTTAATCTTAAGTTTTAGTACTTATGTGTAAACATGTGTTAAAAACATACAGTGGATTAGGCTTTCTGAGGAAACCACTTTAAAAAAAACGCGCCGAGTTATCTACTGCAAAGTGGTGTGGAAACGATAACTGTCGCAATAATTGTTACTATCTTTATTTACATACATCTATTATTATTTTCAGACTGTTCCCTACTTACTGCTACCCTACCCTTAGTGATTACTTCATCCAAAGACAGGCCATTAACTTTGGTGGATGGAAGTACCACTCCCCCTAAGGTGGTGTGGAAAAGATACAAATACAGAGATAGATTCGATACGAATACAGTCATACGTTTTTAAATCTTAAAATCATTAAATGATGTATAGTGTTTAAAATTAATAAAATATTAAGCCGTACGACATACATTCTCCAAGTGGAGTGGTATTTTTATGTTAATATCAGAAATTGAATAATTCAGAAGATTTGTATGAGTGGAATATATATTTTTATCGATGAAATTCAGATATGGTCATGAATCTTTCTTAGGTCATCTATTAAATGTTAGATTTCATTTATGTTACTGTATTACACAATTTGTTAGCCTTCAGCGCATATGATCGTTTTTTCATAAATAAACGTGAGTTTGAGATAATTAAGAGTTTAATATTGCGAGAGTAGTTACTAATTTCACATGGTGATATGGAGAGCCGTTCCGTTGAACGTACATTCCTATGGATTGCCTATTGTGTATATGGAGAGCCGTCTTCAATCGCAATCCGACATTCCATCATATGTAAAAGAACTCGTAAGCGTCTCAAGGTAACAACCGTGAAAACCATTCAATGAATGCAATGTATCATAATAATCATGTATAGGTGTTACGTAATACTGAGGACTTGCGATTATATGCATGCCGCCATCTGTCGGTAATCCGATGGATTCACGCGACAGTTATGTACCGGCTCATCACTAACATCATTGCCGCCGATCAAGTAAAGGGTCACTTTTTCAAGCGCTATTATCGCGCTCACTTTTTGTTTCGCGTAACCACGTAATAAATAAATAACATTTGTTTCATTTTAATTCTGACAGTCGTAGAAGAAGGTTCTCGTCTCATCGTGTAAGTATAGATAATTATCAATTATATTTAATATCAATATGTCTGAAATCTCATCAGTTATTTCTGGATCATTAGATGCAAAAGTATATAGGAGATATGGACCTTATTGAAAATGGTATGTTATATGATCTTCTACAATTATTTTTCTTCACGTATTCATGTACATTCATAAATAATAACACGAATTCGTTTCTACATTTTAATTTGAAGAACAACAGCAACAGCTGCCGCAGCAGCAGCAGCTTGATGAGCCTCAGCCCGAGCCCCAGCAACAGCAGCAGCAGCAGCCCGCGAATGGTATGGATACTAACGTTGCATATTTCTATTGATACAAATGAAATCACTTTCAATTCGTATTCTTTGATTTGTAATCTTAATCTTCGTTCCAAGGACCTCGCAGATATCAGCGGGCAGGGCAGCAGAGGTGGCGACGGAGGGCGTTCTACCGCCAGGCCAATTTAGTGGCCATGCTTTATGCCATGGCTAATCCCGTTAATTCCCTGGGCCGGGGCCGCGGCCGCGGCCGGGGGAATCCACCCGGTTTATAGAGAATAGTTAAGTTTTGTTAGTTAATAATTTGTTTTATGTTAATTAGTTCATTATGTTATGTTATGTTAATAAAATATATTTGATAATTTCATCTGAATTGTGTTGATATTATCTCGAACGAAATAAATTTTAATGTGTATCATAATTGTGTTACCATGGATAGTACTTTTTTTCCATTATCAATAAAATTATGTTTTATACATCGTATTAATTATTTATCGCATTAAATACCTCATTGCTTCCATCATCCAAATCATTCCCAATGAATTCAATTTTTTTTTAAATTCGTTCATGTAAATTTACTTATTACAGAAGTCCAAATCTCTAAAAGCTACCTGCTCCTCAATTTTAATCTGTTTAATGCTTGATCTGCTACCCTAAACCTAGTCATCACGTGATCTAAAGACAGGCCTTTAACTTGGTAAAGTACTTACGGAAAAATTACCGCACATTTTATATAGTCTACTTCTAGAGCTTCAGGTTACGGAGTGTAATTTAATTCAGTTGAATACCTACGCTTCATAAAGTAAATACGCAACGGAAAAATGAATCAACCGTTTACTCTAATCTTGGAGAATATGTTATCTAAAGACAGGCCCCTTATTCATGGGGAAGTACTTACGGAATAGTTACTGAACATCTTGAAGTCTACTTTTAGAGGCTCGAATTAAGAAGTGTAGCGGTTGTGCAATTCAAAATATTAACCTTCAATCTCCAGCGCGGATAGAATTATTTATTTAATAGCAAAGTACATCCCAAGGTAATGTGGCAAATCAATACGAATAATACAAATACGTAATGGATTTTGTAAATGATGTATAATGATCAATATTAATATATTATCAATCTGCAATCTTATATGTGGAAGGAATCTTCTTCGTTTTGCCAATTCTTGAACTACACGTTGATGAATAGCTCAAAAGGGCTTGATTACTCGATTGAAATTTTTCACAAGAACGCTGGAAAAGGAATGAAATTGAGACAACAAACAGTAGGAAGTCATATTGAAAATAAAGAAAACAAATCCAGTTTCGAAGCTTTTCTTTTTTCGAAACTTTTCTTGATATGCCGGCGCGTCGTTTTCTACGTAGTGGTATCCTCCTTAGGCTCTATGATTCGGTCTTCAAAATGGTTGGTAATTATTCCATAAATAGTTCTATCTACGCCGAAGGCTAAGAGCTCATTTTTGGATTACATAATCCGGAAGGCTAGGTAATGCAGTAGGTAGGGAAAAATCTGCAAATAATAATATATATATATGAATAACGATAATAAGAATCATTGCAATAGTTATCGTTTCCACACCACTTTGCAGTAGATAACTCGGCGCGTTTTTTTTAAAGTGGTTTCCTCAAAAAGCCTAATCCACTATATATTCTTAATATATTGTTACATTGGGTAAAATCACCCATATTCTATTCAATTTATGAAACACCATCTAGTAGCCTATATGATAAATGACATCCTTTAAAATATAAGAAACTCGGTTGCTGCGTCAACAACGATTATTGTAAAACAAATCAGTCTGTCTTTAGCTTGCCACTGAAGCAGACCTGTATTTTCTGAATACATAATCTCATTGCAAAACATATATAATTCCTCTACGATTCACTTTATTTCTCTTGGAGAACCTACATAATAAATTATTAACTCAACGTTTATCTTAAAACGTTACATTGGTGTCAGAATCGGGAATTTCCGAGACCGATAGAGTGAATATTTTGTGGAATCTACTATAAACGAAAAACGAAATGTCTCGTCGACGAGCTACTGCTTCTATTGACGAACCCGCTGAAAACCAGCAAATACCACCTCAAGTCGACATGATGGAGCGACTCTTTCAAGCTTTGGCCGCTCAACAACAAGCAAGCCTCGCTGCTCAAACCGCTCAACAACAAGCAAGCCTTGCTGCTCAAACCGCTCAACAAGAGCGAGAAGCCCAACTTCGACGAGAAGAACGAGAGGCCAACCTATTAGCACAGAGAGAACGCGAAGAACGAGAAGATAGACGCCATCGTGAAGAGCGGGAAGAACGTCGTGAAGAACGTGAGGCAAACTTGGTGGCTCAACGCGAGCGTGAAGAACGGGAGACTATTTCGCCTTCGTGAGGAACGCGAAGCAAACCAAACAGCCCAACAGGCTACCCTTTCCCTTCTCATGAGACGCCTTGAGCCGCAGGAGCAAACGATCTCGCAGACTTCGACTCCCAGACGTTCCCCGATGAGGATCGAGGAAGTCGTTGAGCCTGCAGTCATTCGGTGGTCCGAGGAACTGCCTTACGGGATTAAACGAAGAAATTATAGACCTTTAACGATAATCATAGAAGGGAATATCGGATGTGGTAAAACGACTTTCACTAAAAGATTTTTAATGATAAGAATATCCTCACTTTACTTGAACCCTTAGACGAATATCGTAATGTCGCTGGCGAGAATCTCCTGGAGATGATGTATAAAGATCCTCATAAATACGCGTACCATTTCCAACATCACGCCGCAATGACAATGAGAAATAGACATTTCATCAAAACCGCGTTACCTAATAAAATAATGGAGAGGTCCATTTATAGCTGTAATTGCTTTGTAGAGACGCGTCGGAGGATGGGAGATTTTGAGAATCTCGAAGCTCACTTATTAATGGAAAATGTTAGGGTTTTAACCAACGAGTCTCCGGCGTTTGAAGTAGATCTCATTGTTTATTTGAGGTTATCTCCGGAAGAGTCGTTTTCGCGAGTAAATTCACGCGCTCGTTCCGAGGAAGACGGTATTCCTTTAGATTACTTGAAAGTTCTTCACGAGGTTCACGAAGATTGGTTGGTTAAAAAGAAATTTGCGACTCTTCCAGCACCAGTCTTGATCTTAGACGCCGAAGCTTCCGCAGACGACGTGTATATGAATTTTTGTGAGGTTATGAAACCTTACGATTTCTAGTTTAGACTCAGAGGGAACTCGAAACGATGCGGGATAACTCGGAACCGCTCGGATAAACTCGGAACGACTCGGTCAAATTAAAGATGGCTTCATTGAGCGCGGAACAATTTAGATCGAGTCAATCATATCAAAGATGGAAGGCAGAACACATCCCAAATAACGTTAAATAAATTGAACTCGATATAAGGAAATAAATTATTTATTCCAACAATAAAACAGAATAATCATGAGCAGAACAGAGATCATGATTAAAAGCGATTCATCGATCGTTTTTCAAATACGTGTTTTAATAGATTCTTGAAGCGGAGACACGTCTCGCACTCCTCGTTGGGCAATTCGAAAATTAGTGGAGTATTGCAAGAGTCGCAGTTGGTATAGGGCCCGTTCAATTCTAATTCTCCGACGTACATCCGATGAATTTTAACAGTCCCGGATATTGCGTTCATCGGCGTTCTTTTTGTAAGGGGGAAAGAAAGTGAGAGTTAGCGATCCGATAACGGAAAATATAGATACGATGTATTAATTAAAAAAAAAAAAAAAAATATATAATAAATAAATAGATATATAATAACTCACCTCAGCGTGAAACAAGTGTGGCACACTTTAAATGGTTTGTTGAGTAGAGCCATTCCCTCTCCTCGTGCACATTTTACTCTACTCCACTCTCGTATAAATCTATTTTTAACAAATTCTTGATTTTTTCTGGAGATATCTCCAATATTGAGTTGAGATATGAGCACTCCAAGCCTGATAGCGTCTTCATTAAGGAACGACATGTTGACGAATGACGCTATCCTTACGCTTCTTCTTCGTAGCGATTGTTTATTTCTTCATTTGTTTAAACGATTTTCCCATTGGTTTAGAGATATATTATTAGAAAATATTCGAGAAATGTCGTTTGAAAGACCCTCTTTCATTTTAATACCGAATCTCGCTGAAAGTATTAGACAAAATAGCGCTAGATGTCGCTGTAGTATAATTTATTTTATGGAATCTAGATAAAAGGGATCCGAGCGGAAAACTTTAATTATAGGTTATGTTTTAAGTAAACAAATAATAACCCAAGTTTTTCAGCTCCCGCTATTCTGATAGTAGGATTTTCTACCAAAACGATACAAATAATATGCTGAGACGAAAAGAAGGAAGCCTAACTCATCCCATCCTGACCTATTAATCCGGTTTCCCAACTTCCTCCCAGATAAGACTGCTCCAATTTATATTTATTACATTTATTCAATTGAACAATTCAATTTATTAATTTACTAATTTCGAAAATTATTCATTTTATATCCAAAAGGATTAATTCATTATTAGAATTCAAAAGAAATTCATAATTTTAAAAGAGTTTTAGAAAAACTCTAATTTATGACTTATTATTTCAAGAGATTAATATTTGTCCTCCTGTCTAGGTCGTTTTTGATTTATTTCGAAGAGGCTTGGAGTTGGATCCTCACTGGAGTTCAGATTCGGACTTCTTGGAAATCCTTGAGTCTTTCTATCCTGGTCCTCTACCCCTCCAACCACTTCCAATATGCAGGACTCTCTACGCAGTAACTAGGGAATCCTTCTTCTTGTTCCGGATCATCCTTCTTGTTCCTGGTTCCTGGTTCCTGGTTCCTGGTTCCTGATCCTCCATTTAAGATCCGAAGAATATTTCACATTTATCACATTATACACTTTTGGTTCGATTAGATTCACTATCTCCTCAAGGTTTTCTGTGGTTTACCTTGAGGCAGAGGGCGAATGCCGGATAGTATTTGGGGAAACTTTTAATTTCTTGAGCCACAGCTCCAATTCTCCCAAATAGAATACTTTGATTTACAACTTGTTGATCCATATGAAGATTTTACACACTTACGAATTTAATTATACTCACCTTGAGAGTCGGGACGACTCTTTTACAAAGGGGGGGGTAGTGTTACATTGGGTAAAATCACCCATATTCTATTCAATTTATAAAACACCATCTAGTAGCCTATATGATAAATGACATCCTTTAAAATATAAGAAACTCGGTTGCTGCGTCAACAACGATTATTGTAAAACAAATCAGTCTGTCTTTAGCTTGCCACTGAAGCAGACCTGTATTTTCTGAATACATAATCTCATTGCAAAACATATATAATTCCTCTACGATTCACTTTATTTCTCTTGGAGAACCTACATAATAAATTATTAACTCAACGTTTATCTTAAAACGTTACATTGGTGTCAGAATCGGGAATTTCCGAGACCGATAGAGTGAATATTTTGTGGAATCTACTATAAACGAAAAACGAAATGTCTCGTCGACGAGCTACTGCTTCTATTGACGAACCCGCTGAAAACCAGCAAATACCACCTCAAGTCGACATGATGGAGCGACTCTTTCAAGCTTTGGCCGCTCAACAACAAGCAAGCCTCGCTGCTCAAACCGCTCAACAACAAGCAAGCCTTGCTGCTCAAACCGCTCAACAAGAGCGAGAAGCCCAACTTCGACGAGAAGAACGAGAGGCCAACCTATTAGCACAGAGAGAACGCGAAGAACGAGAAGATAGACGCCATCGTGAAGAGCGGGAAGAACGTCGTGAAGAACGTGAGGCAAACTTGGTGGCTCAACGCGAGCGTGAAGAACGGGAGACTATTTCGCCTTCGTGAGGAACGCGAAGCAAACCAAACAGCCCAACAGGCTACCCTTTCCCTTCTCATGAGACGCCTTGAGCCGCAGGAGCAAACGATCTCGCAGACTTCGACTCCCAGACGTTCCCCGATGAGGATCGAGGAAGTCGTTGAGCCTGCAGTCATTCGGTGGTCCGAGGAACTGCCTTACGGGATTAAACGAAGAAATTATAGACCTTTAACGATAATCATAGAAGGGAATATCGGATGTGGTAAAACGACTTTCACTAAAAGATTTTTAATGATAAGAATATCCTCACTTTACTTGAACCCTTAGACGAATATCGTAATGTCGCTGGCGAGAATCTCCTGGAGATGATGTATAAAGATCCTCATAAATACGCGTACCATTTCCAACATCACGCCGCAATGACAATGAGAAATAGACATTTCATCAAAACCGCGTTACCTAATAAAATAATGGAGAGGTCCATTTATAGCTGTAATTGCTTTGTAGAGACGCGTCGGAGGATGGGAGATTTTGAGAATCTCGAAGCTCACTTATTAATGGAAAATGTTAGGGTTTTAACCAACGAGTCTCCGGCGTTTGAAGTAGATCTCATTGTTTATTTGAGGTTATCTCCGGAAGAGTCGTTTTCGCGAGTAAATTCACGCGCTCGTTCCGAGGAAGACGGTATTCCTTTAGATTACTTGAAAGTTCTTCACGAGGTTCACGAAGATTGGTTGGTTAAAAAGAAATTTGCGACTCTTCCAGCACCAGTCTTGATCTTAGACGCCGAAGCTTCCGCAGACGACGTGTATATGAATTTTTGTGAGGTTATGAAACCTTACGATTTCTAGTTTAGACTCAGAGGGAACTCGAAACGATGCGGGATAACTCGGAACCGCTCGGATAAACTCGGAACGACTCGGTCAAATTAAAGATGGCTTCATTGAGCGCGGAACAATTTAGATCGAGTCAATCATATCAAAGATGGAAGGCAGAACACATCCCAAATAACGTTAAATAAATTGAACTCGATATAAGGAAATAAATTATTTATTCCAACAATAAAACAGAATAATCATGAGCAGAACAGAGATCATGATTAAAAGCGATTCATCGATCGTTTTTCAAATACGTGTTTTAATAGATTCTTGAAGCGGAGACACGTCTCGCACTCCTCGTTGGGCAATTCGAAAATTAGTGGAGTATTGCAAGAGTCGCAGTTGGTATAGGGCCCGTTCAATTCTAATTCTCCGACGTACATCCGATGAATTTTAACAGTCCCGGATATTGCGTTCATCGGCGTTCTTTTTGTAAGGGGGAAAGAAAGTGAGAGTTAGCGATCCGATAACGGAAAATATAGATACGATGTATTAATTAAAAAAAAAAAAAAAAATATATAATAAATAAATAGATATATAATAACTCACCTCAGCGTGAAACAAGTGTGGCACACTTTAAATGGTTTGTTGAGTAGAGCCATTCCCTCTCCTCGTGCACATTTTACTCTACTCCACTCTCGTATAAATCTATTTTTAACAAATTCTTGATTTTTTCTGGAGATATCTCCAATATTGAGTTGAGATATGAGCACTCCAAGCCTGATAGCGTCTTCATTAAGGAACGACATGTTGACGAATGACGCTATCCTTACGCTTCTTCTTCGTAGCGATTGTTTATTTCTTCATTTGTTTAAACGATTTTCCCATTGGTTTAGAGATATATTATTAGAAAATATTCGAGAAATGTCGTTTGAAAGACCCTCTTTCATTTTAATACCGAATCTCGCTGAAAGTATTAGACAAAATAGCGCTAGATGTCGCTGTAGTATAATTTATTTTATGGAATCTAGATAAAAGGGATCCGAGCGGAAAACTTTAATTATAGGTTATGTTTTAAGTAAACAAATAATAACCCAAGTTTTTCAGCTCCCGCTATTCTGATAGTAGGATTTTCTACCAAAACGATACAAATAATATGCTGAGACGAAAAGAAGGAAGCCTAACTCATCCCATCCTGACCTATTAATCCGGTTTCCCAACTTCCTCCCAGATAAGACTGCTCCAATTTATATTTATTACATTTATTCAATTGAACAATTCAATTTATTAATTTACTAATTTCGAAAATTATTCATTTTATATCCAAAAGGATTAATTCATTATTAGAATTCAAAAGAAATTCATAATTTTAAAAGAGTTTTAGAAAAACTCTAATTTATGACTTATTATTTCAAGAGATTAATATTTGTCCTCCTGTCTAGGTCGTTTTTGATTTATTTCGAAGAGGCTTGGAGTTGGATCCTCACTGGAGTTCAGATTCGGACTTCTTGGAAATCCTTGAGTCTTTCTATCCTGGTCCTCTACCCCTCCAACCACTTCCAATATGCAGGACTCTCTACGCAGTAACTAGGGAATCCTTCTTCTTGTTCCGGATCATCCTTCTTGTTCCTGGTTCCTGGTTCCTGGTTCCTGGTTCCTGATCCTCCATTTAAGATCCGAAGAATATTTCACATTTATCACATTATACACTTTTGGTTCGATTAGATTCACTATCTCCTCAAGGTTTTCTGTGGTTTACCTTGAGGCAGAGGGCGAATGCCGGATAGTATTTGGGGAAACTTTTAATTTCTTGAGCCACAGCTCCAATTCTCCCAAATAGAATACTTTGATTTACAACTTGTTGATCCATATGAAGATTTTACACACTTACGAATTTAATTATACTCACCTTGAGAGTCGGGACGACTCTTTTACAAAGGGGGGGGTAGTGTTACATTGGGTAAAATCACCCATATTCTATTCAATTTATAAAACACCATCTAGTAGCCTATATGATAAATGACATCCTTTAAAATATAAGAAACTCGGTTGCTGCGTCAACAACGATTATTGTAAAACAAATCAGTCTGTCTTTAGCTTGCCACTGAAGCAGACCTGTATTTTCTGAATACATAATCTCATTGCAAAACATATATAATTCCTCTACGATTCACTTTATTTCTCTTGGAGAACCTACATAATAAATTATTAACTCAACGTTTATCTTAAAACGTTACAATATATATAAGTCATTTGTGCTTACTTTAAAAATAAGGTATTTATAATTATAATAAAGTTCTCAAGTATATTATTAATTCAAATTTCGCAGAACCCTAACGCCAATTATGCTTATTATCGCTTCTTCTAACGGTTCCCTCCAGGATCCTTTTCGTTCATATGGAAAGCGGTCTTGAACTGCAGTGTTGATGCCCTGTCAAATGTAAAACAACTCTTTTGCTCCTCCGTTCTATACACGGAAAGATTTTCACCAGACTGGTTACGCTTGTGCACCAGAATTCGGTATTTTTCGCTAGCACCCGATTGAGTCGTGTGCAGAACCGTAACCAGTCTGGTGGAAATCTTTCCGTGTAGTTCTCGTAGTCCGTAATCCCCTACTTTATATATTATGGCGCAAAGCATCCATATATTATGGCGCAAAGCATCCATATGTTATAGCGCACAGCAGCTATATATCCATGCGCAAAGCAGCAATGTTTTTTTATACTTCTCTACGAATGAAAAATAATTAAACTGATGTAGATTTACTACTTTGCGCGAGACTCCTTCGAGTCTCTTGATTATAACATATAACATGAATTGATAGGTTGATATTTAGTTTTTTTGTAAAGCATGATATGTCGACGCTTTTTTTTGCGTGGTTCCCCTTTGGGTTCATGGTTGTTTTTGAATTATAGCTAATCCTGTAAATATGTTTACTTCAAAATTTCTTTCCAGACTACATTTTTAATTTCTTCTGAATTTTTTGAATTGTTTTGTATGTATATTTGATTTGAATCTCGACATCTAGAAAGAGCTACATATAATTGACCGTGACTAAATAAATCTCTACCAAAATATAATCCTACTTTATCGAAACTCTGTCCTTGAGATTTATTAATTGTAATCGCAAATGCCAATACTATAGGGAATTGTCTACGATATAATACGAAAGGTAAGCTCGAATGCTCTCCTGTATCCAGTACGATTCTTGGAACAAACACAATATTTCCAACATTATCTCCCGTTATAATTTTTGCTTCAATATTAAATTTGAACAATCTAAGTATTTTCAGTCTTGTTCCATTGCACAAACCATCATTTATGCTTAAATTTCTGATGAGCATTACTATAGCACCGGTTTTCAATAATAATTTATGTACTGGTAAACCGGGAAAATTCAAAGAATTTAAATATTCGACGGGATAATTTAAATTCGCGTCAGTTTCAGTTTGGTCCACTGCTTTATATTTTGCTCGATCAATACTAAAATAAGTTTTTTCAAAGGTTTTCATCTTTTTTAATATCTTATCGTTTAATCTGTAAATGTCCTGATTATGACTTGCTAAAATCGTATAATTGGACAAATCCGCCATGTTATCGTTAACGGTACCGTAAATTTTTTCGCAAATATCATCAGTTTTCCATTCTTCAGGGATTTTAAACGATTCTATCACTCCTTCTCCAATGTTTAATAAAAATGATGAAAATTTCATGTTACTATTTCTCATATTTTTTTTTAATGTTAAAATTTTGAAATCTTTCCATAAGTTTGAATATTTAATTGTCTCTTGAATGATACTTAACCGCGAACCATTTTTTACGACCGGTAGAATTTGACGAAAATCGCCACCTAGAATGATTAATTTACCTGCAAATGGAAGATTATGAATATTACAGCAATCTTTCAATGTTTTATCGATAATTTCCAATGCTTTTTTGGGGATCATTGACGCTTCATCCCATATAATGATATCACATTCCCTCAATTTTTTTTTATCAGAATCTAACTTTAAAAATGAAGTTTCGATGTTTGATAAGTCTAAAGGTAGTCTAAATGTTCGATGACTTGTCATGCCACCTGGTAATAATACAGAAGCTATCCCTGTCCACGCCATAGATACAACTTTTTTGCCTTGACTGATATAATAATGAATCAACGTTTTGTATAAAAACGTCTTTCCGGTACCTCCAGGACCATCAATAAATATCAGACGATTTTTATTAGTATTCGTTATATAATCAAATATATGTTTTTGATCTTCATTACATTCCGTAATCATTTCTTTAAATAATTTTTCATTATTCATCGTAAATATTTGTTTTTCTTCGAAATTTTTATTATCAATTATTGGTTCTGGAAGTTGAAAATCCGAGCATGTCATATTTTCTGAATTTAAAATATCATTTATTTCTTTCAAAGCTCTGCCTTCGTTATTGTCTTTAAAATCTTCGACAAAATATTTTTTATACTTATTCCAAATTTCTTTGGCAAATGACACATTGTCCGAAATAAGAAACCACGCGAAGAATTTACGTAATTGTTTAGGCATTCCAACACTGCATACTTCTTCAAAAATTTCAAAAATGTGTTCGTCACTTTCAACTAATCCCATCGCGATAGCCGTTTCTTTATAAGACGGATAGATATTATTTTCATGTTCCTTTAAATCGTTAAAAGACATGGCTCCTTTCTTTCTATTTAAAATTAATTTTAAATGAAAACGTTCCGAATCTTAAGGACTCACGCTGTTGATACGTCCTACCACTTTTGAAAATTGTTTACGTTTCATCCATTTCTTTTTGGAAAGATCAAATAGATAACTTTTCGGTATGTTAATGTACAGAATTTTTTTTGCGATATCGTCTTGTTGATTTAATTTAAACCAAGCTGTTAAGGTGGTTTCATAATTTTTCAATGCAACTTCTTCTTTATTTTCCTCAAAAATTATTCTTTGTTGGTTCTCGGTATGGACTGCTAAACGAATAATGGTATGAGATCTAGCAGAGAGGGGTAATTCTTCTATTCGCCAGGCAGATTCCATTGGACTTAAATACCGACTATCAATATACTCAGAAATTTCTTTATAAGTTTCGTCATTTTTATCAACCTCTGTCTGCGGACCCTTCTTTAACTTGACGTATGCCCTATCATGTCCTTTATGTAGGTATTGATAGATGTATTTTATACTCATAACCGAAGCACAATATTCTACATTTATATGACATTCATATTTTCTCAATAATTCAGGATTATAAGGTACTACCATCGAATTGTCTACGTTAATGAATTCACCGTTAATTTTCTTATTGTACACATATCCTTTATCGCGATTATCGGTACGTCTGCAAATTGGAAAACCATTATCTTTAAACGCAGTATGCTTACAAAATGCTTTCGGAAAATTCTTGGTACAAATGTTTTTGTTGGAATCATAACATACTGAATAAGATGTATGTGGACCATGCACCATATGTTTGATTACTAAATTTTGTAAATGGATATCATTGGAAGGAATTTCCGCACTGATAAATTTATCTACTGCTTCCGGATTCGACAATTTGTTAGCGTAGTCCAAGACACATATGAGAATGGGGTAAACCGCGTTTTTGAAATTCAATGGTATAAACAAATGCTAATATCTTTGCAAACATTTTTCCACTAATAATGTCAGACATGATAGATTTAAGTTTAGAATAGAATAGCCTTACGATTAGCGTTGGAATATCGTTGCAAGTTGTTCCAGGTGAAAAATTATTTAATATCCTCCTAATTTCTGGCCAATTCGGATTGCAAGTAACAGTTATGAACAAATCAGGTCTACCGATATCCCTACAAATAGCAACTGCATCTTGATATAATTGATACATGTGTCGCGGACTACCTATATACTGTTACATTGGGTAAAATCACCCATATTCTATTCAATTTATAAAACACCATCTAGTAGCCTATATGATAAATGACATCCTTTAAAATATAAGAAACTCGGTTGCTGCGTCAACAACGATTATTGTAAAACAAATCAGTCTGTCTTTAGCTCACTACTGAAGCGAACCTGTATTTTCTGAATACATAATCTCATTGCAAAACATATATAATTCCTCTACGATTCACTTTATTTCTCTTGGAGAACCTACATAATAACTTATTAACTCAACGTTTATCTTAAAACGTTACATTGGTGTCAGAATCGGGATTTTTCCGAGACCGATAGAGTGAATATTTTGTGGAATCTACTATAAACGAAAAACGAAATGTCTCGTCGACGAGCTACTGCTTCTACTGACAAACCCGCTGGAAACCAGCAAATACCACCTCAAGTCGACATGATGGAGCGACTATTTCAAGCTCTGGCCGCCCAACAACAGGCAAGTCTAGCTGCTCAGGCAGCACAACAAGAAGCCAATTTGATCGCTAAAAGAGAAGAACGAGAGGCCAATATCGCGGCTCAAAAAGAAAGAGAAGAGCGAGAAGCCCAACTTCGACGCGAAGAAAGGGAAGAGCGCCGAGCAGAACGTGAGGCAAATTTGACAGCTCAGCGCGAACGCGAAGAGCGGGAGACGACTCGTCTTCGTGAAGAACGTGAGGCAAATCTGATGGCTCAACGGGAACGAGAGGAACGCGAGACTCTTCGTCTGAGGGAAGAAAGAGAGGCAAATTTGGCAGCCCAACAAGCTACCCTCTCCCTTCTCGTGAGACGCCTGGAACCTCAGGAGATGATCTCGCAGACCTCGACACCCAGACGTTCCCCGATGAGGATCGAGGAAGTCGTTGAGCCAACTGTCATTCGGTCTGTACATAACTATGGGGAGGAAGAACCCTCCCCAACTATTCGTAGACCACGTACGGGTGGAGCGGCGACTTTCACGCCGCACACTCGTACCATTCCTCAAAGCGACCGAATTGAGCGATCAATTCGGGACGCAAGTAATGTACACCATGCTGACCACATGGCTGGCGATAATACAGTAGAAAATAGAATTATTAATAACACTGTGCCTCTTAATTTGTCTTGCGCCGGGAGTAGTCGCGACAAACAATTAAACAACACGACTGTCATAAATAACGAGACTGTATCCAAATCGTCTAACCTAAAAGTGAACTTCTTTGACGGGACAATACCGTGGGCAGATTACGAAAGACAATTCCAAATAATAGCTAAAGTTAATTCGTGGTCTTCAATTACTAAAGCCGGGCAACTAGCCGGAAGTTTGAGAGGCCCTGCCTTAGCCGTCCTATCGACTCTTGCTGATTCCGATATTGAAAATTACGATAAACCCAGCGGAGCCTTACGTCTAAGATTCGGTAATCAACTGATTTCTAAATTATCTTTAACTCAATTGGGACTTAGGAAACAAGGCAAAGAAGAAGGTCTTCCTTCGCTCGGTGTAGAAAGAGAAAGACTAGCGAGAATAGTTTTGCCAAATTGTGATGAGTCCACTAGGGACATGTTAGCTTGCGACAAATTTATTAACGCCTTAACGGATCCAGACCTAAGACATACTCTGAGCTTAACAGGACCTTCTTCGGTCCATGAAGCCGTAACTAAAGGGATGGAAATCGAGGCCTTAACAAAGCATCATTTGGGGGTAGGGAAAGTTCGTCAAATCGAGACAGAAACACCTTCCACTGACCCAACTAAAACTTCCGTTACCCAGAAAACTACTCCCAGGCAGCAGACAAATAATAATAATAATAGTAGAAATGATAATAATAATAGGAATAATTATAATAATTATAACAGAAATAATAATAATAATAGGGGACAGAATTACGGAGACAGACCCCCGCTAATATGCAAATATTGCAAGAAAATCGGGCATGACGCGAATCGTTGCTTTTCTCTAGAAAAATTAATTCAATCTAAAGACGGTAATATTCAAAATAGTCAAACCTCTTGGAGGAAAGATAACGAAAATAAAACTAATAATTCTCCAAAATCCTCAAAAACTCAACAAGGTACTTCTAACCAAAAAAACTAATTGTTGATGATTTAGAAGGGCGAAAGTCATCAAGTGCTCGACCCAACGAAAGCCCTATTTTAACTCATTTCCTTTTAAGAAGTCTAAGACAAACAGGCTTATATGCGCGTGGGACTGTCAACGGAATTAACTGCCTCTGGGTCATAGACACTGGGGCAGAAGTTACAGTGGTCCGTTCGGATCTCTTAAAATCTATTGACCCTATTCAACCATTTACCTCTTTACGTACTGCTACAGGTGAAATAACTCCAGTTTTAAAAGAAGTATTAGTACAAATCAATGTGATAGGGTGTATCGATTCTTCACATAAAGTCTATGTAGCAGATATCGAGGATGAAGGGATCTTAGGGATTGACTTTCTTTCCGCGCATAATTGTGTAATTTCAACTGAAGGGAATTTATTAACATCGGGTCGACACGAGATAACTCTTCTAACTAACAGAAAAAAGGTTTCTCAATTTCCTCAGGTTCAGATAATTGACCTTTCTAGTGACGTAGTAGATTCATTTCCTACACACTTGCAGAATCTTTTAGAAAGATCTTCTTCGTGCTTAGATTCCATTCAAAAGGAAAAATTTGAAACTTTGATTGAGGAGTATCAGGATACTTTTGCTAAAAATAGTAACGATAAAGGGAGAAGCACCTTAACAACTCATACCATAGATGTAGGGGATAATGCTCCGATTAAACAAGCAGCTAGAAGACTGCCATTAAACGGTCGAAAAGAGGTAGAGAAGATGGTAGATGAGATGCTCGCCATCAACGTAATAGAACCATCTTCAATTCCTTGGGCTTCACCTATCGTACTGGTTTCTAAAAAGGATGGTACCAAAAGATTTTGCATCGACTACAGGAGGCTAAACGACATAACCAAAAAAGATTCGTACCCCTTGCCGAGAATTGAAGAAACTCTCGATTTGATAGCTGGAGCAGAATGGTTCAGCACTATTGACCTACAGAGCGGGTATTGGCAAGTAGAAATGGACGAAAGAGATAAAGAAAAGACCGCTTTTGTAACTGGTTTAGGAGGATTATGGCATTTTAAGGTTATGCCTTTTGGGTTATGTAACGCCCCTGCGACTTTTGAAAGAACAATGGAAACCATTCTACGAGGAATAACTGAAAAGAAGTGCCTGGTGTATTTGGACGACATAATCGTTTATGGAGAGACGTTCGACGAACAACTTGAAAACCTTAAAGAAGTCTTCTCTCGCCTACAACAAGCTGGACTCAAAATGAGTCCAAAGAAGTGTCATCTGTTACAGCGCGAGGTTCACTTCCTTGGACATATAGTCTCTGCAGAAGGGGTGAAGACGGATCCTGCGAAAATAGAGAAAGTGTCAGATTGGCCCCGTCCTGTAGATGAAGAAGGAATTCAAAGTTTTATAGGGCTCTGCACTTATTATCGTCGTTTCGTTAAAGGGTTCGCCACTATAGCTAGGCCTCTCCATCATCTAACAGGCAGTAAGGTTCAATTCGAATGGTCTCAGGAATGCGAGGATGCTTTTATCCAATTAAAAAATTACTTAACATCTTCTCCTATTCTCGCTTATCCCCAAGTAGAACATCCTTTCATTCTGGATTCAGACGCTTCTCTCTCGGGAATAGGTGGAGTATTGTCTCAGATCCAGGATGGGAACGAAAGGGTAGTTAGCTATTTCAGTCGTGTTCTTAGTAAAACAGAAAGGAACTACTGCGTTACTCGTAGGGAACTTCTTGCTGTGGTAAAAACAGTAACACATTTCCATCATTATTTATACGGGAGAAAGTTTTTGATTAGGACAGATCATGCTTCTCTCAAATGGTTGCTTTCCTTCAAATCTCCAGAAGGACAGGTAGCTAGGTGGATAGAAAGACTGGGCCAATATGACTTTGACATCCAACACCGTGCAGGATTACTTCATGGAAACGCAGATGCTTTATCCAGAAGACCCTGCGAAGGATCAATAGAATGTAAACAATGCACCAGGTTAGACAAACAACTAGATGAACCCTTTAAGATCCGTTCGATTACTTTTGAAGGAAATTTGGAGCCATGGAAAAAGGCTCAACAAGAGGATGAGGTTCTGTTACAAGTAAAGACTTGGAAAGAGTCTGGATGACGCCCTGAGTGGCAAGATGTTTCTGCTAAGAGTCAAGAATTAAAAATTTATTGGACTCAATGGGATTCCCTCTTTTTGATGAATGGGATATTGTATCGAAAATGGGAATCTACAGATATGAAAGAAATCAGATGGCAATTACTAGTACCAAAGAGCAGGACGGAAGAAATCCTCAAACAGTATCATGATACTCCTTCGGGGGGTCATTTCGCTTCTAATAAAACCTTAAATCGGATTAGAGAACGATTCTTCTGGGCTCGTAGTAGGATGGACGTGGATGATTGGTGTAGGTTATGTAAGGTCTGCATAGCGAAAAAGGGTCCACGCAACAAGGGTCGAAGTCCCCTACAAATATACAACGTCGGAGCACCCTTCGAGAGAGTGGCTATGGATGTCCTTGGGCCGTTGCCTCTTTCTAGATCTGGAAATAAATATGCCCTAGTTATTGCTGATTATTTTACTAAATGGCCCGAGGTCATTCCCATACCTAATCAGGAGGCAAAGACTGTTGCCGAAACATTTGTAAGAGACTTTGTTTGTAGATATGGGGCTCCCCTTGAATTGCATACGGATCAGGGTCGAAACTTTGAGTCAATTTTAATGACGGAAATATCTAAGGTTCTAGGAATAAGAAAGACTCATACAACCCCCCTTTATTCTCAATCTGATGGAATGGTAGAACGTTTGAACAGAACCCTTTTGAGTTATTTAGCTTCTTTCGTAGACAAAAGTCAACGAGATTGGGACGAGTGGATTCCTCTATTTCTTCTTTCTTATAGATCAGCTGTACACGAGACGACGAAACAGTCTCCAGCTTCTATGCTTATGGGAAGAGATCTTCGTTTACCTTCAGATTTAGATAAGGGACCTATTCCATCGCCAGATCCTCTTCAAACCGATTTCGTTTCTACTCTAAGGGACAGATTGGAACAAATACATAATTTCGCACGGGGAAGGATACAAGTTATTTCAGATAGGACAAAGGCCCATTATGATATCAGAGCTAGGGATCTTGCATTTGATACAGGAGATTTAGTCTGGCTCTTTCAACCCAGAAGGGAAAAAGGACGATGTCCGAAATTACAATCAAATTGGGAGGGCCCTTACACAATAATTGATAAAATAAATAGCGTGGTTTATCGCATCCAACGCTCTACACGCACTAGCCCTAAGGTGGTTCACTTGGATCGCCTGGCCCCTTATGAATCAAATGGACTTACCCATGATAATAAAATCAAAAACCTTCGTTCTTTGAATCTAGATAAAAGCCAACCTATAGATAATGACTTCTCTCTCCAAAAGGATGATCAAACCTTTTCATTGGATTCTTCCAGGTGGTCCGAGGAACTGCCTTACGGGATTAAACGAAGAAATTATAGACCTTTAACGATAATCATAGAAGGGAATATCGGATGTGGTAAAACGACTTTCACTAAAAGATTTTTAAATGATAAGAATATCCTCACTTTACTTGAACCCTTAGATGAATATCGTAATGTCGCTGGCGAGAATCTCCTGGAGATGATGTATAAAGATCCTAGTAAATATGCATATCATTTTCAACACCATGCTGCGATGACAATGAGGAATAGACATTTGATTAAAACCGCGTTACCTAATAAAATAATGGAGAGGTCCATTTATAGTTGTAATTGCTTTGTAGAGACACGTCGGAGGATGGGAGATTTCGAGAATCTCGAAGCTCATTTATTAATGGAAAATGTTAGGGTTTTAACTAACGAGTCTCCGGCATACGAAGTAGATCTCATCGTTTATTTGAGGTTATCCCCAGAAGAGTCGTTTTCACGAGTAAATTCACGCGCTCGTTCCGAGGAAGACGGTATTCCCTTAGATTATTTGAAAGTTCTTCACGAGGTTCACGAAGATTGGTTGGTTAGAAAGAAATTTGCGACTCTTCCAGCACCAGTCTTGATCTTAGACGCCGAAGCTTCCGCAGACGACGTATATATGAATTTTTGTGAGGTTATGAAACCTTACGATTTTTAGTTTAGACTCAGAGGGAGCTCAGAACGACTCAAGATAGTTCGGAACAATTCGGATAAACTCGGAACGACTCGGTTGAATTAAAGATGGCTTCATTGAGCGCAAAACAATTTAGATCGAATCGATCATATCAATTATTAGAAATGGTAGACGGAACGTATCCTACAATAACGTTTAATAAAATAAACTCGACATAAAGAAATAAAAAAAAATTTTATTTATTTCAACAACAATTTAACGAAACGAAACGAGGAACAGAAATTTTTCAAAAGTTATTGAGAACGCGTTTTTCTACTACATGCTTGATAAAAATTTTCAAGCCGGAGCATTTTTCACAATTCTCCTTTTCTGATTCGAATATTAATGGTCGTCGACACAAGCAGCAGGAAGAATGTCTTCCATAAGTGTTCAAGACGCCGACATAAAATCGGTGGAGCGGTATGGGTCCAAATATGTCTCTCTCCGAAATTCTAAATACATAGAATAAAATTCATCAATAATTGGAGTCGTTGAACACATAAAAAAAAAAAAAAAAAAAAAAACTTACTGGTAGGTATAACAGGCCCTGCAAGCAATCGAGATTTCATCTCTCAACGCCACCCCGTTCCCAGTAGCGCACTTCACCCTTTCCCATTCGCGCTCGAACCACTCTTGGGCTTGTTCAGGGTCCATACCTTCAATTACGTCCCAATTTAATTGAGAAATTAATATCGCTCTACGAATATTCTCGTCTTGCTCGGTAGGGTCCATGTTTACGAATGACGCTATCTTTATGCTTCCCCTTCATAGCGATTGTTTTCTTCATCCGTTTAAACAATTTTCTCATTGGTCTAGAGATAATTTTATTAAAATATTCGATAAAAGTCGTTTGATTGACCCGCTTTTACTCAATGTCGAATCGCGTCGAAATATAATACACAAAAATCACGATAGGCGTCGTTTAAGTATAATCAATTTATAATGGAGTATAGATAAAAGGGATCCGAGCGGAAAACTTTAAATATAGGTTATGTTTTAGTTAACAAATAATAACCCAAGTTTTTCAGCTCCCGCTATTCTGATAGTAGGATTCTCTATTAAAATGATGAAAATAATTCTGAGACGACACGAAGGAAGCCTGACCCATCCCATCCCGACCTAATAATCCGGTTTCCCTACTTCCTCCCAGATAAGGCTGCTCCAATTTATATTCTTCATATTTATTCAATATAATAATTTAATTTATTCATTTCAAAAACTATTCAGTTTATATCCAAAAGGATTAATTTATTATTATAATTCAAAAAGACTTTAAAAGAAATTTAGAATCTGAAAGAGTTTTGAAGAACTCTAATTTATGACCTAATATTTCGAGAGAATAATATTTGTCCTCCTGTCTAGGTCGTTTTTGATTTATTTCGAAGAGGTATGGATTTGGACTTCTTGGAAATCCTTGAGTCTTTCTATCCTGGTCCTTTACTCCTCCAACCACTTCCAATATGCAGGACTCTCTACGCAGTAACTAAGCAATTCTTCCTCTTGTTCCGGATCATCCTTCTGGTTCCTGGTTCCTGGTTCCTGGTTCCTGATCCTCCATTTAAGACCCGAAGAATATTCCACACTTATCACATTATACACTTTTGGTTTGATTAGATTCACTATCTCCTCAAGGTTTTCTGTGGTTTACCTTGAGGCAGAGGGCTAATGCCGGATAGTATTTGGGGAAACTTTTAACTTCTTGAGCCACAGCTCCAATTCTCCCAAATAGAACACTTTGATACTCACCTCGAGAGTCGGGACGACTCTTTTACTAAGGGGGGGGGGGGGTAGTGTTACATTGGGTAAAATCACCCATATTCTATTCAATTTATAAAACACCATCTAGTAGCCTATATGATAAATGACATCCTTTAAAATATAAGAAACTCGGTTGCTGCGTCAACAACGATTATTGTAAAACAAATCAGTCTGTCTTTAGCTCACTACTGAAGCAGACCTGTATTTTCTGAATACATAATCTCATTGCAAAACATATATAATTCCTCTACGATTCACTTTATTTCTCTTGGAGAACCTACATAATAACTTATTAACTCAACGTTTATCTTAAAACGTTACAATATATATAGCTATACTATACACACTGTACCTGCTCTGTGGATCCGATTCCTTTTAATATGTTCTCCTTTTATTTTATTTTTATATACACTTTCAATTTTACTTAGTTAGGATCTATACAGATGGATATTCTCTCTTATTTTTTTCAATATTATACACATTATTACTGTAGTCCATGAGAATATGTCCTCCTTTAACTGTTCGCCATATTTGTAACCATAACCTTAACGAACAACCATATGTTCTTTTCATTTATATCGTTTTTAGTTTAACTATTTCACTTTTATATCAATATCTTTTCAAAGTCTGCCACAAATACGGACAGTAAAGTTCTTCGAACACATTAATTGAATATGTTCAAATTATAATTAAAATATGTTCAGAATCACTTTACTGTGGGGATGATTGTAACGCGGCCAAGCCACGACCTATATAAATAGTAATACAACAAGGCGTATAGCGCGCGGCATCTGTCGTTAGCGCAGTCAACCATATCAAAAGGCCATCTGTTGTTAGCGCGGTCAACCATCTCAAAGAGCCATCTACCGTAGGCATAGGTTAACTAACGGCAAATCGCCATATTGCCTAAAATCTCTCTCGCTTACAAAGTAACTATATGAATTAGATAAGTTCGGCAATTAAATAGCATTTAATCAGAGAAATATCTCTCTGGATATAGCAGAGTGAGATACTAGTGGGGGATCGCTTCGGCACACCACCTGTCTTCTCGTTTTGGCATGTCTATTGCTTTTTCAAGTACACGATCTCGTTTCAGGAGTGGGGAATAGCTAGTGGGGGATCGCTTCGGCATACCACCTGTCCTTTCTTTTGCTTCTCGGACACCATCGTGGGAGTCAAATCAGTAAAGTCTTTATATTTTTGAGGTAGAAGATAGCTAGTGGGGGATCGCTTCGGCACACCACCTGTCTCTTCTTTTACTTCTTGGGGGGTCAAATCAGTAAAATCCTTTCTTGTAATTAAATTCTTCTTTTAAAATATTCAATCAGTTCAGTAATATCAAATCAAACATGAAGTAAAATCACTTGCAGTAAAATCACTTGAAATCAAATCACTTAGCATAGGCATTATAGAGTCCCCATTAATAGTCAGAGAACTTATAATACAAAGCATAATATAGAAGTCCTAATTACTTTTAGGCAAAGCGATTTAAAGAGAGTCATTTTAATTAGCATTAATAGATCACTACTTAGATAAATTCAGGTAGAGCAAATAATATAAACGTCCTGACGAGTTATAGGCAACGAACTCACTTAGAGTTCATACATTATATACAGGCACTAGTTTTTAAGATAACTTTCAACTCTAAGGAGTCATTTCATTTAGTATAAAATATGTTTAGATTCAACTCACTTAAAAGTGATTTCAAGTAGTATAGGTAATAGTTATTAAGATAAAAACGCGATTAGATATAGGAGTCCTAAACAAGCTATAGGACAAGTATAACTCAGTCAGAGTTATGATATTTAGCATTAGGTATTAGATATTAAGATCACGGTTGACCGCCGGTAAATACTTCCAAATAAGAAGTCAATTAATATAGAAGCCCTCAGAAGAGGCACGTGAGATTTTCACCTACCGATGTTCAAACTTTAATCTTAAAAAACTGTTATAACCATATTACATTTTTATTCCAAATAAAAACGCATTATCTACATGTACCAATATAATCTGAATTAAGTCACCTTCCATAATTCGTGATTTTATATAAGAGTAGGCCCGTGGATTAATTCCTAAACACCCTGAGATTAGAGTTTACATCGGCATTTCGCCGATGTAAGTTAAGTAAAAATAATAGAGCACAACAGATTATATGCGGGATGAGACGGATGCTCGGTGTTTTGATTTCCAACGAAATGTTGGCTGCAAATACGCGAGTTTTTATGTGGTACCCATGGTGATCCATCTGGACTGACAGATATAGTATTGTTACATTGGGTAAAATCACCCATATTCTATTCAATCGTAAACACCATCTAGTAGCCTATATCATAAATGACATCCTTCAAAATATAAGAAACTCGGTTGCTGCGTCAACAACGATTATTATAAAACAAGTCAGTCTGTCTTTAGCTCACTACTGAAGCAGACCTGTATTTTCTGAATACACAAACTTATTGCAAACTCATATAATTTCCTCAAAGTATCACTTTATTTCTCTTGGAGAACCTACATAATAACTTATTATCCCAACGATTATAAAAATCGTTACATTGGTGTCAGAATCGGGAATTTCCGAGACCGATAAAGTGAATATTTTGTGAATCAACTGTGAATCAACTATAACTGAAAAACGAAATGTCTCGTCGACGAACTACTGCTTCTACTGACGAACCCGCTGGAAACCAGCAAATACCACCTCAAGTCGACATGATGGAGCGACTATTTCAAGCTTTGGCCGCTCAACAGCAGGCAAGCCTAACTGCTCAAACTGCTCAACAACAAGCAAGCCTAGCTGCACAAGCAGCACAACAAGAAGCAAATTTGGCCGCTCAAAGAGAAAGAGAAGAGCGGGAAGACCAACGTCAACGCAATCGTGAAGAACGCGAAATTACAAAACAACGCGAAGAGAGAGAAGCCGCGTTGATAGCTAGACGGGAGGAACGAGAAGAACGCCGAGCTGAACGCGAGGCAAACCAAGCAGCCCAACAGGCTACCCTTTCCCTTCTCATGAGACGCCTTGAGCCGCAGGAACAAACGATCTCACAGACTTCGACTCCCAGACGTTCCCCGATGAGGATCGAGGAAGTCGTTGAACCAGCTGTCATTCGATGGTCCGAGGAACTGCCTTCCGGAATAAAACGAAGGAATTACAGGCCCCTTACTATAATCATAGAAGGAAATATCGGATATGGTAAAACGACTTTCACTAAAAGATTTTTAAATGATAAAAACATCCTCACTTTACTTGAAGCTCTAGATGAATATCGGAACGTTGCTGGCGAGAATCTCCCAGAGATGATGTATAAAGATCCTCATAAATACGCGTATCATTTCCAACATCACGCCGCGATGACGATGAGGAATAGGCATTTGACTAAAACCGCGTTACCTAACAAAATAATGGAGAGGTCCATTTATGGTTGTAATTGCTTTGTAGAGACACGTCGGAGAATGAGAGATTTCGAAAATCTCGAAGCTCATTTATTAATGAAAAATGTTAGGGTTTTAACTAACGAGTCTCTGGCATACGAAGTAGATCTCATCATTTATTTGAGGTTATCCCCAGAAGAGTCGTTTTCGCGAGTAAATTCACGCGCTCGTTCCGAGGAAGACGGTATTCCCTTAGATTATTTGAAAGTTCTTCATGAAGTCCACGAAGATTGGTTAGTTAAAAAGAAATTTGCGACTCTTCCAGCACCAGTCTTGATCTTAGACGCCGAAGCTTCGGCAGACGACGTGTATATGAATTTTTGTGAGGTTATGAAACCTTACGATTTCTAGTTTAGACTCAGAGGGAGCTCGGAACGATGCGGGATAACTCGGAACCACTCGAATACACTCGGAACGACTCAGTCGAATTAAAGATGGCTTCATTGAGCGCGGAACAATTTAGATCAACTCGATCATATCAATTATTAAAGATGGAAGGCAGAACCTATCCCAAAATAACTCAGAATTGAATTTGAAACGATGCATTTTAAGTCGGAGAGATAGGATATTAAAAATGAAACAAGAGATATACTTAAAGAAGAAGAAATAATCAGACAATTCATTGAAATAATTCGTTGTTACAAATTGAAAAAAAAAAAAAAAAAATTATCTTAATAATAATTAAATATCAACGGAGACCGTTAATCTATTATCCGTTGATTGTTCTTAGCGTCAATATCGATTATTGATCATTTTTTCCACGACGTGTTTTGCAAGTATTTTTAAATCTTTGCACTCCTGGCAATCCGCATTTTCGGAGATCGATACTAAGGGGGCTTTACAAATACAGCACGAAGCGTGCCCCCCTCGTGTGTCCAATTTATTTACATAACTCCGATGGAGTTTCACTATCCCCAGAGTTTCATGCTTCGGAACGCTGTTAGAAATCATAGAGATAATTTATTTTCATTTAATAAGGATTTCCAAAACATGAAAAAAAAATAAAAAATATATATTAATTATATCGCTTGTACTTACTAGCTCACGTAGCAATTTATGCACGTAAATAGTTCCGAGTTACGGACTTTCACTCCAGATCCTCTGGCACATTTAACACGATTTCACTCATTTTCAAACCAATTTTTTACTTCCGAAATACACGGAAAAAAGTATTGTAGCATGGCGCTCCAACTGAGCCAGAGCGGCAAGCTCTCAACTAGAAAGTAGAGGGGTTATCTTATTTTCGAGCGGACGGTTACCTAAAGTGGGGGGGAATTCTGTTTTCCTCCGAATGCGGGAGCTCAGAGCTCCCGAAACCGGGAATTCAGGATCTCTTGAAGGAATATAGTTGAAGAGAGCGCCACCGCACGTCGGTATGTGCGCAATGGCTCTCTTGCTACGGTAGCTCAGAGCTCCCGAAACGGGAGGACCGTTTACTTGAACGCGCGAAATAACAGGCGAACCACATTTCGTCTTACCACACTACAAAACTTTTTTCCGTGTATGGGTCTCTGTAATCTTATTCCAATTCGATTGGGCAATTACAATCCCAAGACGGATAGCGTCCTCGTTTAAAGACTCCATTATTCCAAGTGACGCTACCGAGAGCTTCTTCTTCGTTGCATTTGTTCTTTTCTTCATTTGTTCAAACAATTTTGATTGTTTTAGACATATTTTGTTAGAAATATTCGATATATGTCGTTTGAAGGATCCTCTTTTATTTCAATATCGATTCCCGCCGAAAATGTTACAAAAATCTCACTAGGTGTCGCTGCAGTATAATCAATTTATAATGGAGTATAGATAAAAGGGATCCGAGCGGAAAACTTTAGTTCTAGGTTATATTGTAGTAAACAAATAATAACCCAAGTTTTTCAGCTCCCGATATTCTGAGAGTAGGATTTTCTATTAAAATGATGAAAATGATTCTGAGACGACACGAAGGAAGCCCAACCCATCCCATCCTGACTAATAATCCGGTTTCCCTACTTCCTCCCAGATTAGGCTGCTCCAATTTATATTCTTTGCATTAATTCAATATAATAATTTAATTTATTAATTTACTAATTTCGAAACTATTCAGTTTATATCCAAAAGAATTAATTTATTATTATGATTCAAAAGAGATTTTGAAAGAAATTTAGAATTTGAAAGAGTTTTGAAGAACTCTAATTTATGACCTGATATTTCGTGAGAATAATATTTGTCCTCCTGTCTAGGTCGTTTTTGATTTATTTCGAAGAGGTATGGAGTTGGACCCCTTTGGACTTCTTGGGAATCCTTGAGTTCTTCTATCCTGGTCCTTTACCCCTCCAACCACTTCCAATACGCAGGACTCTCTACGCGGTAACTAAGGAATTCTTCTTCTTGTTCCGGATCATCCTTCTTGTTCACGGTTCCTGGTTCCTGGTTCCTGATTCTCCATTTAAGATCCGAAGAATATTTCACACTTATCACATTATACACTTGTGGTTTGATTAGATTCACTATCTCCTTAAGGTTTTCTGTGGTTTACCTTGAGGAAGAGGGCGAATGCCGGATAGTATTTGTGGAAACTTTTAACTTCTTGAGCCACAGCTCCAATTCTCCCAAATAGAATACTTTGATTTACAACTTGTTGATCCATATGATGATTTTACACACTTACGAATTTAATTATACTCACCTCGAGAGTCGTGACGACTCTTTCACTAAGGGGGGGGGGGGGGGGGGGGGTAGTGTTACATTGGGTAAAATCACCCATATTCTATTCAATCATAAACATCATCTAGTAGCCTATATTATAAATGACATCCTTTAAAATATAAGAAACTCGGTTGCTGCGTCAACAACGATTATTGTAAAACAAGTCAGTCTGTCTTTAGTTCACTACTGAAGCAGACTTGTATTTTCTGAATACAAAAACTTATTGCAAACTCATATAATTTCCTCAAAGTATCACTTTATTTCTCTTGGAGAACCTACATAATAACTTATTATCCCAACGATTATAAAAATCGTTACAGTATATTAGGCATCTAGGGAGGGAAAATAGGCTATGCCAAACTGCGTGTGAGATTGGCACCCGATCCGAAGGCCTTTTTCACTCCTGTGTGACGTATACTATTTTTCGCCACCCCCTGTCTTCGGAAAGTATGACTTCCCGCTCACGCGAAGGGCCGAAAGTCGTACTTTCCGTGCAGGTGTGGTGGAAAAGATTTATTAACATATCTCATGAACATTTGTCATAACACAAGTGTGTGAATATGTTAAAACTTACGCTCGTCGTTTCAGAGCACAAATCCAATTTTTACGCCGTTCCAACTTGTACGTATAAATTGTCGCACATGGGAATCGATAAAAGTGGGTCCCTGGTGAATACGACGAGGTGTTTGGGCAATTAACAACCGAGCAAATAAGTGATTTTTTTGGAGCCATTGTTAGCTTCTACGTCTTGACACTTTTGGTTATGAACGATTGAGAATAACCATGAAAACGTCATAAATTATCCCGCTCGCTGTATTATCACTCCGTCAGTTTCCCGAACAATGAAAACAGTACTTTTAACACTTTGAATCTCTTATTCCTCACCCGCAACTTCAATTATCATAGGAAACGCTGTATAAACGTGAGAATTTGAGAGGCCTCAAGCTTATCACTTCCGCCACTGGTAACTCTGATTGTCAAAAGTGAATCAGTTCCAAGGCCACGCACGGAGCGAATAGACCGTTTTGGCGTCCTCCAGGATCACCATGTGGGGGTGCGGTCTTTAAGCACCCCATGTGCTTGTGTGTGTTCGTGTATGTTTGTGTGTGCAGGCAGCGATCAGTTAGTCTTCTGTGTATCCTGACGACAATAACAATATTCTATGACAATTTTAGAATACACGCGTATTTATAACTAACAGCTGATTTTGTCCAATTTATCGAACAATGATCCGAGTCGTAGATTCGTGCGCCACGCCATCTCGGAAGCGTCACCGACACCTCAAAAACCCTCTCAACACAACTAACTCGCCATCATTCCGAGCGATAGAAAATCGCCAAGTCTCAAAAATAAGTGTTTTACATGGAATCTGTTCTATTTCAACGTAAAACGAACATGTTTTGGGCCGTACGTGTTCGTAATCGCGCATAGAATTGCGGGACGTATTTCGTTCAATTGACTTCGGTGCCCAGGCAGAGATATTCCGTTAAATAGCACCTTTTCACGATGTTCGCAGGTCTGGTGGAATTGCGTATGGCAGCACCTTAAGGGTCATTAGTAAGGTTACCAGATCTGAACAAGTGCAATGCAGAACACCGCCATTACCCCCCCCCCCCCCCCCCCCGAGTAATTCATGGACATAATCAATCAGTATCAATTTTTTTCATTCAACACGATAAAAGTAACGTTACAATAATGGATAAATATAATATTTTACATAAGTTTGTAGTATACTCACAGTACCTTTCTTAGACTAGAATTCTCAATTCCTTAATCTTATATGTAGGTATTGCAAACATTAAACAAGAAAAATCTCGAAAAAAATTGAACAGTCAAATGATTGAATAATATATCTATAGTATACGTATCAGTTACGATATTGTTACTCAGTTTGCGGCGCGAACTTTTCCGAACTGTGGATTTTCTTCAAGATATCCGGCTATTTTATATGTTTGAAAACAAGTCCCAGACAGCACACGGACGTCCTATGGACATCCATAGGATATCCACGCCAGACATTGCGGATGTCCGATGGATGTCCACCGAAGTCCGCCGGATATCCATCGGACGTCCATCGGATGTCCGTTTGACACAAAGTTGGATGTCCAGTGGACATCCATGAAATGTCCTTACCGGATGTCCAGTGGATATCCGTTGGATATCCATGGGACCACCCCTCGAACATAATTTGGATGTCCTTGGGATATCCAACGGACACATGTACAGTATATCCATAGGACGTTCGGTCAGAACTGTACCGGACGTCCAGTGGATGTCCTCAATGGATATCCATTGAATGTCCATGGAATGTCCACGGAAAAATAACTCGGCTCAGTTATTTATTCATCGTCATAGTTGATATAATATATGTATCGTCGAGGACGTGAATGGTTTTCTTTATAATTGAATGTAAACGCAAAAAATGTTAATTGTATAATTACTGAATTTTTATTATCGGGTCACAATAAACATTACATATATATATGGATATATATATATATATATATATATATATATATATATATATACTTAGACGATGCCCAAAATATTTACAAGTCACATAAAATGCATACATATATATACGGTGCGATTCTGTGGAAAATCACGCGCCTAAAAGGTAGGCTTACGGGAAACGCCCGAATTGAGCGGATAATACATCGACGATTGGGTTTAATTCTTTTCGTGGAAGATAAAAACCAATCGTCGATGTTTAATCTGCTCAATCGAAATCCAGGCTTTTCCCGGTAGCCTATCCTTAGGCGCGTGATTTTCCACAGAATCGCACTGTATACCTACTATTGCATCATTCACAAAGGAAAGTAATTGCATAATATTGCGTGATATAATGAAATTATAATAAACATAGTATCAACAAAATAATAATAATAATATAAAGTATTGAAAAATACCCACAATCTGTCGTATTACAAACACAATCTTCTCGTTTAATGTCTAGGTTCCTACGATTATAACATGCACAAAAAGAAAGTAATTACTCATGATATCATCATCAGTTTATCACAGCTAAAGCCCTAAACATCTACCAACATACAGAATTTCTTAAATACAATGAGCAAAGAATATTATAACTTGAATGAGATACAAAGATATGAATACAAATAAAAACAGCTCACTCAAGACGATGCAATGGTCCTACTATACCGACCGGCACTATACCCAATTATTAGTAATTGGTCTCATATATTAATTAATGATTAGAATTGTCTAAAATTTTGCCAATATTCCTTCGTGTTTTCGAAGACTGGAAAGTAATTCTGTAAAACAATCGATAGCAATCGATAAAAAAGCAAAGTAAGCAAAGAATATTATAACTTGAATAATGTACAAAGATATGAATACAAATAAAAACAGCTCACTCAAGGCGATGCAATGGTCCTACTATACCGACCGGTACTATACCCAATCATTAGTTGGTCTCATATATTAATTAATGATTAGAATTGTCCTACTATACCGACCGGTACTATACCCAATCATTAATTGGTCTCATATATCAATTGATGATTAGAATTTTCTAAAATTTTGCCAACATTTTTTTTTCATCGATTTATTGAGGGGATTCACTTTCCAGTCTACGAAAACACAACTGAAGTGTGTTGTCAAAATTTCAGCCAATGTATGTAAAAAATGAATTGAAATTATCCTAGATCTTATGAAAAGATACGTTGTAATCCTACATGCGTCAAAATAATCCCATTTCGAACGTGTCTTACCGGACAGAAGACTCACGTATCTCCGTCGGGCGTGATATGTAGTCGGCAAATGCGCAATCATGCGATTTGGTTACTTATCAAACATGGGGAGCAAAAGTGCGCGTCATAGGCATGATATATATGAACGCATTACATGATGCTGTCAGGGAGACGGGCGAGATTTTGATTCGGGCGAAGTTGCAGCAAACTTCACTCAAATCTAAATCGCGTACATCTCCCTAACAGCATAATGTACTAAGGGTCTGCGCGCACTATGTTGAAGCGATGCGAAACGAAGTTTCATTGACATGCTTTTTTAGGAGTGCGCGTGCGTACTTCCATAAAAAACATGGGAAAAGCATGTCAATGAAACTTCGGTTCGCATCGCGTCGGCATAGTGCGCGCAGACCCTAATGCGTTCATTTATTATCATGCCTTACGCGCACGTTTGCTTCTTAATAGGCTCCATACGTAACTAAATCGCGTGAAAGCGCATGCGACGCGACTACATATCACACCACGAATGAGATACGTGAGTCTTCTCTCTCGTGAGACACGCTTGAGATACAATAAGGCAATCAGTGTTGTGGATAGTTTATAGCGGTGGTAAATTGCCGGCGGCATTTTGCTTCTTCTTGTCCACATCACTCCTCTCCTTAGCTCTTCTGAGCCATTTTTTGATCGATTCCTCACAATCTTTATTAGTGTATTCGGGGTTGCACCGACGACCTGCTCCTGTAACCAAAAGGAATCATTTTCAGCATATCCCAATATCACCTATCATTGACAAATCGCACGAACACAGCATAAAACGAATTCTCCGATTTATGTGAGGTATAGATGCATGTATTCAAAACTCACGTATCAACACATCAGCAATTTTTAACTTCCCGAACACATCCTTCTTTTTTGCACCATACCAGCTATACTGGGACGCCAGTTCGTTATCCATAAAAAGATGTAGAGCTCTTTTTATGAAATCATACGGGCTGTCACCACCGAATTTTGATACTTCTTCTACCTGCGACGCAAAAACACAAATAATGTATTATTCATTATGATTACAAATCTATATACTACACTGATAGAAGGATTTCTTAAATATTAATAAGTACATTTATTTGGAGACAATTTTTCGATTTTTCAAATATAAATAAATATTTTTTAACATTTAACAAATCGATTCTGTGCCCAATAACTATTTATTCGTGAGAAATATACTGTTTTAACAGTTAACAAATATTTATTAATAGTTAATAAATATTTATTGAATTCAACAAAATATTTGTTTGACCAATCATATCTCTCCGCCGGTACAACGTGAAAATCGCTCATAAACACACGACATAACTGGCCCTACCCTTACGGAAAAAACCCTCAAATTTAAGGGGTATATTCGCACCCCCAAAGTTTTAGGGGTTTACCATGAAAACTCAGGGTTTACCCCCAAATTTTACCCCCAAATACGGGGCGAACCCTGAGTTGGGGGTAAAATTTGAGGGTAAACCCTGAGTTTTCATAGTAAACCCCCAAAACTTTGGGGGTGCGAATTTACCCCTTAAATTTGAGGGTTTTTTTCCGTAAGGGTAGCCTTGTCACATCGACATGGTATGGAAACTTCTTTAACTCCAAGTTTTGATTTGATAAAAATCTTGAAAAATCATGACCCATGTATCGAAATAGCACTAATCAACTGTAGAAAAACTGAGTCACTAGAATGTTTTCTCAAAGCGTGGCAGTGATTTGAAAAAAATTATTTTAAAGGTGTGTGTACCCCCTCAAAATGAATTCAATTTAACACCAGTAAAAGGTTAAAATAGACGTACACCTCCAAACTGGTGTTATTCCATGATGTAATTATAATACAATTGAGTAAATTGTTTTTTTTTTTTTTTGATTACAGTAATATTGAGTCTACAGATGATAATTGTTTCAAGTTCGGAAATCATAACCAATTAAATTTACTTTAAACGTAGATTAACTAGCAAAAATTAGCAACACCGAAAATCTGAATACCAGACACCGTATAGACACACTCCAGCTTTTTGTTACAGTGCTTTATAATTAATTATTATAATTATTTTATTTTTTTGTAATGAAAGTATAAATATAATATTCGAGGGTATGGAAACTGTCAGTCGTAGAATTTCTGCATTCACTTTTTGTTTTTCAGACGTCTGAATAAATATTTGTTAACTATTAACAAATATTTATTGACAGTTAACAAATCCTATTTAAGAAATGATTTATTAACTATTAATAAATACTTTCTAACTGTTAAGAAATATTTATGAAGTGTATGAGTTAATAAATCATTTATTAAATATGAATAAACCTTATTAAATGTTAACAAATCCTTCTATCAGTGTAGCTGCTGAACAAGTACATTGTCGACACCGTCAAAGTACGAACAAGTATGTAAACGTAAGAGGTATGATTCTAAACATTACCGCTGCTGTAAAATGCTGATCGTTTGCCAGGTATTCTTCTACACCCTGCAATTCCAGTTTTCCGCCCAGGGGAAAATTGAATTTGTTAAATATCGATGGTGTCGGATCAATAACGGCCGCTCGGTTTTGCGCCAGGTCCACACCCTCTAACAATTTCGTCAGTTTACCCAAATCACTTGACAATTGCCAGATATGCGATTTGATGTAGCCCTGCTCTTTCATCATTTTCTCATAGGCAATAGCTGAAACAAAATTGTTGGTTGAATATCCCGTTGAATGAAGCAACGATATTTGCGAATGATCTATTATACGCTAATTCTGAGCCGTTCATCTCCATTATAATAATTAATTTTGGGTGCAGTAGTCAGCATACCAAACATTTGATTCTGCTGGTGTATAGGACATCTCATACACAAGCATTCTGGTTGGTTTTGGCTTGCCGGTCCTCTACTTGAAGTTGGAGTCATTATTATCGCGGATTGATGTGGAGTTGGAGTCATTATCGCGGATTGATGCAGAGTTGGAGTCATTATCGCAGATTGATGTCCAGTTGAATGCTGCGGATTTGCCGTGCTACATGACGGGTTCGAAGGCGGGGTCGAAAGCGGGGGTGAAGGCAGCCGTCCACGTGGTACATTGCCACCGTCGTCTGAGCTATCAGAATCAGGCGTCTGCGGTCGAGCCTGACGAGCTGTTGCAGGTCTTGTCTTCTTCCTGGGTTCTGCATCTGAGTTCAGGTCCGATGTATACTCAGCTTTTTTGGTCTTTGATCTCGCAATCGCGAAATCGTCTACAAAATATAATGTACATATTACAGCCAAGTGAGCAAATATACAACTATATCTATATCAGATGAAAGCTCCAAAATATATATGATCGATTCAAAATCAGACGTTTGCAATTACCTACGATAATATATGTAATACACGAAATGTTATTTTTCTCAATTACCATAGGTGCTATTCCTGAAAGTCGTGATTCGGTGTCTAGCCCACGTAGCGTCTGGCGGTGCGTGCGATGTAATCGCCGATTCAATTTTTGATTGGGTCATATTGGGCCAATAACATTCATTCCCGTTAATCCATGTCGATGGAACAGCTGCAACGGAATTTTCTTCCGTGAAATGAACAACTGTCCACGTCCGCTCCATGATATAATGACGCCGAATATTCTGTAAATTTGAAAATTGTGAGAGCATATTATGTCTAACGTGCAACTGTATAGTTACATAAATCCGACCCAACCAAAGTGATTATTATTTTAGATGCAATAAAGGGAAAACGATGAATTTGTCTTCAAATCTGAGCTTGAGGCACTTGTGCGAAATGTTATTCCATTTCCAATTATTCAGGGGCCCTATTACGTTATCTACTTTAAAAATCCCATATTTTGACGATCTGCACGGGGTGGTATAAAAATCGGTGGTTGATAAATATTTATGTCCAAGTATAACCGTACCCTCTCTGTCGGCAGCAAAGTTTTTTATCAAAATAATACTCCCATCATTTAAGCAACAACAGTTATCCGGCTCGCGGATTGTGAAAGTGCATCGACGAAATATCATTTTCTCGAACTGCTTGACTTTGCTTAAATGTAATAAAGGACCTCTGTAATGCTGGTTCAACAGTTTAGGTTCATGTTGTTGTTCGGTTTCATTCTTAGTAGGCGCGAAAGCATTTTGTTCACTTATACGTCGCATGATTTGTTCCAACGGTTTCTCGTGTTTCCGAACGAATTTTTTCAATACTTGCATATAATTTTCGAAGGGAAAGGCACTATATTCATCCAAAGTTCCAAACTTTTGTGCATCCTGACAAACATGCAACAAATTATGAACGTTTTGGGATGCATTTTGCCTGCCATATAACTGTATGAATGTGTCTACAAAATATTTTAGTAGAGAATCGGCATACTGTAAGTGTGGGTGTAGGTGCTTGGAGGAAGACAAAATAGTGGAAGCTACATGTAAGCATAAAAAATTAACGTATTGTTCACGATTCAACACAGACGCTAACACTACAGGTCCCGTGTAAAGTAAAAATTGTCGAAATTCTGTCGCCTTCCACCTTCTACATTCATTCAATGACCTTGGTTTACGGTTGAACTCGCACGGTATATCTGTACTCAAATCAATCAAAAGCTGTGATATTTTCTGTATTTGGCCAGCAGATAATTTGTTTGGTGGTTTACCGTTAACCCAGCAGAGGAGAATTAATCTTCGCATCACCCCCAAATAAAACAAATGCAATGCATCTTTCGGAAAATCATCGATCATATCAATGCCTGGAATTTGCTCGAGTATCGATGTACCTGTGTGATGGTCTTCTTGTAATTTTAAGCGGAAATCCGTGTCAGTCCTCAGGCGTAAGTTATTAAAATTTGGAAAACAGACTCTATTATAAATATATTTTCCTCGTATATGACATTTGGTACACGAATAATAACCTGAATGCCCTTTCGTAAATTTGATGAATGCGTTAGCAGGTGTGTCGCAAATGAAAGCCTTTATTTTGAACGCGTAGATACGTTCGTTCACAGAGAGACCATTGGTTGACAAATTAATCACTTCATCTACGAAATCTTTCAAAAATAAATTAGCATCCGCGGGTTTTTCATATCCGTGATATATCCCTATAATATCAACCACGTGTGGGTTTGCAACTAAACTACACAAAATCGGGTACACTTGAGAGTTCGTGCTTTTCGAAAGCGGCAGGCCATCAATATTTATATAAACTTCTATCGTCTTCAGGTTTTTTACAGTTTGCTGTCTCAATAGTTGTTCAATGCAACTTCGTACGCCGAAATGACTGTAATGCCCAGGACTAACTATTGTGATTTTCGTTTGCCTCGGAGTTCCTAAGAGAGTACGGGCATCGCTGGGTAATTCTGTGTGCTTAGATTTCAAAAGTGCCAACAATTTATTTAACGCTATATGAGTGATTTTATTTTCCACAGCCCACTGTGCTAACTGTGACGCAAACTCCGGAGTATCATTATTCGAATGGTCAGGCGAAATAATGTGCGATTCGGAATCATCGGTAATATCACTTTCTGAATCTATAACAGTATCACTCAGAGGTTCCACAACATTGAACATAATATTATTCGGTGAAACCGCATCGCAATTTCTAACACGTGGTTCGATGTTATCAGTCGGCGTAACAGTCATGTTATCACTCGATTCGGCATCGATCGGTGGAACTTGGTCACTTGTTGGATTTGAAGGATCTACATACTGAATATTCCTAAAGATATCTAGAGAAGATTCGGTATCGGCCCGAGCCCTTCTATAGTATTTTCTTTGAATCTTTGGCATATCTATTACCTTGAGTTGTAATCTGCAGTAATGTGTTGTGTGCGGCTGTAGATCGTCCTGATGACTAGACGAATGATTGCTCGGAATGACGGGTCACAACTGTCTATACTCACTTATTTAAATTAATAGATAACTGAGTTGAACCTGATTATTGAAATATGGTAACGAGAATGAAATAATTTGCAAATCAGCACTGTGTTTACACGAGGAGACTAACGATGCGTCCACTAAGATGAACAGTCCTGAATGACTGAACCGACAAGGAAAAGTTCGGGTTATGTAGATGGCTAGGGACAAAAAATGAGTGGGAGTGGGAGTCGGAGTTAACCTTCCCCGGACTAATTGCAATACAATGCGAGGGTTGTCCCTAAGTTCTAGGTATGCGTGAGTCATTCCACGTCAAACCGGACAGCTTTTTGACCTCTTATATGTTTCCGATTTCGCTATAATTCTTCCGACGTGAAATGACTCATGTGCACTCGAAATTACTTGTTACAATTCTGGCGAGTATACAAAAAAATCACCACTCCACTGTTGCGTAAATTAAGCCGATAATTGAACTTTTCACTTACCTGTTCTACCGTATGCACATTCACTGTACTTGAACCACTTCCGACTACGAATTCGCGTTGAAAAAATTCGAATACGAATATCACCTGAAACTCCATCTGCATTTACAAATAAATGTTGAAAATGTAAAAATGACCGATTACCAACTAAAAGCGTTCGCAGATACAAGAACTGTAAGAGACTATAAGAGTATGTATAGTTCTGTCCGAACCCTGTTGTACCCCAAAATAGACCTGAAGGATGGCCATGTGGTATTTCAAGTTTCGGCTGAGACTTGAATGGTTATACTCGTGCATGCATTTTTCGGTATACCAAGGCATGCGCTGATCCTTCGCTGCATGGTTGGCCTGCAAGAACCGAGAAACACACGAATGGGGTGACAATGATATCAGATGCGATGTGATCCATAATTTGCCGCGAAATTTTGATTAACAATCTGAGCGTATTCCTTCGCGAATTTCCTCAAAGAAAGGTGAGTTTCAAAATGAAATTCGGATGGAAAGTATTTTTAAACAGCGATCGATTAAGAGAAAGTGGCGCCGTGCGACGCTGCTGGCGCGCCTCTTACGTAGATCAACGCTTTTGCTTAATCAATCGCTGTTTAAAATCACTTTCCAGCCGAGTTCCATGTTGACACTCACCCAGCTATCAGTAAATTGTCCAAGGACTACGCTCATATTATTTTCAAAATTTTGAAATATTGTTCTCAACCTTGAAAATCGCATTTCAATAATACAATTGTTCATAACAAATAGTCATTGTCGCTATATCAACACTTTCAGAATATAATATGAGATTCAACCCGACCACGAATTTGCGTTAAAAAAATCCGATCACGAATATGACCTGAAACTCCATTTTCGTCTACAAATAAATGTAGAAAATGTGAAAATTACCGATTACCAACTAAAAGCGTTCGCAGATACAAGAACTGTAAGAGACTATAAGAGTGTGTATAGTTCTGTCCGAACCCTGTTGTAGCCCAAAATGGACCCGAAGGATGGCCATGTGGTATTTTAGGTTTCGGCTGAGATTTGAATGGTTATACTCGTGCATGCATTTTTCGGTATACCAAGACATGCGCTGATCCTTCGCTGCATGGTTGGCCTGCAAGGACCGAGAAGTACGTACGAATGGGGTGAGAATGATATCAGATGCAAAAAATTACGGTGGGGACTTGAACGCGGGCCGCCGACGCATCAGCGTCGGCTTTATGTATAACATTGCTATGAAATGCTAGATGAGCGTAGTCAATGTTTTTATATGAAATATCGATCCCATTTTTGATAAAGATTTATTCTGTTAATTCCTCGTCACGAATTCTGGGACACCCTGTATATATCTGCACTAACAAACAATCTGCATTTTCCTGACAAGTAAAGGTCGTATAAAACCTTTCGGACTTTATATAATTAAGTTGCAGTGACAAAAGCGAACCTTTTGTCCCAATTCCTACAGTCTTAAACCAAACATTTGACGACGACATCTGCGTTCATAATGATGCGAAAACTAGCAGTCAGTTTATATCCTTTTTACAACATCTCTAAGCGTTTCGCTCTATTGTTTGCTCACATACTACTATATATTACCAGATACCTGCCTGTAAAACGTACCCTTCCGAGAACCGTAATGTTTGACCGAACAAATTAAAAAAAAAAAAATTCGAAAATATAAAATCTGTTTGTTGTCTTTAGTTTCTTGTCAAATCTGCCCCAAAAAAATTCCGTTTTTTATGGGGTGAATCATATCAAAAAATTGTATTATTAAGGACCGCCGTAATATATATAATGCTTCTGTGTACCTGTGATCAACCAGGATGACTGAGCAACTCTTCTAGTTCACAATATCACTATCTTGTGTAGAATACCAATTTCAACGACAATCGTTAGAACTTTAAACCCGTGGCGCAAAGTTTCTGTATGGACATATTCGAATTATTAGAAATAAAACAAGTCCGCGAACCAGAGTCAATAACAATAGCGGGAACCCCGGCAGCAGTTTTTCATCTATATTGATAGCTCAATCCGTTATTAGCACTTACATTGGAGCCAGTTCTCATCCAGAAACAATACCGAAATGACGTCGAAAATTATTATCGTTGTATTGTCTATTGCGGTTTTATTGTTGGGCGCAATAACAATGATGGGGATCGATTATAGTGAGAACTGCAATCATGATCAGTGGATCGGCGGTTTTATATTTGTGCTGGCCGTGTTATTGAACGTCGCCATCGCGGTTGCCGTCCGCTCTATAATGTGTAAGTTTATTAATCAATTATCATTCTTGCATGTATCCTGATTTCAATAATCCCATAATGTTACTTAGTTCGATGCAAGTTTCATTCTTCGGCACGGAGAAATGGGGAAGCCAAAGCCAACCATCGGCCGCGGCGATCATATGGAATCGGGCCAACCCGAGAACATTACGGCACCGTAATGGTGGAGGCAAGCCTCCCAGATCAGGCAGAGCCATTCCAGCCGGCTCACCACTCGGCCGGGAATTCTGACATTAGTAATATCGACGGCGAGAACGAACTGGGGTTTGAGACGGCAAATGAGTAAGCAATGTCTTGGATTCATTATCTTGATGGCTGATAGTTTGATATAAGCTTACATCTGTCGTCAAATACTTATAATTGGACAGAGATGTGGCGGCAGGTGAATTACTTCTCAAAAAACAAATCATATTTTATGCAGTAGATCAAGCGTTGCAAGTACAACTGCAACGACGAGGAGAAGTACCAGCAGCCGCCCATTCACAGGCAGAGATCCTGCGCCCGGGCCTGTCATCAATATAAATATAACGAATATCGTAAACAATTACAACAGATAAAGTTAGAGAGAATATTAGCTGAATGTATGTAAATAAACCTATAGTTGGCAGTATGAATTGTTATCCCGCCCATGCACGTGTACTATGGATCGTTTGATTTCTAGCTTGTATACGGACCTCGGATTGCATTTAATAAAATAAGATCCACGTAAATTTTTTTAATAATTTTCGTTCTCGATGATGAGATATTCATTTCATTAAATTTTGATCCGAGGTCCATCCAAGCTATAAATCAAACGATCCATATTACACGTGCATCGGCGGGATAAAAATTCATACTGCCAACTATAGGTTTATATTTACCCGATAATCGACGCTGTAGGTATGTATATTAAGGTGGTTCAAAGAAACTTTTTTTGTTTGTTTTCAAAGTAGCCTCGTAGTGTAAGTCAGTTTCAGATGTTGGAAAACTCCTCCTTAAAATCAGCTCTGTATCTCGATTCTGCTTGGAGCTCATCGAGAATACATTTTCCCATTCATATATATATACCAGTGAAAATTATTTTTTTCACATTTTTCGAGAGTGAAAGTATATTGAATAAAAAGAGGACATTTTTTTTCCAATATTTCAGTCATTCGAGAATTATTCAAAAGCAATTTTTCCACGTGTTATATGAATGGGAACATGAATTCTGGATGAGCTCTTGGTAGAATTGAGATATGGAGCTGATTTTTTGGTAGTTTCTTGGTTATACCTTTTTCATATCTTTTTTATATTTCTTCTTCTATTTAAGAATATTGCTTTGTTTGAACCATCTTAATATATATTATTTATTAAGAATTTTAGGAAATATCGTGTGTATCGTCTATTTTTGTTTGTTTTCCGGTCGATACGTACTTACATAAGTTTAAAGCCGGGATTACGATAAACTTAACGTAACGTAACTTACACAACGGAACGTACCTATATATAGTTCTAAAACATCTATCACGACCACCGTTTTTTCAAAACGCACGCGCGCACGCTAACTTTCGAAACTATTGTGTAAGTAATACGTTGTGTTAGGTTCATCGTTATCCCGGATTAATATTCGGTGACGCACTATAAATTATGTTAGGTACACTCAGAGAAAAGTCGATAATCATATTAACTGAAAAAGTTTAACTGTTTGAAAATAATCTCTAGTATACTAGTTATTGTAGTACGTATAACTATTCAGTAATTGCCAAAACTCTATCGAATTGATTAGTACCACATAAACTTTTTAGTAACCTAAATTTGTTCATGTAATTGAAACAAAAATGTTACGAGCACCAAACTAGGACTACGCTTCGTATATATATATATATACAAGTTCAAAGTTATGACTGATGTTTACAAAACGTGATGATAGACATATATATCATATAATAATATTTATATATTTATATTTAAGTGTATATATTTTCATATTGATTCATCTAAAAATAGTTGAAGTTATTCATCGTTAGTGAAACCGGCCATTAAAGTATAAGAACTACAGTTGCTGCGTCAACAACGATTATTGTAAAATAAGTCAGTCTTGCACTAGCTAATAACTATAGTGCAGACGTGTATTTCAGAATGAAACCCTATTTGCAATCGTAGCCGCGGAGTGTTTTACTTGTTGACTTTCGATTGGGTAATAGGTGAATAACTACCATCTCCAATGCTATGTCTGTTGAATCATTTAGTCTATCTCCATATTTCAAATACATATTGTTGTAGCGTAAGTAGCTAAGAACGGAACCGCCGTCTACCGTAAAAGATGTGCTTTCTCTAATCTTATAGCTCTTGGGCGTTACGATGGGGTCTAACAACGCATTGAGATTTGCCAGATGTTGAAGGCCGTAGGAGTTTTGGAAGTCAAAAGCTAAGTTTCCGAAGAAGAGGGGAAGAAGGCTTGGTTTTTGGTTGAATTCCAATGTCTTCCTTGGCCTTTCCTTTAGTTCTTCTATGTATATGTACTGGTGTGTTAAATCTTTTACTCTCATACATGGACTTAGGCTCCACGGATGAAGCCAGCCTTTACATGACAACATAAATAATATTATATTCCCAATACGGACAACGATTTTTCGCTTGAAAGAGACTCGTCCAAACAAACATTTTTATTCACACTATCAAGGACATTTTACGTATAATTTTACGAGATTCCAGTATTTTATATGAAGGCTGGCTTCAGCCGTGGAGCCTAAGTCCGTGTATGAGAGGGAAAAATTCAACACACTAGTACATGAACATAGAAGGACCACAGGCAAGGCCGAGGAACACATTGAAATTCAATCAAAAGTGTTCATTTACTCACATTTTAGTGAAACTAATTTTTTTTTATCAGGCCACGTAAATTCAATTAATTATTCATTAGTGGCATTAGTTTATTCTTTCACGCAGAGCTTTATGGTCTAGTATAACGTAAGCTTATAGTGAATTGTAGAATATATAAACCCGAAATTTCCTTCCCCAGCTTTTCCCAATATCATATATCATTTTATGACTCTCGATCTAATATACGAAGCGGCGCGCCGAAAGTTATCGTTGCAGTATAAATAAAAATAGATTGCACGGTGTGCAAATGGTATGCAGTATAATAAACAGAGTGTTTATTACTTTACCGACACTTGCACGGAATGTTAGTTCCCACCGAACGAACCCGACCTACGCAGGTGGCGCTTCGGGGCGAGGTCTTTTTTCTGACGTTTACAATATGCGCTTGATATTTCTTCTACCACTACCTACCTAGCGAAGAGGGATATATATATATATATATATATACCGGGACAATCAGGTGAAACCGAATGGTCCGATTCCCCACCCGGCGGATATTTCGTATTTTTATAGGGTTAGTCACTCGTTGCGCTGAAAAATTCCTAGGGTGATTTGGCCGCGAGGTCGATGCAACAAAACACCCTAAGGATTTTCAGTGTAACGAGTAGCTATCCCCATAAAAATACGACTCATCCGCCGGGTGGGGGATCAGTCCATTCGGTTTCACCTGATTATCACGGTATATAGATATGTACTGCAGTTCAAATATATATGTCGGAGAGTCGAACGGTATTATTGGTCGGCTATGGCTTTGCTTGCAGGCTGTTTGATCGTTCACAAAATATTATAATGAAATCAAATCTAATAACTGTCTTTGATGATACTAAACATCCCAAACTACAACAAAATAAATAAACAAATAAATAATCTCCCCGAAATCGTAATATAATATATATATATATATATATATATAACAGTTTTCTCATTGAGAGTCCGCAAATCATAAACATATAATTTGATATATTTTTTAGGACCATCACGCAGTTCGAACCTATAATTAAATAGACATCCATGAGATGTCCCGTATTGAATATCCGTTGAATGTCCAAAACCGTATGTCCAATGAATATCCAATGCTGTATATCCACTGTATGTCCCTAGCAGAATGTCCATGGGATATCTTTTTGCGGACCATCCAAGTTCGGACATTAAATGGACATCCATAGGATATCCCGTATTGGATATCCGTGGAACGTCCGTTACCGTATGTCCAATGGATATCCAATGCTGGATATCCTATGGATGTCCCGAATCGGATGTCCATGGGATGTCTTCTTTACGGACCATCCAAGTTCGGACATCAAATGGACATCCATAGGATATCCCGTATTGGATATCCGTGGAACGTCCGTTACCGTATGTCCAATGGATATCCAATGCTGGATATCCTATGGATGTCCCAAATCGGATGTCCATGGGATGTCTTTTTTACGGACCATCCCATTTCGGACATTAAATGGACATCCATAGGATATCCCATATCGAATATCCGTTGGACATCCGTTACCGGATGTCCGATGGATATCCGTTTCAAGTCCATGGACGTAGGGACGTGTAATGGACGTTATTTGGACATCCATGGGATATCCTGTGCTGTCTGGGGTTGAAACGAACTCGCACATAATCCAGGACAATGCAGGACAATTCTCATAAATGCAGTACGAATTCGGGGCGTAAAAAAATCCAGGACACTTAGCTCAAATCCAGGACTGTCCTGCCTAATCCAGTACGTCTGGCAGCCTTACATATGATGCTCGTTTATAGCTGCCGAAAATTTCCGGGAAAAACGCGCATTGTTTTTTCGTCTATATAATTGTTGTTACCGGTGACGGTCATTCTTCAGCTAGATCGACTCAAGTGAGGTCACCTGACGCCGCGATCACACCAGCGTGGCAGTAGTACTGTACAAGTAAAGTATAAGTGAACGTGAACGTATAAGTGAATGTGCGCCCTATAATTTTTAAAAACCTGAACCCCATCGAACTAAATCTTATTGAGATAAATCTATCTGATTAATTGTATGTTACTAATATATTATGTAGAACAAAAATCATCCACTGTGATTGCGTTCCTCAATTTTTACTAAGTATTTCAAAATTTATGCTTTGCAGCCAATTAACATACGAATGCAGTTGAAACTGCATCAATTAGATGCATTGCAGACTTTTGAATTACAGCGAAAAATGTCAATGACGCGAACAAACCGATGTCGAGAACGCGTCCAGCATTGATTGCTCGTTTATTTGCTCATCAATTGCTTTATTCTTACCAGTATGTTGCTGTCATTTTCACCCGTCACACTCCTGTCGGAATAATGCTAGCTTAGATTTATTTGAAATGTGCGAATTAGTTGACAGCATATTGCTAGCATTTCGCTGCAATCAATTGCCGTACTATGTTGCTAGCAAGATCAACACTTGACGCGGACGTTAACGACGGTAAATCTGTTGTCATCAATTGCAATTGATTTGCAGCATTAACACGCGATTAAACGGACATTTGGCTATCTGGGTAGTAGGTTCCCGAGGGAAATAAAGTAAATCAAAGTTAAATTATATGAATTGAGAAAAAGGGTTATGTATTCTGAAGTACAGGTCTGCACTGGTGATAAGCTAGAGCAAGACTGATTTGTTTTACAATAATGTTTGTTGACGCAGGTTCTTATATTTTAAAAGACGTCTTCCATCGTATACACGGAGAAAAAAATCGGGTTATTGCAGCTTGCGCCCTCACGCTGTAAACTCTTGATATTTTGACACGTCATAATTTGTTGTGAGTCGTACTGTCATCGCTCGGATCCCTTCATTTTTTCGCTCGTTATTGTTTCATAGAAATATCCCCCGAAAAATATGTGATTGTAGCTTTAACTGCAACTGTTCTTTGCAGCGCCTCCGATCTTTTTTCGGTGCAAACGAGCTAGAATCGCTCAAATGTTGAGAGATTTCAGGTTAACAGCCATGCGATTATCGAAGATTATTATTATGAAACGGACGCGTCGTATGCTTTGTTCTCTTCAGCAGTTCCGAATGGTTTAGACTTGCATGCGAGCGCTAGTAGCGAGTGGATGACAAGCGACACTAGCGCTGTAACTTACCAAGGCACTACAGCCCGATTTTTCTCTCCGTGTAGGCTACTGGATCATATGAAATTAAGAGAGTAAGGGTGATTTTACCCAATGTAACTATATGTTAACTGCTAATTTATCTAGCATAACTGTATTCACAGAGTTTGCATGTGGGCGATCAAGTTGAGTTACTCGACTTCCCAATGCCACGCATGGGAAGTTTTATGACCCTACCGAAAGCGAGAAGGAAAAGTATATCAATACATAGAGTTTTGTTATATTCCATACAATGTAAATCTCTATTCAAAGCGAACTTTATGAAGTGGTCGGTTTTTGAAATAAAATACTGACAGCACCATACTACGGTACATTTGTGATAGGTACTGGTTGGACGAACGCTAAGTAATGTGCGATACGATCTAGTAATACTGAAACTATGAGGATTCATACTAATGACTAAGGCTGCCAGACGTACTGAATTAGGCAGGACAGTCCTGGATTTGAGCTAAGTGTCCTGGATTTTTTTACGCCCCGAATTCGTACTGCATTTATGAGAAATGTCCTGCATTGTCCTGGATTATGTGCGAGTTCGTTTCAACTTGTTTTCAAACATATAAAATAGCCGGATATCTTGAAGAAAATCCACAGTTCGGAAAAGTTCGCGCCGCAAACTGAGTAACAATATCGTAACTGATACGTATACTATAGATATATTATTCAATCATTTGACTGTTCAATTTTTTTCGAGATTTTTCTTGTTTAATGTTTGCAATACCTACATATAAGATTAAGGAATTGAGAATTCTAGTCTAAGAAAGGTACTGTGAGTATACTACAAACTTATGTAAAATATTATATTTATCTATTATTGTAACGTTACTTTTATCGTGTTGAATGAAAAAAATTGATACTGATTGATTATGTCCATGAATTACTCGGGGGGGGGGGGGGGGGGGTAATGGCGGTGTCCTGCATTGCACTTGTTCAGATCTGGTAACCTTAATCATATGCCGCAATAATTACAGCAAGATGCTAACGATAGCGAACAACTGATGCCTCTTAAATATTGGCAATAGTTGGCAGAATAATGCCGCAATAATTACAGCAAGATGCCTACGATAGCGAGCAACTGATTTTTGTTGAATATCGACAATAGTTGGCAGAATAATGTAGTCCTTTCGATTACACACTCTTGCTGCGAGCTTTCGTAGTCATTGAATGCTGGCTGAATCGCAGCATTCTTGCGTAACCTGATTACGGGCGAACGAGTGCAATTGGTTGATAGTAACGTTTATCTGTCTGGGTACATACTATTGCTGTACATTCAATTGCAGTCGTTCAGTGCTGGTTGAATCGCAGCATTTTCACGCAACTCAATTACCGACAAGCGAGTGCAATTGGTTGATGGTCACGTTTGGATATCTGGGTATGTATTAGGTTTAAGTAATATTATTTGGACTAAAAAATCTGAATAAATGTCAATATCAGCGCAAAAATTGACGAATTTCAGTGGAGCACGAAATATTTCTTCTCGATGTGAAGCAGTGTTTTAACATCAATGAAACTTATAGGATATATCCATCATATCATTCCATAAACTGTGTAAAATTTTCAGGAAAACAAAAACATCACTTTTCGAGAAAATTGGGTTTCCTTCCCGTACGGAATAAACTACTAGAATTTCAGTAGTTACTACTGAAGCGGTGTGGTAACTAAGTGGTAACTACTAAAGGTTTGTAGATAATTAAGTAGTCACTCCTAGAGGCAGCGTCGGATTAGGACTTCGCGGGGCCCAGGGCTGAATCAAGAGCAGGGGCCCGCTTAAGGCCCATCCCTAGTCACCCACGTCCTTTTGGTCGAAAAACGACACATTCCGATCATTATCCGAGCCCAGGCGTCGAAACGATCGGATCGGTTTGCTTCGTCTTGTTTGGTAGATCTGTCTTTTCTGAAACCTTATTGATCACTGATGTTTCATCCGTGCAGAAAGTCATCGAATCCATCGGATGAAAAGTTACAGAATAGGGCTGACCCTGACATTTGATTCTCCCTTCCAGAAGCGACTTATATGAAATACGAAAAACGTAATCAAAAATCTATTTTTCGGTTTCATTCATCAAGCTTCATCATTGAAATTGACAAAAAAAAAAAAAACATTTTTCAATGCTTATAGATCAGAAGCAAAAAAAAAACAATCCGTCAAAATTAAAATAAGCTCCATCACTTAACAAATACCTGATCCCATTTCAATTACAGATGAGGATTTACAATTAGCACGCGTATGCAAAGCCTATACACCTGTGGGGCCCATTCTAGATATTGCGAGTACCATTTTCTCTAAATTGATTCTTTTATCAGCGGGAATGAACTCTACGTACTTCGAAACAGATTTCGATCATGACATGATTTTTGGGAAAGAAATCGCAACTGAGAGTTTTCAATAGTAGCCCCGAGTAGCCCCCATGTATATGTTGCTGTGATTCTGTGAAAAGTGGATCGAAACACCCTCTTCAAAAATATTTTTTTTTACGATCTCATAAAAATTATTGTAAACATATTGGGGAGTATTTTTTGTTTTTCGAGAACGAGTGTTGGGGGCCCCTGGAACCCTTAGGGCCCAGGGCTATAGCCCCTGCTAGCCCCCCCCCCCCCCCCCCCCCCCCCCCCCCCTTAATCCGGCGCTGCCTAGAGGTGAGAGGTGAGTTAAGTAAATAGCATACCCCTTAGTAGTAACTACTGTTGATAGTAACTACTGTGAGCAGCAGTACGAGCATTCACTACTGAATCTACTACAGCTGTAGTAGTTTACTCATATGCTACTTCTCGAGTCGAGTGGTGACTACTGCTAGTAGTAACTTCTGTGAGCAGTAGTACGAGTATTCACTACTGAATCTACTACAGCTTCGGTAGTTGACTCATATTCTACTTTTCAAGTTGAGTGGTGACTACTGCTAGTAGTAACTACTGTGAGCAGTAGTACGAGTATTCACTACTGAATCTACTATAGCTTCAGTGGTTCACTCATATCATACTTCTCAAGTCGAGTGGCGACGACTGCTAGTAGTAACTACTGTGAGCAGTAGTACGAGTATTCACTGCTGAATCTACTACAGCTTCGGTAGTTCACTCATATCCTACTTAACAAGTTACGTAGTGATTACTGCTAGTGGTAACTAATTTGAGCAGTACTGCGAGTATTCACTGCTGAATCTATTACAGCTTCAGTATTTTTATTATGTCTTTCAATTTTTCATTTTATTTTCAGTTCTCTCAAATATGAATGATTTCAGTCAACATTTCGGTTTTGAATAATATCTTTCTTCTGCAAATATTTCGAAAAAAATCTTATTATTGTAAAAAAATCATAAATTTTCTTCTTCCAACTTCAAATGACTGACATGATGATCGTTTTAATACTTTCCGTTTGTATAATAATCCGCTTTTTGCTTCAATACATTTATAACAATAACACATTTTTTTTCAGTTGTTTCCCAACCAAATTAGGCTTCAATTGACTACGCTATAAATAAGGACATTTGTCCGATATAAAAAAAAAGTAAGTCGCATTATTTTGGAATTCTTCAAAATTGACATATTATACAAGACAAAAATGGAAACAATGCGGTACATATTTCGTTCGCCCCATGATGTGAAAAAAATATCATCCGAAATAAAAATGTCAACCGACATCTCGATCCATATTTTGACAGAAATTGAAAACGAAAGAGAACAAAAAGTTAATCGAAGAATTAAAATAAAACAAAAGATACAATAGAAAGAAATAATTAGAGGAAAAATGTCGAAAGTATTTGGTTGAATAGTTGGTAATTGTACACATGAAGGTTATATAAAAATAATAATATCTCAAATTATGGAAAATTGTAACCTGAATTTAATCAGATGAAATCATATACAAATATGTATACCTATGCATTTTTTTACTATTACAAAAAACCTTCAGTTTTTTAACACCTTCTATTTTAATTCAATTCAAAACCTTCATCATGAGCTTCAACAAATAAGGAAATATTAGCCAACGAACCATAGTTTGGCGTAGTGGGTAGAGCGTGCGACTAGTAATACAGCGAGTGCGAGCGGACTTGGGTTCAAATCCCGGTTATATCGAAACAACCAGATGGCGTTTTTCTCAATGAATTTGCAATGCTTGTCCATCTACATGTAGAAATTTATAAAATGCGGACGTGAAATTTCATTTTTTTTTTTTTTATCCGAGAGAACTAGATAGACGTGCTTGGTAAGTTCTCGACTGTAATTTCCACACACCCCTCAGGTTAAATAGTAGACTCCTCGCGAGTGGTAACTACTCATCAGTAGTTACTACTCACTAGTAGTCGCCAGTATTCGCGAATTTACAGTCTGAGAACTACTGAAAAACAGCAGTGGTAATCAATAGTATCCCTGTAGTTATTTCAGTAGTTCCCCAATAGTTTTTTCAGTGGTTCTTGAGTAGTCTTTCAGTAGTATTTTCCGTACGGGTTAAATTTCGAAAAATGAACGTCATTTCGTCAATTTTCGAAAATGTAGAAATTTCTCTCCATACCCGGGAAAAAATTGTCGTATATGAACATATATAATTATTTATATTCATATATAATGTTATATATAACCATATATGATTTGATATGACATCATAAATGATCACGTATGTAGATATATAACCACGTATGGCATTTATTTTTTCCAGGTGTGGATCGTATATGACCCTACATGGAGGTATATATGATTATATATGGTGAGAAGTTGGCACTCTGAGGCATATATGAACGTCCATGATTATATATATGAACTCATATATGATGCAACATACACTATAATGATGTGATATATGATCATACATAATTGCATTTTCTTCCGAAAAACCATACATGGGCGTATACGATCGTATATGGGGCCATTTATATGAACCCATATATGATGTCACCAACTATTTTAGTGTCATATATAATCTTATGAAATCGCAATTGTCCCCGAAAACCATATATGAACGTATATGATCGCATATATGGCCATGTAGGGGAACGTGGGGCAGGACGGGCAGCGGGGCAGAACGGGCACCAAAATAAAAAAAAATAATGTGGTCGGTAATGATTTTTTATAAAATATGGCGACGTATTTTGGATCAATAATGAAAAAAATAAAATTAAAAAAAAATGTATTTTTTTTCTGTTCTATTTTACTTTTTTTTTAATTTAAAAAGAATTTTTTTTTTTTTATTATATTGATCCAAAATACGTCGCCATATTTTATAAAAAATCATTTCCGACCACATCATTTTTTTTTTGTTTTGGTGCCCGTTCTGCCTCACGTTCCCCTATATTATATCGGTACGTGAGTCGAAGAGTATGACATCTCATATTAATGCCCGAAACTATGGCACCTCCGTGTTAAGTTAAGTGGAGGTGTCATAGTTTCGGGCATTAATCTGAGGTGTCATACTCTTCGACTCATGTACCGATATATGATACCACAGACTGCACACGCAGTAACAACACTGTAGCAACATCGCAAAAAATATATATTCAGGGAATTTGCGTTCAAAGGAATGTGAATGCTAATGTTACATGAAGTTTCAGGGCAATTTTGGAGAAAGATTTTTGTGCGATATTTATGTGGTTTTAGGGGTACGATATAAGCAGCTGGGCAAATAAGCATGTGATTCTGATAATAATTAATTATTATTTAAACGTACTAAAATGGTGAACAAATGGACTTTGAAGTATTTTAAATAATTAATATAAGAAATTAATATTTTCTTGGATCATTTATTTACCAACATAAATTCGAACACTATAGGTGAACACATATATCTATATATATATATATATATATATACGCTACATATTATTTCACATATAATTATTATAATAGGTTATTATAAACAAAAGATATATAATATTAAACAAATCATTATAATGATGAATTATACATACGCGCATATAAATGATATGACATTATATAGGGTGAGTCATGTTTTTGTTTTAATTTGTTTTTCGGGCTTTATCACCCCCTCAGTATCTCATACTAATATATGCCATAACGAGATTTTTTTTTTAGAGGTTCCTCATCGAGATCCCTCATTTATAAATGAAGGAAAACAGAAAAACTCGACAGAATCGCACTGTAAATATATATGGAGAAAGGGAGAGAAAATAATATATATTATATATATTAGGGTGGTCCTTATTTGGGGTATGTTCGAATTCTTTTCGACGATAGTCCTAAATCGGTTCCAAATATATAAAAAAAAATTCCTGCCAAGTTACAGCTCTTAATATTAATATTAACCCGGCCCCCACGACGATGAAAGTTTTAAATGGAAAATTGCATGTATTTTTTAAAATTGAAAATTGAATTTTCATAACTCCGATGATTATTGATGAAAGAATCTGAAATTTGGTATAGTTATTCGTACTTGTGTGATGTACAACATGGTGCATTGGAACAATTCAGATAATTTTGTACTCACCTTTCAATGCTTAACTTTTGAAAAAAATTATTTTTTCATCACATTGAAAAGTGAATACAAAATTATCTGTAAATTGTTCTAATGCACCACGTTGTACATCATACAAGTTGTACATAATCAACGGAGTTATGAAAATTCAATTTTCAGTTTTAAAAAATACATGCAATTTCCCATTTGAAACTTTCATCGTCGTGGGGGCTGGGTTAATATTAATATTAAGAGCTGTAACTCGGCAGGAATTTTTTTTTATATATTTGGAACCGATTTAGAACTATCGTCGAAAAAAATTCGAACATACCCCAAATAAGGACCACCCTAATATATATTACATATATATATATATATATATATATATATATATATATATATATGTATTATATATACAAGAGATGCAGAGATCACGCATCCTCAGAAAACCTTTTTTAGAGTGTTTGGTCGCTTGCAGACATAATCACCGACTCGTATGAGTTGAAGAATCGATTTAATTTCATCGAATTTGATCAAAACGTAATCGTTTGTTTCTTTTACTGGTAATATGTGTTCTATTCTTTCTCGTGTGGTACTATGAAAGAATATCTTAGTGTGCTCGATAGCAAAGGATTTAAGAACAAACCATAAATGTCCCCGATTCATAAAGAAAAATCTTACAGTTCCGTACACAATGGTATCATCGAAGTTTTCAATCTGAACCGTGTAATTATTCGTTTTGGTACTTTTGTATAATTCTGACGTGTAATCGTTATTATTAATTTTGGCTCGAGCATGGAAATGTAAGGAGCCAACAACTAGATGTGCGGATCTTAATAGTTCCTCCTCAATATGGTTTAACTTTGCTTCAACTCGTTTACCAGTTACATGCGTCTTACTCTCACGACCAATGGTAACAGCATGTTGTTCGTAAACTCGATTTTTGAGTACTTGAAGTCCTTGGATGAGTATTAACTTGTTCACCATCTCTTGACCTAAGTGTTTGGTGCCATGAACAGAATTTGCAATTTGCCCATTTTGATTTTCGAAGACAAAGGCAGAGGTAGCCCATAGTGGGCCCCAACGTCTCACACTTAGCGCATAATGTAGAAGCTGATGTATGTTATATGTCATCTCGCGATCAATGTATACAGATGCGAATTGCCTCACAAACAATTTCAACAGTTCATCTGCGCGTTGCAAATCAGCATTTGTGATATGTTTTTGCAAAAGGATATACAGTGGTTTCACGAATAATAACCAATGCTCCAGATACTTCCGTGGTAAATATTCAACCAGAACCGGAAGAGAGTAAAATAAGATCCAGTTGTAAAATTCCGATGCCTTCCAAGATTCGAAAATTGTTATTCGTCGTGGCATTCGGTTGAAAGAATCGAGCGGTTTTATGCTTAGTAAGAAACTGTCAATTTCTTTGCTCTTTTCCTTTATCTTCCAAGGCCCATTTTTACAGAACCACAGATTTATCATTTGTCGCCCTACTCCTAAAAGGCCAGAGTGCATGTATTCTGGCAGCAAGCACGTCGCTATATCAATTAGAGGCAGACCACAAATTACCGGAGTGTCTTTGACACCTTTTATTGTAGGTTTTCTGACTCCTTGAATTTTAAGAGCATTCACTTCTCGACCTTGTCTTTCCATTGTTATTCCATTCCGTAGGTTTTCTTCGGTATCGATATAAGGGTAGTAGCGAGTATTTCTTATCCCTTCAATTGGTTTGCATGGTTGCGTTTCTATTTCGCAAAGATTACAACCGTAGGTACCATTGAAATTCATAATGTTTTGAATTTGAGCCCTGGCCGGTGCATCGGCAATTATGAGAGGAGCAACCACTCGCGAGATATTTGTTTTAGCTGTTTTTGAATCGATCCATTCAATCCCATTGTAAAAACAATCTCGTAACTTGATAACAAATGGCTGCAGAAGCATATTCATTGGTGGCGAAACTTCATTATCGTACCAAATACCAATTGTAAGAAGATATGATTCTCTTAAATGGTCCGGAAGTTCCATAATAATGGCCAACACCGGATAACAAGAGTAGATGGGTAAGGGGGGTTCTGGGACAATCTAGGTCAAATATTCTGTCTCAGAACCCCCCTGTGTTCTGATCGGTCGAAGCCCCCCTCCCACTCGCTGGGAGGACGTCCCCCTAACGGTAATCGATGATTTCGCAATTATAACGGGATCTTTCGCAATTTTGATAACCCCCTGTGTTCTGATTGGTCAAAGCCCCCTCCCACTTGCTGCAAAGACGTCCCCCTAACGGTAATCGATGATTTCGTAATTTTAATAGGTTCATTCGCAATTTTAACGGGATCTATCCGCAAGGACCGCCCCCCTAACGGTAATTTCGCAATTTTAATGGGTTCTTTCGCAATTTTTGACGGAATCTAGCCGCAAGGACCGGCCCCTGTACGTATTCAAGGACCGCCCCCCTTAGGGTAATCGTTGATTTCGCAAGAACCGTCGCTCACGTGCGAGTTTGCGCCCCTTCGACGGGGGATCTACCGCGCAAGGGAGCCGATCACGTGCACACCTCGTGTCTGAATTTATGCGACCTGATTTCTGAATTTCTGATTTCTGAATTTCTGATATCTGATTTCTGAATTATGCGACCTCATTTCTGAAATGATGCAAGCCCCCGATAGATGCGAGCCCCGATTGATGCTAGCTTCGTGTCTGAATTGATGAGTCAATTGTTATCCAAGCCTCGGCGTTGTTATAAACATTTATAGAATATCAAAAAATACCACCCCAACTAAGCTAGCGCACGACAAAGGCTAACGAGTTAGATAAGCTACGGAAAGGAATTAAAAATGATTGTGTGTATATAATGCATATGCATGAAGACTGTAAAATTTACAGTGAATTCTTTTTATTCTTCAAATTAAAGAACACACAAATTACAGAAAGCTTAAAATTTATTGAATCATTTGACATTGTGAGCAGTCCCTAATCATGGGAGTAGACTCATCGAATTCTCCGCTCTGCGATCCATAATGTATTCGGCATCTCCGACAGCCTGCGATATCTGCATCCTTCTTCATAGCCTCCGATAGTTTGTCCCACACCTCATCGATGATACTCGAGCCGTAAATAAGTATGAAGTCTTTGGTCAAATAGGCGATGTCTTCAGCCTTCATTCGTTTCAAACCCCCTACTTCAATGGACATGATCAATGATTTATAAAGTGATGGTCTGCACTCCTTCAAATACCAAGTTTTCAATCGCTGTACGTTTTCGAAGGCGCAATGATAATTGGGAAGGTTTCCGTGCCAGTCCTCGTGCCAATGAAGCACCTCGTAGTCTCTCATCCATCGAAAACTTGGGCAGTCCAATTCTTCTAAATCGATGACAGGCTTGGACTCGTCGTTGATAATTTTTTTAATCCACTCTTTCTTCTCCATTCCCTTGACGTAGATATAACTTACATGCTCGACAACTCTTCGTACAACTTCCTGCACCTTATCGTAAGACATAATGCCGGCATTCCATGGTATTCCATGATGATTCCGCGTCAACCAAGCATTGACAGCTCTACATTTGGCAGATAAGATTTTCCAAGCACACGGCGGTTTGAAAAGGATGCGCGTCAGGCCTTGCTCGCCTGTCTCATACGCTTGAATGGTAATTGCAGCGAGTTCTTTCAGTACGAATTCGTTGACAGGATGTCGGAAACCTTGTACATCCAATATCATCTCCATTGTAACAACTTATTTTCTCTAGACTGGTACGATGTGGATTTCAGAAAAATCGAGCGTTAACTAATTTCAAAAGTGTTCAGCCTCACTTTTTATATCGTATATCCCCTCTCAACGGTTACCGTACACATAGCTGAAACTATGGGAATGATTGAGGCGACACATATATTTATTGTAAAAATCTTTATTTGTCGAAGTACATAATTATACCAATTTCTTCACTCCACCACTTATGGGATTGTATTCAACTACCCGATCGTGTAAGATCAAACAGTATGCCGACGTATCGGCAGGGAAGTTATCTTTAGCTTCAAACTCGAGACGAACATCTACAGGTCCAAACTTGAGCGACGCGTTCTGTTTCGAGCAGTCGATGACGAATAGGGGAGCGTACTGTAGAAATTCACTCTTTTTCAGCAATGGTTCAGGTTCCTTGCCGTAATAGGAGGTTTGGAAATTGGCGTACATTTCATATAACAGAGCATACTGATTATGACTCATATTGAGATTGAGGTTCCCATAGGGATAGCATTGAGAATTCAAGAACAGTTTAACGTCGGTGATGTTGCAGTGATCGAAATGGCTAGCGTTTCGATTCAGCTTATTCTTCCGACTTGTTTGGAAACCCAGTATAACGTAGCGAGGTTTCTCCAGCTGAGTAGATGTCTTCACCGTCCAAACGTGCTTCGAGGTAGTGGGAAGTACAGGATACTCGTATAATTCCCAATTACGAAAACTCATGGAGATCGCCGGATCTTTCTCGATAAAATTCAATAGCTGTACTTTCCGTTGATCCGCGAGCTTCACGTATGGTAACAACCATTCGACTTTATCGATCAGGATTTTGAATTCTTCTTCTTGAGCTTGTAGAACTGCGTTCACATCGGTCTTCGAACGGGTCAAGATCAACTCGTGTTTGGCGTTCACGATTATCTTGCGATAGTCTTCGGCGAACCCTAGCATCATCTTCAGCGGTACGCATACTTCGAAATTACCAGCGGCATCCACATGGCTTGCGTTCACATTAAGCCAACCGGCATTCTCCATCATCCAATTCTGTCCGGGTCTCAGAGAAGGGTAACCTTTCATAAGACTGGTGAGGCCGACGTTTTTGCTCCTGTCGATCTCAATAGCATTTATCTCGTAACGCATTTCTTCAAACAGATGACAAACACCGTTGTTGACCAGTGTTGCGGTAGTCGACGGAGTTCCATCGCTCTTGACTATCTTTCCATACACATGCAATGAACTCTTGCACGGTAATACGCACAGGTCTTGGTGTTGAACAGCGATACGAATCTCGTCACTGTTATTGAAACTCGATGAGGCATAGGGTTTGTGTGTGTGAACCTCGTAGTGTGCGATAGACTCGTCAAAGACGACGGGTGTTTGAATGTCTAAGATTTCCTCCTCCATGGTATACAGCAGATGAAACAAATGCAAACGAATCGTAGCCTTATTTTCCGAAAATTCCTCTTCCAAAAGGTATGATCTTCAGACCTAAGCTTTCCAGAAGCAGCACGTTCTGAGGTGTCAGCTCTTTGAGAACCGGTTGACGACTGACGTGTTCGGGGCATCTTACCTTAGTATTATAGTCACTTCTGTTATAAACTATTCCCATTATTGGGCCTTGATATGCAACCTTATAGTTATAACCTCTCCACGGAAATTAACCAAATCCCCGTCTTGATCGACTATACGGAGTTGGATGTGATCTATGATCCGCACGGTGACTGGAAGGTAAATGACGTGAGACGGCACTTCAATGATCTTATATCCAGGTGGAACAACGGGAAAAAACTCATGAATCGTGTGTACTTTACGCTCATTGACGTAGGCACCCGTTGTAATGTTGCACTCGACTCGAAGTGCGTTGACTTTAAGAATAGTTACAGGAAGGTCAGACTCATGAACTCGATCAGCTTGCAAAACACGTGGAGTGAAACCCAATAGGCTGCCTATAGAATCACCTGGCACAAAATTTACTGGGTGATTGCATTTGATTTCGCTACGCAGGGTATTATTATTCGGTTTGATGTTGATGCTGATACCCTTATTCGACAAGACACCCTGTACATAACTCTCTATATCCTCTATTTCATAGCTACCGGTGGGTATGGTGACTACTTCTTTACCCACATAAATCTTGTTGTGGCCAACATCTACATTAGGAATCGAATTAAAAGTCAGTAATTCAACGAGACCCAGGGAGTAATTCTTGAAAGGGGAAAGTTCGATGGGAAGAAAGTATTGAGTCTCGAGAACCGAGGAGTTCCCCGATACGGTTAGTGTGAACGAATCGTTCATGACTACTGCGAAAATCAAACTGACTTCGAGGAATTACGCTGCATGTTTATATAGAAACTCGAGACACAAGTGACCACAGTTGAACGTATCGTAGTCTTGATATCTTTTATGGTTATATTTGACGCTACCAACACCAAGGTATCTGACAAGGTCCGACGGTGGACGAAGGTTACCGAAACTGTCAAAGTAAACTACTTCGTCACCGATCTTTCGGTACGCGACCCAATGTGTTCCAGGACCATCTTTATCATCTAGGTTGACGATCGCCGATTCAAGCCTAAGCGGCCCATCTTTGGGTAAATCGTTTCGCATAAAGACGCCGCGGAAATGTGGAATGTCCAGGGTCGTCGCGTACTTTAACAGATCCGCGTCAGTTAGCGCTCATCGCGGTAGCGTCACTTTTAGTTTTTTGGTTTCAGGTGAAGACCCAAGCCTTTTCTATACGGTTTCAGATGAAGCCCCTTGCCTAGAGCGATAGCTTCCATGGTCTTGTTGTGCCGTTGACTTTCTTCCAGTTGCCTCTTGGCGGAGCCCGCGTCATTTACCGCTTTCGCAATACCTGCTGCACCACCGGCCAGCGCGCCCGTAGCACTGAGCCCGGCAAAAAGGGGTATGAGGAACGGTAGAAAACCACCAACTTTAGCTGGGACAGGTAGAATCCGTGGAGAACGTACATTGCGTTTACCACCGGCTTTCCGAACAGCGTCTCTCGCACCCTTCAATGCAGACTTGATGGCGACTTGCGCAGTTTTTCCTGGAACCACAGACCGTTTGGCGGCATCGATAACCGTTCTCAATGCCACCGGCTTCCGCATACCCATACCGAGCTTGGTTTTCGCTTTCATCGCGTTTGTCACTGCCCAGGCAGCTGCTTTCTCACCGATATTTGCGTCTGAAGCCAAAACCCGTTTCCAGGCTCTCTCAGCCAAAATCTTATCTGCCGCATTTCTAGCTTCAAGATTTTCTCGATTCTTCGAGTAGGCGATATCGTGATCCTTGCAGGCTGCGTCAAGCGGGTTGATACCTGGATCACCGCGCGCGAGTCTCTTCGCTAATTTGGTGCCAGGTCCGCAGTATTGATAACCAGGCAGATGTAACTCTACAGGAAGACTGTTAATGATTCTGTTGACCAGACCTTTCCCACAACGCTTACGACTGACCGTTTTAGCTTTGTGCACGATCATGACTGCGCTCTGACTGAGGAATCTCCTTTATAAACATGATATTTATACCATTTACCGTTAGTCAGAGTCGAGATGAGGTTCGAGACGCAACCCCTCAAGCTACCTGTAATGAATTTCGATAAATTTGTGCGAGAGAATGTCGCAACTGACAAACGACACGGCGATTTGCTACCGAACAGCGTGCGCGCGGTATTTTGCGGTCCGTCCAACTGCGGCAAGACTAACGCGCTGCTCACCCTCATAGCACACCCCAACGGATTGAGGTTCGAGAACGTCTATATCTACTCGAAATCATTGAATCAGCCCAAGTACAAGTTTCTGCATCAGTTACTCGAGGACGTAGATGGCGTTGAATACTTTCCATTTGACGAGCATGAACAGGTAGTCGTGCCAGACCAGGCATTACCCAATTCGATCATCGTCTTCGATGACGTGGCTTGTGAGAAGCAGGATAACATCCGAGCATTCTTCTGTATGGGAATACATAAACACGTGGATTGCTTCTATCTCTGTCAGACCTACGCCCGCATCCCCAAGCATCTCGTGCGCGACAATACCAATCTTTTGGTACTGTTCAAGCAAGATGAGATGAACTTGAGGCATGTGTACGATGATCATGTGAATACCGACATGACTTACACGCAGTTCAAAGATTTGTGCTCTGTGTGTTGGAACAGCGGCAAGTATGGATTCGTTGTAATAGACAAGGACAGTGAGTTGAATGACGGTAGATATAGACAGGGCTTCGACTGTTTTGTGAGCATAAATTGAGAATATTCCGGAGAGCAGAATCAGTAGCCTCTCAGATACAGCTGCGTCAACATGCAAGATACGAAAATTCATGAACAAAAAGCAGTGTTGCGTCATATCGCTGAAGCCAGTAGAGCGATTCGACGTAAACACAGAATGATAAAGTCGGGAAGGGAGACCGCTGAGCAGACGATGAGCAATGTTTTCAAACCGGTAGTAACTCCGCTGCAACAACTGGTGAAGGTTTCTCAAGCTATTGCCAAGCCCATCAAAGAAGAGCCGATCAAAGAAGAACCGATCAAAGATGATCCTCGAGAAAAGGATAATTCCTATTTAACTGCAGATGAGGATACCACTATACAGCCGACGGATGAGTTTCTGGAACAAGATCAGAGTAGCAACGAGTATCTCGAGATGCTACGAGATGCGAATAGAAAAAAAGATCTGGATAACGTGTACGGTGTACGCGTACTTGCTGACGGCAGGTTGATGATGGGTAACGCACCGATAAGTTTTGAGAGTGACTCTATTCATGCGAGTGACACGCGTTATACAAAGACCGAAGGTTTGTTGGAACTACTATTCAAAAAGATACCCGATGAGACCCACGTGACTCCAGATGATATCAAAAATTATAAACAAATCGTATTAGCCACCAACGCACATCGAAAATACTATAGAAGTGATGAACCTATTCGAGCAGTGGATAACCACAAGTTTCAGAAGTTCATCGCCCACGGACCACTTTCACGCACGGGTGAAGGTGTGCTTCCGCAGCTCATGGTCGCTCAAGAGGGTAGAGGAACGGATTACGTTCATTGGGACGACCCCAACGAGCTGGTGGACCGTCTTCGTTTGCTTCTGGCATCCCAAGCAGCTGGAAATCCGAGTCACACCAACGAAATCGTATCGATAATCGAAGAATTGCGTGAAGCTGGTATCATTTATTAATCAACCTCCCATAGTTTCCACAGTCATTTCCAAAATGAGCGTCGATGTGTTTGGACGTCAGTTGGACAAGAGCGCCGCCCCAAGCAGTCGCGGCCCTCCCGGTATTGGGTTTAAATTCACCACCGACGGACATTACGATATAGATAATAAGCGACTGTGCAACGTTGCCAATCCTGTGCAGCAAGGCGACGCTGTTACTATGAACCTCATGCGTCAGGAGATCGACGTTGTGAGAAACGAAATCCTCGCAATGATGCATGCCTTGGACTCTCGCATAACGGATGCTCTGCGGAACCTAGGCGCCAATATCGAAGCAGTACAAGACTTATCGACTCGCACCGCCAAGATCATTCTCGAGCTGGACACCAGACTAACGGTGTTGGAAAATGAACGAGAAAAAGCTAACGCTCGTGACGGAGCTGCATAAGCCAGCTCGAAAGAACTATCAGCGTCGTCGTGTAGATGTTCGCGGTTTGGATGAAACCTGGCAAGCGGATCTCGTTGACATGACGCTCTACGCGAGAGAAAACAAGGGCTACAAATACATGCTCACCGTCATCGATATATTCTCAAAGTATGCCTGGGTCGTGCCAATGAAGAGTAAGACGGGTAAAGATGCGACGAGTGCTATGGAATCTGTACTCGTACAGGGACGTACCCCGAAGAATTTACACGTTGACAGAGGCGGAGAATTTTATAATTCAAACTTCGATTCTCTCATGAGACGATATAATATTCAACTATACTCAACCTTCAGCAACTTGAAGGCATCGATCTGTGAGCGTTTCAATCGTACGCTGAAGAACAAAATGTGGATACAGTTCAGTCTACAAGGAAATTACAAGTGGATAGATATTTTATCTGATTTGGTTTCGGCTTACAACAACTCTAAACATCGGACTATTCGCATGAAGCCAAAGGACGTTTCCCTTAGAAACGAACGGACATTATTGCAGACTGTATACCAAAAAGTTCGAGTCAGATCGGTTAAACCGGCAAAGTTCAAAGTTGGAGATAAAGTTCGAATAAGCAAATATAAGAATGTTTTTGAGAAAGGATATACACCAAATTGGACGACTGAAATATTCACGATCATCCAAGTAGTCAATACTGATCCAGTAACGTACAAGCTTAATGACTATCAAGAACAGTCTATAGCGGGTGGCTTCTATGAACAGGAACTTCTGAAAGTCAAGAATTCCGACATCTACCTGGTGGAGAAGGTGCTCAAGAGACGTGGAAACAAGCTATTTGTAAAATGGTTGGGTTTCAATAATACACACAATAGTTGGATAAATAAGTCTGACTTGTAAGGTTTATTAATAAAGAAACATAATGTTTGACAAGTACGTTTATTTAATTCTACACAGTCCTATCGTAACCCCACGGAAGCGTGTCCGTCGTATCAGGAAATATGATCCTCTTGTCGTCATTCCAGCTCAGCGCTATCTTCCTCTGCGACACCGTATGGACCTGGTGATTCTTACTTTGAATTAAATTTTGACTTTTTGTCAGATTTTGATGCTGCAGAGCACATTGTATGTAATCATCGAACGTTATGGTTTTCAGTGTTGCCCCTTTGACTCCCTTAGCCCGTTTCTGCTCTCTATTTTCACCTAAAACCTTGAAGGCTTATAATTTAGCTCTTAAGCCTATAAACTCTATCATTATCCTCCCGTTATTTTCATCTTTCATTAGTCCCAATACTTTTTTATTGACCAGCGGCATCTTGTAAATATTTTCCGGAGGATAGTCGGAAGTATCGAATCGGTCCAAATCGCGTTTCATCAGCTCGTATATATCGGGTACGGTAAAGTGATATATAAGACTATCCGTATCGGTATACATCAGTTTAGCTTGGTTACCAAATCTGTTTCTTATGTAATTATAATGGAAATCATAAATATACGTTTTAGCAAGATCCATAATCGAAAATCCCGCGTATATAGGTTTATTGAATTTAATTTTAGTTCGATTTAATTCAATTATTGTCATATCTTCACCGAATGTAGTGCAGCTATGAAAATTTGGCTTCGCGATAAGCGCTCTTGCTCCGTGCCTACCGTCCCATTTTGTAATTAGCCGCACATCTCTGTGTTTTCTAACATTTTCCATAGTTTTCCCGAAAACAGCGTTATTCATGAGTTTATAAAAATTCTTTTCAAAATCATTGTTAGACTTTTTGCGCAATTCAGTATTCAAGTTGATATATTTCTTGAGCAACGGTGCTTGCTTGAATTTCAATACTCGATGGATTTTCGTTAACTTCATACCTAAACTCAAACACTGCTTCAAAACCTTGTAGTGTATGACGTATTGCTGTTTTGAGAAAAGGGTAGTTGTTAATTTAGAATTTTTGCAAGTTGGAAGAGGTGGGATGTAATGCTCCGGACACAACGGTAAGTCTTTGTGAGAGTCCTGAAGTTCTCGCGGATATTCTAAATCTACCTCAAGTATGTAACCTATGAAGGATTCATCCGAGACATCTGAAACATCGAGTTGTTCGAAATTCGACATCCATTGAAAGGAACTATACGGTAAGAAGTGACTCATAGCTGCCCCATATAAATTATTAACATCGAAATACATGAGGTATGATTCTTCTCGACCCGGATCGAATGCTGTCCCCATGTATCTGTTGTTAGCTTCAGCGTATCTGTTCGAGCATTGGGCTACACCGCCGCGAATGCCTCTTTCTATAAACATCAACATATCAATGTCGACGAGGAGCTCGAGTTCAACACCCGTGCACTTGAGCATCGCATCAAACGAGAGGCCCGGCGCCGTATAATAATGTAACGGATCTAAATTATAAGTGGACCAACAATTACTTCTGAAATTTTGAAAAATATCTGCTAAAAGAAGCACATCCGTTTGCAGATACAAGTCGGAATATTGGCCCAAGCTTTTGACTTGAAAAGTTTTCCAAACATCACAAGCGTGCAAATAATTATCCTCCGAAATACCTACATCATTTAATTTTGAATAAAATTTTTCTATGGGAGGTAACTGTGTTTCTTCAAGACTCTCCCAACTGTCTACGTACTCGTACGGAAATACACCTTTCCTCGTCAATAACTGAAATTCTTCGACGCTTCCGCAATGCTTACGCGTGATTAATTTCTGCTCATCGTTTAGATAAGACGCTAATTTTTCTAGACTGCCTGGCATGAATCTGAACGAATCAATAAACCTGAAATGTATAGATGTTCCTTTTACACTCTTTGTAAAGGAAATATATCTGTCCTTGTTGATCGGTAAGAGACTTATCGAGCCTTCAAAAGATGTCGCCAACGTTTCAATCAAGAAATGTGAGTCGTAACCCGATAAGTTATGAAAGACCACCGGAATGACGTGCGAATCTTTGTAATTTAAATTGCAACCTATATGCGCTGCGCCACGATATTTACTTGTGAAATGGCAACGATCACGATGTTTCACCTCTTGAGGTCTGAATGGTTTTTCACAAATGTGACAAGTCTTAGCCGAATGAAATGCTTGTTTCTGATCATGATTCAACGATTGCATAGGTACGACACGCTTGAAATAAGGCTGCAAAGCTTGAGCCAATTCTCCCAACTCGTTGACGAACCATTCTATACAATCCTTTCCACGATTAATTCTGAATTTTGAAACTGAATCGTCGAAGGTGCAATGTAAATAGTAGGCAATACTGTATGGGACATGCTTTTCATATACTCTCCTATTCTCAGACTCAGATGTATCGTTAACCGATTGTAAGAGACATTCCAGATCAGCGTAAATACAAAACGGAACATTTTCTTTATGTTTAAAGTTTTTGAATTTCAAGATCTTGTCTTTTTCGTCCGGTAATATCACTCTACATTTATTTAAATTCGCACAATCAATCTTGTGTTTGACTAAACAATTTTCATTTTGAAAATGACTCAAACATCTATCACAAAACCAGGTACGACATTTGTGTTTCGAAATTTGTGAACTCAACAGTCGAGATAAATTTTTGATCCATGCAAAGTGATATATTGTTTTGTTGACGTCATCAATTTGATTCGACTCAATGTCAGTTTCTAACATAAGAACATGTATGGTAGGTGTATCTGATTTCGATCGATTCAAATAAACTGGTACTAGTTGATGTTCATCTATACCGTACACGTTAATCGCTAAACCATTTAATTTCTCAAATTTTGAAATTTCGTTCAGACTCATGGGAAAATTCAAACCTTCATACCTCAGCACTGAGCTAAAATGTGGATAAGAAGTCGTTCTATTCACATGATTATCTGCTGCTGCTGGATGAAGAGCTGCTGTGACTGACCAGAGAAAACAGTACGGATCGTTGTTCATTATATTTACCACCGCCTTTTTATCCTGTATATACTTCGGCAACTGTATGTAAGTAGATATACCTCCTCGCAGTGGCACATATTTGTTGATATTCACAGCCATATTTATAATTTCGGTCAACGACCATCCCGAATCCTTTTCCTGGAAGTCTTCGATCTTGACTAACAATTTCTCCTTCACGTTCTCGTCAAACCATTCGTCAATGTTCGTCGCTGGGAGAATAGCTTCATTTTTGGTATTAAAAAACTTAATTTCTTCGATAATTTCACCGCCTTTTACAGTTTCGAATTTGCAGGACAACACTGCATTTACTTTTAAGTTTCCTTCTTTTCGAAGAACATTCTTCAATCTGGAGATTATTAGTTTTTTAGAATCATTTAGAAAATGTTTCAGATCTTTGTGTTGTAGATTCGCTATGATTCCTGTTCTTATTCTTCCTTTGAAAGCTGACTCTAAATCCTTCCACTTTATTCTGTCACTTCTCCATAGTCTCCCTACACCCTCCCCTCTTTTTCGGCACTGTTCAAACCGCGCTTTCAATGATTGTAAGATTCCTATTGTTGTCAAAATTCTTGTTTTTGCTCCAACTGTGGAAGCGGATTTTCGTAAGATTTTATTCAAGAGTCTGATGTTCTGAGTTCCAAATTTAATCCATTTCTGTGTTTCAATAGTCGATGATTTCTCTTTCAGAATTTTATAAGCATTTTGCATAATGCTGATAAGTCTAAGACATTTAGTCGCATCCATTTCGTGATTACTAACAACTATTATACACTGCAAAAGTCTAAGCGTTAATGGTTCGTAAGTACCGACGGAGGATCATTTTATAGGTCAGCCCCACCGACAAATTCCAAGAACTGTCCCTCACATCTTATCGTAACCCAATCATCTTTGCATCCTATGAACAGTTTTACTATAATACTGTACTATACAGTAATACTATAAGACATATATATGTAAGTGAAGGTTTGTATTGAAATGATATTACACAGGTTTTGTGAGGATGATATTCAGATGATACGTTTATTAATCTTATTTTTTCAAATCAAGTGTGATTTACATATAGATGGTGGTCAATCAAATTGAGTACACAGAGTAAATTACACATAGTTGAATTCAATTTGATTAAATTGTCCGCCGAGGTATCGCATCAGAAGTTTATCCTCTTCACACGCTACCGTCATCTTCTGGAAAAGATCCGCATCGTCGGTCAGAACTTTCGTCATCCGAGCTGGTAGAAATACGGAGAAGCTGTCATCCACATCGACTACGAATCTGGCACCGAATCTGGTCTGAACTTTGCGGATGTTGCAGATGTGAAACTCCTTGAACACTTCCAGGTCTGCTAATTTTTTCGTTGGGAGAAACTCCTCCAGACGACCGATTTTGTTAATCTTCGTGAGGTCCATGTTCTTTTCAAATTTTGATATTCCTTAGTCTGCCTGTGATTTGATTCAGATTAGACTTGGCTTCGATTAGCCTTTTCACTTCTTCAATATTTCTCAGCAGTATATGTAATCGTATTTTCAATTCTCTTCGCTGCTCTTGCAGGTTATTCTGCATTGCTCGAAGATCGGTTAGAGACTAATTTTCATCCCGTATTTTTCGCTCTTTTATAGAGACTCCTCAATTCAGACACGAAGCTAGCATCAATCGGGGGGGGGGCTTGCATCATTCCAGAAATCAGGTCGCATAATTCAGACACGAGGTGTGCACGTGATCGGCTCCCTTGCGCGGTAGATCCCCCGTCGAAGGGGCGCAAACTCGCACGTGAGCGACGGTTCTTGCGAAATCAACGATTACCCTAAGGGGGGCGGTCCTTGAATACGTACAGGGGCCGGTCCTTGCGGCTAGATTCCGTGAAAAATTGCGAAAGAACCCATTAAAATTGCGAAATTACCGTTAGGGGGGCGGTCCTTGCGGATAGATCCCGTTAAAATTGCGAATGAACCTATTAAAATTACGAAATCATCGATTACCGTTAGGGGGACGTCTTTGCAGCAAGTGGGAGGGGGCTTTGACCAATCAGAACACAGGGGGTTATCAAAATTGCGAAAGATCCCGTTATAATTGCGAAATCATCGATTACCGTTAGGGGGACGTCCTCCCAGCGAGTGGGAGGGGGGCTTCGACCAATCAGAACACAGGGGGGTTCTGAGACAGAATATTTGACCTAGATTGTCCCAGAACCCCCCTTACCCATCTACTAACAAGGACTTTTTGAACTATGAGCTAAGGAAACACCATCAGTATTCAACATTAATGTTAAATCATATCTTTGCCTATCTTCTCGCAAATTAACCCTGATATACTCAGATCCATCTGTCACATCCGTTATGGCATTATCGTCCCGTAAAGTGAAGTGTTTCAATTTGTCACCAAGTTGACGATGTTCAAACATGAATTTGATTTGATCGCGAACGTCGATTTCGTAGAAACAAGAAATATCTTTTTTTTTTGCTTCGCATGATGAGCATTCCGTGATCGTTGAGTCGACACTGTTATATGAAAGACATTTCTTACAGTATAAATGTTTGATAACGGTATTTCTAGGGGCTAAATCCTCGACATATTTAAATAATTTGAATAGCGTCTTCGGCATTTTATTATTCGGCGGAAGAATTTTTTGTTGTTGTTGCAAAAGATCAATAAGACTGCGTTTCGTCCATCTATGTAGTAAGTATAATTCTATTTTGTCTGCAATAGCTTCATCTACACTTGTTTGGCAATACCTATGCAACAGTTCTATGGAATTAGCGGATTCATCACCGGTATCATGATCTTCAGAGTCATTTTCTGATTCAATTTCATAAAAATCCACAGGCGCTCCGTAGTCAGAATTCACAGCATCGGAAGAATCACTGTTGGTGTTTGAATTTGTCATAGTTGACGAAGGCTCTGTTTCGTTGAACTCGTCACTATCATGATGATCGGAGTCCGATATAGTTGGTTGGAAGCTGGTGCTTGGAGTTACCGAAATATTGCGTAGCTTGGAGTTTGTTCTGTCGCCAATTCCTGCCCACCGTTGCCGTGTTTTCCACGGAATCTATGTTGACAGAACACAAACTTCATTATTAACATGAATAAGTTATAATCTATTTGTCGCTTTAATTAACTCCAACATAAAACCAGGGAGAACAACTATATTCGGACAATCGTGGAATAATTAGTCGACGTAATCTAATGCTTCATGGTAGTACAATTAAATAATGAAATTGAAGGTACATCGAAAATCATACTATATTTGCGGGTCTAACTGTCTGTAATATACTTTCCTGAATTTTGGAGAATATTTATATAAACATTAAGCTCAATCAATTCAACAAAAATTATTTTCAATTATGTCCTATGAGATTCAGCATAAAAAAAATAATGACAAATATTTGTAAAGAGATTCTGCCGTATGGCCCGACACCGAAAAGATCGATCCTCAATGCTCATTATATATATTTACTGAAAATTGAGTGAAGATTCTACTGAAATCTTGACAAATAGTATATTGTGTAACAAGGGATGAAACAAGGTGATTGCAGGCCAGGGTGAAGTTGTCAGCCCGAAGCCGAAGGCGAGGGCTGACATCACCCGTGCCTGCATTCATGTTTCATCTCGTGTCACACACTATGTTTTTCATAACATTTGCTCTGGAACTTCAACTGTCAATTTCAATAATCTGAAATTTGCAACGGGGCAGTTATTTCTCTTTGCAATCCCAAGGGATTGTAATAGACCAATTTTGCAATCCCAAGGGATTGAAAAACACCAATTCCCATCGCTGATTCATTGAATTCGCAATTTGACAACTTTTCACGGCATCAGCCTGAAATCAGCGTCTTTCAACTGACAAAACAGGCAACGAAACTTACAGTTTCAGAGCAGATGTTATGAAAAAGCAGTGGTTTATTTTTCAATTGGCCAAAAAAGGTCCAATCTACAAAGTAATACTACCAATTCTAGATCATGGTAAAATAATGTTCTATAAACAAAATTTTAATATTATCTAGTATTGGTAGTATTACTTTTTTGATTGGACTTTTTTTGGCCAATTGTAAAATAAAAAACTGGTTTCTGTCAAGATTTCAGTAGGGTTCTCCCTTAACCAACTCTAATCGGCCCATCAATTACTGTCAGAGATGTACAGCTCATGAGAATCAATTTTTCCTTAAATAATAATGAAATAAACTTACTGGATTAGCGCTATCCTCTCTCCATGCCCGGTATTGCCGAAATCTTTTTTTGGGCGGTGGCGATTGTTGATCATCACTTGACATTTTATCAGTCATGAGGTACACACTATGATATGTGTATATATTATTTTGCTTGGAGATATTTCATATGCTAATAGTCTGATTCATCACGAATATTTAATAATATTATTTAATATTCAATATTTATTTTATGGTACAGTACTCTACCAACGGGTATTTTATTTTTCGCTAGAATATTATAAATTTCACAGTCTTAATAGACGCCTGAAATTCGGGCTCACTGTATTATTCCCCCCCCCCCCCCCCCCCCCCCCCGGCGTCCTGAATGAAAGGAACATAATACTAACAGCCTTATGTTATCTGAGTGTTCATAATTTTCGGTATGTTCTGACGTTGTTTTTGTGCGCAGTCATTTATTAATCCATTTATTTCGTTAAATGATGATTGTCGACTTCGAAGCCTTTATCGCTGAAAATCGCCCAATTTTTTGTGAAATACCTATGACTATATAGCGGGAAGACGTATGCCAAATTTCAGACTTTCCGAAGAATTATTAATAACGCAGGGGTAGGAAAAATGATGCAGTGAGCCCGAATTTTCACGTACATTGAATGGGAAAATTCACTGCCTTGGCGGCAGTACATTGAGTTGACCTACAGTAGGGTGGGGTGAAATTTTTTTTTTCTTTAGCATGGGGGTAGAATTTGTACCTTATAAAAAAAGAAAATTAAAAAAAAAAAAATGTCACTCAACATTTTGAGGTGGCCCACTCGTTTTTTAAATAAATATTTAATCAAATGGGGTAGTTCGATCGGGAAATTCTTTTTTTGGTCTAGAATCTGTAGGGTGTCCCCTCAAAAGCCAATTGAAAGTCAAAAATTAAAAAAGTTTTTTTCCCATTATTTTTGTAATTTAAGTAAAAAATCAAAAAATGAAATGCACTTTCTTTTGTATTAGAATGAAAGTTGAGTAAAAAAAATCTCATTCTACAATTTTTACATGTTTTCCACGATTTTGGACCAAAAAGAAGAATTCCCTGTTGGAACTACCCCATTTGATTAAATGTTTATTTTAAAAACGAGTGGGCCACCTCAAAATGTTGGGTAAAAAAAATTAATTTTTTTTTGTTAAATTTTACTTTTCTATAAGGTACAAATTTGACCCCCATGCTGAGAAAGAACAAAAAATTTTTTTTAACCGACCATAACCTACAGGCTCCAAGTTTCGAATACTGTTTTAATAGTATATTTGCAAACTCTAAAAACACCCTAAATACGGCCCATCTTAATGTACACGAGTACACATTCTCACTTTGGTGAGAGTTTTTAGTGTGCACGGTCCCTACATATCGCGCATGCGCATTATAATGGCGCGATTGGCGTCCCGGCTACCCGGCTTATTGTGCGGCGTGGTTTAGCAATAACGTGCTTTTTCGGCAGCGTGCTTTACCAGTGTTTGTTCTGAGTTATTAATTCATTATTGATAAATCAAACAGCGATCATCAATTGAATTTGCATTTTCCGCGGAAGATGTCGTTTTATTATCTATTATATTGTCTCGATGACGACTCTTACTGCTTGCATGGACAGAGTGATGTACTTTGCGATTCAAAGGTTGCAAAAGTTGGAGACAATGTGATATTCTGGCACAGAAATAAAAAGTGGAATGGACAAATTATTCAGAAGTCACGTAAGTTCAGTTTTCTTATACCTAATTACTTAATTATTCACATGGACTCCGCAAGGAAGAACGTATTGTAACCTGAATATACCAACTTACGAAGGTATAAAATAACCTCAAAATCATAAACGCGACTTAGGCTAATCCCCGCAATTCATCAATGTCTGTTAAGGTTGTTGTCGTGTAACTTTTTTTTTCAACAAATTTTTTTGAAATTTTTATCGTAAATAGCTCAAATAATTAGCTACAAAATAAGCCCAGGATGATCGCAAAACTCGAGATACAAAGTTTTGAATTTTTTTGAATTTTTCCCCTTCACTTCTGTTTCATATGTATCGGTATATCTTTATATACAGAGTGAGTTTTCTCCGGGGTCTGACCTGGGGGGAGCTTCGACGTGCTGAAGCTCCGCCTGCTTCTATTCATACTTGTTTGCTTCAGAATAAAAGTGTGTGATTATCAAGCAGCCTTATCTCCAAATTTGTTTACATCTACACTCACTCTGTATATTGAACAAAAGATTCAATAAATCCATTACCAGTTGCAAATACTAAGCGAATTGATATCTACGTGAATGTAAGAGAAATCTAACGAGTGTGTTGTTGAGGAGAAAACAATCCATATTTTATATTCATACATTAGTCGATTAAATATGAAAATTAATAATCACAGCTGATGATACTAACATTTTGCTGTATATTCTGAATGCAAAATATGTTACAGGTAGTGAGGAGTACATAGAAGGTGAGTTAGCGAAATTAAACAAAGAGAAGAGACGAGGAAAATCTGCAAAACCATCAGTACAATCCAACTTGATCATCGAGGGTAAGAGAGGTTCTCGCATACGCAGGAGCTATTCTCCCATCGATGATGTGAAACCAAACAAAAAAAAGGCATCGACATCAGATAAGGTAAGACTTAGAATTTTCCAAAACTATTCAACTATTTACGCTAAGTTACAAATAGTTGAATTATGACTACCATTCATGTGCCATGGTATCATTTTATTTTCAGCAAAATAAGCAACCGAAATCTCTAGTCATCTCAGACGAGACATCAGAAACTGCTATTGAAACATCAGATGACTTAACACAAAGCGATCTAAATCACTCAAAGACCAAAGAGCTATTGAAAGAATTAGATGCTAAGAATGACTTATTCACCCCTAAAAAATGTGATACTCTTAAGAAGCAGGTGTGTATACGCGTTGTATGACCTCGTATAATTGTGATGAAGACTATTTATTCATTTAAGAGGAAACATTGACTTATAAATCATTAATATTGTCAATGTCCGCAGGCTTCAATTAAAAGTCAACCGCCTCAGCTATCTCCCTCTACCTCCCTCGATGAGGGATCTGATACACCCAATTCGTCACAGAAAAATAATGATGACACTCCTTCTCCTGATGATGAGTACAATGGTCTCTCAAGTGATGAGTTGAACAAAATTATCTCTAAAATGAAGGCTCAGAACGAACAAGGCATGAAGCGGAACAAGAAGATTGAAAGTGCCAAAAAGGATGACAAAAGTGAAGCTAACAAACAGAATCAGCATGGCATTATGGAGGATAGCGAAAAAGAGCAGTCAAATCAAGACTCAAGCAACGATGATGATGAACACGCATTTACTGCTGAGATACCACGTAGCAGAAATCAACTCTTCGGAAAAGATTTCCCTGGTGCAAAAGTAAGTACGGATATATATTTTATTTCATTTAATTATACTTCAATAATATCTTCATCTGATTTCAGCAAATAGTGTGTACAATTATTTCACATTTACGAATATATGTTTTGGGGCTGAGTTGAACGCCCAGGTTTTGTTACAGCCGGCATTTGGATTTTCATGACTTGTTCTGCATGTTTCAGATGATACATTTAAGAGATGAAATTTATTGTAAAGAGTATGATTACGTATATGCAACGTCAGGAGGATCAACTAAAGCCAGTCATGTAGCACGTAGACTCATGGTCGGAGTTTTTAAAAACGAAGCTGTATTGAGATGCACTCTTACAGGTGCTTCGCCAAAAGCTCATGGGAAAGAGCGTCAATCAAAAGTGGTAGAAGCTTTAGATTCAACAGCAAAGAACGCAATCCTACGTAAGGTTATTTGTTTGATTGGTTATTTTCAAACATTTGAATTTAACATCAATTAAAAGCTTTTCTGCAAAACATCTCAGTGTGTTTGAACGATTTTATTGTTGTTAATTTTATTTCAATTACTTCAATTTAACCGCTTTTTTCTTATATCAGCTGTTATTATTATGATACTAGATAATTATTTGATTCTTGTTACAGAGTTCGCAATGATGTATGCTCAAAGAAAGAAGTGGGTATTTCAACCGGAAGAAAAAGTAAGGGCACAGATGTCCCAGAAACTTGGAGAGATAAAAAGGGATATGGAAAAAAAGCGAGAGTGATTGCCACCCATTCAATAATTCTTTTTTTTAATTTTAGTAGTCATGTGATGTATTAATTAAGATATTTTTCTACATAAAGTTAGCAGAGCTAGCATTCCAAAAATTACTATAGAGGAACAATATACCGTGCTGTTATAAGGAAGCCGAACGATGGCTCGACCAACACACGCTCGCGTTGCGTACGTGAGCGTGTGTTGGTCGAGCCATCGTTCGGCTTCCTCATAACAGAACGGTATAATACCACAGTTATACCTATATAAAAGAAAGCATGTGATACTTATAAAAGACTGATCTTATATAGTCGTAGTGTTGAATAGTGATATAGGTATAACAGTCTCATGGAGGCTTACGAAAAGTTGTATACTTTTGATATTCGATACCATTTATGAACGTTATTATTATTATTAGTGAAAGATTATGTGAACAATATTATGTTTAATCTATGTATTGACTGTGGAGGCATACATGAAAATATAAGTTTCGTAACAAAACAAATTCTGTTCTCTCGTAATATTTTATTTATGCTCATTTATGCAAACCAATATATGACCAGACATGGTTATATATGGCTATATGTAATTATATATGGCTATATACGATTATATATGGCTATATGTGATTATATATGGCTATATACGATTATATATGGCTATATGTGATTATATATGGCTATATACGATTATATATGGTTATATGTAATTATATATGGCTATATACGATTATAAATGGCTATATACGATTATATATGGCTATATACGATTATATATGGCTATATATGGTCATATAGAGACAAATTTCGTTCATGATCATTAATGATAAGGTCATATATGATTATTTATGTTCATATACGACAATTTTTTCCCGGGTATTTCAAAAGAATGCAACAAACCCTACAAAACGAGACGGGTTCAAGTAGTTGCAACGATTCGTTCCACAGATATAGCGTTTCTAAGAGAAAAGGGTTCGTTTTTCAAGACTCCGGTAGCGCGTGATTAAACGTTCAAATAGCCGTAACTTCGTAGCAGATTTTTTTTTCGAAAACAAAGAATACTGATTATTTTTTTTTTCGTTCAAAAATAACATATTTCAATTTGTGAAAATTCCGTGACATTACAATTTCCTGCATGCCCAATTTGAAATGGATCGGTCTGTACTAGCATTCGAAAACCATAATTTGAAACACGAAAATGACTAAGGGCACAGTGCTTGGCTTTGCTGCCTGATTTCACGTACAAGGTTTTTGTATAATTGTTTTGTGTAAAGAAATAATGTTTGTAATCTGTTGCTCGAAAACAGTATGATGTTTCTGAGTTTTTGGCTGGCTTACTTTTTTACCCGACTAGATAAAATTACCATATTGCATCCATTAGTTGAACACAGCAATTTAATGAATCAAAGTTAGAATCTGTAGAACTTGTATTTGGTTTAATAGGTTTATTAAAGCGTTTTTACACGAATATATATTTTCAATCTTTATTCGTATTGTAGGAGACAGATCCTCTCTGATATTCAGTTATAACTATAACGGTGGAGCCGTTGTCTATTTGAATACATGTCAGTGGTTCCCATTTAAGAGACTATGGGTTTCTAAATAAAACTAGCGGTGTCAGTGATGCCAACACCCCCTCTCAACGCGCTTTTTACAAATGATTATAATATTTATTTTAAACCGGTTCCTATCAGGCAATTATTATGATTGGGGCCGCATAAGCTTTTCGTTAGTATATCCGCTGTCATCTCATTGGTTGATATGTATTCTACTTCGAAGAACCCTTTTTCGAACACCTCCCTCACATCGTGATATCGAATATCGATATGCTTCGACTTCGAGCGATGGACCGGGTTCCTCATCAATTTTTGTGCCCCTTGATTGTCACAATAAAGGGTTATTTTTGTGGTGTCAACGTCATAGGCTTTGATTTTTTTCAAGAAATTGCGTAGGTATACAATTTCTTTTGTTGCTTCCGTGAGTGCCATATACTCCGCCTCTGTGCTTGAAAGAGCTACACTTTTTTGCTTTCTTGATTCCCAAGATATGGCAGCTTCTCCTAATTTGAATATAAAGCCGGTGTGTGAAATTCTGCTATCAACGTCTCCTCCCCAGTCTGAGTCAACGAATCCTGTGAGCTCTCCTTCCTTCCTTTCGAAAGACAGCCCTAAGGAACTTGTCCCTTTTAAGTAGCGGAGGACTCTCTTCGTGGCAGTCCAATGTTCTTCTCCGGGGTTGTTGTTAAATCTAATCAGCATGCTGACTGCGTAGGCGATGTCGGGCCTAGCTGCAACAGCGAGGTACATCAGTGATCCTAATCATGATCTATATGGAATCTTCGCCATGTCCTTGATTTCCTCTTCCAGTTTCGGTTTCATTTCTTTACTGAGTTTGATTTTGGCTTCAAGTGGAGTTTTGGCTGGTTTGGCATCCTCCATTCTAAATTTTTTCAAAACGCCCCGAGTGTATGTTTGTTGACTCATCGTTACTGATTCTGTGGTTTCGTCTTGTCGGAATTCTATTCCGAGGCAAGACCGTAGTAGTCCAAGGTCCTCGATTTTGAATTCGTCCCTCAAGTCCTCTTTGATCTTCTCGAACATCTCTGGTTGATTGATGGCGATTATGAGATCATCTACATAGACGACCATGATCAATATCTTTTCTTTGTGTCTCATAAGGTAGACACATTTGTCTGAGTTCAATTGCTTTGGTCCCAGATCTGTTAGTCGAGTGTCCAGCTCCTGAAACCACTGTCTCCCCGATTGTTTCAGTCCGTAGAGTGATCGCTGGAGTCGGTAAACTTGATCTTCCTTTCCTGGTTCTACGAAACCTTCTGCCTGTTCCATATATATCTCTTTGTTCAAGTCTCCGTTTATGTAAGACATTGTTAGATCCAATTGGTATAGTGTTAGTCCAAGTTTTGCTGAAAGTGCTGTCACTGTCTGTATGGTTCCAAGCCGTGCTACAGGGGTAAAGGTTTCTTCGAAATCTATCCCTGGTTGCTGGCTATATCCCTTTGCGACTAGCCTCGCTTTTCGTTTCTTTATTGATCCGTTTGCCTTGTACTTTGTCCTTAACACCCAACGGCATCCGATTACGTTTGCACCTTTTGGGCGTTTGATTAGCGTCCAAGCTCCGTTTTCTGCAAGAGCGTTGAATTCTTCGTTCATGGCATTTTTCCAGTCTCGTCCATTTTGCCCGGTTAGTGCTTCCTTAACTGTTGGTTCTGGAACTTCTTCGGTTGTTAGTTGTGCTATGCGCTCCTGAACTTCTTTGGTCGCGTACACTTTCTCCGGGCGTTCTCTTCGTCGCCTCGGGCGCCTCTTGAGGTGCACGTTGACTTGCAATTCAGCTCTTTCTCCTTCATCAGATTCTTCAGACTCTGATTCTTTTTCGTCTTCGAGTTCTATAGATGCTTCGGGCTCCTTGGGTTCGTTTGATTGTTTGTCTTCCCTTTTTGTGTCCCTTTTTCCTTCAGTGTAGGATTGATCTTTTTCTTATTGTTTCCCTGTCTCCGTGGTACCATCGATGTCTTCCAAAAACCTTACGTTCCTTTCGTTTAGGTTCCATAGTCTACACGCTTTTGATTCCGTCGAATATCCTACAAACGTGTATTCTTTTGATCTGGCTTCAAACTTTCCTTTGTTTGGTTCGTTGTCGAAAGCGTATGCCTCGAATCCAAATATTCGTAGGTGTAAGACGTTTGGTTTTGTCCCAAACCATACTTGGAAAGGCGTTGTCCCCTTGACAGTTTTTGTGAGGCATCTGTTTCGTATGTATGCTGCTGTCGCGATGGCTTCCGCCCAGAAGTATGGCGGTAGGTTGGATTGCAGCATCATGCAACGCGCCATTTCAACTAACGTCCTATTCATGCGTTCAGCGACGCCATTCTGTTGAAGCGTATATGTCACCGTTTGCTCTCTCTTTAAGGCCTGCTGTTCCAGTTCTTCATTAAATTCCTTGCCGCAGTATTCCAAACCATTGTCGGTTCGGAGTACTTTGACTCTTCTTCCTGTTTGTGTTTCAACGAAGCTTTTGTATTCCTTGAAGGCTTTCTTTACTTCATCTTTCGTTTTTATAAAATGTACTTCGACATATCTTGATGTGTCGTCAATGAACGTGGCAAAATATCTTGCCCCTTCGATGGATTTTGTTCTCATTGGTCCACATACGTCTGAGTGAACGAAGTCGATTAGGCCCTCGCTTGTTCTCGTGGATATCTTGGATAGTGGGGTTGCCGTCAGTTTTCCCTTCAAACACGTTTCGCACGTGGGTAGGATCTCCTTTGGACTGAGATTTAATCCATTCACCTTGCTACCCTTGGAGAGTGATAGAAGAGCCGTTTCATTTAAGTGACCATAACGCTAGTGCCATTTGTTGACTTCTTTTGCGTTGTGACTTGCTAGGTTTGCTGATTCCTTCTTTAGTCCTATGAAGTACAAATCCCCTTTTTGACTCGCTTCCAGAATTGTCTTTCCGTCTCGATTAACTATATTTGCTTTTACTTCTGTAAAGATGACTCTTCGCCCATCAGCCACCGCTTTAGAAATTGATAGTAAGTTTGTTTTGAGCTCTGGAACGTGGAGCGTATTTTCTAATCTTAGTCTTTGAGTTCCATCTCCTTTCGGGACAGTTATAGTTGTACTGTTCCTACTCCTGTCACTTCTGTAGTCTGTTTGAATTTTGACTTGTCGTTGCACATATGTGATGTCGCTCCGCTGTCAATACACCAGTTGCCATCTGTTACGTTTTCAGCACTTAAAGCAATCGATATCGAGCCTTTTTCTTCTTTGATTTGGACTAGGAGCGCTTCGTCTTCTCCTCCATTTTCAGTCTCGCTTTCGTCTGTGGGTTCTTCGGCTTTCGACGTGAAATGATGTTTGTCTACGATCTTCTTCCAGCAATCTACCTCATTGTGACCTAGCTTTCGGCAATAACTGCATTTTTTGGTATTCTTCTTCGACTCTTGATTGTTGTAAGTATTACTCACATTGCCATTTTGTCGATCAGGGGGTGCTTTGTTTTTGCCTTGCTGTGATTTTTGTTTCCGGTTTCTTGCGTAGAGTGCGCACTGTGACTCCTCATCGTTTATGCCCTTCCTTGCGTTTGCTTCCTCCAGTAGCTTTATTTTTAGCAGTCCTGGTTTTGGCAGTTCGTCACGGATTGCAATTGCGCATCTGAAATTTTCGTTACTATTTGGTATACTATAAAGCAGAAGAATTGACAATAGGTCGTCGGCTACTTCTATTTCCATTTCTGTGATTTTGTCCACAGTATTGAAAAACTTATTTAAGGTGAAGTGAAACGTTTGTCAGAACCTCGAAAACGGGAATCGTGAATTCTCTGGAACTACTGAATCGATCGTGATGGAATGTTGAGGGATTACACACAATTGTGGCAGAAAGTGGCTGATTATTTCACTTTTCCAAAATTCGACAAAAATTTTTACAGATTAACGTACCGACCACATGAATCGCGAGATTATTCACTGTTGCCGTAGATAATCGCATTTTTCCGACATTTAGCCACTCCGCAATAAAAAACCACACACTTTAAGCCCAATCTCGTGTCATTCGATGGAGAAATGGCTGAGAATTGACGATTCTCCGTTACTCAAAACTAAAAGAACCGACATTCAGTTGAGATCACTACCCGTATCGACATTTAGTTGAGATCACAGCAGCTGTACCGAAATTGCAGCCAGCTTACTTGCGAGCCGAGCAGTAGCGCTAGTGAAGGTTTCCTATGCCACTCTACGTATAAGATGTTGGTTCCTGCTGCTTCCGCTTGACGGCGCTTGGCAAGAAACACAAATATTGAATATCGGATCGCACACGGCTAACCTCACCTGACTGACAGCTAACCTAAAATACGAACAAACGATAGGTAGAATCGTGTTCTAAATTTGCGTTACGAGAAAATATTATTGCTCGTTTATTGAATCTTTCTTTCGTACTAATGTTTCTAAAAATGAGTAATGTATATGAACACTCGATATGGGATCCCAGACGTCATAACCTCACTCGTCTTACAGCTAACCTGAGACTCGAATATAGGATGGAGAAAAATGTATTTATCGTTGATTTATTTCATGCGTATTTTTCATTCCGCTCAATTTGTTGAAAACATATGCATATACTGAAAATGAATTCGAATACCAGATACAAGATCCCAGACGTTATAATCTCACATTTCTGGCAGCTAGCCTGGAAGCCGAACATAGGAAATGAGATTTTATTTCGGACTTGAGGTTATGGAGGGATCGATTTGTTAGTCTATTATCTGAATAATAAAAGTATATTCAAATGACGTATACAAGCAGACGAGCCATAACCTCACACTTTCGACAGCTAGTCTAACCTGGAAGTTCATTTCAGATTTGAGGTAATGGAGAGTTTGATTTGTTCGACAACAATGCACATAATACAAGCAGACGACATAACCTCACTCGACCAACAGTTAGCCAAACATAGGACTCTTTCAGATTTGAGGTAAGCGGAGGGATTCGTTGAACGAAACTCGAAATAATAAAAATGAAGTCGAACGCATGGAATAGATATGCGAGCAAGATTCTCTCCGTCACCTCAAATCTGAGATGAAGTCCTATGCTAGGCTATCTGTCAGGAATGTGAGGTTACGTCTCGTCTGCTAGTTGTATCCTATGGTTGTATCCGTCCACTGAAATGTATATAGTCATTCGAATTCATTTTTATTATTCTGATTTTTGTCCAACGACTTGATCCTGAAATAGAGTTCCGATGTTTGGCTAATTGTCAGTCTAGTGAGGTTATGTAGTCTGCTTGTAGTATGGGGATTTGGAGATTTTTGTCCAACGACTTGATCCTGAAACAGAGTCCCTATGTTTGGCTAACTGTCTGACAAGTGAGGTTATTCCGTATGCTTGTGTTATTTGGATTTTCGTCTAATGAATCGATCTCTCCATTAACCTCAAATCTGAAATGAAGTCTTATGTGTTCGGCTCATAGAGTAGAAGAAGACATATCTCCCTATACACGCTGTATTGAAAAAGTGGCACGAATTCTGCACGTAATAGATGGCGCTGTTACCAGCGAGCCAAGGCGGACTTCCTGTGAGTGGGAAAATTAACCATACAGTTAATGACGTCATATGATACCTCACAATGCGCGCGCAAGCGTTTGCAGGAAGTTCGGGACTGGTCACTCACAACAGTGCCACCTATAGCGTAAACCCATTTTCAATTCGAAAATAGGTCTTCTTCTACTCCATCGTTCGGCTGTTAGGCTAGCTGTCAAAAGTCTGAGGTTATGTTGTCTGCTTGTATCCGTCGTATCCGTCATTCCAATTAACTTTCATTATTTTCATTGTCTTCCGACAGATCTGGGGAAATAAAAAATACGATAAGAACGAATAGCGAGAGTCTCTACCAGTTGCAATAAACGCATTTTTCCCGCCTTCGTGTTCGTTCGCACCAGTTCGCACCAGCCGACGCTAGGAGACATGGAAACACGTGAGCTTCAAAGATCAGTCAGAGTGGTCAGAGCTTGTAGTGAAAGATGATGATGAAAAAATAATTGTATCCTAAGTTTCCGAACAAAGCGTGTGCTAATACGTTAGTTCACCTCATTACTATTTGTACTGAGTTCATTTCCAGTGTCTACGCGTGTGAAAGTGCTTATACCGCCAGATCTCACGCTTATCTCAAAATATTCTTGCGCGCATGTGCTTCGTACTGATTGCAAGTAGGGTTATGAACACCGTGCTGGTATGTATACAACGAAAGACAGAAGTAAATATTTTCCTCCTATCATTCCGCTAGATCCCGACCTGTCAGTAACTCATATTTACGAATCTATCCCTCACTAACTTTGACTCCACTCTTGTTGCTATACAGCTCGACTAAGTGTTTGTGAAACTAGATAGACACAGTGCATTAGCTTTACTTACTCATCAAATTTTACTATTTTAATTTGTTCCGAGCAATAATTCAGTGAATTCCGATTTCACTCATATCGACCGCTCTGAACAAGAGCGAGGGCAACAACCAAGGTTTGCTTGTCATACCGATGGAGTTTCCAAACAGGGATTTTCTTTGTGTTTATTAATCATGTCTAATTATAAGTTAGAAATATCATCGTGAACTAGTTTACCTCTTATGAACCGCTCTGCACAAGAGCGAGAATAAGTCTCTCCAGCGGAGAGCCACTCGACTGATTGTCGATAGAATCCAAACGGATCTAGAATATTGATTTATAGAATATGTATCTAGTCATAAGAACTTTAAAGAAAAATGCTTTTTCTCTTTCTTTCCAATAGGAGAGCGATTCGACTATTTGTCGATAGAATGCAAACGGATTAAATACATTATAGTGAATTAGTGTTCACTTATATCAACCGCTGTGCACAAGAGCGAGGGGAACAAAGGTTGCTTGTAAAACCAATGGGGGTTCTGGATAGGGATCTTCTCTGTATTTATTATTTATGTCTAATTATAAGTTAGAAATATCAGAGTGAAATAATTTCACTCATACCAACTGCTCTGCACAAGAGCGAGGGGAACAACCAAGGTTTGCTTGTCATACCGATGGGGTTTCCAAATAGGGATCTTCTTTGTGTTTATCAATCATGTCTAATTATAAGTTAGAAATATCATTGTGAACTAGTTTCACTTTTATGAATCGCTCTGCACAAGAGCGAGAATAAGTCTCTCCAACGGAGAGCCACTCGACTGATTGTCGAAGGAATCCTAACGGATTAGATACATTATAGTGAATTAGTTTTCACGCATATCTATCGCTCTGCACAAGAGCGAGGGAAAAAACCAAGGTTTGCTTGTCATACCGATGTGGTTTCCAAACAGGGGTTTTCTCTGAATTTATCATGTCTAACCTCCAAGTCAGAAATATCCTAGTTGATTAGTTTCAACTTTCATCAATCGCTCTGCACCAGAGCGAGAATATAATCCACTTTTGCTGCTTGACACTGCGACGTTTGTCCAACACAGTGTTGGTACACGTCGACGGCTGGGAAGAACAAAAGTTCATCTCAGAATTTGGTTCAACAAGACGTCATTTCAAATTTTGGTCCAACAAGAGGTCATCTCAGAATTTGGTTCAACAAGACGTCATTTCAAACTTTGATCCAACAAAAGCTCAACTCGCGATCATTTATCGCTCGCGACATTTTCTGAGGTTACGCCACTGCCGGGTGCACGTTTGAATATTTGTTGAATGAATATAACCGATTTCTGGGACATGAATGTTAGAAAAAGTGATCGCGTGTATGAGTATTAATTTAATATGGTATTCTTTATACCTATTCTAATAATGATATCATGTAAGTAATTGAAGACTTATATTATGTTTTTATAAATTACTTACCAGTAATAATTAACGAGTTATTTCAACACGTATCGCTCATTTTCATCTGTATATAACATGACATTGATTTTTTGTACTTTGTGTTTCACTCAAGAAAACGTTTTGATAATTTTCCATTTTTTGACGCATTCTTTTCCTTCAACGTTTCCGAAGATTGGAAGAGATTCTTGAGAAAAGGAAAGACTCCAAAAAGTTTTCAGCGACAAAATTTTTTTGAGAAAGCTAAAAATGTTCAACAAATTTTAGAGAAACAATTTAATAAAGATTTTAAACTGGGAAAGAAAAAAATCAACAATTTTCAGCTGAGGTGAAAATTTGTTGAACATTTTCAGCTTCCTCAAAAAAATTTTGTCGCTGAAAACTTTTTGGAGTCTTTCCTTTTAATAACTCGTTAATTATTACTGGTAAGTAATTTATAAAAACATAATATAAGTCTTCAATTACTTACATGATATCATTATTAGAATAGGTATAAAGAATACCATATTAAATTAATACTCATACACGCGATCACTTTTTCTAACATTCATGTCCCAGAAATCGGTTATATTCATTCAACAAATATTCAAACGTGCACCCGGCAGTGGCGTAACCTCAGAAAATGTCGCGAGCGATAAATGATCGCGAGTTGAGTTTTTGTTGGATCAAAGTTTGAAATGACGTCTTGTTGAACCGAATTCTGAGATGACCTCTTGTTGGACCAAAATTTGAAATGACGTCTTGTTGAACCAAATTCTGAGATGAACTTTTGTTTTTCCCAGCCGTCGACGTGATGTACCTAAATAATTCTCGATTTGTTCGGGTTATTATTCAGTGCAGTCATTTGCAATATGCCTTGCTGTGTTTATAGACACTGTCGCGAAATAATCGCGATCATGAGTGTACGTATATATGTACTGACGTAGCGCACATCGGAAGATGTGCGCTGCGCCATCTAGCGGTAGGCAGACGTGCCAAACGTTCTGTGTCTGCGCCACCTAGCGGTGGGCAAAGGTACTAACGTTCGTAATCTGCCTTACCGCGGTAGAAGGGCCGTGGCCTTGAAACATTTCACTTCACCTTAAGAGGGATAAAGCGTTTAGTTTTTCTCCTCCAACGGTCGATCTTAAATAATTTTTCACGCGTCGCAGTACAGAGAAAGAGCGTTCCCCGGATCAATTGGTCGCCGCGATACATAAAAATATTCGCAACGCAATGTGTATGTTGGGATAGACAGTGTGAAGGTTCTTATCATATAACATTATACATAGCTCAGAAATGGTGTAGCTCTTGATACCAAGAGAGCTGAGGTGCGCATCAAGGTGTTGAAATTCAACATCTTGCGAGTCCTCTAGATCGTCAGGAGGCGCTTTCCTGTTGGAATCAAAGTGATCCGAGATCACTTTAAATTCTAACCTTACCTGAAATGCAGCGTTTTTATTGGATGGCATTGGTGGGCATTGTTGCTCCCTCTGGCCCCTGACGCACCACCGCCCCTTGTCCTCTGATGCTTGTTGCTTGATCACGTGGTGACGCGTTGAATTTGAATTTTATAAAAGCATCCGCATTTAATTGAAAATGAGTACGGTCACAGTAAAGATTTATAATCCTATGGATAATATTACATATCAACTAAATTTAAGCCCTACAGATGCAGCCAGACTAACTACAGGTAAGTTTGATACATTGAGCATGTAAGTTCGCGGCAATTTGAACGAATTTTCATGTTAAATTCAAAGCGATGTTAAATCAGTTCTATGGTTAATTTTTTTTTTTCTCATCTACCGTATTCATACCGATATAATACGCACTTTTCTCTCATTTTAAACCTCTTAAGACCCAGGTCCATCTTGATATGTAGGTGCGTATTAAGATTGTCGGAAGGCGCGCTTTCACGCTCAGTACGACTTAGATATAAGGTTAGCGTAAATTTATTGAAAATTACAGACATACAACAAAAAATATTTCATTTACATATCTGTACCATGCCGCTTCAAGTACCTGTCGCGTCTTATCAAAGTGTGAAAACGTTTTTTCATATAATAAGCACTCCGAAAACGCATTACCCTGACCCTGGTTATCACCAATATCTCAAACTTTCGAAATTCCTACAAATTTTCATGAAAACTCTGATTTTTTGTAATGAGTCGCAATTTTTTTCAAAAATTTGTTGTTTTTTATAATAAAAACTACAAAAAAAAAACATAATTTCCTACGCTTTTTCACAATTTTCATTTTTTCATATTTTGTTGAATAAATTATTTCCAATAAACAGAATTTAAAAGAACTTCAATTTTTTAAATTAATTTCTACAATAAACTGCTAAAAAATGAGAATTGTAAAAAAAAACGTAAGAATGGATACAACTTCGTACAAATAACTACAAATTCATAGACAAAACTACAAATAGTACGAATTTGGCTTAAGGGGACCAGTACAGCTTGAATTTTCGAAAAAATTGGTTTTTCGTTTTTTGCAGTTTATGTTACCTAAAGATCTTCTACGTCTGTGAAAAAATCGAGTTTGACGAAATCGTCACGGTTTAGAAGTTACGGTCAAAAGTTCGTTATTTGGCTATCGCGATTTGGCGCAAGTGGCGCTGGCGCTTGATTTCGATATTGATCACATGGTGTATGATCGCCATTACTTGTGCAATACTTTTCGAGGTTGCGTGAGCGTCTGCTCGATTTCCAGTGTTTCAGAATTGGAATAAATAAATAAAAACAGTACTTTTCAGTACTAAATAATTATAAATTTACCTAATATCTATAGCGCGTAATCGTTGTACGGGTGTTGTGACTTGGTGCTTCGAAAACTATAACCTAAAAGTAAGTATTCAATCAAAATAGTAATATCTACACTAAGCTTCTGCCGAACTGTGTGTGCGGTCGAAGTTTTTTTGCTTTTTGTTCACAGATTTTTTGATAAAACAGAAAGGAAATATATAAAATATATCCAATATATTCAATATGAAAAGAAGAGAGAGGAGTTCTGGTGTTGGCACAAAAGGATGCATTGGCCGGTCAAAGAAGAGGGCGAAAACATTTCTGCAGAAGCAAACAGCGGCTGATGGACAGAGCACTCATGTTTCAACAGCTTCGGATAGAAAAATCAGTGGCGACTACGAGGCTAGCGATTCTGCTGGCTATAGGCTGTTTCACGTGAAACACTATTCCGTGCTCTGCGGGAGCATTTATCTTGCAAGACATGTGGTGGGTCGATAGTTATGACTGAAGTTAGCTTGAGAGGACTGGGTGGAACATACGGTATCTCTTGTGAAAATTGTGTCCAGCTAAAAATCTTCAAAAGTAGCCCTATGATTGATGATACACGAAGCGCGTATGAAATCAATAGGCGATCCATACTAGCGATGCGTTGTATTGGGCAAGGCAATGAGTCTGCGGAGGATGCAGCAGGGCCCTCATATGCTGCTGGAGCTTTTTAAAGAAGTGAGTAAGAGAAAGAAGCATGTATGGAACAAAAAAATACATGGGAAAAAAAAGTTCTGAGAAAATAGTTTGCAGAAAAGAAAAAGGAAAAATTAAATTTCCAATAAAAAAAAAAATTCTTTTCGAAAATTGAAAATTAAAAAAAAAAAAATTTCATTCAACTTTGGTACAACAAACTTTTTAATGTATGAGCCTCCGGAGGAGTATATACCAATTTTTCTGCAAAAACTTCAAACTCGTTTATCTCAGAACTATGTTTTTGGAGCTGTGTCGTAAGGTTTTAGGAGCACCGTTGCTCCGATTGGGGTCTTTGACGGCTCATTTTGTTCGGGCGACAAATCCTCATGATATGAACGAGGGAATTTTCGAATGTGTCTATTTTGGCCAAGTTATTTGCAAATTAGTGGCTCAAATTTTGGAAATTTTAGATAAATGACTGCAAGTTTTCACATGTGTTTTTCTTTTCAGATCCCCGCGTTCATAAGATGTGGAACTCCTGTCTGAAGAAGTTGAGACGTCGAAACACTGGATTGGATCAACGGTGTGCCTGAAACCTTACGACACAGTTTTTTGCAGAAATATTCTTTTTGATGTAAAATTAACTTTGGTTGACAAATAAAGTGATTCTGGAGTACTTGAAATATCTTAAACCAAGCTGTACTGGTCCCCTTAAAATTCGTATCAATTTCTCAAGTTTTAGACATTTTAACCAAGGTATAATTACAAGAAACCGATTTAAAATGTGATCGATCACTGCTGAAAAATCCAATATTCTGATTACCATGAATTACTATTGTATTCATGTTTCCTCCACTTTAGATGAACAATTCGCGATGTCTGTTCTGAGACATGCGGAAAATTATAAGAAAATTCAAGATAGAATCAAAGAAGCAGAAAACCGCGATAGTTCTGTTAATTCTCAAGTGGTCACCCACGGGACCGGCGAGAACTCAGGCTTCATCGAATACACTGGCAACGACCGGCCACAGACCATCGAGCAAGATGAAGCTGGTGAAGATTCCGAACCTGTGGAACAAGAAATTGGATGTAATTTAGAAGACGTTGAAAGAATTAATGAGCCTCACTCCATTCGTACCGAAATCGAAAATCCGCAATCAGCGGATGAAGTTCCGCAAAATATCGAAAATGAACTACATGATAAGCACAACTGGCAATATAATGAGACGAAAGCTTTGATTTCCAGTTATCAGATACACAAAGATGAGTTCAAACATCCGAAAAAAAGGAAATTCGCATGGCAAAATATAGCCAATGATTTGGTAAGTGCCAAATATAACGTAACAGCTGAATTGTGTCAAACTAAGTGGAAGAATTTGATGCGATCATATAAGACGCGTGTGAATGGTGACAATGCCACTGGTAGCGCGCCATCACGATTCCAGTTCTTCGATTTAATGCACGATGTGATTGGAAATATGCCTTCCATGTCCTGTCCACATGCAATGGCTTCGATGGGTAGTTCAGAATGCGCTCTATCACAAGACAGCATAAAAATATCTGAAAGAAAAATAAATAAAATTAAGTCTAAAAGAATATCAGAAGTCGATCGACAACAAAAAAGACACGATGATAAAATGGCAGAGCAAAAAGAAAAATATCAATTGAAACAGAAACTACGCGATGAAAAATTCGCACTGAAAAATATAATTATAGAAGAAAAAGCAGCAGCAAAATTGTCTCAACAGAAAGCTCAAGAAACATTACAGGCGAACCGTCAAGAATTTAAACTAAAGCTGCAAAGGGAACAGTTTGCAGCAAAAGAAAGACTGATGCATCAGAAATCAGAATACGAATCGAAAAAAATGAAACTAGAAATGAGTAAAATAGGCATATTAGAAAAATATTTTGAAACTAAATCCCATTGCGACGGCTAAAATTGTAGGCATATTGAATGAGAGATCCAGAATGTGTACCTTATTTTCTTATTATACAATTTAAAAATATGTATATAGTTATATATTTAGCATCGTATTTAGTATTTCAGTTGTGATAATTTCTTTCACATTAATTAACCATTAATATACTTCCAATCTCGCCGAATCTTAATATGTAAAAAACAAAGTTGATAAACGAAGTATTATATCTTAGTATTTGGAATAGGTGATTTTTCATTCAGTTAGTGAAATTTGAGGAATAAAGTTATACATAAAGTTCTTTGTAAACATAATTTTTAATAATTTCATTTTTATATTGATGATCAAGATGAATTTTGAATGAATCCCACGAACCAACTTGAGATAAAGCTACGTAAAGTTATCCATGACTGAATACACCTTTTCGAAGATCAATACTAATTTTTTCCAAAGTTTGTCATTGTGATTTATTGATGGTCATGGCGAAAGCTATTTTCATCGGGAACTGTCGCCTCTTTGTTAGTTGGTTGTCACCTTGCTAGTTAATGCCTGCATCAATAGTTAAACCACCAGTCTGCTACTCAACGTGTTGCACTGCCCTTGCACTTCCTGCCAGACCTCCCAAGCCTGAGATCGAACCGACCTACGCGCCATTTTCAATACCGATAATCTTGTTCTGTTTCTTGCAGTCTGCTAGCCTCATAAGCGATAATCCGTAATTATTTGTGGAATCCGGCACTTTATACATGTTTGATCACTAGGAAACCACTGCACATAAGATTGAGTAAACTGCCTAGATTATATTCCACTCCAAATGAGTCTGGCCGGTATTCATAGTCAGTTATTAAGAACTTGCTTGTTCAAGACCATCTTGAGATAGCGTTATATGGGTCCTGGTTGGCTGAGACCATGCTTGAGTCGTGTGCCGAGTCGACTTAAGACTGTCAACTGTCAAAATTCAAATAAAGATATTTTTATCAAAAAGATATACTGCGGAGTTAGAAATCAATACGTCCGACCGGTCTAGTAGCCGAATCGGGCATCTTATTGTCATTATTATTATTATTAATATCGGTAAATACTGTTGTAAATACTTACCTGCCCAAGGCATCGCGCGTGCATGAATATGGCGGCTAGCGCTTAGATCTATTAGTATATGGATGTAGTACTTCACGCAACGAATTTCTTCTTCTTCTGATCCTCGACCATCCTCGACTTAACTCCTCACAGGAATGTCACCAAGCCAACGAAGCTAATTATGGATCCCGAAAGCTGGATCCCTGCGGTTTTAGGTTTGGACAGAAATTATAACTTTTACTTTCAGTATAACTATAACTCCGTAAACATGAATGAAGAAGAAAATTAACAATAACGAAGAACACTTCTTGGTACCCATTAATAAACTCGACTAAAATATGTCTTTCGGAATCGCACATATCGTCAAAAAATGAGGTTCGCGAAATTTAAGGATTCATTCATCGGGAAACATTCTGTTGAATACATCTTGACGTCTATTTATGATGACATCGAATTCGCCAAGATCGTCAGCATCTGCATCCAAGGGATTCGGGATGTTATCTTCATCCACATCAGGATTCTGCAGCATCACATTATGCAGGATACACGCTGCCATGATGCACTTGACGACAATATCAATTTCAATGTTGTCAAACCTGAGTAGCCTTCGGAATCTTGTTTTCAATAAACCAAAGGCATGTTCCACAACAATTCGGTTAGAAGAGTGCCTGAAATTGAAGCTCTTCTGCTCTTGGGTCAAATTGCCGTAATCCTTGAAAGGTGGAACAATCCATGAGAGGTTTAGATATGCGGAATCTCCCAGTAAAAAACACCCATGCATGAAATCAATATTTTCTGTTGCCCGTCTAAAAATCGGTGACCGTCTGAGAACTCTAGCGTCGTGTAGTAATCCTGCCTCGCCAATGTAAATATCGATAAATCTTTTTTCAGAGTCGACTATACCTTGAAGTACGATGCTGTGGTACCCTTTTCTATTAACATATACTTCTTCGTCCCTCGTTGGCCTTTTGATTTCAATATGGCATCCATCAATTGCACCAATTATGCCGTCTATATTGTGCTTCTTTTTGAAATTTTCTTTAATCTGATTTGATTCGTTGATATTGGGCCATTGTATATATTTTTTAGATAGAGAATTTATAAAATCTAGAGCCTTTTTCAAAATTCGATACGCAGAGCTGAGGGAGATGTTGAAACGATCTGAACATTGCCTGAAGGTTTCCAAGTTGGCAAGATACCACACTGTCATCAGGAATGCGATTTCGTGTGTTAGTTTGATTGGTCCGGATAAATGAACTGGCAAATACTGAGACGTGGTAAACAACCCTAAATTGAAATAAATAAAGTGAGTATATCTGGTCTAGTATTGCATATTGGCAAAAGGTATGGTTCAGGATGTATAAATGAATAAACAAATAAATAAATAAACTGTACAGTGTTATTATTACAAACATACACAAATACAAATTGATGATGCATGTCGTGTTATTGAACACGAAAAATGTTGATTGTTAATTTGTTGACCTATATTTGTTAACATACAGGATTGGAATTTTGATCTTCGACTACCTATCACATCCGTCGAAATGATGATAAATTGAGACTCACGTATCAAACCATATGCCTCATCTCGACACAGCCTGAAGTGCTTCTGAAATTCTATAGAGGAATAAGAGGGCACTGTGATTTCAATGAAATCTCTCACAGAAGTACGCCGTACTAGGATGTGCTCATGACTATCAGCTGATGCGTACGATGATGATGATGACGACGACGACGACGACGACGACGACGACGATGAAAATGACGACATAGACGAATTGACCATGGACGATGGAGAATCGGAAGATTGAGATGATGAATCAGAGGAACTCGATTCCATCACTAAATTATTAAAATTATCTTCTGTCATCCATTCCTACACAAAAATACGTATTACATACGGGCTATTCCGCGTCAACCGGATCAGTCATCTCTCAGATATTTTTTTAATTTTGCATGTCGATTGTCCTTGGGGGGTTAGATTTTTGTGCCAAAGGATTTTTCAATTAGTGCAAAATTCGTTGAGTTATTTGCATAAACAAATTCGAGCAAGGTTTTTTTCAAAAATTCATAACTCCGCCAAAAATCATGCTAGACTCAATTTTTTTTTTCAGCTTACGCGGAAAGATTCATAGCATGTAAAAAAAAATATGTACTTCGTAAAAAGTTTGTTTATCCATTGTTTATTTAACAATTAAGTTTTCAAAGATTTTTCAAACAGTGAGCAACACGACCAAAAAATGTTTTTTTAATTCTGACATGTTCCTTGAACTATACTACAAGCTGCGAATTAATTCCAGAGATGTGTTTTTTTTCGTTTTCGAGTAAAAAATCATTGAAGGTGTCGATGCGCATGAAATTGCGGCGCGCCGAGTCTCTACGTAATGGCGGGCGGCCAGTTGCCGTCCACCGCTACTCCGCGGTGACGTCGCAGCGTTGGTTTAGAGTCATTTTCACGATGTAGGACATGATTGAAAAATCTGAAAAAAATACTGTACCTTCACAAGGCCTGCTCGAAGCGATAAGTGAAGTTTCAAGAATGTGTTTTTCACCGTTTTTCTGTTACAGAGATTGCTCACATTTCTAAGTTTAATGCCCAGTTTGATCAAAGATTAATAGATTTTATCCATAGAATAAGCGATTTATTTGTATAAAATATATAATTGTAAGTGCATTCATTTCGCAGCTTCCACATATCTTCGGGGGTGATTATGAGCACTCAAATAAGTAGCAAGTTTTGTAATTATTATTATTATTTATGTGCACTCTCATGGTATGTAACCGTTATTTTGAATCTCTGTAATAGAAAAACGGTGAAAAACACATTCTTGAAACTTCACTTATCGCTTCGAGCAGGCCTTGTGAAAGTACAGTATTTTTTTCAGATTTTTCAATCATGTCCTACATCGTGAAAATGACTCTGAACCAACGCTGCGACGCCACCGCGGAGTAGCGGTGGACGGCAACTAGCCGCCCGCCATTACGTAGAGACTCGGCGCGCCGCAATTTCATGCGCATCGACACCTTCAATGATCTTTTACTCGAAAACGAAAAAAAACACATCTCTGGAATTAATTCACAGGTTGTAGTATAGTTCAAGGAACATGTCAGAATTAAAAAAACATTTTTTGGTCGTGTTGCTCACTGTTTTAAAAATCTTTGAAAACTTAATTGTTAAATAAACAATGGATAAACAAACTTTTTACGAAGTACATATTTTTTTTACATTCTATGAATCTTTCCGCGTAAGCTGAAAAAAAAAAATTGAGTCTAGCATGATTTTTGGCGGAGTTATGAATTTTTGAAAAAAACCTTGCTCGAATTTGTTTATGCAAATAACTTAACGAATTTTGCACTAATTGAAAAATCCTTTGGCACAAAAATCTAACTCCCCAAGGACAATCGACATGCAAAATTAAAAAAATATCTGAGAGATGACTGATCCGGTTGACGCGGAATAGCCCATACAATTATACATTTGAATCAATTATTCATTGCTTGGTAATTTAAATATTACGTGCACGCAGTTTAAATTATGAATAAATCTATATGCTTATACATAATATAATTGATTTTCATTTTCAACCATTAATTAACTCGGTGATATGATAATATGTATACTTGAAATCGAAATCTCGAAAAGAATGGTTTGAAACCTCATTTTTCTTCGGAAGGGAACGTGATAATCACATTTGCCAAAAATACTATCTTATGTAAAAAAAAAACTCAGCTTTCGGATAAAAAGATTGCCGATTATCTTCTAGCTCCAAATAAGACTCAAAAATGTAACAATGGTCTAAGAAAGCATTTTTCCAATAGAAAAAAAAAATCACCCCGTATAATAACATATATGTAATTTTTAAGGATATAATAAAGCTAACCATAACAATCTGTTCAATTTCATCTTCTATTATACACCTTTTGCCATTAGAATTAATTTGTTATTTAACGCAAAAATTGATAGCACGTTATTATTTTGAAGTTAAAAAAGTTGCCGCCACTGGTTCGCAGTGATAGCGATATTAATGCGCATGCGCGAATCAAAACCAAAACAAAGTCTGTTCCTGTTGAACGGGTCATTTTGATCCGGATCATTTTGATTTGGATCACTTTGATTCCCACGGGAAAGCGTCTAGGATAGTAAGTTTGAAGATTTCGCGCACTTTCTACAATAGCTTCCGGTTTCATTGTTGGTAACTTCGTTATGTAACTAAATTTATTTTTTGATGAAATGTACGCAGTGGCCCGCTTCTCAAGTTCAATGTGCAGCCTATCAATGATTACGAAAAATACATTGATTCTCAAGTTTTCTCTACCCGTTAATGGATCTTCTTCATCTCTCAGTTTATCCAATTCGACTTCACGCTTACGTCTTCGTGATGTATCATAATGATATACTTTGATTCCACACTTGTTTACAGCATTTTTTTCGTATGTGTCAAACATTTCACGCATGAAATTAGTGTATTCTATCAAAGATTCATACAACTCCACAACCACGGATAAATTAACATTTACAGACCGCAAAACATTGCTTACGGAATGAAATCTGTTGAGCACATCATTCCACAGAAGCGCTATCATGTAGCTTTCAAAAGAATTCAGGGAATTATAAAGGCCCGATGCCTCGGAACGTGTCCCAGGTTTTTGGTGGTTATCGTCACTGATTTCCTGTAATGCGTATAAGATTCCACTTCGGGATTGGCACAAGCTTCTGCAAGCATCGTGGCGGGCGGACCACCTAGTTTGAGAGAGACTTTTAACAATGCTAGAGTCAAATTTAATCCCACGAAAAACATCCAAAGATGTAAAAAAAGCCGCCAAGTACCCACACGAAAATCACAATTGCTTTTCAAGCAAAACTTTTCGCCAGTGTCTGTCGCGAAATCAAGAAAAAAGCCAAGCACCGAATGTACCCCTGCGATCTCTCAGCAAGTCTACGTCGTAAAGTCGGAGTTTCGTGTGAGGATATCGAAACATCATTCCAAGAGCTACGTACTTGGTGGGCACATTCGGTTTTTTTCTTTCTTCATGTTTGTTGTTTACGCTTTGAATTGATAGTACTTTACCGTATTTTGCGAACCATTTTTTTCCGACTGTTTTCCACATCGTTTATTCATCAAATCTGCGATCTAAAATACAACGATTGATAGGACACGACTGCTTGCAGTTTTATTTTGTGTTTGGCTCTTCGTCTTACAGTTCTTTTGAACTGTGAACAGTTGCTTGCATCGGTACTTGGCGGCTGATGGATGTCTCAAAGTACTATGTTTCCGGTCGCTGGATATCAGGGCTGTGAGTGGTGAAGCCCCCCAAAAATATGATTATATGACTGATAGAGATTGAAAAATATGACCTAAAAATGACTGAAATATCCTCGCTATGTAACAGAACATTGATACAAATATGACAGAAAAAAGCGAACAATTATCATTTAACGAATTATGCGTCAGATTATATAACAAAAACTGAATCAAAACTATAGCGAGACGGGAATAGAAGCAGGAAAATTGAATTAAGGATTGGTAGTTAACGTATCGTGTACTCTATTGCAACTTTCCTTAGGCTCTTAAACTTCAAACTGATACTAAGGAGAGGGGGCCTCGGGAGGGCGGCTCTCCAGTCAATCCGGTATTTGCTTTTCAGCTGTGATTAATTTTTGGGGGGTGGGGTGAGGATCACCCCGAGAAGAGAGAAAGAGGTAGGAGGTTAGAGATAAGGAGATAGTTTGTGCTCTATGCCCCGCGAGGCTTTCGGGCTGGAGCGAGGACTAGAATCTCCCGTAACGTGGGTACCACGCGTTCGAGCCGGCGTATCGGGATTGGACGTATTTTCGGACGTTTCACAGGGGCCCTCTGGGTGATCGGAGTTCTCGTCAGCGGCGTGCGTCTTTTTCCGGATTCCACTCGGGAAGGCCTTGTGGCCTGTCTAGTCGTGGCCAAGGTGATTATTCTATCGGGCTGGATAGTAGTCTTCCTGCGAGGTGGACACGTTGGTTTCGGGGGGTGGGGGGGGGGGCTCGGAGTGTCACAGCGATGTGACGCTGGCTGTTGGGCAAAGTTTCGGTTATCTCGACGAGGTGGCTGCACTCGTTGTGGCCCAAGAGAAATGGGATGTAGTTGGCTGATCCATGATTTCCTTCTCCTTTTGGAGCATCTGCAATTGGACTGCTACGAGGTTCAGTAGTTCTGGAGGCCAGGAGGGGTCGCAAAGCGGAGTGGAGAACCCCGATGGGTTTTCCATGAGTGTGAATATTTATATAATAGAAATATTCTTTGTTTGAATTCAGAGGAACAAAAATATATATAGTTATTTTATTTTAGCGAGTACAGGAGTTTTCAGCTGCTGGATGGATCGACTTTGGCGTTGTGGTCCGTTTCGCTGATTTTAGATCAATAATCTATCCCTTATAAGGTTTTAAGAATATGACTTTTACTGTGAGAGAATTTTATCGGTTCTGCAATTGTTTTGTTTTTCGTTCGCGCGACACGCGAGATCGCCGGTTTTAACCGCGGGTGGCGGTGATGTGTGGCTTTTGTTTTATGTTAGTGGCGTGTATGCGCCTTGGAAATTATTTACATGAGGTGCGTGTAACAAAACCAGGATAGAATTAAAAACAAATAAACACATGCTATAGAACGAGCAGCAATTAAATCTCTTCAATAAAACAAACTTAAATATTTTTCTGATTAGTAATATGGATTCATGACTAATCGGAACGTTAGACTAGAATTGAGACTTGCTGTAATAAGAATTTTCCTATTTCGATGATGAACTAGGCTTATTCTTATTTTTTCTAGAAAAGAAGTCGCTTATTAATTTTGTTGTCCTCCTGTCCAGTGTTTTTTCGATACCATCGGCTTCTTTGCTTTGTTCTTCAGCAGCTTTTCGTACCTGGCTTACTCCTTCGAGCATCGCATGGGCAAGGTTAACTTCTTCCATGCTTCTTTTTTCAATCGCCAATTTTAATCTCTTGTTGGCCTCGGTGAACAACTTTTCTTCCGTTTTTCTTTTCTCGCTTTCTGCTGTACGCAATGTCTTTAATTTTCTCTTTTCTTCCTCAAGTATTTCTTTTTCCTTCTCCATTTCTTCAGCGTTAGCCTTCTCTGAAGCTCTTCTTGCTGCCTCATCTTTCTCCTTCTGTAACGCTGCGTTTTTTTTGTTCTCCTCGCACTAGTCAACAGATCCCTTGTCATGGGGACTAGATGAGGACCATTTCCATACATTTGCATCACACTCTTTATCATCATGTAAGAGTCAAGAGATCTCTCCGACATGGCAGCTCTATCATCAGTTAAAGTTCGAGCTGATGAGAATCCACGTTCTACGTCAGCCTGACCGTGTGAAAGGCACAATACAGCTTTGACAACGGCGGTCACAGTAGGGTACTTGTCCATTCTGGACAGACTTTTCAATGAGAAAAACTGTGACCAACATGAATCTATGCGGCTATCCTTGCTGCTATCCTTTTCCTTCTCAGTCGGCAATAATTTCCATTCATCAAGTAGGCAGTCCATTGCAACCTCCATGGGGAGAGCTCGTGCTAAGGCCAAAATATTGGTACAGCTGCGTAGTGATGTTCTTTCTGTGGGGTGCGGACACCGGCAGTGTTCAATGAAAGGTGAAAGAGTCAGCGCTGATTTCTTCATTACGTGAGCGCAAGCATTCAAGTAATGATCTCGTACCTGTTTGCAGAAAAAGAGAAGCTCTGCGAAAGTTTTCCTGCGGAAGTGTCTTAGTAACCTCATCTCCACACTCGATATCTGTATCGGACAGAAGGTTTTCCGAATCCAGAGTTCTTGTTGAGACACCATGAGCCTTGATAGCGCTAGGTATGCAGAGCCTTTTCATTAAAGTTTTCACCAGACAATTGAGTTCACTGTGTAGTAAATGTATCATTGGTTCATTTCTCTGAAAGGTTGTGGTGGAGCGAATAAATACCGAAGCACTACTGCGAACAAAATGTAGCTCTGCTTTCATAGTTGGGGATTTGATGAAACGAACAATTTTCAGATAAGACTGCTTAGTTAATAGTGGCGCCTTTTAATTTGGCAGAAACTTCAAAAAATATTTCGTAACAGCTTCCCACTGTTCCAACAGCCTCTTCGCAGCATTCTCCAGAGTCAACCACCTAGATGAGCAGTGTTCGATGAATGAATGTTGTGGCACCTTCAGTTTCTTCTGTACCGATTTAAAATCTTCTACACGTGAGGGCCAGCCATGAAAATAATAATAGACGGCGATAATTAGATCTGAAGCATCACTACCAAGTGCCTCGAGCCCTTTGAGAAACGCGTTATGCAATATATGAATATTGCAAGTCCCAAGTTGAAGTAGAGCTTTTCCTCGAATTTTGATTAACTCTTCATTTAGAAGACGGAGCACTTTTTGATTAGTAGTTAGACCATCACACCCCAACATCAGCATTTTTGTACGCGGCAAGGAATAAGTGTCTAAGGCATCACTGAGTTTTTTGAGAAGTACTTTCCCAGTTGCACCGCCAATGAAAACAGTTTGCAAATGAGCATTGATAATTTGCTGACGACCCGGAGACCAATACCTAACGGTCACTTGAAGTTCTTTATTTCCACCACTGTTTGTTGTCTCGTCGAAGCATATAGTGTCATAGGCACCTGCGATATCTTTCTCCAGTTCTCTTCGAAAGTAGGGAGCGATTCCATAATTCAGGACATATGAAAATTTCACCTGGCCGAGAGAAAAGTCATCAGGAACGCCGTCTGTGAACATGGACCTGAAGATGTGCTCAATTCCTTCACAGAAGTTCGCAGGGACGTTCGATATACAACATTTTAATATCCAATATATTTCTGCCGCTATTGTCTTGTCACGTACAGAATAGAGTTGAATTATACTATTGCCAGGTCTGGAGGATCCCTTAGGCTCTGCGACTTTTGATCTACTCGCGGATTCAGATGCAAGCTTCAATTGGTTCTTGTGCAATTTTAAATGACAGGACTCTTTGTGTTTTGCTGTTGAAGCATGATGTGTGATCGCCTGGAACCCACCTGTTATTGTTATAAGGGCTGGGCACATTGAGCAAAACATTTTTGTCTCGCTTTCCTTCCGACCCCAATCTTTAATCTGATCCCCGTTGTTGTCCTTTTTTTTCTAGCCAAGCAGAATTAAAGTGACACTTCCCCATATTTGTTGATCTATGCGTCCTGAACAGATAGAATTTACGATTCAGGGGACGAAAACTGAAAAAAGTTCGTGAAACTGGCCCCATTTTATGACAAAAAAATGTAAGTGCGATAAATATAATTGTAGATGTATATTTTGTAACGATACTATGTGCCTACACAGTGCGCCAGTCGTTGACATAGTCATTCTGATAAAAAAAAAAACATCGGAAATAATGGGCCCGGCTTCACGATCATAACTTCACTGGTACTCATCAAGAGTCAACAGTCATCGAAATTCCCTCTCTAATGTTGCTGTCGCGTGTGGGATACGCTCCTTGATACGTTGATCTACACTTATTATTGTTATTTTCATTCCACTGTGCTTGAACGATAAACGAATGGACGACGAATGATACGACGCGCAGATATACGCATGTAGCCTCTTTACTCACAAGAGAGCGCTAGTGTGGTGGCGGTGGTGGCGGTGGTGGTGGGAGGGGGGGGGGGGGGGGGGCACGGTGACGGCCGGACTGCCGCGCCATGAGAAAATATGGAAACATCAATTGTATCTACTGCAATAGTAACGTCAAGGACAAAATTTGCGCGTCGTGGAACGTCGAATGAAGCGGTTGCATCCGGAAATTGAATTAAAATATAACAGACATGACAGATGAAATAAAAATATGACAAAATATTACCTGACTGGAAAAATATTACCAACCCGACAAAAAGTGACCGACTAACAGCCCTGGGATGAACATGTCATGAATTTTGCATTGACTAACGAATGCCTGATTGACAGATAACATTGGTTCCATATGCACTTGTTCGAAATGTATCTTCCGATCTTGGGGGCCGAGCTTATCGTGGCAGTTGCAAGATTAGCGTTTGCGAGTTTACGGAAGTGCTGTAGTGCGGGCGCCTTTGGCCAATCTGGCGCTAATCTTGCAACTGCCACGAATGTGTAGTTGCGAATGATTATTCTTCACAATCAGATGAGGAACAAAATATTTTCGCACTCAAGTGAGGCCGAACTGTTACGAGGATGGATTTAGAGTACAGTAGAACCTCGATTATCCGAACTTCTGTCATCTGAACTCTCTGTTATCCGAACCACGATCGCTTCAACCGAACCCTCTATTATCCGAACCTAAACTCGATTATTTTTTTTTTTTATTCTCATGTGCGCGGTTTTCGCGTTTTATTACATAGTATTTATCTATTCGAACGACGGCCCGAAATTTTGAAATTTATATGCACGTCGAAGGACTGCGCGCAATCATAATGTTGCAAACAGAGCGTTTGGTCAAACGTCATCGTGAGCAATATTGTATGACATAGTATAGGTACACTAAACGTAATGGATTCTGAGCCGGATGTGTTCGTCAATCGAAGAAACAGCCAATCAGCGCTCTGGATTTTTGTAGTCCAGAGCGCTGATTGGCTGTTTCTTCGATTGTCGAACACATCCGGCTCAGAATCCATTACGTTTAGTGTACATCAAAGCAATCATTAACTGAATTTCATATTCATCATCATATCAAACTGTCATACCCTATGCTACTTACAGCATACACGTATATCCTGTAGCTGCAAGTTTAAGGTCTCATACCGAAATAGAAAAGTAGAGTTTTCTTGATTTAACAGTTTTGCAAGTGAATAAGTTAATTCTTCCATAATTATTACTATATACTCAATCTCTAGGGTATGTCACCTATCATGGGAGAACTTACTGTAGTACATCGCTCATTGGATCCTGTAATAATTTAGTTTTTGTTAATAAGCAATTTATGGAAAGCAGTAAGTAAGTTCAGACAATGTAGGGAAGCGCATGCAAGGAAGGTCAATAAATAAAATAGAGAAGATGCACAAGAATGGATTCAGTGTGAATAGTACGTATATTATAATCATAATCAAAGAAGCTAGCGAAACACACCAGATAAGTTTGAGAAGTCAGAATAAAAGTATAAGATAGATGCTGGTAGTACAAATATGTAGTAATTTGAATAAATCTTGCTGAACAGGTGATCATCGAAGATGGAAATACCAGCACCCAGTACCTTAACTACAAATAGAATAATACTTACAAAGCTAGGCCAATATAGATATATCGTGGGTATACGAGGCACCACGCAGTCAGTCAGTAATTCTAGTACGAATGAACAATAAGGGAACAAATGATGAACTTTACAAAAATCAATGTTATCAGTGCGATATAGCGCATATAGTCAAGTAGCTGAATAACAGCAGTCGTAGATATATATAAAAGAATGTGAGTCCTTGCGTAGGATATAATGTATATATATATGAAATAGTTACGTAACCTGGTACCAGATACAAGTAGTATAGTCTACGTCCGCCACGGGCGGAGATCCCGACGCAAGACAGTTAAATCATGTCACATACCTAAGTATGTGATCGACAGGTGCCGATGATGACCGAGTTATGACGAGTCATATACATATTCGGATGACATAGTATTTGGTGATATATTGCTAGGGCGGCATATTTAAACGCTTTAAAAGGGGTAATCTCACATCATCCCCCTTCGTTCCACAGCATCACAGGGTGAAGTCTGCTGGAACGAACTGTGTTCCGGTGTGATTACTCACATTTTTCCTTCATAGCGAATGCTGGATTAGCATCCTTTGGATCGTTATCATCCTATTATTACATCGCCTTGGTCATTGCAACACACAAATACATTATATGGTAATACAGGTTTCCTCACGCCATCATATCTTTCAAATTTATGTTTATATTTTATATGCATGGCAATCTCAGTTTTGCTTTTGTGGCCGTGCCCGGTCATATTTATCTAACTCCATACTAACATCTACTACTAAATACCTCAACCTAATTTACTAAAAGCTGTGGCCTGTTTTGGCTGCACTTTTGTTTCCTACTTATTCACTAAACCTTTTGTTTTCCTTATCAGCTAAATATTCCTAATGGCACTGATGGTGCATTTATCTTATAAATATGAGGTCGTGAGGGATGGCGGCGCATTCAGAGAAGCTTGAGGACAATTATGATAAATCATCGACGATTGGTAGTACTTTCTGAGATTGGCACGGTTACAAGTCCCTTTAATCGCGTCGTCATTGGCGGGGTCTGACACAACAACCGCGTTATCCCCCAATTGTTTTACAATCTTGTATGGGCCCTCGTATAAGTGGAAGAACTTGTGCGTTGTCCGATCGAGAGCGCTTGATATGTGAGGTACTCGGAGTAACACAAGGTCACCGAGATTCAGCGAGGCACGCGATGTTGGACCTTGCTGGCGAAGACGTGCTTGATAATTCTTTTCTAGACGATCTCGCGCGACAAGTATCATTTGACGGTGCGCTACCTCTGCACTTTTCGGGAATGCGATCAATTCGAACAGCTCTTGGTGAATTTTGGTTCCAAAATGTAACTCATACGGCGGATAGCCCGTGCTGCGGTGGGTCGCAATGTTAACCAGATATTCAATTTGTGGCACGAATTTGACCCATTTTGTATGTTTTTTTTTGCACAATACATTCGAAAGAAACGTCCCAACTCCCGCATAACGCGCTCGGTTGGATTCGACTGCGGATGTCGGATTGATGAATATGAGACTCGGATGACTATTGAAATAATGCGCTGGTTATTTGCCTCGTCTAACTGATACAGCACGCCGCATATACCTCTGTCTGATGCATCGGTCTGCAATTTAATATTCTTGTCAGGCAATATATGATGTAGGATGGTGACCCTTAGAAAGTTATCTTCAAGTGCCGCGAAGGCTTTGGTATGCTCCGGGGTCCGGCCGTACTCCTACCGAATTGAGTATAAATCCCAAGAACCCTGGTAGAAAATTGAACGGAATATGGCCAGAATCCGTTGAATTTTCTGCTCGGTGGGCAGATTCTGGGCAGAAAATATGGCCAGAAACCCCGCGGTCTGACGACGGATTCTGGTGAAGGATCTGGTCAAGGAATTCAATACAAAATTGTAGGTTAGAATTTTAGATTGAATAAATAATGGTAGAGCGTAGATATACTATGGTATAAAAGAATGTTTTATTATCAAATAGAAATAAATACATTGTTTCGTCAACGTTTTTTTTTTTTTTTATTTTATTTATTTATTTATTTATTTTTTTTTTTTTTTTTTTTATTTTTTTTATTTTTTTATACATCTAGTTTTGGTCGTTACACTTATGAACATTTGTTAGAACGTCACTTAAAGCTTGTTTTAACATAACCTACAGTCCTGAACTTTGTATGTATGCGTGTACGTGTGACACACGGCAAACTTCCAGAGACAGTGGGAGAGAAAGAGAGAGAAAGAGGAATAGTGAGAAAGAGATAGAGATACCTGCGTGCGCATCCACTTATAGCTATGTATAAGGGTAAATTAACCGTGGCTTCTGATTTTTGGTACACGTGTCATCGGCATACTATGTTTGAAATATATATTTATAAATTTTAAGTTTAGAGCTGTTGAGCACGATCATTTTCATTTATTTTTCCAGCTTGTAACATTGGGTTTTGTTACGTGGGAAAAAGATTATACTCGCATTGCACAATAATCGAGCATTTATTCAATAGATCAGAGCGAGTGTTTACATCGGATGCCCGAACAAGACTGTCTTTTGGTGTCGGGATATTGGGTAGTCAGATGTGTCTGTGTGTATGTTGGAGCGAGTGCGTGTGCGTGTGTTTGTATGACGTGTGTACGTACATTACATCTCTCCCCCCTTAGTGAGCATATAATATGCGAAATTGAATCATTTTGAACTTATTTTTGCTTTGCGAAATATCAAGATACAATGTTTATTTTCTTTTTCTTAGTTTTCATTTCGTACTCTACTTCTAAGTGGGTAACGATGTTCTGTTTTTTTCTCGCTCGTTTCCTCTTTCTTCTTTGATGATTTCTGTTGTTCTCTTTCGTCTTTTATTTTTATCAGCTGGTTTATGTGTCGTTTGTGTATAGATCCGGTTTTTTCTTCTTGGACCTCGTACGACAGTGGTCCAGTCTTTCGTTTGACAATAGCGCGTGCCCATTTCGGTTCGTATTTGTTATGATACAGTCTCATGCGGACCCGCTGGTTGATTTTTAGTTCCCGCGTTCCGTCTGGTGTCTTCGTCGTGCGAGGCTCCTTTTTGTCAATTTTTGGTTTCATCTGGTCGAGTGGAATCCTTAATTTCCGATTCATCATTATTTCCGCTGGAGTAAGTCCCGTAGTTTTCGATGGCGTAGTATGTTGTTTTAGGAGGAATCTGCTCAGTTTTTCTTCCCAGTTGCCTTCGATTAGAATCTTCAGATTTCTTTTTGTTGTTTGTACTGCCCTTTCAGCTAGTCCGTTTGCAGCTGGATGATATGGTGCAACGAAAATTTGTTTGATTCTATTTCCTTTTGTGAATTTTGTCATTTCTGCTGATTTGAAAGGAGTACCGTTGTCCGAGACTAGTGTATCGGGTGTTCCGAATGTCGCGAACATTTTTCTGAGTTCTTCGATTACTTTTTTTGACACCGTCGATGAAACTCTGCTTACTTCAATCCATTTAGACATCGCGTCTACAGCGATTAGGAAATTTTGGTTGTGGAACGGTCCTGCGAAATCTATGTGTATTCGGCTCCACGGTTTTTCTGGTATTTCCCAATTTTCTACTGGAGCTCGTGGAGGATTGTTTCTGTTCTCCTGGCATCTGTCACAATTACTAATCATAGCTTCGATGTCCTCGTCTATACCAGGCCACCATGCATAAGAGCGTGCATAAGCCTTTGTTGCTACTATTCCGCTGTGGTTTAAGTGTAGATACTTTAAAATTTCACGCTGAAGATTTGTTGGTATGACTACTCTGTCACCTCGTAGAATGCAGCCTTCTTGAATGGACAACTCGTTTCTTTTTGCCCAAAAATTTTTTACAATTTTTGAGGTTTTCTTCGGCCATCCCTTGGTCATGTAAGTTTTTATTTGCGTTAAGGTTTGGTCTTTTTCAGTTTCTTGTTTTATTTCTTCGGCTGAGATCGGGTTCCTTGTGATTCCTTCCAACATCAGCACGTTGGCCATGTCGTCTTCTTCGGTAGCTTCTTCTGGGAGAGGGAATCTTGATAACATGTCCACATTACCATGTTTCTTTCCTGGTCGATGAATCAACTCGTATTCGTAAGCTGAGAGCGTTCTTTTGTAGCGTTCTAATTTCGGAGAGAGTGTTTGCGATCTTTTGCTTTTTTGGTTGAAAATTCCTAGTAGAGGCTTGTGGTCGGTGATTAGTTTAAATTTTCTTCCTGCCAGGTATTGGTGAAAATGTTCTGTCGCCTTGATTAATGCCAAAGCCTCTCGTTCCAACTGCGAATAGTTCCTTTGCGTTTTATTTAGAGTCTTCGAGCTGTATTCGATTGTTTTCTCCAAGTTGTCAGGCATTTCGTGTGCGAGGACTGCTCCGATTCCGATTGGTGAAGCGTCTGCTGAGACAACTATCGGGAGTTTGTCATCATAATGAGTCAAAATTTCCGATCCCATCAGTTTTTTCTTCAGTTCTTCGAAAGCTCGTTGCTCTGTATCTCTCCATTCCCATTTTCTGTTTTCATCTAACAAACGATGCAAAGGTTCAGCAATTTTCGCTCGATTTTCTATGAATCTCGCATAGAAATTTATACCTCCGAGGAAAACTTGAAGATCCTTTTTGTCCTTTGGAACTGGGATTTTTTCTATTGCTCTGAGTTTGTCTTTCATCGGGCTGATTCCCTTTTCCGAGATCGTGTGCCCAAGGAAATCCATTGTTTTTACGCCAAAAACTGATTTTTTTACGTTTATTTTGAGGTTCGCTTCGTGTAGTCGTTTAAGGACCTCCTTTACTCGCTCGTCGTGTTCTTCTTTGGATCGACCTTGAATTTTTATGATGTCGATATAGATTTGTACTCCTTGGATCCCTTGAAGGATCTTAGTCATGAAGTTTTGAAAAATTCTAGGAGCTGCAGTTAGTCCGTCGAGAAGTCGAGTAACCCTGAACAGGCCTATCGGCGTGCTTATTGTCAGGATTTCGGAAGTTTGATCGTCCACACGAAGTTGTTTATATGCGTTCTGCAGGTCTATCTGGGAGAATATCTTTCCTCCGTTTAGCGTCGCGAAAGATTCCGACACGGTAGGGATAGGATATTCCGAATCTTTTATTTCCGGATTTACCGTATCTTTATAATCTCCTACCACTCTTATTTTTCCGTTAGACTTTCGTACAAAGTGGGCGGGAGTTGCCCAATCAGATTGCAATACAGGTGTCAGCATTCCTTGTCGTATCATGCTCTGTAGAGCTTCTGTTGTTGGTTCTTGTAGTGCGTAAGGAACGCGTCTAGCCTTGATAAATTTTGGCCGGGCGTTTTCCTTCAGCAAGATGCTTATTGGGGTACCGTGATGACCTTCTAACTTAGTCGAGGTTATTGAAGGAAATTCGTCTATCATCTTTTTGTAGTCCGTTTCGATCTTCTCGATCCGCTGAATTCCCATTATTTTAATTCCGAGGTCCGCGAACCAGTTTCTCCCGAGTAGGTTTGGTCCTACAGTATCCTCCGTGACCGTAAGTGGGAGTTTTTTCTTGAATTCGCCGTATTTGACCGAAACGTTCGTTGAACCCATCACGTTTAATCTTTTTTTCCCGTAAGCGAAAAGTTTTACCTCCTTTACCGACCAATGCGGAGTGCTATTTGGCCATATTTTTTTAAAGGTATCTTGGTTAATTATGGAAAGGTGAGACCCGTTATCAATTTCAAAAGTACACGGTATAGAATTTATTTCGACTATCACGTTGTATTCATCGTTGTGCTTCGTCGCGTTTGTTTTGTGTACTATCGCGTTCGAATAACAGTCGCTGTCCTCTTCTATCTCCGTGTCGTCATCCTCTACACGATGTGTTCTGGATGCCTTTGTCTTCGTAGATGATCTTTGCTTACTTTTACAGGCTCGACTCAAATGCCCTATTTTGGAACACGAGTCGCATTTTTCGTTTTTGTAGAAACAATTTTCGGCGTCGTGGTTTTTATACCCACATCGATAACAACCCCTTTCGCGATTGCTTCTACTTTCTTTCTTTTTTTCCTGTTTTATTATTTTATTAACCAATTTCGATTCTCTTTATTTAATTATTTTTTGTTGATCTATTGTCGATTCTGCGCTGCGAGCAATTTCAAGAGCTTTGTCTAGTGTGAGTCCGTCGGGATTTGTGTCCGTCACCATTTCTTCATGTCGTCGGCATAAATATCTCTGCAGTTCTTCGTTTCTTATGCCTGCAACAAATCTATCGCGAAGCATTATTTCTAACGGCAATTTTTGCGTTGGGCCTCCGAATTTGCAGTCTAGTGCCAGCTTTCTTAATTCATGTACGAATTCTTGTAGTGATTCGTCTTCTAGCTGGTCGCGCTTGTGGAAATGTATTCTGCTTAGCAATTCGTTCGTTGTTTTTCCGAAATGAGCTTTGCATAATTTTACCATTTCCTCGTAGGACACCTCTTTTGGTGCCTTCGGCGAGCATAGGGATTTTATAGTAGGATATACTTTTACACCTACCGCGGTAAGAAGAGTCGACCTTTTTTTGTTTGAGTCGGTTATGTTGTTGGCGTCTAGGTAGAACTCGAATTGTTCGATGTAATCCTCCCAAGCTTGAATCTCTGGTGCGAATTCCAATAGTTTGCCTATCGCCCTCGCCATTTCCTCTTCTTCCTCTTCTATTGAACTAGTATCACTTTCGGTTGTTTTTATATCTTTTATAAATTCACGAAGTGTTTTTCTTATACTGTCAATGTTTGCCTTTTTGGGAATTTGCACTTTATATTTTTCACAAATGTCCAACAGTTCGTCTTTTGACTTATCCTGTATCCATCCGGTTTGTTTTTTTTGAATGTTTTCTTCCACTTCACTCCACTTCACTTTATCCATTGGTTGTGCCGATTTATATCGCACGCGTGACTTTTTTAATCCTCGTCGCCAATGTTACGTGGGAAAAAGATTATACTCGCATTGCACAATAATCGAGCATTTATTCAATAGATCAGAGCGAGTGTTTACATCGGATGCCCGAACAAGACTGTCTCTTGGTGTCGGGATATTGGGTAGTCAGATGTGTCTGTGTGTATGTTGGAGCGAGTGCGTGTGCGTGTGTTTGTATGACGTGTGTACGTACATTACAGGTTTACATAACCTCAAACATAGGAGCTAGGAATCATTCACCAGATTTTAGTCAGATACTGGCCAAATATACCATGAATATCTGGGCAGATTCTGCCCAGATGATCTGCCCAGAATCTGTTAAAAGGCCAGATCGTCTGGTCAATTTTCTACCAGGGAAGCTAATATTTTCTTGGCACAACTGTGATTTAGATAATCTTAGGGTAAAGTTACATGCACTAAGTTTTTTGAATATGCATTCCAAGTGTCTAAGGTGTTCACTAAAATTCTTTGACGAAATGAGCACATCGTCTATATAGCACATCAAGAATTGATTAAACTCCGTACCGAGGGCGAGGCTTAATGCCCTTATAAACCCGCTTCCCGCCGTTTTCAGACCGAACGGAACGCGGCAAAAATGGTATGGGGTCGATCCGTATAGAAACGCCGTGTATTGGCGGGATTCTTTAGCCAGCGGAACCTGCCAGTATCCGTGAGTAAGATCGAGCGACGAAAAGATCTTAGCACCCTCTTCATGGTGTATAATTTCGGATATGAGCGGCGGTGACTCGTTATCTCCTTCGATCGCGTCGTTCAATTGGCGGGCATCTAAGCAAAGCCTAACACGTCCGTCTTTCTTTTTAACGATCCGCAGCGGGTTACAATATTGACTATCCGATCGTTCTATTACGTCGGCTCGCATCATTTCATCAATCTCTTTTTGTACCGCCTCTCGCATTGCCAACGGCACCGGGTATGCCCGCTTTATGTATGGTTTATCGCGCTTCAATTTGATTTTATGTTCATAGTTATGTACGCATCCTGGCTTATTAGAAAACAGAATACGGTAGCGTCTAATTGGATTCATGATTTCAACAATCTGTGATGAGTGCAATCCCGTAAGCTTCCGCGCGATTGAGGCGAGATCCTCCTCGAAAGCGCCATCCAAGTTATGACCACCTTCGCACTCGCTCAGCTGATCGCTACTCACGTTTTTCTCAACCTTCGTGTACATTTGGTCTATTCTATTTACTTCATATGTTTGTTCGTGATTTATACGATTGTCATCCACGGCTTTTATTTCGCACGTGTCATTCTCTTTTAAATTGGCGATTGTTAAGCGCGTTACGTGGCCCAGCTCGTCGGATGGCACACTCTCGGAGGATCCCCCCCTCAAACGAGACTACACCCATCGCGAACCATCTCCGATTGATGGAAATCTTTCGCTGCGGATAGTCGATTACTACTTGATTACGCATGAACCAATCATTGCCTAGGATCATCTGCCCCGTGAGGCCAGGGATGACAAGGAACGCGTACGCGATTTTCACATCTCCTACATAACAATCAAAGAATATTTGGCGTTTCACCGGGGTCGTCTTCTTTCCGATCGCGGTCGTTAGCACCAGATTTTGCACCGGCAATTCGTTATGCTCAATTTGTTTCACAATTTCTTTATAGCATGACTCGGACACGCACGTAACGTGACTGCCTGTATCAACTAGGGCCGGAACAACATGTTTACCTATCCGCATCGATATATATGGGCATGTTGGTATTTTTCCTTGAGTTTCCATCGCGTCTGTATTTCCATCCACCTCGGCTTCTAGGTCTTCAACAAAATCAAGAAACGCGCGACCCGATCCCGGATCTTTGCGTATCGCGCCGACTTCTAATTTAGAGACTGCATGGTCACGTCGCGAGTTGCATTGCGTATTCAGCGGTGGAGCGCTTGTGTCCGGTAACCGAATTCCATACTCTTGATAGCCATTATTATCGCGACCTGACCTCCAATTGGAGTGCGACGGTTCATAGGCATCCCGCGAGTACTCTAGATTATTTGAGTGAATATTCCGCGATTCGTTACGTTCATTGGGACGAATTCTTTCGCATGTATCGCGCGTATTATAGTTCGCGGTCATCTGATTCACTTTATACGGTCTTGTATTGGTCTGTTGAATACCTACTCTATTATTATATTGGTTATCAGCACGGTTGCCATTACCGCTGTTGTTATCATTGTTATTATGATTTCTATGATTCTGGTTATGATTCTCCTGTTCTTTATGCGCCATATCCATTTGCGCTAATACCTGAGCTACTAGATTAGATTTGAATAAGTCTATGGCGACCAAGCTGTTTTTTATTCTATACGAGTACTGCTGTACAATCGAATAGTTGATTTCGTACTCAGATAGAGCTGGTTGAAAATGGCGTGCCTCGCGGAGCTGCTATTAAAAATACGTTTGTAGCGAACCGCCATGCGCATTATATTTTTTATTAGTCCACTGATTTTTTAACCGAACTTGCACGGGGATTGAATAAAATTCTTCTATGTATTTCTCTTTAAATACCGCAAGGTTCGGAATCGCGCGTCTCGCCACCTCATACCATATCCGCACTCTTTCGTCTAACATGTTTTCTATTGCAGTTAATTGTTTTTCCCTTGGGATATTTTTTATCCTAACATAACGCTCAATTTCCTCCATAAAATCCATGGGATTTTTATCCTCATCAAATCTAAGGGTTTTACATTCGATATTTACACTGCTAAGTTGTTTTGCCAAACCTCTCACCAGTTGCGTCTCAACGTCCGTCATTGTTGCTGTCTGTCGGTCGTCGTTAACTCGTGTTTGTTGTGATTCAAACTCTGCTCTCTGTTGTTGTAATTCCTCTCTCGCCGCCTGAATGCGTCGCCATTCCTCCTCGATCTCCTTTCGTACGTTATCCTGGTTTGGCGACATTTCGTCGTCCGTTAACCTGGGTGAATCGCGTATAGGATTAGAATTTGAATTGTCAATTACGTTTGGACTATGCGACTTTCGTATCACTATTTTGTTTTCGTTGCTAGATATTATTTTGAAATTCGCGTTTGACCTCGTGTTTGGAGGTGTTCGTGCAAGCGACATTCCTTGTACACGCCTTCTACATTTGCCACTTCGTTGGGCGCCAGTTGTAATGATTTAGTTTTTGTTAATAAGCAATTGAGTACCTGGGTGCAAGAACAACCTAAGTCGACTTAGGTCGTTTTTGCTCCCACCACCATTTTCGCGTTGTACAACATCCCAACTAACTACCCTGTGAGTTTCAGGTTTGTGGGATGTCGCATTTTGGTGGAAAGTATTTTTTAAGTATGCAATGCGCACGGAGCGTCAACCCTGTCACGCGCGATCTATGCAAGAACAACCTAACGCCACTACTTAGGTTGTTATTGCATAGAGCGCGTGAGTCTGTTGAAGTATTGTGCTCGCTCATTCGCCTGCCTGATAAAATCAAGTTTGTGGCAGTTACTCAGTTACTGAATTTAATACTTCTCGAAGTTAAAATGTCCATTTTGTGTGAAAAAAAAATATAAATATAATCATACTGAATACTCAAAATAGCTATTCAACTTTTTGTTAACGTGGGACAACTGTACCGGACTCACCCTATATATATATATTAGGGTGGTTCTTAAATACAAACTTGAGGAGTGAAGCATGGCAACTTTCAGAAAAGAAATTAAAAAATAATTGTCTTCAAATATGAGATTTAAAAAAAAATTCTAACAGATGCCTAAAGAGATTTGAAGTTTCCCGTTTAACCCTTTCAGTCCCACAATTCGATTTTATTTGGCATTATGTATTATATTTACTTTTCCATGTCAAGAAAAAATAAATTGTTAGACTGAAAATAAAATGACGCCACTATAGTGGCGTCTGTGACCGAAAGGGTTGAATAACATAGGATCTTGCGATTTTTTTTTCGACACTCGATTGTTGGGTCTAATAGTGGGGGACAATTTTTTTTTTCTTTGTCTGAAGGTTGCCATACTTCACTCCTTAAGTTATTATCTAGAGTGGGGCAAAATGGACCCCTTGGGTCAAAAAAGTTCATATTCATACTCAAGTTTTTTGACGGTCAATCTGTTTTTTTCAGTGGTCCATTTTGCCCCACGTCCATTTTACCCCACCCTCCCCTATATATATTGAGAGCTCATCAATCCCTTTTTATATATTTCCGAAAATATGCCTTATGTAATATTATTTATTCAATTAATTGCAAAAATTGGTGTATTTTTCGAAAAAAAAAATTATTTTAATTTCCTGTCTTATTTATTATTTCACTGGTTGATCCAAATTCTTAAAGACTGCGTAAAATATGTGTTTCGACATGAAAAGTAACAAAATTCGAGTCGTAAGTGTCAGGACGGACCAAATATTCGCAAGAAATTTCGTTTTTCGCAAGAACGACCCAAGCCAGCGCGCATGTTTTATTTATCATAAAGATTCCTGTTCATTTTATTGCAAAAACAAAATGGGCTTCGTATTCCGGAAGAATCGCCCTTCAAAATGAGTAGTCTACAAAGTCCATTGTCGTTTCGTTCGTAGATGCAATTCAGTTTTTAAACTTCAATCAACGGTTTTGGTGTCAAAACCTAAGTCGACTTAGGTTGTTCTTGCACCCAGGTACTCAATTTATGGAAAGCAGTAAGTAAGTTCAGACAATGTAGGGAGGCGCATGCAAGGAAGGTCAATAAATGAAATAGAGAAGATGCACAAGAATGGATTCAGTGTGAATAGTACGTATATTATAATCAAAGAAGCTAGCGAAACACACCAGATAAGTTTGAGAAGTCACAATAAAAGTATAAGATAGATGCTGGTAGTACAAATATGTAGTAATTTAAATAAATCTTGCTGAACAGGTGATTATCGAAGATGGAAATACCAGCACCCAGTACCTTTACTACAAATAGAATAATACTTACAAAGCTAGGCCAATATAGATATATCGTGGGCATACGAGGCACGACGCAGTCAGTCAGTAATTCTAGTACGAATGAACAATAAGGGAACAAATGATGAACTTTACAAAAATCAATGTTATCAGTGCGATATAGCGCATATAGTCAAGTAGCTGAATAACAGCAGTCGTAGATATATATAAAAGAATGTGAGTCCTTGCGTAGGATATAATGTATATATATATATGAAATAGTTACGTAACCTGGTACCAGATACAAGTAGTATAGTCTACGTCCGCCACGGGCGGAGATCCTGACGCAAGACAGTTAAATCATGTCACATACCTAAGTATGTGATCGACAGGTGCCGATGATGACCGAGTTATGACGAGTCATATACATATTCGGATGGCATAGTATTTGGTGATATATTGCTGAGGTGGCATATTTAAACGCTTTAAAAGAGGTAATCTCACAATCCATACAGAAGTACGTGATTCCAGAGTTCCGCGTCTGATGTGATAATTCAATGTCAGTGGAACGACCACGATTTTTATTTATTATACTAGGTATTTACGTCTGTGAAGTCATACATCCCGTATGGAAAAAAACTATTGAGAACTACAGTAGAACCTCGATTATCCGAACCAATTGGGACCGGGCCTAGTTCGGATGATCGAAAATTCGGATAATGGAACAGTAATGTTACATAATGTGAGTTTGCCTGGAGTTAAATGAAGACTACTGGTAGGAATGAATATGCGAGCTCACTAATGCCCTGACAGGCAAATCAAGCTTGAACACGTTTTACCAACCGCTTTGTTTGCAACATTGTAATTGCGCGCAGTCCTTCGATGTGCATATGAATTTCAAAATTTCGGGCCGTCGTTCGAATAGATAAATACTAGGGGAGAGTGGTCCTCCCGTACGGAAATAACTACTGGATTTTCAGTAGTTACTACTGAAGCGGTGTAGTAACCAAGTAATAACTGCTGAAGGTTTGTAGTTAATTAAGTAGTCACTCCTAGAGGTGAGAGGTAAGTTCAGTAAATAGCATACCCCTTAGTCGTAACTACTGCTAATAGTAACTACTGTGAGGAGCAGTACGAGTATTCACTACTGAATCTTCTACAGCTTCAGGAGTTGACTCATATCTTACTTCTCGAGTCGAGTGGTGACTACTGCTAGTAGTAACTACTGTGAGCAGTAGTACGAGTATTCACTACTGAATCTACTATAGCTTCAGTAGTTGACTCATATTCTACTTCTCAAGTTGAGTGGTGACTACTGCTAGTAGTAACTACTTTGAGCAGTAGTACGAGTATTCACTGCTGAATCTACTACAGCTTCAGTAGTTTACTCATATCCTACTTAACAAGTTAAGTAGTGATTACTGCTAGTGGTAACTAATTTGAGCAGTACTGCGAGTATTCACTGCTGAATCTATTACAGCTTCAGTATTTTTATTATGTTTTTCAATTTTTAATTTTATTTTTCATTTCTCTCAAATATGAATGATTTCAGTCAACCTTTCGGTTTTGAATAATATCTTTCTTCTGCAAATATTAAAAAAAACATCTCATTGTTGTAAAAAAATCATGAATTTTCTTCTTCCAACTTCAAATGACTGACATGATGATCGTTTCAATACCTTCCGTTTGTATAATAATCCGCTTTTTGCTTCAATACATTTATAACAATAACACATTTTTTTTCAATTATTTCCCAACCAAATTAGGCTTCAATTGACTACGCTATAAATAAGCACATTTGTCTGATATAATAAAAAAGTAAGTCGCATTATTTTGGAATTCTTCAAAATTGACATATTATACGAGACAAAAATGGAAAAAATGCGGTACATATTTCGTTTGCCCCATGATGTGGAAAAAATATTATTCGAAATAAAAATGTCAACCGACATCTCGATCCATATTTTGACAGAAATTGAAAACAAAAGAGAACAAAAAATTCATCGAAGAATTGAAATGAAACAAAAGATACAATAGAAAGAAACAATTAGAGAAAAAATGTCCAAAGTATTTGGTTGAATAGTTGGTAATTGTACACATGAAGGTTATATAAAAATAATAATATCTCAAATTATGGAAAATTGTAACCTGAATTTAAGGTGCCACAGAAGTGACATGTCCTATATATATTTTGTGACGCCAGAATCGTGAAATACGAGGAATTTCGTCGCGATATTGAGCCTAAACGAGGAAACGAATTCCACGGGTATTATTTTTCTAATGAAGCTTAAATTAATCTGTACTGCGCTTGCTTAGTGATTTTCGGCGTAGATTACCCAGTGATGTCCATGGTGAATAAATAAAAGTGACAGGTTGTTTAATACATATCCAACATGGCGGCATCAGAATCCGGCCATCACCGTCTTGTCGTATTTACGCTGCATCCAGGAGATTAATACGTCTATCACTAAATACAGGGAGCAAGCGCGGGGTAGGTAGAAATACACACTCGTTTCGGGAAAACTTATTTCGACCATCTGCATCCCGTAAATCAGGCTCGATTTGACGACGAAATTCCTCGTATTTCACGATTTTGACGTCACAAATATATATAGGATATGTCAGTACTGTGGCACCTTAATCAGATAAGATCATATACAAATATGTATACCTATGCATTTTTTTACTATTACAAAAAACTTTTAGTTTTTTAACACCTTTTATTTTAATTCAATTCAAAACCTTAATCATGAGCTTCGACAAATAAGGAATTATTAACCAACCAACCATAGGGTAGTTTGGCGTAGTGGGTAGAGCGTGCGACTAGTAATACAGTGAGTGCGAGCGGACTTGGGTTCAAATCCCGGTTGTATCGAAAAAACCGGATGGCGTTCTTCTCAACGGATTTGCAATGCTTGTCCATCTACATGTAGAAATCTATAAAATGCGGACGTGAAATTTCATTTTTTTTTTTTTCTAGCCGTGAGAACTAGATAGACGTGCTTGGTAAGTTCTCGATTGTAATTTCCACACACCCCTCAGGTTGAATAGTAGACTCTTCGCGAGTGGTAACTACTCATCAGTAGTTACTACTCACTTGTAGTCGCCAGTATTCGCGAATTTACAGTGTGAGAACTACTGAAAAACAGCAGTGGTAATCAATAGTATCCCTGTAGTTATTTCAGTAGTTCCCCAATAGTTTTTCCAGTGGTTTTTGAGTAGTCTTTCAGTAGTTTTTTCCGTACGGGCTGAGTCGGCCCAGTAAGCTCTTTGTCCAAAAACAGAAGGTAAATCATATTTTATGGCGCTGCTAAGTGTTCAGTTGCGTACAGCGATCGTTTGCCTACAATTCTATGTCATTCAGGAAGGTGTAGTGCGGCGTTTGCAGTCGCAATGCAGTCCGGAGTGAAAAAGTACATTTTGACCATTTCTCAAAATAGTGTTCCTGAGTCGACACCCCCCTGGTCTTGAGTCGGCACCCCCATTTTTTTTCGCTCGAATGCAGGAAAAGGACGATTTTTAACCATTTAGAATAATAAAACATGCATTTTTTGTGCAATTTTATATGGAAACATATTTCGAATAATAAAAATGATAATAATAATAATAATAATAATGTTGCGCGTAGAAGCACACGGGTATCACGCTTCGGTGTCTTGCGTTTGACATTACGTCCATGACTATAGAGCAAAAACACCGAAATCGCAAAAAAAAAAAAAAAATATCACCTGTTGGTGCCGACTCAAGACCACTATGACTTTCCATACGTTTCATGTGATTAGGCACGCGAACAGATCCGAATGAAAAATCGGCATAACCGATCAATTAGAACATTGAATAATGAAACCAATGCACTCACTCATGTCAAATTTATGACATATTCACATACTTGTAGCTGCTTCAGAATGAATGACGAAAATGACATTCTGTCACAAACGAAAAATATAAACGCGCTCACGCTGCGCAGCACATTCCAAACTGACAACTGTGGGCATAATTCACGTTAGTGTTCACCAACATGTCATACGACAAAATAATTGAGCTGACACGCACACCATCTCCGAGAAACACCATGGTGCCGGCTCAACCCGCAGTGCCGACTCAGGACCACTGTCCCCTATGTAATAAAACTCGAGAAACGCGCTCATGAGGATAAAAAAAAAAAAAAAAACAGTTCAGGTTCCGATAATAGAGGGTTCGGTTGAAGCGATCGTGGTTCGGATAACAGAGGGTTCGGATGACAGAGGTTCGGATAATCGAGGTTCTACTGTACTCACAAAACTACTGACAGAAGTGTCAGAAAACTATTGAGAGACTATTGAAAAACTACCGGAAAAACTATTAAGAACCATTGAAAAAACTATTGAGAACTATTGAAAAAACTATTGAGAACTATTGAAAGAACTATTGACCATTAGCATAGGATTTCCTCAGTAGTAAATTGGACCTCACTACTGGTTAAACTATTGGACAGCACCGTGACTTGCCCAATAGTTTCCACCAGTAGTGCTGCCAATAGTTCCACTAGTAGTGCTGTTCAATAGTTTGGCCCACTAGTACTGCTCAATAGTTCCTACCAGTAGTACTGCTCAATAGTTTGCAATAGTAGTGCTGCTCGATCGCTTTTACGAGTAGTACTGCGTTCAATAGTTTCCACAAGTGGTATCGTTCGATAGATCTGTGGTGAAAACTATTAACCCTTAACAGTCACACTACCAAATAATATCACGACAGTCGCACTGGGTCGATTCTACCCAGTCAGTTTTCAAAAAACGATTGTGAGCAAACCATTCGACCGATTTGGTTCAAAGAATTACTGTACACTCTTTAAACATTCTAGATGATGTACAAAAAAAATTCAAATAGAAAAAAAAATTGCAGCATGTTGAAAACAATTCAGAAAGAGGTGAAAACGCAAAAAAGACACTTTTTCGTTCAAGAAATCATAACGCTGTGAATTTTCAATATTTTAACGTGATACTCCTCAGATATGCTACTTTTGGGGAAAAATAGTGGCATAGTGCTCGTTCGAAAAAAGGTATTTATTCCGACATGTGAAGAGGGTCGATTTTGGAGTAGGAAAAAATGTCGAATTATCCAAAAATAGGGTTTTAATTCGTAAAAACAGAGTATTTTTTTGTTATAAATGTAACGTTGAGTATTATTATTATTATTAGGTATCATTATAATTGTTATTTTTGTTTATCAATCTTCTCCACCACATTCAACGCAGATATTCAGACGATGCGCATCGCACATTGGCCGTTGGCAACCACTGCACTGGCGCTTAGTTTTTTTTATCTTCTTTTGACGAGCACACCCTACATCTTGACGGCTTGAGGAGTTTTGGCAGTTCCTGTGCAGGTGGAGGATGGTCTCGCCCAAGAATTGCCGCAATACCCTTTCTAACATCCTGTCGGAGAGTCGGGAGTTCGCATCGTTCCTCCAGGTACGGCCTGACGAGATGTTGGGACAGCTTGTTCAGGCAGTGCTTCGCTGCAACTGGCTTTCTTGTATCACCTTGATCAACTTTATGGCACTTTTGCAAAATACTTGCATTCACGGCGGCTTGATCAAGCATTCCGAAAAAAAAACGTAATGGCCATCGGTACGTAGATCTTGCTGTGGTATACGAATGGCACAGCTGGTCGAAACAGTCTGTGCCTCCTTTTGTGCGGTTATAATGCAGTATTACTTCCGGCTTTCCGTCTTCTATATCACATGTACGCCGGTCAGTCGAGGATACCAGTACTACTTTATTTTTCTTCGGTGTATACGACAGCAAAAGGATAGCTGGCGTGAAGCAAAATTTGGTAGCAGGCGGTTGTTTGCTAGCAACCTTCATTTCAGCTGGTATTTCCCGTTTATTTTTCCGAATCGTGCCGGTGATTTTCATCTGGAAGGGTGGCTCCAGCATGTGCATCATGAGCGGTATCGAAGTGAAACAATTGTCACATGTTACCGATCTATTCGTGCCGTGTATCGGAGCTGTTACCTCACGGAAAAAATATTCAGAGATGGGTTCGTTGCTCTGAGTTTGTGTCTTTCCTAGGTACGGAATGACGTTTATATGAAACAAAAATTTGAGTCCACGTTCAGCCATGTGAAGCATATTATTTCGAAGTAATATTTATGCAATGACAAAAATTACCAAATAACTTGTACGGGCATCATTCAGTGTCACGATTTTCAATCCATACTTATCGGGTTTTGATTTTATGTACATCCGGAATGGGCAACGGCCCCGAAAACCCAGCAGTTGTTCGTCGACATACAATTATTGACGAAAATCTCCCATATTTCCCGAATTGAAGCTAGTTTGTCCTGTCCATCTCGAATTCTTTTATCATCGAACCGCAGACACACTGACAAGAACATATATCTCGCTCTGGGCATAACACACCTAAAGAACGTTATACCGTTTTCTTTGCTCCACAAGTCGTCCGTATCGACGTGAGCAGCTTGCCACAATCCTGCATAGTACAAAATGCCTATGAAAGCTTTGATTTCTTTCACGTAGGTGTGCTGATGATATGTTTGAAGGTCTTGTCCGCTGACCAATATCTTAAGACTTTTTTCTTCGATCATCGTATTCGTATGCTCAACTATTATTTCGAAGATCTGTTGGTTGAATAGAATTTCCCAGTACTCCCAAATCTCATTGCAATGCAACGCTCCGCCTTTGGGCCCAGGAATCAACACGCGGTCGAGATCATTCGCTCGATCTAGAAAGTAATACAATGCATGTGTGACATAGCAAGTCACAAATCTCCCCAAGCCACGCGGGGAAACCGAAAATATTCAAAATGAGCCGAACATAAACGAAGCTAGCCGAGGACGATCGGACACGAGGTCCGATTGTCACTCTAGTCACGAACGTCTTAGCGACCAGTGCCATATCGGTAATTAATTAGATTTTGTGATATATCCAAACCTCACTCGATTTAAGGTCAGTAACTTCAGCCAGTATTAATTCACCCAAATAATAATTGCAAGCACTCTCACACCACCCTCTACACTCACACACCTGTATTAGGCTTAAGATTATTGAATAAATTAGAATTATAATCGCTCAGTACATTTCACTAGACTCAACCCCATTTATTCTCCCTCACACCCCGCCTTATTACTCCATTACTTTCTAATCGGCTATCCAGCCCGTTACAAATTGGCGCCCAACGCAAAAATCCACACTTCCCCACACACTAATAGGACGTTAAACAAATTAAAACAGTAATAGTATATTGTGCATCAAGGGAGCGAAAACTTCTTCCCGTGATGCACACGATATTTTTTTTCACACATGCACGGAAATTGAATTTTGCTCGCACAGAAGATTAACCGAACTGTAAGAATTTATTGCAGCGGATATGTATCGAAATTATGTATGCTTGGCGTGTTTGATGTTGACCGATATGAAGTGGCACCAGATTCATCTATCCTCTTTTTTCATTCATGATATTATAGACAAGGAAAAGACGCAAGACTATTGGACCAACTTCATACCGGTCAACATCACACACGTTTAGCGTACTAGAGTTAGTAAGGTAACAACCATAGGAGGGTCCAGGGGTCCAGGGGCGAAGCCCCGGTAGGGGGGTTCGGGGGGGCGAAGCCCCCCCGAAAATCGCACAACCCGTGATTTGAAAAGTATAAAGACGAAGATTTTTACAGGTGCGACAGAAAAACACACAAATACATCTGCAATTTTGCTTTTTTTAATAGTATGAAGGATTTATTGTTATACATTTTTAGTAGGTAACATAATGATAATAGTACTTCATAATGGTAAGAACGTTTATTTATTATATCTTTGAAATCTTTTAGTATGTAATTCACTTTATAATCAATACTAGAATAATATGAACATTGATGACTTATTATGTTTTAACTATAACTATTTAATCGCTAGTCCAATAACGATTATCTTCAAGGAACCTTATCTTTATATGATCAATAATATTCAATTACTTTTTTTTTTAATTTTTAACATCTCATTTCATTTTTCCGTCAAGAGTAAACGACCCAATGTGGGCTATGTGAAAGTGATAATTATTAATTGTCTTTGTTGAAGTAGGTATTTCTGCTTCAAGTGGTATCTGAAAATTTTTTTCGTCTGTCAGTGTCTTTGAATTTTCTTTTCCTCCGGGTAATTTAAAATTTCCTTTTTCTCCAGTAGAGACATACTTGGATGTAGATGCTGTAGCGGTTACTTCTTCATTTTCTTTTTGTGGTAATAAAACTCCAGATTCGGTAATATTTGTAGTAGATGGATTACGGTTAATAAAATTTGTTATCTGATTTGACCTTCGTCTTTTAATATTTATGGAATCTTCGATATATCTTTCGGCTATACGATCAGACTTCCAGCCACCATGCCGTTTTATTGCAATCAGGTCTGCACCAGCATCTGCGAGTATCGTTGCCGATGATCGGCGGAAGCTGTGTCCGGTGTAGCGTTTAGGATCTGGTAGTTCCAAATATTGGGCAATTTCAGCCGGCATATTGCTAAGCTTGTTTTTACCAATCGGTTGTTGGGTACATTCGCCCGATTCATAATTCAAGAAGAAACGGATATTTGATTCCTTCGGTGGTCGCAGATTCATGTATTTCTTCACGATGTTATAGAACTCACCGTCAATCACAAATGTTCTTGGTAGATGGGTCTTAGTATCCGGTAGGGTGCCCTGCTAAAAATCTCTCATAGAAAAGCTAACAAACATAAAGGATTGCTATGCGACTTCATAAGATTCTATATGGCCTATCTGCACTTCAGTTTGCTCAGATAGATCACTTGTATTATTCTATCAGTTTCTATCAGTCTTGTTTTCTATGTGACTTTCCTGATAACGAAGCAGTGAGTTTTTATAATATATAATGTACAATTCCACAACCACATGATCCTATTACAAATTTCAGATTAGAAAATACCTCGTTTTCTTAGAGTTTCAATTTCATTTTAGAGGTATCAGATCTTTGCTGAAAATCCGCATACCAATATTCGTTTAAACTATCGTAATTTATTCGTTGCATTCCAATATGAGCTTCTACTTGAAATTTCCACATTTCAGACGTATTCGTTTCATCAGTGCTAATACGTGCGCATGGTATGTGTTTCTTACCGTTTATCCGTCGAGCATACGTAGGAGACTAAATGTGCGAGATAGACTACGAATCTATCAGTTTCGAAAAGATTCTATGAAGTTTGAAATGTATCAGTCTTTTATCGTATTTCAGTTGAGCAAATGAAGTAGACCTGATGTGTGGCTGAGAGCAATGAGTTCTTTTTCGTTTATCACCGATCATAATTTCATCACAAATCTATGGGATCCTATGAGCTAGGAACTTTATCCGTTTCCTACCGTCTTCTCGACGAGTACACGTATTAGATTGAATGTGTATAAGACTAGGCGTGTTTGACTGATCACGAATCTATCAGTTTCCATAAGATCCTATGCGATGTTAACTGTATCCGTCTCTTACCGTAATGAACTGAATGTGCACAATACTACTTCACGTTCTTATTCGATTCTCGCCGATTATGATTGCACCGAATTCTATGAGATCCTATGCGAAGTGAGCTGTATCCGTCTCTCACCGTATCTCCGGCGCCCACGAATAGCAGATTCAACGCGTGTCAAAGTGCTATAAGTTCCTAGTCGTTTTTGATCGATTATGGTTGTATCAGATTGTATGAGATCCTTTGTGAAGTGAACGGTATCCGTCTCTTACCGTAATGAACTAATGTGCACGCTACGCTCTCGTCATCTGTTCCAGGACCACCGCTACGTCGGTTTTGTCCTCCAGGTCGACCGCCCCGTAGCTTTCGTCCTGCAGGTCCACGGCTACGTAGTTTCCGTCCTCTAGGTCCACCGCTGCGTAGTTTTTGTCGTCCAGGTCCACGGCTGCGTAGTTTCCGTCCTCCAGGTAGACCGCACCGTAGTTTTCGTCCTCTAGGTTGACGGTTACGTAGTTTTCGTTCTCCAGGTCAACCGCACCGTAGTTTTCGTCCGCTAGGTTCACGGTTACGTAGTTTTCGTCCTCCAGGTCAACCGCATTGTAGTTTTCGTCGTCCAGGTATACCGCTCCATAGTTTCCATCCTCCAGGTCCACCGCTGCGTAGTTTTTGTCGTTCAGGTCCACGGCTACGTAGCTTTCGTCCTCCAGGTAGACCGCACCGTAGTTTCCGTCCTCCAGGTCAACTGCACCGTAGTTTTCGTCCTCTTGGTTCACGGTTACGTAGTTTTCGTCCTCCAGGTCAACCGCATTGTAGTTTTCGTCGTCCAGGTACACAACTACATAGTTTTCGTTCTCCAGGTAGACCACACCGTAGTTTTCGTCCTCCAGGTCAACCGCACCGTAGATTTCGTCTCTTAGGTCGAACGCACCATAGTTTTCCTCCTCTTGGTCAACCTGGAGGACGAAGACTACGCAGCCGTGGACCTGGACGACAAAAACTACGCAGCGGTGGACCTGGAGGACGAACACTACGTAATCGTGAACCTAGAGGACGAAAACTACGGTGCGGTCTACCTGGAGGACGAAGACTACGTAGTCGTGGACCTGGACGACAAAAACTACGCAGCGGTGGACCTGGAGGACGGAATCTATGTAGCGGTGCACCTGGAGGACGAAAACTACGTAGCCGTGGACCTGCAGGACGGAAGCTACGAGGCGGTCAACCTGGAGGACGAAACCGACGTAGCGGTGGTCCTGGCTCAGATGACGAGAGCGTAGCGTATACATTTAATTCATTACGGTAAGAGACGGACACCGTTCACTTCGTATAGGATCTTATACAATCTGATACAACCATAATCGGTGAAAAACGACTAGAAACTCAAAGCACTTTGATACACGTTGAATCTGCCATTCGTGGGCGCCGGAGATACGGTAAGAGACGGATACAGCTCACTTCGCAAAGGATCTCATCAAATCTGATACAACCAAAATCGGTCAAAAACGACTAGGAACTTATAGCACTTCGACACGCGTTGATTCTGCTATTCGTTGGCGCCGGAGATAAAGTAAGAGACGGATACAGTTTACTCCGCATAGGATCTTATAAAATCTGATACAACCATAATCGGTCAAAATCGACCAGGAACTCATAGAACTTTGGCACACGTTGAATCTGCTATTCGTGGGTGCCGGAGATCCCTCTCTTAAAAAAGTCATGACCTCGAAAAACCTCGAATTTATCGTTTATCTCGCACTTCCGTCATCGTTTTACCGTGACGCTGATTGGCTTTCGGTCTGGCTGGACATGGTGTCATTTTCACCGTGTGAACTTTTCTGTTGATAGTCTATTTCCGGTATTCAAATTTCTGCTGTCAATTTGACAGAAGAAGAAACGATCAGCAAGAAACATCCGAGAAGAAACAAATTGACATATAAATCAGATACATCATAGGTTGCTTAAGAAATATATCACGTCATCTGAACCTCGATCTGAACGTTTAATCAATTCGCGAAGAAGATAAACATAACAGGTAAATATAATTTATTTCTCTTTTACCGAAATTCGTAGCTTTTCAGTCACTGAACGATTCTAATTTGTGACAGTTACAGAGAGAATTATTTGTGATTTGCTCTTAACAAATCGTTCGACCCGAGCTGAGATTGAACATCACGAGTAACTGTTCGAAGCAATCTTAGAAAGAAGCTTCTGAATCAGGCTTGTGAAAAATCTTTGGCGGCGTACAGATTCACTTGACGTATGTATGTATAACTATTTAATATAATCAATTCGTTAGACGCTGTGTCTAACCGCACAAAACCCATCACTCCACTACGGGACCCGAGTGGCTTGAAGGGTGTTCGAGCCTTTTCTGGTCATTTTCGAGGCGACGGAACTCCATCTGCCTAATATAACGTCGTCATCATTTTCCAAAATCGGCACGTATTCAAACTGATCCCTGATTTTTTTTTCAAGTGCGCTTCCTCGAGTCACGGGTTTTTGTGCGGTTAGATACTTCGTTAGAAGATTGAAATGAAAATTTAAAATATATAACGTTGTATGTATAATAACGTGTTGTGATTTTTTTCAGGTACAGCGGAGACGAACATGTTTGAATAAAAATGTAGAATAAAAACTCACTTCCTGTGTAATGTAATTAAGTCCGAATTTTAATTGCACTCAAACTTTGTGTAAAATAATTAAGATATATATAATTCCGTTTTTTAATTTCTGTTTGTTAAATAATTAAGTTGCATACGACTGGTAGACACACTCGTATGTAATAGTTAATGATTCTAATATTCACACGAGTACATTCGATGTTTACGAGTACCTGATGATCAAAACGAGTACCCTATGAAATATCTATGATGACAAATACGAGTAACTTGATAAAAATTGAATAAAAATATTACGAAAATGCCACGTAGAAAGAGTAATCGAACTGATGAAGAAGAGAAGGAGTTTCAACGCTTACGTAAAGAAAGAAATAACGCAATTCAACGGAAGCGGCGTTGTCAAGAAATGTCTTCAAATATTGCAGGTTGTAGTATCGTTTCAGATGACGAAAACAAAATTCAACGTAAGCGTCAGCGTCAAGGAAATGTTTCAAATATTGCAGGCTGTAGTCGTATCTTGGATCAAAACGTAGAAATAACGAATCCTGATATCAGTCATGAATCTAATGGAAACTTGATTAATGTCGTGGACAACGACATAGAACCAATAAGACATAGGAGCGTAGTGAGTGTAGATATTAGAGATGAATCAAGAGTTGTTAATTTTTCAGAGCATCTTTCAAATTATATACATACCCGCCGATTAAGAACAGGACAAAGAGGTTCATCTTCAAATATTCAATACTTTGATATGGAACATTTACACGAAATATCTGAGCATGATTGTGGGAGAATGGTTGTCTCATGCATTCACTGTAATGCAAAACACTTTTCTGCAGAAAGGGTTGCTAATAAAGGAAATTCGTTCAACGACTGCTGCAGTCACGGCAGCGTTGTTCTTGATGCATCACCTTCCTTCCCCGCCGATCTTCGTGCATTGTTTGAGGCAACTCATTTAAAGTCAACCAATTTTTATGCTCGAATAAGATGCTACAATAGCTCATTTTCATTTGCTTCGTTTAACGCTAATTTAGTGAATTTTGGCGCAAGACGTCCTGGACCATACTGTTTTAAAATCCAAGGACAAATTTACTATCAGATCAATACATCGTTGTATTCTGCCCCAAATGAACGTCCGAGTTATGGTCAACTCTTTATAGTGGATTCTACCGAAGCGACGGAACATCGTTTGAATAGAAACTCTGAACTCGATAATAATGTTTTACTTTTACTCGATCGAGTGATGAGAGAGAATAACATATTCGCGCAATCGTATAGAATGATGGGAGAAGAAATAGCAATTCAACAACAATTAGCAATAAGAAATAATGTCCCTATCCCTGAGCTTCAAATGATGTTTACTTTGAGGCCAGGAGTGGATCGACGTCGATATAATTTTCAAAGAACGAATGAAGTAGCTGCCGTATTTGGTACCACAGCTGATGGTGAAATTCCAGAATCGTACGTCAGTGTACGTAATAAACATACTAAGAATTTGCAAACAGTCAGCACTATGGATCCAAACGTAGAGCCGTGGATTTATCCGTTATTTTATCCACATGGTTCACAAGGATGGCATCGGAATTTAATGCGTTTGAACAGCAATCGACGTATATCGAGAGCCGCATACGTGAAATATCGCGTTGCCTTACGTGACGAATTTAACCCGTTTATCATGGGTCGTCGATTGTTTCAACAATGGATAGTAGACAATTATGTCAAAATTGAAAAAGATAGAATAGAGTATTGCAAGACGCACCAAAAAGAGTTACGGGCAGAATCCTACAACGGGCTTGTAGATTACTTGCAAACTACGGCAAATCTTGCAAAAGGCCGTGTCGGAAAGATGATTATTCTTCCTTCGACATTTATTGGTTCTCCTCGCAATATGCTACAAAATTATCAAGATACTATGGCTATTGTACGGAAATATGGTAAACCAGATCTTTTTGTAACAATGACATGCAATCCCAAATGGAAAGAAATTGAAGAAAATCTTCTTTCTGGTCAACAAGCGGCCGATAGACCGGATCTTTGTGCGCGCGTTTTCAATATAAAGAAGAATTATTTGATTGATTTAATAGTCAAACAAAAATGTTTTGGAGAAGTAGCAGCGCATGTGTATGTTATAGAATTTCAAAAACGGGGTTTGCCACACATGCATATGTTGATCACCTTACAACAAAATTACAAAATAACGACCCCTGACGTAGTTGATCGTTATATTTCTGCGGAAATTTTCGATCCTGCTGAAAATCCTGTTTTGCATCACATGGTCATGAAACACATGATACATGGACCATGTGGTAATTGGTGTTTGGTAGATGGTAAGTGTTCGAAGCATTATCCCAAACCAGTATGTGAAGAAACAACAATGGATGAAAATGGATATCCATCATATCGTCGTCGCGATCTTGGTGATACATTTTTCGAACGTCCAGGTGGATATAAAGTCAACAATCGTTACACTGTACCGTATTGCCCAATGCTTTTGCGACTACTCAATTGCCATATTAATGTCGAAGTTGTTTCAATCATCAAATCTGTAAAATATCTATATAAATACATTTATAAAGGTCATGACGCAGCAACTATTATTATCAAAGAACCTTCAGTAGATGCTATCATTAATCATGACGAAATAAGCGATTATATCGATGCTCGATATGTTGGACCCGTGGAGGCATATTGGCGTATATCAAGTAAACTTTTACATGACAAAAGTCATAGTATTGTACGATTACCTGTACACCTTCCGCACGAACAAAGTTTGATAGTAAGTAGCGGGGCAAGTGAAAATGAAATAACCTCTTTATTGGACCAAGAAACGATGCTAACCGCCTACTTTGACCTGAATTCCCGTGATATGCAAGCCAGAAAATACTTGTACGTCGATGTATCGTCGCACTTTACATATAAAAAACAAAAGGATATCAACGGTAAAATGGTGAATTCTTGGCAAACACGGAAATCTCATTTCAACTGCATTGGACGGATGTACTCCGTCAGTCCGACTCAAGTGGAATTGTTTCATTTGCGATTGTTATTATTAACAGTGAAGGGGGCGACAAGTTTTGAACACTTGAGAACAGTAAATGGAGAAATTCAACAAACATTTTCATCGGCATGTTTGCAACTGGGTCTCATCGAAGACGACGACGAATGGAGTCGGGCGATGCATGAAGCAGAAGTTTGGATGATGCCCCGACAATTAAGAAGATTATTCGTTCGTATTTTAATACATTGTCATCCCCTTTATCCCGAACGACTTTGGGACGAATTCAAAATTTCAATGTCGGACGATTATATACGACAAATAGGTACAACCGAAGGACAAAAAAAATCGTATGAACAAATAAATTCAATACTTGGTATTGAAGGTCTGAGTATTTCAGATTTCCCAAACATGATACAATTAGTCGAAATGGCTAGCATTGACGATGACATATCGCTTCAGCAGGTAATTAACACAGGACAAACGTATTACGCAAAGCTGAATGAAAAGCAAAAAGAATTTGTTGACATTGTTCCTCACACGATAGATAATGAAAATAACTACAACGCAATAAAGTATTATTACATCGATGGACCCGGAGGATCTGGAAAAACTTTCCTGTACATAACTTTGTGGTATATTTTGAAAGGTAAAAATATTCATGTATCGACAATGGCATTTACCGGAATTGCCGCTGTATTACTTCCTAAAGGTCGCACCGTTCATAAAATCTTCGGATTGCCAGTCCCGTTGGTTTCGGATTCTTCATCGAACATTAAATTACAATCGAAGGAAGCAAAGCATTTAAAAGAAACTGATGTTTTCATTTGGGACGAAGCCCCAATGGCGCCGCGGTATGCTCTTGAAGTGATGGATAGAACTCTGCGTGACATTATGAATAATAATGCGCCATTTGGTGGAAAAATTGTTATTCTGGGTGGTGATTTTAGACAACTCTTACCAATTAAGATGCACAGTACCCGAAGTGAAACAGTTAACCTATCAATTAAATTTAATGTGCTATGGCGACATTTTTATAAGTATTCTCTAACACAGAACATGCGTACTGAATCACAGGAAATCGAGTTTGCTAAATTTCTGATCGACCTCGGCGACGGACGTTTAAATGAAAGCAATGACAACATCGTTGCAAGCTATTCCATCTCGTTGTTTGGCAGATAATGCCGCTGATATAGTACAGGACACTTTTGGCAATCTGATAAGTCAAAAACAATACAAGGAAGCTGCGAAATCTGCAATATTATCTGCAAGAAATATTGATGTAGATGAAATTAACGAGAGAGTTGTAAAACTTTTAGATATCGAGAGTGAAAAGGTGTATACAAGTGTAGATAGCACCGAAAATGGTGAAGGCACTGAAAATTTTAGCGAGACTCTTTTACCAGAATACCTAAATACTTTGAATCCACCCTCGCTCCCCCCACATGAATTACGATTGAGAATAAATACTGTCGTCATGTTAATTAGAAATCTCAGTATTTATGAAGGACTTTGTAACGGTACCAGATTAATGGTTTTGAATTTAACATACAAGATTTAATATACAAGGATATAAATCAATACAGAAGGAAAAGACAGCCGAAACTGACGAAACACCAAGGAAGAAAACTAAAAATGACTAAACGAAGTTGAAGTTATGCCCAGACTGAATAATGATATCACGGAGAGAATATTATAGGAAGCGCTGTCATACTGGTATAAGTCGATTGACTTCTCCCGGATTTCTGAGGTCTCGTACTCTCTAAACATGAATGAGTGAAAATTTCACAAATAAGTGAATATTCACTTACAATAAGTCAAAACCGAACCACTTGGTGAACCAAAGTGAATATTCACTTATTTGTGAAATTTTCACTTATTTATGTTTAGAGAGTACTATAAGTATGGTAACCGTTCTCACAAATAAGGCAATGGTTACAATACTTATAGTACGAGACCTCAGAAATCCGGGATAAGTCAATCGACCTGTTCCAGTATGACAGCGCTTCCTATAATGTTCTCTCCGTGTATGATCAAATGAAAGTGAAACATAAAATTACGTCCCTATTTCATGAAAAAAAATGAAAATAAATACTGAATGTAACTTGATAAACTTGAATAAAATCAATTAATTCAATTAGATCAAATTCAAAATATAATTTTATAATAACAACAATATACAATTTTATACTATAGTTTTAATCGGCACAGTCAGACACACGACGATTTGATTCACTGAAACTAACGTAAGAGACCAATCATATCGCTGTGTGTGACTGTGTCGATTTTTGTCTATGTAGAAGAAAAGCATCCGTCTTTCTAAAATGCAAATTTGAAATCTAAAAAACAAAAATCAGATGCGCGCGAAGCGCGCGAGTGAGCTAGTACGGTAAAAGACGGATACAGTTCACATCGTATAGGATCTCATAGAATTCGGTGCAATCATAATCGGTGAGAATTGAATGAGAATGTGAATTTTGCGGGCTTCACTTCGCCGATAGGTGGCTACAGACGGAAAAATATTTCTCAATAGCACTAAACTAGATCAACGTTTGTATATAAGGGAGAGGCGATAGCCATACCAATATGTCACTGCGATGCATCCGGACTTGCGAGCGAATGATTAACATAAGTAATAGGATGTTTAAGGTGAGGATAGATTAGGTCAGCCGAGAGAAGATGTATATAACTGGAGCGCAGTTGCGATAAGGAACTGATACAAAGGTGGGTGGATATGGCTCATAGAATCGTATGGATATTATAGAACAATCGGGGTACGGAACGGATAGAAACTAACAATTGTTTTTAGGATCTCATAGGACCGGAGCGCAGTTGCGGTAAGGAACTGATACAGACGTATGTGGATATAGCTCATAGAATCGTATAGATATTGTAGAACAATCGCGGTACGGAACGGATAGAAACCACCAATTGTTTATAGGATCTCATAGAACCGGAGCGCAATTGCGGTAAGGTACTGATACAGACGTATGTGGATATAGCTCGTAGAATCGTATAGATATTGTATAGAATCGTATAGAACAATCGCGATGGGGAACGGATAGATACTACCAATTGTTTATAGGATCACATAGAACCGGAGCGCAGTTGCGGCAAGGAACTGATACAGACGTATGTGAATATAGCTCATAGAATCGATAGATATTGTAGAGCAATCGCGGTACTGAACGGATAGAAACTACCGATTACTTATAGGATCTCATAGAACTGACGCGCAGTTGCGGTAAGGAACTGATACAGGGGTATTTGGACATGGCTCATAGAATCGTACAGATATTGTAGAACAATCGCGGTACTGAACGGATAGAAACTACCGATTACTTATAGGATCTCATAGAACTGACGCGCAGTTGCGGTAAGGAACTGATACAGGGGTATGTGGACATGGCTCATAGAATCGTATAGATATTGTAGAGCAATCGCGGTATCGAACGAATAGAAAAACCTGTGCAGATTGTTTATACATTCTGATAAGAGATAGACCAAATAAGATACATCATTCTCATACAAAACTGAACTATCTGAATATGAAATACATTCGTTGGAACACATAATATTATTGCAAGGAATGACCACAAATAATTGATCGAAATTGTATTTGGAAATGAGGTATGGATATTTATACCGCCATAACGGTAACCGCTACCGGAATTCCGGTGACAGAAACCACCTAAGAACCGATACCTTTTTTTTTTATAGGTTTCTATAAGAGATTTTTAGCAGGGTGATGTATAGTACGGAATCCTTCTCTTTGACATTGTTAGTGGTTAGTTTACACAATTCACCCCCTCGACAGGCTCCATAAATTCCAATGATTAAAGCAACCTGGAAATAATATTGTATTCATATTAAATATACATTTTTCATTTTGGCGGTCAAGTTTCATATTTCTTACCTTTGTAGCTAAATATTTGACGTCGGGAGCTTCGTGCAAAAATTTTTCGATTTCTTCACTGCTCAAAACTTGATATTTTTCGGTCTGAAACCCGACGTTTTGTTTCTTCAGAAATGCATGTAGTTGATTATATTTATCGATATCAATATTTTTTTTATTTATTATTATGGTTTTTAACATCGAGTGAATAGCCCACTGGGTTGACGGTTTCACTTTTCGAGATAATTCTTCAAAATAGGCAATTAAGACGGGTTCGGAAAACGAGTTCGTTCCTTGTTTTTCTTGCCAGATTATAAAATTATTATACGTTGCAATATATCTGTCTTTGGATTTGTTCGGTAGTGCATCCTCAACAACACGTGCAGCCGCTGTCAAAAGATGATCTGGGACAAAAGTTCCGTCGTCATCGATATTTTTGTTGGACATTTTGCTATTTATTACTATTCCACTTTCTTCTTCGCAATGAACAAACGAACGATCATAAACGACGCGCTTTTTTTCTATCATTTTGTTCCGTCCGATGGCGCTGTTACCGAAAACATACGCAGCGGACTGGGAGGAAAATTCATGACTTACGGCCTTCCCTCCCATGGGAGGGAAAACTCCCCTGGTCGGTAAAACTGGAGTTCCCTACCTCTCAGCGGGTAAGGAAATCGGCCTTCCCGGCCATGTGGGAAAAAAAAGATATCACGTAGAATAGATAAATTCAAAGACAAACGGTTATACACACATACACACATACATAGAAATGGCGGAAAGACGACAGAGCGAACCTCTGTTACCATGCGGCACACAGCCTGTATGTGCGCACTTTATAAACAATACGGTAGACATAGAAGGACAAAATAGACAACGCACACTCAGATACGCGCAAATAGAGCATGCACAACCACGCTTACAAGTACATGAACCATTTAGAGACGATAGACAAGTAGTTATAAGTAACACATGAAACGATTACAACAACGCGAGCGCAGTTAGAGATCACAGACAGTCAGATGAAGAACATGCACAAAATGATCAGTGGTACTCGAATAGAGCAACACAGCACACGCTGCACAGCACACACATACATGACACGACACCCATACAGTTCGAACTAGACGAGGACATATACAACATATCACCAAACCCCACACACGCCAACATAAGTAGACGAACAATGCCCGAGAATCAGCGAAGAAACGAAACAGGCGCAGACACATTCATTGGCACAAACATTCGAAATATACAAACGATGCGCAACCTAATAGACTTAGACCCACCACCAACGTACCCGACACACTACGACACAGAGACAGTACTACCACAAAACAAGCAACGCTTTAATAACAGTCAAACACCAAAACCGATAATATCAATAAAAGCGATACAATCGTGGAACATAAAATATAGCGGAGAACCTAACGAAAATCTATACGAATTTTTACAAAATTTAAGAGATTTACAAATAGCATATGACATACAAGACAAACAACTAATGGACAATCTCATACCGATACTGGACGGAAAAGCAAAACAATGGTATAGAATACACAGAGGAAGATGTAACACACTACAAGAGTTTGCAGAACACATACGACACACATTCACAGACACACGGCGTAGAGATAGGATTGAGGAAGAAATAAGAAACAGCGTGCAAGAAGAAAACGAGCTGATTTCAGAATTCGTGATTAGAATTAGGACACTATTCACTCAGTTAGACCCGCCATACACACCGACACAAGAAATAGAAATGACATACAGAAAATTAAAATTAGAATATAAACAATACATAGGAAGATACGAAATAAGAACGTTTGTACAGTTAGAAAACGCAGGTAAACAGTGGGAAACAGATAGATCATGGGAAGAAACGAGACAGAGCATGATTACGAAACAGAATACACCGCAAATAGAATACACACACACACACACAGCGCCACAGATTCAAACACAGCAACGTAGAGTCTTATTACCGACACCGAATCTACAGCCGACATACACATACACGATACAGACGAGACCGCAGATACAAACACCGACACGCCCAGCGATCACATACCCAGCACCACTATACACACGACAGACAAACACACAGACAGACACAACAGAGAGACGCTGCTACAACTGCAACACACCAGGCCACATGAGATGGCAATGCACAAGACCGCAGCAGTCGGAAAACGAGTAAGGGAACAGCCAACACGGGTAGAGGCAGTTTCCCAAACACAACACACACACACACCCGAACAGGCAGCATACACTATTACACGCAATCCGCGAAATCCGAGATTTCACATAAAAGTAGACATGGACGGATTAGAATTCAATGCACTAGTAGACACGGGAGCGACACACTCATACCTAGGACAGAAGATCGGAGACATACTAAGAGAAAGACACACAGACATACAAGACACACCCAACACCACTGTACTAGTAGCGAACGGCTCAAGCGCCGGAATATCAGGAATAACAACACGCTTTATTAGATTAGGACACACAATTAGATGTGTAGAGTTCGGAATAATCCCAACACTGGCATGGCCATGCATTCTCGGAATAGATGCAATGAGGCAGTTCGGAATGAGACTAGACTTTGTAGACAGCACATGGTCCATGAAGGAGAAGCCAAAATTAACATACATAATGGAACGATGGCCACAAACAACTCCAATCCCAATCCAGTACCCGATCAAACAAAAAGACAACGTAGAACAAGAAAACGAAAAACGCGAAGAAGGAAAAACAGAAATAGAAACAGAAAAACCTAAAGAAACTAGGGAACAGGAAACACAGACACACACAAAACAAGCAAAAGCAGCAGCATTACAAGAAAAATTAGAAAAAAAAGCGTTAGAACAGTCGCGAAACACAGACAAACGGGAACAAACACACACAACCACACCTGCACCAAAAAGAAAAGTCCTACTACCGACTCCAAATTTCCCACCGAATCCAAACTTGTATAAAAATACACAAGACCAAAACATAGATAGAACAGAGAACACACACACAGACACACACCCAAAACGAAAAGTCCTACTACCGACTCCAAATTTTCCACCGAATTCAAACCTATACCCCAGATATCAAACCCCGCGAATCTGCAGTGTAATACAACAACTCACAGACACACAACACACAGAACTACAGACACTACTAAGAAATAAAATCACATCATTACCAGGTCAACTAGGCTTAACACACTTAACATCACACAAAATAGATACACAGGGACACGCCCCTATAAAACAAAGATACTACATGGTATCACTCAAAATCAAAGACGCGATCTACACAGAAGTAGACAAGATGATCGCGGAAGACGTGATAGAGCCATCAGAAAGTGAATGGTCAAGTCCAATAGTTATGATTAAAAAACCAAACAACACCTACAGATTTTGCCTCGACTTTAGGAAAGTAAATTCAGTATCACGTAAAGACGCATACCCACTACCCTACATGACAGCAATACTAGACAAATTACGCGCCGCACAATACATATCAAAACTCGATCTCAGTCAAGCATACTTCCAAATACCACTACACACAGACAGCAGACACGTAACAGCATTTACAGTACCGAGAAAAGGATTATACTAATTTAAAAGAATGCCATACGGTCTCACGGGAGCACCAGCGACCTTCCAAAGACTACTAGACAAAATAATTGGACCGAAATCAGAACCGTACGCATTTGCATACTGAGACGACATTATAATAGTTACACAGACATTCGAAGAGCACATACACTGGCTAGGAAGAATATTAGATAAAATCTGACACGCAGGACTCACTATTAATCCAGATAAATGTGAATTTGGTTGCTCACAAGTTGAATACCTAGGTGACATAGTAGACAAACACGGATTACACGTAGACTCAGACAAAGTACAACCACTGACAGACTACCCAGAACCGAAAACAATTAAACAGTTAACGGGATGTGATAGCCAGGGGTCGATAAAGTAGGGGGGTGTTTTTACCAATTTTTTTTGTTTTACTCGGCATTTCGCGACGAAGGCATAGAATGGATTTTCGCAGAGGCATTCGACGTATTATATGGTCAAGTATTGCCGTAGACGAATAAACGTCTGGAAATCGAAAAATAGTTTGTTTTCGTAAATTACAATCTGTAAAATAGGGTAAAAAAATGGCCGCTCGGGGCTCGACTCTCATATGCTGACCTTATTATTCAAGTTCGCGCGGTATCCAGCACTGAAATGTATAGCGGCGTCAATTCTACGACCTCGCACGAACCGAATGATCCGTTTATTTATGAATATTACTTGAAAATGGGAGCGTGAGTTGCAATGCTGCATTTCGTCGACTTCGACCGAGTCAAAGCGGGTCTTGACAGTTAGCGCGAGGGAAGAAAGAGACAGAAGACTGTGGGGTGAACTTCATACCGGTCAACATTGAACACGTTCAGTGTATGTAACTGTCAAAAACCGCTTTGACTCGGTCGAAGTCGACGAAATGCAGCATTGCAACTAACGCTCCCATTTTCAAGTAATATTCATAAATAAACGGATCATTCGGTTCGTGCGAGGTCGTAGAATTGACGCCGCTATACATTTCAGTGCTGGATACCGCGCGAACTTGAATAATAAGGTCAGCATATGAGAGTCGAGCCCCGAGCGGCCATTTTTTTACCCTATTTTACAGATTGTAATTTACGAAAACAAACTATTTTTCGATTTCCAGACGTTTATTCGTCTACGGCAATACTTCACCATATAATACGTCGAATGCCTCTGCGAAAATCCATTCTGTGCCTTCGTTGCGATATGCAGAGTAAGACAAAAAAAATTGGTAAAAACACCCACTACCTCATCGACCTCTGCCTATCACATCCCGTTAAGAAGATTGATAGGAATGGCTTCTTGGTACAGAAGATTCATCCCAAATTTCGCACACATAACAGAACCACTCACACGACTATTAAAAAAGGATCAGAAATGGACCTGGGGGGGAAGAACAACACCACGCGACGAATACAATCAAACAGATACTCACAACACCACCCACACTAACATGTCCCGATCACACACGACCATTCCAAGTACAAACAGACGCAAGCGGCACAGGTATAGGCGCAGTACTCACACAAACAAAACAAGATACAGAACAAGTAATTGCATACGCCAGCCGTGCATTGAGCGATGCTGAAAGAAAATACACAACGACAGAAAGGGAGTGCCTAGCAGTAATCTGGTCAATACAGAAATTTAGACCATACCTAGAGGGATACCATTTTACAGTCATCACAGATCATAGCGCACTGAAATGGCTGCATAATCTATAAAACCCGACAGGCAGACTAGCGAGATGGGCACTCGAACTACTCGAATACGACTTCGAAATAATACACAGAAAAGGCTCAGCACACCACGTACCTGACGCATTATCACGATTACACGAAGACGAAGAACAACCACACTTAGGCGCGATAGAAAACACTACAGAAAAATGGTACATATATAAAAAGACACAAGTACAGACACGACCAGAGAAAAACGACTCATGGAGAATACGCGACACACACCTATACTTCCATAGACCTGATCCGCTACACTCAAACCTATTACCCGACACAAACCCATGGAAATTAGTAATCCCTAAATAGAAAATCACACAAGTACTACACGAAAATCACGACACAACACAAGCAGGACATTTAGGCATAGAAAAAACATACCAGAGAATAGCTAAAGAATATTACTGGCCCGGGATGTACAGAGATACCGTAAATTACGTAAGAAGATGCGAGATTTGCCAAAAAACAAAAGTAGAACAAAGACAGCCAGCAGGTCTCATGGGACACAGAATAATAGAAGAGCCATGGACAGTAGTAGCTTCAGATATTATGGGTCCGCTACCCATATCTAAAACACGACACCAATACATAATAGTTTGTCAAGATTTATACACAAAATGGAGCGAAATAATACCACTCAAAAAAGCAACAGCTCAGACAGTCGAACACGCACTTCACACACACGTCATATCACGATGGGGAACACCACGCGTAATTCTGACAGATAACGGCACACCATACATAAACAAACTAATACGCGAATTAACACAAAAATTCGGCATTAGACACACGACGATACCTCCATACCACGCACAAGCAAACCCGGTAGAACGAGTCAATAGAACCATAAAAACGATGATACACGCATACGTCGAAAAAGATCACAGGGAATGGGATATACACTTACAAGATCTACAATTCGCATTAAACACAAGTACACACACATCAACGAAACACACACCGGCATTCCTGAACCTGGGAACAGAACTAAAGCCGACACAATGCCTACGAGATCAACTAGAGAACGAGGAAGACATCGAGATGCAGGACACAGACAAATGGACAGATCACTTACGCAGACTACAGATTATCAGGGAAAAATTAAAAAGACACCTAACAGAGGCTAACGAAAGACAGGCACACTATTACAATCTAAGACACAGAAACACGGAATTCAAGTTAGGAGATAGGGTTCTCAAAAAGAACCACACACTCTCATCAAAGGTAGACCACATAGCAGCTAAATTAACACATAAGTATTCTGGACCATATATAATAACTAATAAAATCTCACCGACTATTTACGAACTAACATCAGAAAACGGAAAAAACATGGGAAAATGGCACATTGACAATCTGAAACTATACATTTAAAAATACATGTGACTAATTCTATATTCGATATATTACAGAAACAAGGACAATGGACGGAACACGAAAGACGCCACTATTATAGACGCCTGGACAGCTGACGTACACACATCAACACACAATGACAGACGCCACACAGACAAATACAGTAACGACAAGACGCACACTACTACCGACACGAAAGATACCGCTGCTACAAACACCAGGACTACTACCACACGCACACAGGTACCCAAACACACGACGCACACTACCCCATACACACGAACCTCAAGACAAGCTACAGACTTACGAGACCAATTGATAAAATTAATGGAAAAAAAAAACAGGACTTCAATTAACTAAAGAAACAAACAGAAATAACAAAGACAAAAGCAATAACGAGAAAAAACAAGACGACACACACACACACGTATCACAGATCGACTTGACAGACTCAGACACAGAAAACGACATATACGAAACAGCAGACGAGATGGAGACAGACACAGACACACTAATCATTGAGATAGACGACACAGACACCACATTTGACACCACACTATAAAGAAGATGAGTAACGAAAGAGAGAGAGAGAGACGACACGGACACAACAGCGGGATAGACAAGAAAAGGGAGAAACATAAATGCAACAGGACACCATAACGACACGACGACGAAACTACACGACAAGGAAACGACACGATACCAGAAGAAGACAACGAAACGACACCACACCAGGAAAAGACAACGAAAACGACACACATTAGTAAATAAGGTAGAAACAACAGTACAAAATAGCAAACAAGTCATCAACAGGATAAATCAAACAGAGAATTACCACAACTTAGTAAATAGATGAAAAGTACAAATAAAGATAAAGAAAAAGTCAATTAAAATACAGGATAGATTCTAGATAATAGAGATGAGAGAACATAGAGAATAAGCTAGTATAAGAAACATATGAAGTATGAGATAATAGGATATAAGCACACATAACACTATACACTAATAAAACGGTTCACCCTATAGGCTTCACCCCGCGTGGGGAGGGGAGAGTTGTGACATAGCAAGTCACAAATCTCCCCAAGCCACGCGGGGAAACCGAAAATATTCAAAATTAGCCAAACATAAACGAAGTTAGCCGAGGACGATCGGACACGAGGTCCGATCGTCACTCTAGTCACGAACGTCTTAGCGACCAGTGCCATATCAGTAATTAATTAGATTTTGTGATATATCCAAACCTCACTCGATTTAAGGTCAGTAACTTCAGCCAGTATTAATTCACCCAAATAATAATTGCAAGCACCCTCACACCACCCTCTACACTCACACACCTGTATTAGGCTTAAGATTATTGAATAAATTAGAATTATAATCGCTCAGTACATTTCACTAGACTCAACCCCATTTATTCTCCCTCACACCCCGCCTTATTACTCCATTACTTTCTAATCGGCTATCCAGCCCGTTACACATGGTTTACAAAATAACAATACGCCCAAAATCCCTTCGGGAATTTTCAGCCGTACTTGAACGCCTTTGTGGCAACTTCGATCGCCAGGCGAACCCGTTTTTTCCCCTCAGTACTGTCACAGGACGGCCTCGAGCGCGCGACTCCAAAATTCGTGACTCCAGTGTAGCATTTTCAACCTCCATATCCTCGTCATCGTCCGATGTTTCCGATCCGCTGCTTTCGGACATTATACTGACATTGTCCACTTCATGTTCCGATTCGTTGCCACCAAAATTTTCAAGGTCTTCGTCGAGTAATTGCGATCGAAACGTACGATTCCGTAAATCATAAGCCATCTGGCAGCAAATAAATTCGTTTTCTCATACAAACCATCGAAAAAAAAAATTTAATGAGTATCACAGGTATACTTACTGTCGCAACACTTGATCTAGAAACAGAAAAAAAAAACACGATTTTTTGCACGAAAAGTAACGCCACAGTCACACCTGGGTCGATTCTACCCAGGCCACGCGCACGATGCTGCTCTATCGGGTGTCAGATCAACACTGAAGGTAAAACCTAGTTCATACCCATCTGTGCCTGTAGGGAATACTTCAAACCGCAGGTCTATGGCAGCGGAAGTCCCGTTGGAAGCCAGGGAATATTAGATATTTAAGCCGAAAGTTGATCGATGGGTCGATTTTACCCAGTGTGACTGTTAAGGGTTAAACAATACTACTCGTAGAAACTATTGAGCAGCACTATTCGTGGAACCTATTGAGCAGCACCACTCGTAGATATTTTCAGACAACTCGTCCAACACCATTATACGTATACCTATGTTTAACTCAACCCTAGAACTCATGTATCTTTTTTTCTACCTTCTAACTCATGACTGGGGTAAATATCTACCCCACGCGTTTCTTATTCGTAAAATCGTTTCTAGAGCTATAATGGGACTCGCAAGTACACGAATCTCTTCGTTTTTCCATAAGGAAGAGAATGGTGAAAAGCAAATTCAATTTTATCGAAGTTTAGTTGGTGAAAAATTGATTTGAATACCTAAACGTAATTCAATTTCCAGCTTAGGAGCGCATTTTGAAAGTACACTGGGGTAGATTTCTACCCCGGACATTCGTGCTAGGGATAAAGAAACATACAGCGGAAGTTCGTATTTCAATAAATTATTCACAGCCATACACATATATTGGGGTGGTCCAGTTTTAAACTTTTTTCTTTGATTTCGCGGGGCACCCCTGAATATTGTTCCAAATTAAGTAGAAAAAATCTGTCTAAAACATAGATCGAATCGGAAAATATTTAGAGGTCGCTACCGAATATTTTAGTATTTTTTTTAGATTTGTCAAACATTTTCATGTATAGCTTCACTTCTGATGTGTGGGAAGTTTCCAAATCTTAGTGGAACGACTTAGTCTTTTTGCACGAGGTATTTTTTCAATCAATACCTATCATAGTATGTTGTATTGCCCGTACGGAAAAAACTACTGGATTTTCAGTAGTTACTACTGACGCGGTGTAGTAACTAAGTAGTAACTGCTGAAGGTTTGTAGTCAATTGAGTAGTCACTCCTAGAGGTGAGAGGTAAGTTCAGTAAATAGCATACCCCTTAGTCGTAACTACTGCTAATAGTAACTACTGTGAGCAACAGAACGAGTATTCACTACTGAATCTACTACAGCTTTAGTAGTTTACTCATATCTTACTTCTCGAGTCGAGTGGTGACTACTGCTAGTAGTGACTACTGTGAGCAGTAGTACGAGTATTCACTACTGAATCTACTATAGCTTCAGTAATTCACTCATATCCTACTTCCCAAGTCGAGTGGCGACGACTGCTAGTAGCAACTACTGTGAGCAGTAGCACGAGTATTCACTGCTGAATCTACTACAGCTTCGGTAGTTGACTCATATTCTACTTCTCAAGTTGAGTGGTGACTACTGCTAGTAGTAACTACTGTGAGCAGTAGTACGAGTATTCACTGCTGAATCTGCTACAGCTTCAGTAGTTTACTCATATCCTACTTAACAAGTAAAGTAGTGATTACTGCTAGTGGTAACTAATTTGAGCAGTACTGCGAGTATTCACTGCTGAATCTATTACAGCTTCAGTATTTTTATTATGTTTTCCAGTTTTTTATTTTATTTTTCATTTCTCTCAAATATGAATGATTTCAGTCAACATTTCGGTTTTGAATAATATCTTTCTTCTGCAAATATTTCAAAAAAAATCTCATTGTTGTAAAAAAATCATAAATTTTCTTCTCCCAACTTCAAATGACTGACATGATGATCGTTTCAATACCTTCCGTTTGTATAATAATCCGCTTTTTGCTTCAATACATTTATAACAATAACACATTTTTTTTCAATTATTTCTCAACCAAATTAGGCTTCAATTGACTACGCTATAAATAAGGACATTTGTCTGATATAAAAAAAAAGTGAGTCGCATTATTTTGGAATTCTTCAAAATTGACATATTATACGAGACAAAAACGGAGAAAATGCGGTACATATTTCGTTTGCCCCATGATGTGGAAAAAATATTATTCGAAATAAAAATGTCAACCGACATCTCGATCCATATGTTGACAGAAATTGAAAACAAAAGAGAACAAAAAATTAATCGAAGAATTAAAATGAAACAAAAGATACAATAGAAAGACATGATTAGAGAAAAAATGTCGAAAGTATTTGGTTGAATAGTTGGTAATTGTACACATGAAGGTTATATAAAAATAATAATATCTCAAATTATGGAAAATTGTAACCTGAATTTGATCGGATAAGATCATATATAAATTTTTGTAACACGTGCACGATTTTTGCGTTTTTTTGACCCATTAAGCGGGCCTAAAGTGGCGGTTTTCAGACGAGCGGGCAAATAAAAACTGAAAACGCCCGCTGCTCGATTTAGCGGGCGTTTTCAGTTTTTATTTGCCCGCTTATGCTCGAGCAGCGGGCGTTTTCATTTTTTATTTGCCCGCTAAATCGAGCAGCGGGCGTTTTCAGTTTTTATTTGCCCGCTTATTTGAAATCGCTCAAAAACGCGAAAATCGCGTGTGTCACAAAAAATATGGTGTGCACCAAGGGCTAAGTGGGTTTTTTGACCTTGTGTGGTTGCAGTACTCGGTCTGAAAAATCCCACTTTACGCCCTTGGTACACAATATACTAATGTATACCTATGAATTTTTCTACTATTACAAAAAACTTTCAGTTTTTTAACACTTTTTATTTTAATTCAATTCAAAACCTTAATCATGAGCTTCGACAAATAAGGAATTATTAACCAACCAGCCATAGGGTAGTTTGGCGTAGTGAGTAGAGCGTGCGACTAGTAATACAGCGAGTGCGAGCGGACTTGGGTTCAAATCCCGGTTGTATCGAAAAAACCGGATGGCGTTTTTCTCAACGGATTTGTAATGCTTGTCCATCTACATGTAGAAATTTATAAAATGCGGACGTGAAATTTCAGTTTCTTTTTTTTTTAGCCGATTGAACTAGATAGACGTGCTTGGTAAGTTCTCGACTGTAATTTCCACACACCCCTCCGGTTAAATAGTAGACTCCTCGCGAGTGGTAACTACTCATCAGTAGTTACTACTCACTAGTAGTCGCCAGTATTCGCGAATTTACAGTCTGAGAACTATTGAAAAACAGCAGTGGTAATCAATGGTATCCCTGTAGTTATTTCAGTAGTTTCCCAATAGTTTTTCCAGTGGTTTTTGAATGGTCTTTCAGTTGTTTTTTCCGTACGGGTGGTACCACACTAAGAAAAAAATATAATTGCCTTGACTAAATATTTTTTCTTCACACCTGCTCCGAAAATGCCCCTTTGCGACCTCTTGAGCGGGCGCAAAACAGAACTTCGCGGCCCTCGAGCGGACAGGTATTTTCCGCCCGTTAAAAGCGCGCGGAAGAGACTCCTTGTTTGCCCTCGAGCCCAAAGTCCAGCTTTGCGCCCGCTCCCTCGGTCTCAACAGAGGCATTTATACTGAGCAGGTGTTAAGAAAAATACCGTGTGCATCACGGGCGCAAGGCTATTTTGGCGAGTGTGCATACAACACACTCGCAATATACTTCTTTCCGCCCTTGATACACAATGTACTATTGCCGATAGTCGCAGATAAATATTGATTCGATTCATCTAAATATCATTTGCGGTACAACTTAGAGTTGGTCGATTTTCGGTGACAGTATTCGTACTAAATGATATCGCGATGAATTAATGAAATATTTATTTGCGACTATAGGTATAATATTTAGTCGAATCAATTATATGTTTTTCCTAATGCAGTATTAATAGTATCAGTGATAATAAGCTCATAAAGCTGAACTCACGGAGTGACACGGGGCGTCTACGCCAGAGCGCTGCCATTTGCTGCCGCTATAATATGGTGGCACCACTTGTACCCACGCCGAACGAAAATTTTCAAGGCTTCTTTTCTGGGGTATATGACTTATAGGCCAGTAAAAATAGACGTATTTTTTGGTCAACTTTGCACTAAATTACAGTTGTTATTTTATTTTTTTATAAGGTTTAGTATCACTTACTGAGTATAAAATCACGAAATGCTGACAGATTCCGGTGGAGCTTCACGCGCCATCTTGAAAAAACGTTTTTGGCCGATATCTCGGAAACTATGCAATTTAGGGCAAAAGTCATAGAAACCATTATTGTAGAAAATAAAATTTTGAATCTTTTGTTTTCCATAAACTTTTCTGTAGAACTTACCGTTCGCGATTTATGGCTTATTTAATGAACAGGTTTTTCTATTTCAGCCGATAACCCTTCTAATATTGGATTAATCAATAAAATGCTTCTATCCATTTTTAAAGATCAATCAATTCCGCACAGCGTTTATTTGAATTTTTTTTTTCTAATGTTAATACCTTTCGAGTTATAGGACGTTTAATGTTGGACTACCGGGTACAAGGTCTAAAATGACGAGTACAATTGTGAAGATTCAAGGAATTAATGTAATATCCTTAATGTTGATATACTTAACAATCAGAAATGTATCTCCTTACCTGAAATGGGAACGATTTTTTATTTCTTGAACTTTATTATATTTCATACAAATCAAAAATATTTAGTACTTCGGATTGCTCGTGGATTAACAAGTAATAATTAATTATGAAAAAGTAATTATTCAAATGAAAGAATAGGAAACGGGAATATTTGTTAAAAAGATATTAAAAATTTATTTTCATAAATAACGTGCCACAAGAGAAAATTCTAAATTTTATCAGATTTTCGGGCGTTTTGAGGGCGGCGAAAATTCTAACACATCCGATGATTCCTCTTCATACTCGTTACCCTCTCCGGAGCCATACAAAGCAGATTGTAGGGCCTCAATGAACTTTTCATCGGTGTGGTCAAAATCGTCAACATCTTCTGACTCCTCGTTCAAGACTACCGTTGGCCGATTCGAGCATGTTTCCGCCGTGCAGTTCTCACAAATCACAGTGCAGTCCAAGCCTGCTTTTCGGCATCCACATGCTCTTCCACAGCCAGTTCGGCATTTGCAGGATATACACTCCAGCAGACTGGGAGGTGCCACTGGAATTGTTGAAGCGATCGGTTGAAGTCCCTGAGCGGTTCGTGTCCATCCCCATTCCTCCGGATCCAGGTAGTTCCCAAGCCAGGCTTGAACTTGCTGGTAAGTCCGGAAGGAATGGTATTTAGCTGCATTTTCAGTAGGCGGTAGAGTAGCTAAATTGATATTATTCCGGGTCGACAACCGAACGTAATTGCGATATCGCAATTGGTTTAATGTTGTTTCATTGGAGCTTCCACCGTAGAGGGCAATGAATATATTCTCACCAGCCTGTTCAATTTCAAAAGGTTGTTTCCGTTTTTCCGTGAAGACCTTCAACATATCAAGTAGATATTTATGCTTTTGTAGCGTCGTAAACATTTTCGTTTTACCGATATTGAACGGCGCCGACGTTGTATCACATCCACTGAACGCGTGAACCGGTAGCAAATTTGTTGTCAAATTCAGTGCGCTATATTTTTTTGCAAGCGAGGATGATGTGTAGTAGACTTCAGGAACACGTCCTCTTCCGGGCTTCCGCAAAAAAATGTTCTTATGTTCATTCCCCAATGCTGTTAACAAGACTAGGAGATCTACGTCCTCACCGACGATTACAATCGACGAGCAATCCTTCGTCAAACCAAGGGCTGTGTCTACAATTACTCCGTCAGCATCTTCGACAGCCTGCTCGACGGTTATCCCGGATTCCCTTAAAACTTTAGTCAGCATAGCTATGAAACGAGTTTTGTTTCGCTCGTTGGACAGAAATCTTTCTTGTTTTGTCGTTGACACCATACTTTCAGATATAATGATGTCCGCAGAGTGCTGACTTTGGTTACGACGCAAACGTTCGGAAAATTTCGTGCCTACCGCCGTAACGTCATCCGGATATCCGTCGAAAACAACTATAGTCCTGGTACCATAGTGTTTCAGAATGTAATGGAGATACTTCTGGCATAACTCCCAATACGACAGATGATTATCCCACACCACCCGATGCAAAAGAAACCCTCCGTCTATCACAAACGCTGGCTGAGCTCCGAAGTCAGGTATTTCCTTCAAAGGAGTGAAGCATTTATACAATGTGGACTTTGTACCGTGTCGCATTTGCCCAGGTGTGAACAACGACAGTGGGCACGGTGACAGTTCGTATGATAGGAACAATATCAAATCCTCTGTCGATTGCTTCGAGACGCTGATTCGTTGAATTAATAATTGCGAATTAACTACGACTTTCGGCTCTTCTGGATTAATGAGCAAACCGTGCGAAACTTCTGCTAAGGGACGTGCCTTGTCTTTTCGTCGAAATGAGAAGGTGAAGTAATTCTGCCCAATCATGCGTTCCATCATCTTAACACCTATCTCATTGCTGAGATGACAGTTGATAGTAGAATCTCCTACGATTCCATTATTTATCGACCGTAAGTTCGGGTTTTCAGAGAATGGATAATGTTCAGTAAGCCAATCAATCAATTTTTGTGAGTGGTCATTGTCTAGCGTAATCCTTGCGTCACGTGCATCGGTGTGCTGCTCAGATGTATTACTGAATACCCCAGAAAATTTCTCCACTTCATCGCAAACGTTCATTGTGGAGTACATACCCAAAGCCCAGCGAGTTAAAACCACGTCGGTGATCCCACGTCCTGGAATGGTGATGCCTCCTTCTGTTTTCAATAGGCGCATTAATACCTGCTCAATTGTCATGTCTGTGCTAATCCCTGCCCAAAACTTATTCGAACGTCGTATGGAATGCAGTCCACCTGTAAATTTTTCAAATTCCTCGCGCGGCATTTTCTGCGATAAACTTATCATTTGTTGTAAGTACAGGTGAGCGGCTTTGGCATAGGGAAAATGGCCGCTTGCGTGAAAATACGGAAGCATTTTCTGGACAGAGTCCAGATGAAGATCCCAGTTTCCAGATCGCTCTGCTTCGATGAAGTGCTTTACTAAGTTGAACATACGAAAATATTGGACCCAGAGCTTAGCAGTTGGACCCTGTTCTTCAATTTTTTTCATCTTCTGATCAAATTTGTCGTATGCGGTTCGAACTTCTGGAAGGTCGCTTTGTCGATAAATAGCAGATCGATCGATGTTTTCTACAACGGTATCCAGCACGTCGCGTTCATCATCGCTAAAGTCTAATTCAGGGAAGTCAGAATTATCCATGATTAGTTTGGCAAGTGCTTGATAAATTAATCCGTGCCCTCTAACAGCTCGAGCGTATGCGTGGCCGCCCATTATCCTTCGAACAGTGTTGGGGGCATAAATTGTCTGTAACAGTTCGTTGAGTCCACTGCCGTCCATGATGTTTCCAATTGAACCCAAAAAGGACATTAATAAGTGGAATCCCCCCAGCCGCAACACAATTTTTTTTATGGGTGAGGACGAATCGGCACAGAATACGATTTCATGCGCTTTCATGTACAATGGCAGATCGAATGTTACGATACACGATTCTTGTTGGAGTGTCTTCGATTTTTCAATTGATAGCAGCAACGTAGTATAAATTGTATCGTAGTCCGAGGGTGGCGCGTTAATAAACGGCATACACAATATTTTTGCGGTTGAATATTCATGTTCCCTTGTTGCCTCTTCCATAAAACCATTCCAACCAGGAACATTTGGTGACATAGCCCATTTACCGTACAACCACATGAAATCCTGCACCGTTGGTATAATGCTGTGATCAATTTGACGAATACTATTGACGTCTGCCACGATAAGTTCTTTCGTTCCGAACGGTTTTTCATACGTCTTGATTGGTACCACTCCAAAGCGTCCCAATTCCGAGGGGTTCAGTTTAGGGGTTTTCCGTGGCATTTCTTCGTTCTGACCGATGGCATTGTGAGGAGTGACAGTCATTATTCCACCCATCGCATGAAATGTATTGTTACCATCGATGGTATTAATGTTCCAGTCGACGTTATCGAAAACAAATTGGCAGAATCCCTCAGGTAATATTGTTGGCTGCTGAGATTGAATGGAAGCTAATTCAAATTGGGTGACTTCGTGATATGATGCCGAAAATCCGAATGATGATAAAAAGTCGAGTAGATGTCTTGAGCCGGTTTTTTTATATATAAAGGTACCGATTCCAATTTGCAGAGTCGATAAAAACTGCCGTGGTCGAGTTGCAGCCATGATTGCATGAGCAATGCTGCTAACTATTCTTTCGTTTTTATCTGCAGAAGTTCTTTTCATTTTCAGTATAACTTCAGTCAAAAACAAGCGAAGCGTCGCAGGAATTTGTGACTGAACGTTTTCCAAAAATTTGTCTGACGGAGGATAATTTTGGCTGTCGCAAAAAACAGACCGGATATCCTGTAAAACTATAGTCGCTGCCTCCTTTACAATTCTTGCTCTCTCCTCATTTTTATTTATTTTTTTTTCGTTGTACCAATTTGCTGCTAAGGCTTCGTACCCAGTACTCTTATATAGAAGAAATGCATCTCGACCTTGAGTATGATAAACGCTAACTTCTTCACTGTGCTTCTTTTGTAGGTGTTTTTTGATGGTACGCATATCATGTACATTGTTGGCGTCAATTTCCTTGAGAACCTCAGACAGCCTAAATTGACAATCGTCACTTGCAGACATGTAATTCATGAGGCTCTGTATAATATCATCAATCTGATCACATTTACGTCCGCGTTTTGCATTGCGAGGTAACGGATTCTTGAGATTAACGAGGCAAGTATTGTGATATTGTAAGACTCTACCTGTGTCAGGAATGTGATTGACTCGTTCAGTGATTTGCTGTGCACTGTCATCTTCTCGGTCGCCCAAACATCCAAGAATAGTAATTTTCAGTTTAGCAAAATCCCACACCGAAAGGATTTTCTCTCGCTGACTCCTTCGTTTCTTTTTATTTTTTTCGCGCCAATCGGCAGGTATCTCTTTATTGCACAAAAAACATTTCATTGGATGAACTACTGGATGTTCAGATTCAGAAAGTTGCAATGATAAAGATGAAGAGCTTTGAGGTGGCAAAGATGACTGCGATGACGTGGACGGCAGTGAGGATTGTGGCAGACTCTTCCGTTTCAGCGCAGCTTTGATGGACCTTTCATCCGTATAATTCTTCTGACAGGATGTGTGCACCCTAACATTGAACACAATTAGTCAAATATCTCAAAATATTCGAGAATATATGACAAATCTGTATTCTATTTACCGTAAGGTCTCTCGGTCCATTAATATGCGTCCATGTTCACTCTCGCCCCGTTCGATGCTGGCTTTTATAAGACTTTGTATCCGTTTCTTTTTCACAAATACAGAATCTTCTTCACCTAACGGCCGGCCGCAAATAAAGCAGCTGTTCATCTTAATGCGTTCCGGTTATTTATTAATAATAGAATAATTCTGTTTCATCACTGAGTTCCACGCAGTTACAGTAATTATTACTGAGACAAACGCAAATAACACTGCCAGAGACAAAAGAAACGGACAAAAGAAAAAAAAAAAAAAAAAAAAAAAAAAAACAACGGTTACCTCAGAAACCATTGGGCTGGCGCGGCACGGCGTCACCCGCCAAGCGCCGGAATTTTTACATTAAACGTCCTATAGCTCGAAAAGTATGAACATTTGAAAAAAAAGTTCCAAATAAAAGTTGTTGGGAACTGATTGATCTTCAAAAATGGAGTGAGGCATTTTATTGATTAATCCAATATTCGAAGAGTTATCGGCCGAAATAGAAAAATCTGTTCATTAAATGAGCCATAAATCGTGAACGATGAATTCTACAAAAAAGTTTATGAGAAACAAAAGATTCAAAATTTTATTTTCTACAATAATGGTCTATATGACTTTTGCCCTAAATTGCATAGTTTCCGAGATATCGGCCAAAAACGTTTTTTCAAGATGGCGCGTGAAGCTCCACCGGAATCTGTCAGCATTTTGTGATTTTATACTCACTAACTGATACTAAACCTTATAAAAAAATAAAATAACAACTGTAATTTAGTGCAAAGTTAAATTCTATTTTTACTGGCCTATTATGTTGAGACGTCGTGAAGGAAAGATTGGCGACAGAGTTTTATCATACGTATCGAGTGTTGATACGTGGAGGTGAGTCCCTTCAACAATTGTACTGTTAATACTGAGATACTATCGGTTTATCAACGCAGGCGGTATTCATTTTGTTTTCTGCCAGAATATGGAAGTCCGCCCGAGAACTTCTTCGCGAAGTTGGCTTATCGGCCAGCGACAACCACATTTCGCAAGCTCAGGTTTACCGACGAAAAAGGCTGGCATGGCTGTTTTTTTTTTATTACCACCTCACATTGAAGCAAACAATTCGTGCAAGTGCCACTATTGTTGCCATTGATGTGCTTATACGCATCTGGCATGCTGTACCAATCCGTACACGTATTCAGAAACATGTCATCAAAAAAAGTTGAACAACTGTTTTATCAGTGGACGCTACTCCGGACAAATCTGAATAATAAAGCCAAGAGATCGAATACTTTAGTGATGAAAGAAGCAAATTTTCGCGATGAGCTAAATAGTCTCTTCAACATTGCACATGATAAAGTCCAGAAACTTATCACTCGTCAAGTTCAAGCGGGGTTACGACTAATCTCCAGAAGTGTAAGGCCAGCCAACGAAATAATCAATCTCGCCACCAGTGATTCTGAAAAGGAAGTGAGAAGAAGAAAACGAATTGAGGTTTATGCAGCACGGAGAGAAAACGAAAAAAGCGACGTCGTACAGAAGATGAAACAATTGAATTAATGAGTTCGCAAGGTTCGCAGATTAATAATATTTCTTAACGAAGCGATCCTGAGTTTTTTGTCAAAGTTTCTACTCCTGAACACTTATCTGGGACTAACATCATTTCCCCCCACGTGAGTGCAGCATTGGACAGGACAAAAGGCACAGACCGAAAAGCTGCTGTAATATTATCAACAGCTGCTCATGCTTTGGGGCATGCCATATCATCGCTGAACGTAAGCCGATTAGCGATACGGCGATATCGTCAGACTATTCGGTCAAAATACGCCACAAGAATCAAAGAAAAATTTCCTTGTTCGAGTAAATTAACGGTCCATTGGGATGGAAAATTGCTGCCAGACCTGACCAGCCGTAAGCTAGTAGATCGCCTTCCAGTAATCATATCTGCAGAAGAAGTTGAACAGCTTTTAGGAGTTCTGAAACTTGAACGCGGCACGGGTATAAACAATGCAACAGCAGTACACGAGAGTATCGTACATTGGGGAATCGAGAAAAGTATCATTGCCATGAGTTTCGATACTACGCCATCAAATACAGACCAGAAAAACGGGGCCTGTATTTGTCTGAAAAATCTTCTCGAGAAGAACTTGCTGTATTTGAGCTGTCGGCATCATGTTCATGAGCTTCTATTGGAGGCATGTTTTTCTACATGTATGGATGGCGTGACTTCTGGACCAAATATACAATTATTTCTGCGCTTTCGCGACAGATGGGGAACGCTGGATCACGTAAATAATGTAACCTCAGAAGAGGATAAGTCATTTTCCTCGATTACCGCTGAACAAAGAGGTGATATTCTCACGTTTGTCGAGACCATGCTTGGTAATTTCCAACTAAGAGATGACTATTAGGAACTTCTGGAGCTCGTGAGATTAGTCCTAGGTGGCAAAGTACCACCGACTATTCGAGCACCAGGAGCAGTGCACCGAGCTAGGTGGATGGCGAAAGCAATTTATGTGTTGAAGATTTATCTATCTCGAGGCCAGTTCGAGCTCACCATCAATGAGTTAGTGGGTTTACGAAGATTATGTACTTTCATAACAACGATTTATGTGAAGGCCTGGTATCAAGCACCCTGCGCCATTGCCGACCCAATCAACGATTTAAAACTTCTTCCGTCACTGCAAAATTACAAACATCAAGATCCAGAAGTAGCTTCTGTAGTTTTGAAAAAGTTTTCGAACCACATGTGGTATCTCTCCGAAGAACTAATTTGTTTGGCATTTTTCGACAACAAAGTTTCGATTCAAACGAAGCGCCAAATGAAAGAATCATTAGCACGCCCAGGAAGTGACATCCGTCAAGTGAGGGGCAGTCTTAACGGGCAAGATCCTCCAACGATCGGGCTGCCAGACTTTGTATCAGCGAGTAGCTTGCAATTTCTTGAAATAATCGGAATCAAACCAACATTTTTGATTCGAGATCCCTTGGAATGGGAAAATGATGTGAGCTTTTTAAAATGTTACGCTGTATGCAAAGGACTCCGAGTGGTAAATGACACAGCCGAGCGAGCAGTTGCCCCAATAGAAGAGTTCAATCACGCCCTAACGTACGACGAAGAACAAAAACAGTATCTTCTGTTAGTCGTCGCCGAACATCGAAAAAACATGCCTAATTTTGACCAAAGTACAATTGCATAGGCGTTAAAAAATTAATACATTTGGTTGTTGTAAATACAGTTGAAGAAAATAATAACTGTTACTGTTTTCGATATATCTGAAATATATTTTTGTTTTTGTGTTAATTTCGTTTTTTTAACCATGAATACATTATAATAAGGAGGTATTAGCTGAAATAACGAAAAAATTGAAAAAAAAATACTAAAATATTCGGTAGCGACCTCTGAATATTTTCCCATTGGATCCATGTTTTAGACCGATTTTTTCTAGGTAATTTGGAATAATATTCAGGGGTGCCCCGCGAAATCCAAAAAAAAAGTTCAAAACTTCAAGGGTAATTTTTTTTTCGACGTTTTTTTTTTGTTTTTTAGTCCTCAGGTGAAATTTGGTTTAAAATGTCGAAAAAAAACATTCCCTGAAAGTTACAGCTTTTAATATTAATTTTAAGTACTTTTCCAAAGCGTGCGAAGATTTTCCATTTAAAATACACGTGAATCGAGATTTTTTTCCAAATTTCTATAACTCAGCCGCATTTTGAGCTATTACAATGGTCTTGATCGTTATTTACTCAGAATAAAATACTCTACAATAGTGCCCCATGTGGCCAGAGTGTAACTTGTACTGGTGAGTTGATACGGGTCGCTGAAGTTGATTTTTACCCAAAATTCTCGGTTTTTTGTACAAATTACACTATGGCTGCATTGCGCACTTTTGTAGAGTATTTTATTCTGAGTATATCAAGATCAAGACCAATGTAATAGCTTAAAATGCGGCTGAGTGATAGATATTTGAAAAAAAAATCTCGATTCACGTGTATTTTAAGGGGGTATCCACACCTTTAAATGGGTTAAAGTTCTGAAAAAGATATTAATGTTTTACAGCGAATTTGAGAGTATGATGAAATGCAAAAAAATCATGAAGTTTGGGGAGGGTTTGACCCTCATTATCCATACCTAACATTCGATATTACTTTGAGTCCAATAGTAGTTACGCTCCATATAGAAAAATACCAAATTACTCGGTTGTCGTAAAGAATCAGGAGTATCGTTGGACCAATTCTGGAGTTTTTGGTCTTCAAGTGTTCAGAAGAGGTGCCTCTATCAGATGAACAGACAACTTTTTGATATCGCAAAAATTGCCTGACTCGCTTAGTTTTTACTGAGATTTTTCTGATTCTTCAATTTTTTTTCTATATTTTTTCTATTATCTGAACCAATAGTATATTACATATCTACGGCAGTAAAATAAGGAAGGTCCCAGATCACATGTAATTGTCGTCCGAGGCGAAGCCGAAGTCGACAAACATGTGATCTGGGGCTTTCTTATTTACTGCCCGAGGAGTGTATACGATTTTTCGCATCGACGGAGCCGAAAAACGGGAACTTCGTTCCGCGCAGCGGGACGAAAGTTGTCGCTTTCGGCCCGGAGGTGAGAAAAAATAGTGATATCAAAAAGTTGTCAGTTCATCTGATAGAGGTTTGGATTCTACAAATTTGAAGACCACAAACTCCAGAATCGGTCCAACGATGCTCCTGATTCTTTACGACAACCGGTCAAAATATTCATTCTCCAGAAATCAACTTTCAAACTTTTTGATTTCAATTTTTTTTTTATTTCCTATTTTTCCCAGAGAGGAAAATCTAGGTACAGGAAATCAAGTTTTAAGATTTTGCTTATGACTAATATGCTGGATCAGCAGCTGCTCTCGTATCGATGAGTTATGAGTCGAGTCGAGTCTAGACACATGTGCCAGGCGGAGGTTTGTAGTGAGTTTTGACCCGTTCTGTACAACAACAGTGTCGGTTAGGTGTCCGATGAGGCTGTTAGAAAAATAATGAATTGCTTTAGAAAAAATCTGATCAAAATTGTTCAAAACATGAAAATTCTGTAATATTTGTTATCTTCAATGTTTTGAGATTCAGAAGATGCTAGCACAATTTTTGTCAATACTAAGAAAATTCTTTCATCTTTCATCAATCATACCTTTATTTTTATAATATTTATTAATTCTTGCAATTAATATATGTATTATAGAAATACTCATCTTTGTGGAAATCCAAATGTGTAGTCTCCTGGCATCGATTTCAAACGCACTTTTTGATGGATCATCTTCTTTCGATTCCGAAGTCTCATCTCAGATATATATACCTACACTGTGTTTATCCGATAATGGAAATTACTATTGGTTTGAATTCGTACTGAGAGCACGACAATATTTACAAACAAGTGGACACCTAATCTCGAAAAAACGTAGATTGCAGCCATGTGTTCTGTCAATGATCACAATTTAAAAGAATATTAAAAATTCAATATGTGTAAGAATGATAATGTCGAACAATTAAAAGATCACAGAATGAAATTCAAAATCGAAATATATCGAAACCTCATAAAAGTAAGCAGTGGTGTTGGCGGTGTTGTACAATACTGATGGCACAAATCTGAGGGTTCGCGCGCCTTGCCGCGGCGCTTTTTCGCAATTTGGCACTGCCATGGCTGTAACTTCTCAAATCCTCTAGATATCTTGACATCGATTTATTTGCAGGTAGAGTAGGTCACTAGCATTCCAAATAAATTATTTAAAAAAAAACGATTTTTTGAAAATTCAAAGGTGTAGATACTTGTAGGGAAAGTACTTAAAATTAATATTGAGAGCTATAACTTTCAGGGAATTTTTTTCCGACATTTTTAACCAAATTTCACGTGAGGACTGAAAACAAAAAAAAATTGTCAAAAAAAAATGACTCCAATATATATTGGCCACTCGACGTGAACCGGATCAGTCACCTCTCGGATATTTTTTTAATTTTGCATGTCGATTGCCCTCGGGCAGTTGGATTTTTGTGCCAAAGGATTTTTCAATTAGTGGAAAATACGTTGAGTTATTTGCACAAACAAATTCAAGCAAGGTTTTTTTCAAAAATTCATAACTCTGCCAAAAATGACACTGGACTCAATTTTTTTTTAAGCATACGCGGAAAGTCTCATTGAATGTATAAAAAAATATCGGCTTCGAAAAAAGTTTGTTCATCCATTGTTTATTTGACAATTAAGTTTTAAAAGACTTTTGAAACACACAGTGACACGATCGAATCTTGCCGAAATGTTACGCTCGTCTATTTCAATGGATTGATAATAGGATAGGAATGGTCCAGGCAACTGTAAAACATACCAAATAACAAAGAGTTGAAGGAGAGATTCCAGTATATTACTACTAATTTTCCTAGCATTATCATTTTGGAGCTATGGGCTGTGGGCTACCTGTGTTTTGGGACGCTGTTTCGCCGAAGTGATAATCGGAACGTTGGTTTTGAGACGTCGTTTTCTCAAAGTATTATCTTCGTCTATTTTAATAGATTGATAAGAGGATCGTCCAGGTGACTGTGAAAGATATAAAATAGGAAAAAATTAAAGGAGAGCCCGTACGGAAAAAACTACTGAAAGACTACTCAAAAACCACTGGAAAAACTATTGGGGAACTACTGAAATAACTACAGGGATACTATTGATTACCACTGCTGTTTTTCAGTAGTTCTCAGACTGTAAATTTGCGAATACTGGCGACTACAAGTGAGTAGTAACTACTGATGAGTAGTTACTACTCGCGAGGAGTCTACTATTTAACCTGAGGGGTGTGTGGAAATTACAGTCGAGAACTTACCAAGCACGTCTATCTAGTTCTCTCGGCTAGAAAAAAAAAAAATGAAATTTCACGTCCGCATTTTATAAATTTCTACATGTAGATGGACAAGCATTGCAAATCCGTTAAGAAAAACGCCATCCGGTTTTTTCGATACAACCAAGATTTGAACCCAAGTCCGCTCGCACTCGCTGTATTACTAGTCGCACGCTCTACTCACTACGCCAAACTACCCTATGGTTGGTTGGTTAATAATTCCTTATTTGTCGAAGCTCATGATTAAGGTTTTGAAATGAATTAAAATAAGAAGTATTGAAAAACTGAAAGTTTTTTGTAATAGTAAAAAAATGCATAGGTATACATATTTGTATATGATCTTATCTGATCAAATTCAGGTTACAATTTTCCATAATTTTAGATATTATTATTTTTATATAACCTTCATGTGTACAATTACCAACTATTCAACCAAATACTTTCGACATTTCTTCTCTAATTATTTCTTTCTATTGTATCTTTTGTTTCATTTTAATTCTTCGATTAATTTTTTGTTCTCTTTTGTTTTCAATTTCTGTCAAAATATGGATCGAGATGTCGGTTGACATTTTTATTTCGAATAATATTTTTTCCACATCATGAGGCAAACGAAATATGTGCCGCATTTTTTCCATTTTTGTCTCGTATAATATGTCAATTTTGAAGAATTCCAAAATAATGCGACTTACTTTTTTTTTATATCAGACAAATGTCCTTATTTATAGCGTAGTCAATTGAAGCCTAATTTGGTTGGGAAATAATTGAAAAAAAATGTGTTATTGTTATAAATGTATTGAAGCAAAAAGCGAATTATTATACAAACGGAAGGTATTGAAACGATCATCATGTCAGTCATTTGAAGTTGGAAGAAGAAAATTTATGATTCTTTGACAACTATGAGATTTTTTTTCAAATATTTGCAGAAGAAAGATATTATTCGAAACCGAAATGTTGACTGAAATCATTCATATTTGAGAGAAATGAAAAATAAAATTGAAAATTGAAAAACATAATAAAAATACTGAAGCTGTAATAGATTCAGCAGTGAATACTCGCAGTACTGCTCAAATTAGTTACCACTAGCAGTAATCACTACTTAACTCGTTAACTTGTTAAGTAGAATATGAGTAAACTACTGAAGCTGTAGTAGATTCAGCGGTGAATACTCGTACTACTGCTCACAGTAGTTACTACTAGCAGTAGTCACCACTCAACTTGAGAAGTAGAATATGAGTCAACTACCGAAGCTGTAGTGGATTCAGCAGTGAATACTCGTGCTACTGCTCACAGTAATTACTACTAGCAGTCGTCGCCACTCGACTTGAGAAGTAGGATATTAGTGAACTACTGAAGCTATAGTAGATTCAGTAGTGAATACTCGTACTACTGCTCACAGTAGTTACTACTAGCAGTAGTCACCACTCGACTCGAGAAGTAAGATATGAGTAAACTACTGAAGCTGTAGTAGATTCAGTAGTGAATACTCGTACTGCTGCTAACAGTAGTTACTATTAGCAGTAGTTACGACTAAGGGGTATGCTATTTACTGAACTTACCTCTCACCTCTAGGAGTGACTACTCAATTAACTACAAACCTTCAGCAGTTATTACTTAGTTACTACACCGCTTCAGTAGTAACTACTGAAAATCCAGTAGTTTTTTCCGTACGGGAGGGTCCGGTATTGAGAAGTCTTCCACTTAGACACTCTATCTGGTGGATAAATTAATAACTACTGTATGCCGGAGAAATTTCCTGCCCCAACCCTCGCCACACGCCCTGGACCTACAAGTTTCGTGTTCGCTCTCTGGCGGAGTATTGAGAACTAATATAAGATGGAAGAAATTCTAAGCTCCTCCCCCGGCAGACTTCCCAATATTACTACTAGTTTTTCTAGCATTCTTATCATTTTTGAGCTATGGGCTGTAGGCTATCTTTGTCTTGGGATGCCATTTTGATGAAGTGTTATATTGTTCATCTGATAGAGGCATGTCTTATGAACAATTGAGAACCAAAAATTCCAAGATCGGTCCAACGCTGGGTCTGATTCTTTGCGGCAACCGAGTGATTTTGAATTTTCCTGTCTTCAGCGCAGCCACTATTAGACTGGAAGTAGTACATGATGTAAGATATGGATAATGAAGGTCAAACCCTCCCCAAACATGATGATTTTTTCGAATTTTATCAGAGTCTTCAAGTTGAAAAAAAAGGCAAATTGTTTTTCAGAAATTCAACCCATTTGAAGGTGTATATTTCCCCTTGAGGGGTTATTCTAGTCTAGAAGCCCTCTTTTTTGACGCTCCATGAAAAGAAAGCAGTGAATATTTTTACTATACATGTTTCTTATCATTTTTTTATTGATATTTCAATAAATAAAAGTGGTTCATGCTGAAGAGGGATGTATAAAGAATATTCATACCAAATTTCAAGTCAATCGGTCGATTAGAACTTGAGATTTTGTGACAACCGTTTTTTTTTTCCCCCTCTACTTCAACGGCGCATAACTCACTGAAATTTCAATGGTTTTTTTCGAAATTTTTTTTATGTATCCTTGAGATATCAATGAAAAAATGATAAAAATATGCATGGTGAAAATATTCACTGCTTTTTTTTTATCGAGCGTCAAAAATCGCCCGCAATTCGGGCTTCTAGGCTCGAATACTCCCTTAAGCGTCACGGGGGATGGAAATCTAATCAAGTGGCCGAAAGTTACATTGAAGATTCTGTTAACAACAAAATAAAGATATGTAATCAAATAACGGAATCCGTTATCTTGAAGCCATCTACTTCAAATATCAATCTGGAGTTTGAAAATACAGCTTTGAAGCGAGAAAGAAGCCTAGATAAAGTAAATCTTGGTGCATCATCGTCACGAATTAGGGAGTCTCCTCCAATGATATCTGAGTTGAAGTCAACGCCTTTAGAACAAGATGATGATTCAGGTGCATTTGCCTCAACAATCTGCGACTCTTCTATGGATAAAGAGAATGTATCATCTCCGAAGGTTATAATCTCAGGAAAGAATATTTTGCTTCAAATCAGTCATTCTTCAAATGTCACGTTCCAGTTTATTGATAGAAAGGACTGAAAACCGTTTGGTCACTACTTACCTGTTTTTTGTTAGCTCTACGAGTGCAATAAGATTTCAAACTTAGCCATTAATTAAGTCTTAGATTAAGTCTCAAGTCATTTATGTGTTCAATAGGGTGGTTCGTAAATACCAACTTGAGGAGTGAAGCATGGCAACTATTAGACAAAAAATTATCCCCAAATATTAGATTTTTAGAAAAATTCTAACACGTGCCTAAAAAGGCCTGAAGATTTTTCGTTTAAATAATTATAAAAAATCTGGTTTTCTGGGGAACGACATACTGAACAGAGTCGGTAGGGTAAATTACATTCATTAGTGGGGAAATATTGTGCCATTTTTTTTAATTGCTTCTCGGACAAAAAAAAATCCTCCACCTTTTTTACAGGCATACTTCTTAAGGGGGGATCCTGAATTGGACGGTTCGAAAAATCGATGTTTTGGGGAATTTTTTTAGGGTAAAAAAAAAAAGCAGGTCCAGCGAAATTTTCACATTATTTTATTACATGTCTGAACATGAGAAAACAATTTTTTTTGAAAGAAAAATATTCACAGGCAACCGATTTTTATGCACATTCGTGCAACTGCTGTTTCCAATCGGCGGGACAGATGTAGCTCGTAATTTTCATCTGAAACAAAAAAACCAAAAACCATTTCAATTGTAATATATTTTTCTTCTATATGAACTAAAAACATTGTCGACAAAAAAATTCTTAACAACTTTTTTAGCAACTTGAAATTATTTTTTTTCTCACAAAAAGCACATTTTCTGTTTCAAACCCGAGAAAACATTCGAATTTCATAATTTTTCTAATTTTTCTTAGTTCATATAGAAGAAAAATATATTACAATTGAAATGGTTTATGGTTTTTTTGTTTCAGATGAAAATTACGAGCTACATCTGTCCCGCCGATTGGAAACAGCAGTTGCACGAATGTGCATAAAAATCGGCTGCCTGTGAATATTTTTCGATAAAAAAAATTGTTTTCTCATGTTCAGACATGTATTAAAATAATCTAAAAATTTCGCTGGACTTGCTTTTTTTTACCCTAAAAAAAATCCCCAAAACATCGATTTTTCGAATCGTCCAATTCAGGATCCCCCCTTAATGAAGTGACGTCCCAGTCTAACATTTCTATTCTAGGTCCAAGTCGCCTGCCTCAATAAATCATATGCGCTAGTTGTGTACCGCTTTCTTCGATCGTCGCGCTGCCTGACAGGCCCAAAACTTGGATGCCTTCATATATTGGTGAGACAATACAACAGTAGTCTGTGACTGTGTTGTAGCTCACCAATGAACCGGCATGCTGAATAGATGGCGCCACCGGCGGCACGCAACTAGCGTAGCGACAATCAGCTACTATCGAGCTTACCACGTACACAGACACGGTGAATTTTCGTATTCGTATACCACGAAATCTGACAGTTGTTTCGTAATGAATTATTATTTATGAGTTTAAATAATATGACGAAAAAAAACCTTGACACTACTCATCGTGAAAAATTCATGTCGTTAGAATTACAGTGTGATTTTTACAAGTGCCTAATCTCAAAGATACGTGTTTTCCAAGTGATGTAGATAATCTGACCATTCACATTGTTTCTAAATTCAATTTTATCATCAAAAACTTTACGATGTCCTCTCTTTCGCAATTGCAACAGAATATTTTTTTGATCAGTGATGTTGATGCGCAAATATCTGGAAACAAACTTCCATCAAATATGAAAGTTTTCAAAACTTTGTTCTGCAATATGGGAATTTTGAAATTATCAGTGCAGACAAGTGCTTCGTTAGTGGTGCAAGAAGTCTCTGTATTTTGGGAAAGAGCTCGGATACCAACAAGAGCGACGCATCGCTGTGTCCAACAATTGATAAATATGTATGACAAATGAAAAAATCTGCAGAAGAATGCCGGTCAAGATTCCAACACTGAAAAAGAGATATCATTTTCTTCAAAGCTGAAACAACTGTTCGATATTGCACATCAAGATGCGATAAATCGAATCGACGACCGTGGACGGACGTTTCTATCAAATCAACGAATGGATGAACGGAGTGGATACATCGCTGATGTTGAGACACCTTATGATATAGAAGAAAATTCTCGACTACAAAGAGAAGCAATTGGAAGAGAACGATTGCAGAAACGAAAACAACTTTGAAAATGAAACCAAAAATGAATGAAATTTACCCTTCCGACTCTGTTTAGTATGTTATCTCCCAGAAAACCCGATTTTTTATATTAATTTGAACGGAAAAACTTCAGGCCTTTTTAGGCACCTGTTAGAATTTTTCTGAAAATCTAATATTTAGGGATAATTTTTTTTGATTTTCTGTCTGATAGTTGAAATGGTTTACTCCTCAAGTTGGCATTTAAGGGATTAGTCTACTTTACACGCTTGAAAAAAAGGCTATTTTTAAGAATTTTTCTCGAAGTTTCTATCAAAGTTATAAACAAAAGAATGGTTGGGCTTGATAAGTACACTCTCGAAGTACAAAAAAAAATTTTTGTTCGCATTTCCAACATTTCTTATACATAATAATTACAGGTAACCGTAACGCCTCCAAAAGTAGACAGGTGAGTTACGTTATCCATATCTCTGGAACGAATCATCTGAAATCAAAAAATCTAGTGGCGTTAGATTCAGTATAATAGTGGGTTCGCTTCGAACTACAATTATCAATTTTGGAACATGATTAACAAAATGGCGAAATTTGTAATAAAATAAAAAAAATAGGCTATTTTTATTAGTTTTTTTTGCTATAAAAACCATAGTATTGATCAAAATTTTGAAATGATTGTAGTTCGGAGCGAACCCACACATTTGAGAAACATGTGGTTAAAATTTCATGGGGATCGGTTCAGTAGTTTCTGAGAAACAGATAACGTAAGGTCCGAAAACATAGTCATGAAAAAAACGCGTAGTTATTTTCGATGAAAAATTGTAAATAAATCTCAGTTACGTTTAATCGGCGATGCCTGCTTCATACGTAATGCCTTCTGCTGAAGTAAAGTAATCTATACTTCCAGCTAGAGAGGTATAAACTATAACATCCCTGGCGAAAATGAAGTGTGCAAAGAGATGTTCGAGAGGTGTTCGGGAAATGTCTGCACGGTTCATGAAATGTTTGGTCACAGCTCGCGAACAGCTCGCGAACACTTGAAGCCGTGACCACTTCCACACATTTAGTGCACACCCGCTGCACGTTTTTCGGAAGTCTAAGTGGTTGAACATCCGCGCACATTCAGGACACGTTAGGTCTCACTTTCTTGACACATTCCGTTCGCATTATTGAAACAACTAATGCTCCTGCACAGTTCGCACAGTGCGTTTTCACTTCATGCACACTTAGATCTCTAATAATATTTGTGTCATAACAATTTTCAATGGAATATTTTATTCGCGAAATTCACGAGTAATAAGTGGCTGCCTGATCAGAATCTTGTCCAATTGATTTTCGAAGTAACCGTGAAATTTTGCTATCATTCATTTTCAAGCAGGTACATATTGATGTAAATCCTTACAAATCAAAGTTTACCTATAGAGTCAAAAAGTGTCAAGTATTCTAACAGGCAAGAATTAGCTCTGGATCGAAACCGGATATCAGCCGAACAACGAAGTTAAGCAGCTTCAACTGCAGCCAGAATTCAGATGGGTGACACACATGAATAAAAATAAAAAAATCAGTCTTTGAAGAGATGATTTCTAACATCCAGGAAATATTTAACTGCGTTCTCTACCGCTCGAAAAAGAATCATCTATAAATAAATAAATAAATATTGGTGAAAAAAATATTTTTTGTCCGGATAATATCGAAGATAAAAGATGCGGCACACTCCGTGCACATTGCGTGCATCACTTCATGCACATTACGTGGACGCTTCATACACATTTCCGTCTGCACACCTTGTCACACTTGCAATGTTTCAATTTACATTTTCAGCACACTTTATTCAAGACTACCGTCACACTTCAGTCACATTACCGGAACAACTTAATTCAACCTTCGTTCACATTTGGTTTCACACTCCATTTTCGCCAGGGATACAATAGAAACAGATGGTCGAGCAAACAAAGACCGAGCAGCGGCTGCAGTCAACGGGCGGGTTAAGTTGGCGCGCTCAGGTAGTAAGATACGAGGGCCAGAAAATAGTAGATTACGATACAAGTGCGCGAAGTATGTGAAGATCACATACGCGCACGTGTGTCGTATACTATTTTTTGTAACACTGTATGGAAGTTCGCACTTCGTGTACGCAACACGCGGTGACGATACCCCAACCTGAATGTTTCGGACAGCTGAGGGCGTGATTGTAGTCACCACTTGTTTCGTTCTACGGCGCATAGTTATGCTCGTTTCGCTCGGATTAGCGTTAGGTAATAAACATTACCTAACAGTTTTACGACATTACTCAACAGTTTTGGATTTGTTGGAATCGGCCGCCTCGCGCACTGCTTACGGCGCGCGAAGTCGAACTTCCCATGCATGTGTTACAAAAATACCTTTAAAATGCTCGAATCATTCTGAAATTTTCAGAGAATATTTTTAAATATATAAACTTTCGAAAAATGCAACAAAAAAGAATCGATTTTCTGAAAGTTATAAAGTAGACTCATCCCTTAAGAACCACCCTAGTGTTCAATCTGCTTTCAAGATTTATTATAAGTTGATAAATAGTCTGACTGAAAACCGTCAAGTCACTACTTTCCTATTTTTTGTTAGTTTTAGTACTGCAATAAAATTCCGAACTCAGCCATAAGTTAAGTCTTAGCTTGAGTCTCAAGATATTCATGTATTCAATCTGGTTTGAAGATTTATTACAGGTTGATAAATGGTGCAAGCAGTCTGAAATGAATTCGATTTTTTTATTTTCCTTATCCGATATGGTAAAAATTAGTACAATTTGTAAACCGTGATTAACTTCTGCTTTTTTTTATGTTATCAATTAGGTGGTAGTGGAGACGGCCGGGGGCGGGGGGGGGGGGGGCGCTTCGAAAATTCGAAGCTTTCCTTACAAGAGCGACAAAAAATATCGTGCGTATTGAGGGTGAGAGGCGATTTCGACTACTTTCCGCCCTTGATACGCAATATACGATTCCTAACGAGGTGCGCAAAATTCGACAAAATTGGTAACTTGTATTGAATATTGAAAAACCATCGAACAGACTAACTTCTGCGGCGGGGTCCAGGGGCGAAGCTCCGGTAGGGGTTCGGGGGGCGAAACCCTGACAGACTGATGGACTGACACCAAAGAAAAGTGTAAAGTTCTAGAAAGTGACGAGAGCGAAAACGAATCAGAGGTATCGGTAAAGAGGGCAAGGTTAGAAGATTCGGAATCTACCCTTAATAAGCATTCATCAATTAGATTGCATGAATTTTTATACGTTTCTACTGTATATACCGATATTTTTAAGAACCGCACGTAGGGGAGCTGGGGGCTAGTTGTAGCAATTTTTGGTCAAATGCTCATATTTTGAGATCTTCTCAACATTTCTTGATTATGACTGATTTTATGGAAAGCGTACCTATTCATTCATCATATGCAAGAATAGATTGATCGAAAGTTGGCTGACTTCAGCACAATAGACATATTTCAAAAACAAGTCGCCTGTTACAATTTGCCTCGTACTTGGGGCAAGTTGTAACTGGCGTGGGGCAAGTGGTTACGCTAAAAAAAACACTTCAATTGAAAGTATTTTGAGTTTTATTCTTTCATTATTATTTTTCTTTTATTTTTTTATTATTTTTTCTTTAATTATTTTTTTTTATTCATCTTTTTTTTTATTTTGTTACGTCCGGGCATCACCGCCCGTACGTTCGCCCCTCACTCACTTCGGTACCTCAACTCTTCACACGCTTCCCCCCTTTTCCATCTACGTTTCCACTCTTCTTATCTGCCTGCTACCAGATCATCCGCGTCTTCCCTTCCTACTTCTAGAAAAGACTCGTTGCACCCGGCACTGCCAAATGCAACGAGTCAGCAAAACCTTTTATCTTACTGTCCTAGCAACTACCTACCTAGCTATGCTTCCCTCGGTTCCTCACTCACTTCTGAACTATACCTCTTCGTGCGAAGATAGCATATATAACACAAGTACCATTATAACAAACAACTGCTAACCCGAATAAAAGTTATTAGTTCGCTAACTAAACCTTCATTACATCAACAATCCCTCAGTTATACTCTGGTATTTAAAGCAGGGGACAAGACCCCAATAAAAGACGTAACAATATTTTAAAAATATTTTTTTTTTAATTAAATTTTTTTTTTTTTTTTCAGATTTCGTATAATTTTTTTTTTCTTAATTTTTATTTTTCTTAAGATTTCGTAAAGTAATCAGCATATTAATACTTGAGGCAGAAAGTCTAGCCACTCGAAGCAAATCGCAAGTTGCAGGCTGTATAACACGCGTTACAACATGCCCCGCGATTTCGTTACAACTTGCCCCATCGCATGATTTGGGACATTTTTATGAATTAAACAAAAACCAAAGTAATTATCAACAAAATGAAGATATCACGTAAAAGCTTAATACATTGACTAAATGAAGAATCAAAGATATTTGGAAAAAAAATCAATTAATACACCTAAAATCAAAGTTTACAAGGCACATTTCTTTCCGTTACCTTGCCAAAATGGCACGCCTACTCACGATCGCTCGCTGCAACGTCCTGCATGGCACTTATGGCCAGTCCACAATCAGCTCTACCGTACCGTACCGTACCGTACCGTAAAACGGGCGCATGCGCACACCGACAGCGCACGCGTAGAACGACAATATCATTGATGTTCGACTATTGCGCGTGCGCCCGTTTTACGGTACGGTACGGTACGGTACGGTACGGTACGGTACGGTAGAGCTGATTGTGGACTGGCCATTACTGTACTCACGTAATAGCCCCCCGTATATGTATTGCGTTTGGTGTGTAACCCCATGAAAATATTCGCAATCTACCGAGTAATTGAGCTGTTACTACTTACTCCTGTTACAACTAGCCCCCAGCTTCCCTGCGTTGAAAAAAATATGCCTCTATTTCAAGCGGGAAAAGTTAGCCGAAAGTGAAAGAAAAAAACATCTCGATATGATTATTTGTCAAAGAGATATTCCAAGTTGCGCAAACTCACTTTTCGCGAGCGCTTGCCGGGCGGGGATGGCTTCCCCCGCGGCGTCACATATTGTCCATAAATTAACCGTAATAATGAACAGTTGATCCATAAGCAATCTCTTCTAAAATTTTATGACGGTTAGTATGAGTCTTTTTGCAACACATGCATGAGAAGTGCTACTTCTCATGCCTGCAGAGAGTGGCCTAAGTGGCGCTTTAAAGCCAGGGATATAATAACAATGCTGCGCATGCGCAAACCGGCCTGATTTTACTTCTCGCACTAGTGCTTCCGTCTCGCACGTACTTGTCACACTCCTCTCGCGCGCTCTTCTCGGCAGGCACGAGAAGCAGCACTTCTCATGCATTTGTTACAAAAAGTATTATGTCGATGGTTCCGCGGAATAACCGGCTATCTCAGAAGTTGCTCGCAAAAGCAGCTATCTCAGAGTTTGCTCGAAAAAGCGGCTATCTCAAATCGTGCTAGCGAAATTATGCTTCAAAAACGTAAAGTTATGAGTCAAAAGCTGAAAAAACAGGTTGGAGCAGACATTATAATGTATGGGCTTTTGCTCTGACCTGTTTTTTCAGCTCCTGAATTTTAACCAGTCGAATATTAAAAATTATTTGGACAGGTAATTTAACACACTCTTCAGTTGCAAAAATTCTGAAATCTTGATATGCTGGTGGATATTATATTGCTATAACTTGTTTTGTTATTTCCAGATTTGATGTTAAAATGGAAGATGGTCAGAAACTGTACGAGAATCAATTTTTAGTCAGTGCACGTATTGCCAAAGACGATCAGTGTATTTTTCTGCGGGGTGAATGCAAGGCTGAATTGACAAAATCCTTGCAGTATGTATCAGATGTTGTTATCACACCCCCGTGCACCGTGACAGAAAGTTAGTGTGAGTGTCCTGCAGGGCAGGGTCCAACTGCCCATTGCAGACATGTTCTGTTTTTGGGAACTGTGGAGTTGACTCAGGAGGGGAAAATCATACTTCATCGTACGTATACTCAAGAAGTGTAGACATTCCATCGACCACAGAAGCCTTACTTTGGAACTCCTCTGAAGATTTACCAGCAGTTAGAAACCGAACTAAACAGATTTCTTTGTCTCCTTGCGATTGGAAATCTATAACAGATGAAGACTTAGAGACTTATAAGAAGAAGTACAATGACAGAGTCCGAAATTTGTGTACGGTAGAACCTCGATTATCCGAACCAATTGGGACCGGGCCTAGTTCGGATTAATCGAAAATTCGGATAATTGAACCTCTGTCATCCGAACCCTCTGTTATCCGAACCACGATGGCTTCAACCGAACCCTCTATCATCCGAACCTAAACTGTTTTTTTTATCCTCATGTGCGCGTTTCTCGCGTTTTATTACATAGTATTTATCTATCCGAACGACGGCCCGAAATTTTGAAATTTATATGCACGTCGAAGGACTGCGAGCAATTACAATGTTGCAAACAAAGCGTTTGGTCGAACGTGTTCAAGCTTGATTCGCCTGTCAGGGCATTAGTGAGCTCGCATATTCATTCCTACCGGCAGTCTTCATTTAACTCCAGGCAAACTCACATTGTGTTACATTACTGTTCATTATCCGAATTTTCGATTATTCGAACTAGACCCGGTCCCAATTGGTTCGGATAATCGAGGTTCTACTGTAACTTGCGATCTTGTAATACTGTTAGGCCAGGAAGTTGGGATTTTCCTCTAAGAAAAGTCGGAATTTTTATTGCAACACCTTTAGAAGCAAACAGATCTTGAACATTGAATCCACGATCTGCCATAATGCTGTTCCCTTTTTCACATTTATTAAGAAGCGAGCTTCTTTCCACAATTTGGCGGTCGCTAGTGCTCCCACCATATGCCTGAGAACAGTGAGACAGCAAACCACTCGGTGTGGCTCCGACTTCCTCTTTGAATGTTGTTCTGTTTTTGTAATGACTGAAGCAAGCTTGCTGTGTTGCTGGATTATTCGATTTTTCTATGGGCACTTCTGTGGAGTCAACCATTACCTTTGTGGATGGATACATCTTTTTAAACCCTTCTAGCATGTAGAAGTTTACAGGTTTCCTATTCGGCCACACATCCAACATATTTCACATTTGATGCATGAAGTTGACCCAAGTATACGAAATATATTACTAACAGTAGTTCTACTTATATCAAAAAGTAGGCCAAGCTCAAAGTCCTCTTTGTTTTGTTTCAGCTTTATGAGAGTCAAAAAGAATTGATCTTCTATAGGTAAGCTCAGAACTTGACTGTAACGATAATGAATTGAGTACGCTTCAGGATACAGTGTATGGAAAATGAATTCAGTTCAGTATGTTTCTAGTCCGGTATAAAAACAGACAGCTTCATCGTTTTTACTGAAGTTTTCAATGGAGAAAAATTTAAAGAATTTTTGTGTTCCAACTGTACATGTAGCATTTGAAGATACATCTTCCACTGTACCATGTTCCTCATCACTAATCATCTCTACACCCACCACAACTTCTCCACATGTGTCGGAAACATTCTCAACGGCCAGTTCTGATTCGTCATTCTCTAAGCGCTTCTGTCTTTTTAAACTTAAATCCAAGCGCCTTGAAGCTCTTATTTTGACGGGTGCTTCCCTTGCAGCAGTAGAAGGTAATGGTTGCTTCTTAAAGCAAAAAAGAGAAGGAACTACCGTTTTTTTTTCCAGAATTTTCCTTTCTGAAGCAACACCTGAAATTATAGAAAAACAGGAAAAAGCAGGTATAAAGAAAAGTACAGCGGTAGAAACCTTTATTCAATACATGTTAGGATAAGTTATGGCCTTCGAACTACGACGTGAAATAACAAACTAATTCATAGAAAGGAAACTTGAGGTGACACATACCTGTGAAAAAGCTTGCAGAAATATATTCCTCCGGTTTGAAAAGTGCTGCACAAAGTCGCGAATGTTTCGTACTTTTGAAGCCATCCTGCTTCAAAGCTATTTTCCATTGTTGGCGCCTAACGTTATCCTTGGGAGAAAAATGTGCTCCTTGAGCAGTACATCCATAAATGCACAACACTGAACCATTTTGAAAAACAGCTTTCTATCTGCAAATAAATTGAAAAGCCGTAAATGAATGTAGTCCAGTTGACAGACCTGCCTACCCTAGTAGAAATGAAATCGAGTTTTTGGCCAGTAACTGGACAATTCAACTAGATTTAAACTAGAGGAACTGGCTAGTGTACTATCGAGTAACTGTCTAGTAACTGGCCAGTTATCAAAATTGTCAGATCTTACTCAGTTGTAGGTGGCGCAATTTCTAGTTTTTATCAAGTTTCGCTGGCCAGTTACTGGATATGCTTGCTGGCCTGTTACTAGATTTAATCGAGTAAAACTTGGATCATTTCTACTAGGGTATACAAACAATTTTGCCATAACAGTTTGCGGTAGCATTTTTCTTATAGTTTTCGACGTCCTGTATTCAATGGTGCAAGAATTTTTACGCTTAGTCTTGCGGAAAGGGTTCAAAATAATTTTTGAAAATTGAAATTGCAATATAGCGATAACGACGGAGAGATTGAAAACAAGTTTCATACAAGAGTTGTAAAAAAAAATCCACGTTAAAAACGATTGAACTTTTTTTCTCTACAATCAATAGATGAGCCAGTGTAATTAATTTAAGATTTTCAATGGCTATATACAAAAATGAAGGACTGGGGAGACAGGCACGAGAGGTGAAAGCATCGCGGGCTAGTGGTGTTTCGCTCGCACCCGTACGAAACATGCACATGCGACATTGGGAGGAAGGTGAGGCACCTCCCACTCCTTCATTTTTGTATAGCTATTGAAAATCTTAAATCAATTACACTGGCTCACCTATTGATTGTAGAGAAAAAAAGTTCAAACGTTTTTCACGTGGATTTTTTTTTTCTATAACTCTTGTATGCAGGACCGCCACAAGGTAAGTCGGTGCCCGGGGCAGCTTGAAAACTTGCGCCCCCTCCCAGTCCACCAACAGTACTAAATCATCAATTTTGTTCGAAATGGGTAAATTACAGGAAAAAAAAACTTCGTCGAGTGAAAAAAATGTTGTACATTATAAAAGAACCTGCATTTATTACGAATAGTCCACAGCAAGAAAAGTTATAAACAAGAGTTTTTTTGTTTTTAATGACTCGTAGGATAAAAAATGTATATAAAAAAGTGCGATTTTATGATGCAGTACTGCGCAAAGTGTGCGGGAGGCGCCTCACGGCGCCCCCCGACACGCAGCGCCCGGGGCGATAGCCCCGCTTGCCCCCTCCTTGTGGCGGCCCTGCTTGTATGAAACTTTTTTTCAATGTCTCCACCGTTATCGCTATATTGCAATTTGAATTTGCAAGAATTATCTTGAACCCCTTCCGCAAGACTTGGCGCAAAAATTCTTGCACCATTGAATTCAGGACGTCGAAAACTATAAGAAAAGTGCTACCGCAAACTGTTATGGCAAAATTTTTTGTATGGGCAGGTCTGACAGCAAACGTTCTGACAGCTCTGGTCAAAATTCCATCAGAAACCCACAGAATATTGAACCGAAATGTATAGCAACTTAACGGAACTTTGTCCGCTGTATCTGCACAAGTGACCCAACATTGAATTTCTATCTGCTCCCATCAGCTTCATGTACGCATCACTATGAATGTCAAACGGTTTCTATTGGAATTCTAACTGCTATGCGGCATCTATCCCCAATAGCGTATACAAATTCTATCAGCTTCTATCCGCTCTTCACAACGTGCTACCCGCTTCTGACTGCAATTACAGAAAGCCGGTCTGTCCGCATCCGTACGCATCGCTTAGCGCTATCCAAACCCATCTGTATCCATCCGCAATTGCATGTACAAATTCTATCGGCCTCTATCCGCTACCGATATCCACAACGAGATATCCGCTCCTGTCTGGGACTGCGTACACAAATTCTATCGGTATCTATTCGCGTCCGCTACCCACATTGAGACACCTGCTTCTGACTGCAATTACAGACAGCCCGGTTGTCCGCATCTGTACGCATCGCTGAACGGCATCCGAACCCATCTGGATCCATCCGCAATTGCATGTACAAATTCTATCGGTCTCTAACCTTTCGTTGGTCGCGCACCTCTTCCCGAACGTCGTTGGTCGCTCGGTGAGGGAATCGCCGCAATGTTAATTTTACTGCAACGTTGCCACGTCAATTTTATGCACCAAATATCGGTCTAAGCAGCCGGGAGAATTTTTCTACAAATTGTGGCAACGTTGCGCTTCGAATTTTACCTACGTTTGTGGTCGCACAGTGAGGGAATCGCCGCCATTTCACGGTTTTCTCACAATACAAAATCCCTTCAATAAAAAAGAGATCGTCACGGAACTGACGCAATTATATCGAAACTCTCGCACTTCCGTCATCGCTTTTCCGGAACGTCTATTGGCTGCTCGCGCCGAATATTGTTTTCTGTTTTTCTGATTTGACTTCACAGCGATGTGTCATTCTGCGAATTCATGCCGACGAATGTTGTAATTTCACGCATTTGAGGCACAAAGGGGAATCCACAAAGCAGTAAGTCTCTTTGAAATGTTATGAATCGTACTTTCATAGAACCGGAACTGAAGATCAATTCATATTACAGAAAAGAACTGGAAGTCTTTGTCGCCAGAAATTATGAGTAATTAGTCAATCCGAATCCGGATAGGGATCTTCATGTGTGATAGTTGGGTGCCCTAATAGTGGAATGGCTTCTGACGAGAACTGCTTCCATTTTTTATTGAGAGATCCCGGGAAAAAATAGTTGTATATGAATATAAATAATCATATATGACTTATCATTAATGATCATAAACGAAATTTGTCTCTATATGACCATATATAACCATATATAATTGTATATAGCCATACCTGGGAAAAAATGATTTTCTATGATCGAATATGATTATTAATCGTATATGATCATAGAAAATCATTTTTGGCTATATACAATTATATATGGTTATATATGGTCATATATGGTTATATATGATTATTAATCATATATGATCATAGAAAATCATTTTTTCCCAGGTATGGCTATATACAATTATATATGGTTATATATGGTCATATAGAGACAAATTTCGTTCATGATCATTAATGATAAGTCATATATGATTATTTATATTCATATACAACTATTTTTTCCCGGGATGTCCCTTCGCTTGAAGGTGATGAGTGACGTTTCAGAACCTGGAAAGCAAGAATACTATTTCGTATTAAGGAGGGTCCTCAGTTGCATTCAAGAGTGATGAGTGGGGTAAACTTCAAAGGAGCCTAGTTAGCTGCAACTTACGGCAAAAAATAATGAACTTTGAAAGATGCAATGATTCTGACGGAAAACTGTCTGGAATGCTTTATTTTGATTATCATTGAGTTTGACACCTTTAATTTGACAGTGAATTCGAGGTTACCGCGTAGTTTTTTAATTATTTCTCAAAGGTTAGAACGGTTGGTGGGTATTTTTATTGTGGAAATATAAAGTTTAACTGCAGTCTGAGAATATATTGTTACATTGGGTAAAATCACCCATATCCTATTAATTTCATATACACCATCTAGTAGCCCATATGATAAATGACATCCTTTAAAATATAAGAAACTCGGTTGCTGCGTCAACAACGATTATTGTAAAACAAGTCAGTCTGTCTTTAGCTCACTACTAAAGCAGACCTGTATTTTCTGCATACATAATCTCATTGCAAAACATATATAATTCCTCTACGATTCACTTTATTTCTCTTGGAGAACCTACATAATAACTTATTAACTCAACGTTTATCTTAAAACGTTACACTGGTGTCAGAATCGGGAATTTTCCGAGACCGATAAAGTGAATATTTTGTGAATCTACTGTGAATCTACTATAAACGAAAAACGAAATGTCTCGTCGACGAGCTACTGCTTCTACTGACGAACCCGCTGGAAACCAGCAAATACCACCTCAAGTCGACATGATGGAGCGACTTTTTCAAGCTTTGGCCGCTCAACAACAAGCAAGCCTGGCTGCTCAAACCGCCCAACAACAGGCAAATCTAGCTGCACAAGCAACACAGCAAGAAGCAAATTTGGCCGCTCAAAGAGAAAGAGAAGAGCGAGAAGATAGACGCCATCGCGAAGAACGAGTAGAAAGACGAGCCGAACGTGAGGCAAACTTGGCGGCTCAACGCGAGCGTGAAGAACGAGAGACTATTCGCCTTCGTGAGGAACGTGAGGCAAACTTGGCGGCTCAGCGCGAGCGTGAAGAACGGGAGACTACTCGCCTTCGTGAGGAACGCGAGGCAAACCAAGCAGCCCAACAGGCTACCATTTCCCTTCTCATGAGACGCCTTGAGCCGCAGGAGCAAACGATCTCGCAGACTTCGACTCCCAGACGTTCCCCGATGAGGATCGAGAAAGTCGGTGAGCCAGCAGTTATTCGGTCTATACATAATTATGGGGAGGAAGAACCCTCCCCAACTATTCGTAGACCACGTACGGGTGGAGCGGCAACCTTCACGCCGCACACCCGTACCATCCCTCAAAGCGACCGAATTGAGCACTCAATTCGGGACGCAAATAATGTACACCATGCTGACCACATGGCTGGCGATAACACTCTTGAAAATAGAATTAATAACACTGTACCTCTTAATTTGTCTTGCGCCGGGAGTAGTCGCGACAAACAATTAAACAACACGACTGTCATAAATAACGAGACTGTATCCAAATCGTCTAACCTAAAAGTGAACTTCTTTGACGGGACAATACCGTGGGCAGATTACGAAAGACAATTCCAGATAATAGCTAAAGTTAATTCGTGGTCTTCAATTACTAAAGCCGGGCAACTAGCCGGAAGTTTGAGAGGCCCTGCCTTAGCCGTCTTATCGACTCTTGCTGATTCCGATATTGAAAATTACGATAAACTCAGCGGAGCCTTACGTCTAAGATTCGGTAATCAACTGATTTCTAAATTATCTTTAACTCAATTGGGACTTAGGAAACAGGGCAAAGAAGAAGGTCTTCCTTCGCTCGGTGTAGAAATTGAAAGACTAGCGAGAATAGCTTTACCAAATTGTGATGAGTCCACTAGGGACATGTTAGCTTGCGACAAATTTATCAACGCCATAACGGATCCAGACCTAAGACATACTCTGAGCTTAACAGGACCCTCTTCGGTCCAAGAAGCCGTAACTAAAGGGATCGAAATCGAGGCCTTAACAAAGCATCATTTGGGGGTAGGGAAAGTTCGTCAAATCGAGACAGAGACACCTTCCACTGACCCAACTAAAACTTCCGATACCCAGAAAACTACTCCCAGGCAGCAAACAAATAATAATAATTATAACCAAAATAATAATTATAATTATAATAGGAGACAAAGTAACGGAGAAAGACCGAAATGCAAATTCTGTCATAAGATAGGTCATGTGACAGATAAATGTTTTTCTTTAGAAAGGAGAAATAATTCAATTAATGATAATTATTCGGACACTCGGACGTCTTGGCAAAAAGACGACGAGAAAAATAATGATTCAAATCAAAATTCCTGGAGAGATAAAGATCCCTCTCCAGATACTCGACCCATAACTTCTAAGAACTAGGTCTTGGTAGTAGCTCTAGTTAGTAACCGATCGTTTATTGTGATTTTTAATCGGTTTAACCTTTCTTTCATTTCATCAGCATCACAGCTGTTTAGGAGTTCCGAACTGCGAACACGATAATTTCTTTTTCGATATAGGTCGTTTGAAAGACCCTCTTCTATTTTAATATCGAATCTCACTGAAAGTATTACGTAAAATAACGCTAGGTGCAATAAAATTAAATAATAATGAGTATAGATAAAAGGGATCCGAGCGGAAAACTTTAATCATAGGTTATATTGTAGTGAACAAATAATAACCCAAGTTTTTCAGCTCCCGATATTCTAAAAGTAGGATTTCCTGATAAAATGATGCAGATAATGTTCTGAGACGACACGAAGGAAGCCTAACCCATCCCATCCTGACCTATTAATCCGGTTTCCAAACTACCTCCCAGATAAGACTGCTCCAATTTATATTTACTACACTTATTTAATAGAATCTATTAACTTAATTATTTATTATATTTGATAATCTATTTACTATTTCATCAAAGAAGTTTAATTAATTATGACGATGCAAAAAAAAAAAAAAAAAAAAAAAAGATTTTAAAAGAAATTTGGAATTTGAAAGAGTTTTGAAGAACTCTAATTTATGACCTAATATTTCGTGAGAATAATATTTGTCCTCCTGTTTAGGTCGTTTTTGATTTATTTCGAAGAGGTATGGAGTTGGACCCCTTTTGGACTTCTTGGAAATCCTTGAGTCTTTCTATCCTGGTCTTTTACCCCTCCAACCACTTCCAATATGCAGGACTCTCTACGCAGTAACTAGGGAATCCTTCTTCTTGTTCCGGATCATCCTTCTTGTTCCTGGTTCCTGGTTCCTGGTTCCTGATCCTCCATTTAAGATCCGAAGAATATTTCACACTTATCACATTATACACTTTTGGTTTGATTAGATTCACTATCTCCTCAAGGTTTTCTGTGGTTTACCTTGAGGCAGAGGGCGAATGCCGGATAGTATTTGGGGAAACTTTTAACTTCTTGAGCCACAGCTCCAATTCTCCCAAATAGAACACTTTGATACTCACCTCGAGAGTCGGGACGACTCTTTTACTAAGGGGGGGGGTAGTGTTACATTGGGTAAAATCACCCATATCCTATTAATTTCATATACACCATCTAGTAGCCCATATGATAAATGACATCCTTTAAAATATAAGAAACTCGGTTGCTGCGTCAACAACGATTATTGTAAAACAAGTCAGTCTGTCTTTAGCTCACTACTAAAGCAGACCTGTATTTTCTGAATACATAATCTCATTGCAAAACATATATAATTCCTCTACGATTCACTTTATTTCTCTTGGAGAACCTACATAATAACTTATTAACTCAACGTTTATCCTAAAACGTTACAATATATCTGAATCAAGTTTTTCCGTGCATGATTGCCATTTTTTTTTTTTATTAAAAAAAAATGTGTGATTCAAGGTTTCAATATTTTTTTTCTCAACAATTTGTACGGTAAACGTGTTTGAAATTTTGAGGATTCATTTAGGACTAATCAATGAATGTATCCTTAAAATTTCGAGACTATACATCATTGCATTCCTTTCTCCGTAAAATAACTAAGGAGCCTCCTCAATTATAAATACACTACCACCTCCGCTATTTGACCAACTCGGGACCGGGCTGATTCCGCTATTCAACGAAAGTAGGAGCCCCCACTTCATTCCCAACTGCGTACCCCTACATGCGCAGATCTTGCACGCGCAAGCAAGTTTGGACCCGTAACGGCTGGAAGTGGGGATTGAGAATAACGCACAGCCCAAAAGTGGGAGTTGGGCCGGTTAAATAGCGGAGTTGGTTGAATAGCGGATGGTTAAATAGCAGAGGTTGTAGTGTAATGGCATTGTAATCCGAATGAAGAAATACCTACGCCTTTGTGCATTTGGCGAGCATTTGGTAACACTTCATTAGAATTAGACCGACCAATAGAGATTTTTTCCCACACTTACATATAGCAGAAAATAACCTATGCTACCTTTCAAAATACAGCAAGTAGATGAAAACCCCGGTATCGGCCGCAGCTAAATCGCTTTGTGGAATTTTTTGAACAACAAAAACTGTCAAAAAGGCTAATTTTTTTGTTTTACCAATATCTCAGAAAGTAATGAAGAAATCGTTACACTGTTAATTACACTTTCGTAGGAAATTGGAAAACCTACAAAATGGTTGTTTGTTCGACCAGATCACTGCATTTCCCACTGAGAAAAACCGGGAAAACCTCTAGAAATAAACCATCTTTTAAAAATTCGTAATTTTGACAAATTTGAAGCTGGATAAACAATCTTCCCTGAAATAATAGATAATAACATGTAGTTTAACTGTAAACGATGCTACCTGGTCAGCTCGGCTGACCAGACAGCTGCATTGGCATGGAAACGCGGGCGCGGCGAGCGAGCGCAGGGGCTTTCTCGGAACACGCACACGTTCACCAGAAATGCTCTGGAACAGGGCATTGTGCACGTTTGCGCACTCTCATCTATACTTCATTCGAAAGATGATATTCTCATCTACAATTTAAAAAAAAAAAGAAGGCGGCATGTCGTGGGATTGTAAACTAAAAGTCTACGCAAAGTCAATATTTATTTTCGATGGATGGCACTTTTCAGGATTATTGATAGACTACGTAAACGTGGATAATAGATACTATTTTTCAATTGTTAAATGGGAAAAATCTTCTCCATACCTTGAGGAAGATCACCCATTTAGTTGAAATTGATTACCACTTTACACTGCTGAATTATAAGTGTTCAAAGTTAGAGCGGATATGAGAGCAAAATTCAAGCATGCAACCGTCACGGACAAAAGTCAACTTTGAACTGAAATATCCAAGGGACTATGAAGGTTGAAGGGCCGGGACAACCGGGAGGTTACGCAGGAATTAGTTCTTAACGAATCCCCCCAGTCGTTATACCTGCATGGGAAAGTTCGTTTTTTGAATTTTGGCCACGTTTTCGTGAAAAATTGAAAATTTCCTACTGTGCGGTACGAAGCTGGCTCCACAGCCTTCCGTTTCCTTCCTTATTTCAAAGAATACGAGGTGTTTTGCTGGCCGATTTGAGATTGAATAACCCTATTTTCCCGAGGTCAGATACTTTCCATCATTCCATACCATCTCAGCAATTCACTGTTCAAATTTGAATCAATTCCGTTCATTAGTTTGTCAATGAAACGAAAAACTGTACATAAAAATCCGGTAAAGCAGGACTGTCGCATGCCCTTATGTTGTTATATTCTTAAAAAAACATTGCACAAATCTACAAATCCAGGTATATCAATGAATCTTGTAATAGAAACTTTGTGCTTCGGCACCAAGATCTAGCTCAATCAAGACGACTGGTATGCAAATTAAGATAGCACGAAATATTTGAGAGTGCTTTATTTTACATCGATTTACACAATGCAGATACAGAAATTTAGATTCAGACGCGCGCATAGCGCGCGCAGTGAGCTAGTTATTATGAAAAAAATAAATACAGTTACAACTATAATAGTATATTGTGCATCAAGGGAAAGAAGTAAGATTTCGCTCCCGAGCATGTAGATAGTCGCCCGAGTTGGTCGGGGGGCCTCGGCGAGCCGAAGGCTCGCCGAGTTCACTCAATCGCGAGGGCAGCTATTTACACCGAGGGAGTGAAGACTTCCTCCCGTGATGCACACGATATTTTTTTTCACACATGGACGGAAGGCCGATTTCCTACCCGCAGAGAGGCACGACCACGCACGATCGCGACTGCGCAATTTTAGGTGGGACAAGGAAGTCATGCTATTTTGCTTTTTATTGTTTTACTTTCTGCTTCGCAACGAACAAACAAACGATCATGAACGACGCGCTTTTTTTCTATCATTTTGTTCCGTCCGATGGCGCTGTTACCGAAAACATACGCAGCGGACTAGGAGGAAAATTCATTACTCACGGCCTTCCCTCCCATAGGAGGCAAAACTCCCCTGGTCGGTAAAACTGGAGTTCCCTTCCTCTCAGCGGGTAAGGAAATCGGCCTTCCCGGCCATGTGGGAAAAAAAAATATTTTTGATTGACTTATGACATATCAATCCATTAATAGCTCAACTATTTTGTATAAATTATCAGTATTTTATTATATTGTTACAAAGGGTAAAGCCCGGTATATTTAAACGTATACGGTCTAGTAGTCTCAAACACTCGAATTATGTTCATACTCGCTAGAGACACACTTTTTTAACAAATGAATTATTGGTTGTTGTATCTACTCAATTTTTTTATAAACAGTCTTGTGCTAGACGTTAAACTGAACACAACATTTTGCCTATTAAAAGCTATTTTATTGATTTCCAACATCTTTCTTCGCATTAACTTATTTATTCCCGGAGACCCTTTTTATTCGTTACCTTATCAAGTAACAATATATTCACATTCAAAAGAAAAAGGCGGGGATTCCCTCATATCGCGACCAACGAAAGGCTAATATCCGCGTCCGCTATAAAAGTGATGGTGCCCGCGTCGTATGAAGTTTGCTTGAAATTTCGGTTTGTTATTTCGTCATTCTGAGTCTTTACGTCGTCCGGTCGGGGATTTTCGTGCCCTACGTTGTTCGCCCCGTAGTTGACGTTGTCCAGGTGGTCAAACTAGTGACTCCCATTCCTCAGGTCTTTTGCTTTGTAGTTTTCACTCTCGTTGTCTTCGAGTTATTGATTTTCGTGCTCCAGAACTTTCGCCACGTAGTTTACGTTCACGGAAATCAACAACCCTATGACAACGATAGTGAAAACTACGAAGCGGACGACCCGAGTAACGTAAGTCATCCAGTAAAAACATCCGGAAACAGGTACATTAATAGGAAATGACGGAATGAACTACTTGATTAGCTGCGTATAGATACGGACAGAATTCATATGTGAATGGTATTGAAACAGGTGAGGATAGAGATACATTAGATGTGGGTGGGATCAACTATCAAATTGCGTATCGATATGGATTGCATTCTTATCTGGATTCGCTCATTATTCCGGATGGACAACGCGTGCGTACAGAACTGCAGATATATGCGGATCGAAATTATGTCCATTTGATATCAAAATTCGTATAGGATCAGACACGCGCGGAAAGGATTTCTGTCCGCTGTTGCACGAATATGCCTATAGGAACGAGTATTTCCAACTGTTGCTATCCGGAATGGCAGTGACAAAAACACATACGATACGGACAGGATTCGTCTTCTGTCTGTTTCTGATGGAATTTTAACCAGGGAGCGGTCGCCCGGGACGTGCTATGGTGGCGCCGCAAGTTGCAAAAAGGCAGTTGCTTTTCCCATACTGTACCCAAATTCTAGCCCTCTATGTTAAGAAGAGCAGCTGCAATAATTTTTGAATCATAATGATCTACCCCCCCCCCCCCCCCCCTAATTAACTTTCAACAAATTTTTTTTTCTAAATTCGTGTAAAAATAACAGCTTCTGAATAATGCTAATCCCGGTTCTGTAACATAAAAATTGGCGGCGGAATTCCATTTGTTTCGAAGTCAAAAACGTACCCCTTTTTCAGTGCCATTTTTCACCCACTTGATTGTAAAAAAAATCATTTTGCCTCAAAGTGTACATGATAGTAGCACTATTCGGGATTAATCTTTTTCAAGTTTTATTGCTTTGCGATAATATTCCAGCCCGGGAATTCCGTGGAAAAAAAGTCGGTTAGCCATCGCCCATTTCCGGTTCTCACGAGCGGAGCCGAACCTCGCGTTCGCCCCGCTGTTGAAGAAAATAGTATGTGGACCTCGATGAAAACGGGCGCTCACGCCTTATATAAAGTTGAGAACACCTCGGCCCCGCCTCGAGAACCTCAACTTTGTAAGCACGCAATCGCCCGCTTTCGCTCTCGGTGCACAATGTACTATTTTCAAAAAGTATTCATTCGATCGAGTTCTGGTTTCGCACACTTTTGTAGTATACCAAGAGACATATATTGCGAGACGTTTGAAGATATAGGGGAGAGTGGGGCATAGGGAAGCGGGGCAAAGAGGGCACCTCGGCCAAAAAACAAAAAATTCTTGGAAAATTTTCGATTTTTTTTTCAATAAAAATTGTTTCCCGTGTTACGTCCTACTCCACGCTCCTCTCTCCAACCTTACTATCATATCTCCTTACACCCTGTCTTCCCACCTCGCTACCTTTCTCACGCTGACCTGCTGCATCGGTCAGCAATCCTCTCATCCCCACCTAGCCTACAATCATCCTCTTTACTGACAATCCTCATTATGCCATTCTAATAGCGAACTCACTGTCCAGTCAACCTCCATCTCCTTCACTTCTACTCTCCTTTTTAATCACACATTCTTTACTTCTCAACGATCCTCTTTACTGACAACAAGGGACTCCAAAATTTACTTTACCTATTCCACCTACAGTACTTATTAATAAATATTAGTTGGTTAACCGAGTTACTTTTGTTCTAACCATCAACAAATCCCTCAGTTATATTCTGATATTTAAAACAGGGGACAAAATCCCAAATAAAGACGTAACACCCGAAGAATTTTTTTTGTTATATTTAATTTAAAAAATTTGGCCGACGTGCCCTTTGCCCCGCTCTCCACTACACGGATTATTGCATGAATAATTAGTTATTGTAGAAATAACCGTTTTAGCAGGTTTTTATTACTTTGCGAGAGAACCAATTGATTAATTTCAATGTGCTACCAATGAAAGTTTTCGTCTTTTTAATACCTACAAATTAATATCGACCATTTTTTCTCTTAGACCGATAGTTTCGTCGCCATGCTCAAAAACATTGAATGCCCCGCAAATTTTTTCGACAGAACATCTGTGGTCGGAAAACCATAGGTCTTTATCACGGGCATCAGCTCCACAAGAATATAAGTTCAGGTCCTATCCGTTCTGGATCGGTGTCATGCAATAGTATATTGTTTACCGAGCGAGAAAACAGTCGATTGCGCGCCGAGTTTCCATCCGCAAACGAGGACCGGCAATCAACTGGTTTCCATCCTCGTTTGCGGATGAAAACTCGCTGGTTTTCGTCCGCTGTTGAAGAAAAATGTTTTATTTCCCGCACAACTACTTCCCGGACTACACAAAGCGTATTCGATTCTGTCGCCCCCACAATCTTCTGTTTTGAAGTGAATTTTATTTTTTATTTTTTTTCAATCGCGCACTAAAATTTCGGTGGAGCATCCCAAATAGAATATTTCAGCCAAATATGAGCTCTTATATCGATATTTAGAGGTGCCTATTTGATTTTTCCATTTCAAGAATTTTTTTACAGGTTATTCAAATGGAGAATGGAAAAAATAAAATAGGGACCTCTAAATATGAATATTAAGGGGGTATCCACACCTTCAAATGGGTCAACATTTTGAGAAAGATATTGATATTTCACAGCGAATTTGAGAGTCTGATCAAATCCAAAAAAATCACGAAGTTTGGGGAGGGTTTGACCCTCATTATCCATACTTAACATTCAACATTACTTTGAGTCCAACAGCAGTTACGCTCCATATAGCAAAATACCAAATTACTCGGTTGTCGTAAAGAATCAGGAATATCGTTGGACCAATTCTGGAGTTTTTGGTCTTCGAGTGTTCAGAAGAGATGCCTCATCAGATGAACAGACAACTTTTTGATATCGCAAAAATTGCCTGACTCGCTTAGTTTTTACTGAGATTTTTCTGATTCTTCAATTTTTTTTATATATTTTTTCTATTATCTCAACCAAAAATATTGATATCAAAAAGTTGACTGGTCATCTGATACAGGTTTCGATTCTACAAATTTGAAGACCACAAACTCCAGAATCGGTCCAACGATGCTCCTGATTCTTTACGACAACCGATCAAAATATTCATTCTCCAGAAATCAACTTTCAAACTTTTTTATTTAAATTTTTTTTCTTATTTCCTACTTTTCCCATAGAGGGAAATGTAGTTACAGGAAATCAGGTTAGTAGATATGGGCAGCTTTGGGCAGACACAACAACCCCCCCCCCTCTCCCCCCTCCCCCCTCTTTCCCCTCTTTCCCCTCTTTCCCCTTCCCCCCAGGGCGGCTTTGGGAAATCCCACCCGCTCCCCGCTGCCCCTTCCCCTACCCTAGGGCAGCTTTGGGAAATCCCCCTCTCCCCGCTCCCCCTGCCCCTCGGGTCGACTCTGGAGAAAACTGGGAATTCTAACCTAACCTTCCCCTCGCCCCTCGCTCCCCTGCCTGCACTTGTCTGATATTGGGACCATCTGGGCCGTGTGACGTCATCCAAGACTCTGTCCTCCGTCCCCGCCATCCTCGCCCCTGGGCCCTACACCCCTGATTTTACATATATATATATATATATATATATATATGTGAAGCTTATATACTCATTAAAGAATGGGTATGGTAAAGGTGTATAATTGAATGACGCGATAATTACGAAAAATCCAATAATTTCATTTATTCGTATACCTTATTTTCTAATACATGTCCTTATGCTAATATGAAATATAGAATCTTACGACTACGAGTACAATTTTCTGATATTCTTAGAATAAAAAGGTGGGTAAATTATTTTCTAATACACGCAAGGAACGTTCTTATGCTAAGATAAAATACAGAATCTTACAACTACGAGTACAATTTTCTGATATTCTTAAAATTAAAAGGTAAGAAAACATAATCTTACGACTATAACGGTTACAAATTTCCAGGTATAAAAAGAGTGATTACGTACTGACTATATATTCTACAGCTTATTCTACGATTACAATTACACATTTATTTCTTTTTCTTTCTATTTATATTTCTATTCGAACCCGTGAGATTACATTTTTTCTTTGGTGTACAATACTGAACGCTATTACCGCGACAAGGGTGAGTGGGAACGGTGTTTCCACTCCCAGACTGAAGGGAAATTAACCTCATGTAGAACGATTCCGCTATGTGGTCGTTTTCCTCATGATTATCAGTAAATATATCGAGAAACCGGCGCAAAGACAGACCAGCAGCCATATAATACACAAACATAATGCAAAAGTGTCCACATACGTTGGAGGAAAAACTTTGTACCTGTCGGTCGTTCCAGTTGTATCGGCGGCAATTTTTTCGTAGCCATCGTTTGTGGTGAGGGATGAGCGGGGGTAACCCGAAGCTGTCAAAATAGGTACCGTGTCCGGACGAAGCGACGTAAAACGCCACCCAGTGCGTGCCGGGCCTGGTGTGGTCATCGGTGTTTGAGACAACAGCTGCCGGGGGTGTCCACACCAGGGGAACCCGGTCGGCTGGGAAAACCCGTCTCAAGTTGCTCGGGAATAATGTTGACAACGCATGCTGAATCTGAAGGCTGTCCATTTCTCGAAATTTCAGAAACAGCCGTACCAGTGGTCCCTTCTGAAGAAGAATCAGAGTCTGACGTAGTTGAGAGGTCAAGTGGTCCTATTCGGCCGAAATCGATGACGATTGCAGGTATGAATTTAGCGGACTCTTTTTCCCTGCGCTGTGGCTTGGGTGGAGTAGGTGGTGGTGTGGGCAATTCCGTTGAAAAGGACTGCGTCGGTGATTTTATAGCAGGACAGGGTTCAGATCGCTGATGCTGTTGCCGTACTCGTGATGATTCCTCGTGATCGTTCCTACTGCTGCCAGGTGTCGAATGGGTACAGCCCAACTCCCTCTTGCCATTAACTGACTCGACGTGTGCAGGATAGTCGTACACCCTGAGAAGTTTGCTCGTTTTGATCCATTTTTTCAACTTGACGACATTGTTGAGTGCACACGTGAAAAATTCCTCTTTTCTAACCCCGTGAAAGAAGCAATATTCCCTCGTCACGTCCAACTTGCCGAATGGTGGGCACCCGGGGTGTTCCAGATTTATAATCCTTCTCGATGTCACGGACTCCAGATATTTTGACTTCTCCTGCCCTCTCGTTAAAATGCGGCAGGCCGAGCCAGCGATCTCTTGAAGATTGCTGTGCAGCTTCTTCAGCGAGATGTCACCCTCGAACCAGTCGATACCGTGGTGATAACACGTCACGTAGTTGTTCGCTACGCGTTCTCCCTCGTTAAGTTCCGAGAATGCGTACGGAGCCTTGATCATCCAATGTGCGAAGAAATGATGGTCCACGGTAGTCACGGCCACTTCTTTTGGTAGAAATTGTTTGCCCGCAGCACGGAAACCTTGGATGTCTATTACGAAGTCCATGTTTGCTCGAAATCTCGCACTTGACTGATCTTGATCGGGGTCGGTGCGGTTCTTCTTATACCCGAGCATGTGCTTTACCCCCTTCCATCGTCGTCTGCTTCCATCCCTCGGAAAAGACGAAGACTTGCAGGTTTCAACTTGTCTGTATGTCGAGATATGTAAGCTCGTTAACTCAAACCCTTTCACGCCCCCAGCTACCGTGCTTTACACAAAAAAAAATGACACCGAGTCCTCTATAGATGTTGGGTATGCAGGTTCGAACTTGTTTTTTTTTTTGCCAGATGTCTATGTGTACGGGCGGTTTGGGACTTCTCACAGCATGGGGTCTCGTCTAGCCACCGAAATCTGTAATGACTTGTCGCGCGGCATCGATCTCTATGAGGTTGTCAAACTCTGCGTAAACAATGCAATTTATGGTTTCTTTGAGAGCCTCGTCAAATCGTGCTTCTATCCTCAGAGTCCCGTGCTTGACGAGTGACCAGTGTGACGGACAGTTAGCGGATAGATCAGGTGTCAGGTCGAAGGCCATCAGACAATTTCCTTTAGCGTATTGCAGTCTATTGATACCGGTTCCCTCGTTGAGAAAATGTATACCAGTTCCAGAGAAGAGCGTGTGATACGCGTCAACGTACAAATGATCTTTGGAGAAATTCGGTAGCAGTGGTTTCGCAGGAACTTGTACGCCGTCCACGTACAGCGACAGGTAATTGATCATAAAGTGTTGGAAGTTAAACGGATTTTTCTGCCTGTCCCCGTTGAAGGCTTTGTTACTGACCATCCCGATTATCACACGTTTTGGTAACTGTCCCAGAATCACGTTGTCCAACATCTCCGATTGCACGCCCGCGTGAATGGTGAAGGCCTTCACCTCAACTCTCGTGACGGGATATTTAGCTGTACCTTTTGCCAACGTACGCGCGTGGGCCAGTAGAATACCGGGGCTGATCTTGACGCGGCGCACCAACAACGAAGTCTCGACTATGTGTATTCGGTGCTTAGGTGTAGCTTCCAATATACAAAAATTATCCCTGGATCTCACCAGGCGCAGTCGCAACTCTACCCCGTTGAGCAGAAACTTTTCCTGATTGAACACGTCGCAGTGTAGATGTCCGAGTAGATCGACCAATCGTCCATGCTTCGTAATTTTCTCGCGATTGATGAATCCGTCGTCGCCAGCTGTCTGAGCGGCGGCTATATCGTAGACATCAGATTCACCGTTCATGCTGCCGTACCAAAGCCCGGACGAAAGGTGCGACTGTTTAGCATGTGGCGCATAATTCAGTAGAGTCTCTATGTAGGCGCGGTAGGCGTAAGAATTGTTTGCCGGTGATACGAGCTTCTGATTGAAAAATATGTCCACCTGATTGAACATCGAGTGAAGAAGATTATTCACAGGTGATACGGATAATTCGGGTACAGGGCCCGCTGGCGGGGGGTTCGCTACGGGCTGAAGCGGTCGCACCCGTACGCGAACACTCAACATGGTGTGTGCCAGGTCTATGTACTCGTCTCCGTGTCCCGGTACAACGAATTCGATCGGTGAGTCATCGGTCAAAGAGGATACGGGTTTATAGTGTACCCACTGCCCAGCTTCGATGGATGTCTGTGTCGGCGGTAGAGCGAACAGGTCAAGTTCGGATTTCGTGCATTCTCCAGAGTGTGCGTGTAGGAAAGCCATTGTTATTATTACTCAGTTGTCTGGACGTCACTAGCGAGGTCCGAAAATATCGGTGATGGCTCGTTTTTTTCCACCCTTCTTACTCCTGCCGGTCTTTCCTCCCGTAGTCTTCGCAGTCTTCGTAGTCTTCTTCCTTTTCTTTTTCTTGTTTTCTCCCTTCTTCTTGGTTTTTCGTTTGTTAACTTTCCCTGTTCCAGCGGACTGTCGAGCGGCGATGAGTCTGTTGACACGCCCGAGTAACAACTGCCGACTCCGCTCCCCTGTCGCCCCTTTATATCCGGACCCCTTCATAAGTTTGACTACTTTATCTTTGGCCCTCTGCTGCGGGCTGCGACCCGACTCCATAGCTCGCGCTTTCAACGATTCCTTGAACGGTACGTTGCTCTCCATGTCCGATATAACATTCGCCCCCGTGCGTAGGACTTCTTTTCCAACGGCCCTGGCTCCGCTGGTCAATAGAGGTAATACCTTGCGAAATAATCCTCCCAAGAAACTTCCGATGCCGTGTCCGCGTTGGTACGGTGCCCCTCGATAAAAGTTTTTCATACCGCCACCCCTGAGTTGCGTCTCGTAATGCTCGGTGTATTGCGCCATGGTACGTGTAAGTTTTCTCCACCTTATTGGACACGCCTAAAGTGTAACGTAACCGTCAAAGTCCCGGACTCAAATGGTATCGGCCTCCGCAGATGATCTCTTATATTGATTTCAATGGTGCGAAAGTTTGTCAGCAAGAGCGGTATGTAGTGCGGTGGTGACAGGGTTTTCATTGCCGTTTCTCCGGGAATTGGGTTTGTTTTTCCACATGCTTGAATAACGCGTAACAACGGTGTGTAGACGTCTCCGACGATACGTGGCTCTATGATATCGCAGTAAACGAACATTTGACACGATGGGGTTCTTGGAAGGGTGGTCTCCATTCGGGTATCACCGTCGACTATCACAGTCCGCGCGGTTGCATCATATCTCATTCCTGGCAGGTGACTCGGACCCGCATGATCTTGTGAATCGGATTTATCGGTGATTTCTTCGATCCGCACTGACGACAGCGACGACGATGCAAACGATACAGGATAAAGGATCTCGGCAAGCCCCACCTCCCATTCTCTGGTCAGCTCGATCGAGCGTGGTAACTGAGTGATGTAGCAGCAGGTTCGATTATCGGGGAAAAACTGCATCGAGCTGTTGCTCGGTAGGGTGATGTAAAACTGGTCCTTCTCCATGACGCACGTACGTTTCGAGATGTTTCCTCGATGTGATTCAAACACTCGGTTCAAACCGACTGACCGTTCGCTGTTCGAGTGTACGAATACCCTGGACTATGAGCACGCACAAAGACGTTACCAATCTTAAAATGTTGCTTGCTTCAATCTGTCCCGTACTTCCAGCCTTTTAATTCGAAGTGGTATCGCCTTGGTCAGATTGCCTCTCCTCTTCTTCGACTCGTTGGAGTTCTGCCTCGTAGAACGCGCCGTCGATTTCCTCACCCGCCATGTCCACTAATACATAGACAACAGGTGCGCGCGCGAGCACCTTGTGAATCTTGAAAAGTTCCTCGCTCCAATTGGCCTCGTAGCCTTTCTGGAACGTTCCCTTCGTCTTGCTGATCCGTACGGTGTCACCTTTACGAAATCTCGGCTTGCCGGCAATACGTGGTGGATATCGCCTTTGCAGGTTTGCTCGTGCTTGGGCGGCGTTCTCCAAAGTCACCTCAGACGGGGCCATTCCTATGCTTGAGTGACGCGCTGCGTTGTAGGCCTCTACGATTCGTGGTAAAACATCGACATAGCGTTTCGTGTTTCTGTGTGTGAAATAACGCCACAATCTCTCCTTGAGAGTGCGGTTGAATCTTTCGACGATAGCCGCTTTTATTTCAGGGTTACGGGTGACGCGATATCGTATTTCATTTGTTGTGAGCAGTTTCTGAAATTCACTGCCGACGAATTCTTTTCCCTTATCCGTTGCAGCAGAACGGGTCTACGCTGTGTTATGCTCAACACGTGTTGGAATCCCTCGGCCACTGTAGCAGCTGTCTTACGCTTCAGGGGCACGACCCACGCGAATTTACTCAAAACATCGATAACAACCAGTAGATAACGATAACCGTTGTTGTGTCTTTTCATCGAACTCAAATCGGCCAGATCAGCCTCCCAAACGTCGTCGATGTTGGAAACGTTGTATCTGGCACGTGGAAATTTTCTTCGTACAGATTTGTGCAGAGTGTAGGCATCCTGCGTCGTGAGCCATTTCCTCACCGATTGGCCGGATTTCTCACCCTTCGTGGCCCTCTCCAGGTTTCGTGCCCCAACGTAACCAGCCGGGTGAGACGGATCGTAGTAGATTTTTTCAAACACCCTCATCACTTTAACAGTCGCAGTCTCCTCCAATTCCGTCTCTTTTCACTACTTTGGGCGTACGGTGTGCTTTTCAAGATCCGTCTGTTACTCGTGAGCGGTGTACCGAGTGTACTGAGGTCCGCGTCACCGATACCTGATCTACTGGTCTCCGCGCGTGACCATTTTCTCCGACCCGAACGCGATTCGCTGTGCTCCGCTGCAGACGTCGACAGCGAGGCACTCGTTGACGCGGCGTCTGCGAATTTATCGTTGTCGAACGCCCGTATATCTTTCCAAAAGACTTCGTTTCCCACGCACTCGTGTGGTATGTTGATCGCGTGGAGAAACCGAGCGAATTGCGACTGCCCTGATGGGTTGAAGTTCTTCCTCGATCGTGCGGCATGGTTGACCAGATCGACTATGTTTGTACCAGGCACAGGTACACCATCAATAGAAATTACTCCACCCTTGTCCCAGACGAGCCGCGACGATGCCCCGGACAGTGAACGTAACAAAAGACCGGCCTTGTTGATGAATCTGGTGGGGACGGATGCCAATACATTTCTCATTTGTGACGTCATCTCACCCTCGTTCGCAACCCCCGTATCCTTGGTTTCGGTCACATCCGCCGCTTTTTCCGTGCTTTCCTCAGGTTTTGCAGCTGTTCCGTTGCCCCCCTCGCGAATCTCCAATTGCATAGGCTTTCGCGCATCGTTCGAGAAGTACAGATAACGTTGCAGGGCCTGCTGGTAAAGTTTCCACTTTTCTGCACTATCGTTGGTGCCCTCGTTCAAGATGTCGCTCATTTGACGGTCGAGACGTGAAACAGGGTCCCCGTGAACGGCGTCCGGACCCGATGACGCACTCACGACGTCACTCATTTGTCGTTGAAACCTCTTTAGACCCTCCGCCGGTATAAGTACCATTTTCTTGGCACGATCTATCTCCAACGTCTTTTCTTTCTATCTCTCTCTGGCTATGTTTTCCTCTACTTAGAGAATAGTGCCGAGGTCAGACCTCCCAGAATCGGTGCCAGCAGTAGACCCAAAAATCCGTCCCCTCGTTGAACCAGGATTTTCTTCTTGCTTTTCCAACTTCCGCGATTACAGGCTAATTTTCGGAGCGTCTGCTTGTGTCGCGCCAGACGCGATTTATGCGCTCGAGACAACACCACGTTACTTTTCAAGGTGTTCAGAGCACACTCACATATATCTCTCACCAGAGAGTCGTCGGCGGTACGTAGCAAGGCGCGTCTCTGGGTTGCGTTTAATTTGTGCAACGCATGCAGGGCAAGGGCGTTTGTCTTACCGAAGGCAGCGCGACACCCGTGACGTACCTTTCGCAGCATTACAGCGGGACTACTGGTACTCTCTGCGCGCTGCTCAGTTTTATATCCTTTTTCGGCACGTAGACATACTGATGTCCGTCGCTGGGAAAAATGTTTGTACGGAAACGACAATTCTCCGGCGTCGATTGCTTCAGATCCAACAGTAAATACCCGTGCGGAACAGCTGTGGCGTCGTGGTATGCCTCTGTGACGGACAGTATGGGTAGAGTGTTATTAATCCCTATGGTTTATTCACAACGAGAACCCATGGAATTGATCATCCCGTCACATCTACATATAAATAATTATAAAGACATCTATTCTGAAATAGATCGGTAAATAGGATTCGTTGCCGCCTAGTCCTATACAGGTCTCAATTGATTTGTTTAAGCTATTGTCGTGAGGCTAATTGATATAGAAATAATAATAATATAATTGAAATAAATAAAATAAAATAAATGAATAAAAGGTAATTCAAATGATAATGGGAAATTGACTGGTAAAATCAAATATATATTCTTTAACGATTATGGATATGAAATATATAGTTCAAGCGACTAACAAATGATTGTCGGTTGAACAAATGAATAACATAAAATAATGAAACAATTGAGATAATATAATGATCTCCGACGTGGGGATCTTGAAGGCTTGTCACTATATAAGAATTATTCATGAAAAATAGTAATGAATTTAATAAAAGGCTCTTCACGATTCACACGCGTTGATATGAGGAATATGATGAAATACTGAAATAGGAACTCTCTCTCTCGGACAGGAATAATATAAATTGAGTCAAGATCAGCGACTACGTATTGGAGTAAAGTCTCGATACTATTTAGAGGAAATCTTGCACTGGAATTAGGGTGGTACCCGAAATTCTAGGAATTATTCCAGGCGATTTATTGAATTAGCAATGATTCCGATCTTGGCTCAAAATGAAAGAATAATAATTTAATTTTCCAATAAGGAAATTGAATATAGATAAATATATGCGTGTATATATATTGTCCTGAATTATAGTAATATTATAACGAGATACATGATTCAAGATCGGTAGTCAGGATCTTATTGAGTCTTATGAATCTAATAATAAAAAGAAAGAAACCCAATGGGAGTAGGGTGGAACCCGAAATTCTATAGAATTATCCCAGTTGGTCTATCAGGCTAATTATCATACCGATCTGGATTCATGCATAGTGAAAATTAGGTATTCCTGAATAAAGGAAATATATCTATATATGTCGAGATTGGTATATTGAGTCCTAATGACTTGAATTGGCACAAATATTTATTCACTTAAGCTTCTATACTGTTTGAACAGGAAGACTCTACGGGATCAGGGAATTACCCGAAATTCTAGGAATTATCACAGTAGGTTTTCCAATTTATTATTATACCAATCTTGACCTATTATTATAGTGTAATCCCTAACTATATATTAAATGGTTATTTGGTAAAGAGATATAAAATTTAGAATTGGAACAATGAGTAATAGTGCAAGCTCGACGGGTGGTCTCGTTAATAAGCAAGGGGATATCCCCGAAATACCTGTGAGTATTAGCTTAGAACGATATTCCCGTTCCCTTATTACTCATTCAATTTATTCAATATATTTATAGCCATGCAAAATCCTTATAATTAGAGAATTCTGGAAAACAATATAACGATCTTCGAATATAAAAAGTAAATTATAAATGAGCGAATTTGTGAGCGACTGTGGTTACTTATCCTTGGCTGAGATGGCGTAGCATGGGGCTACTTTCGATATTTAGGTATATGCCTCCCTCACCTTGAGAACCTCGAAGCCTTTTACTAGCGTAGAATTTAAATTTTGTTTTTAATGTTTATAACTGTTTTGAGCGTCCTGAACTGAAGCTAATGTTATTTGCTTAAATGTCTATTGTTCGTAATCGGATCGATGCACAGATTTGAGTGACTCTAGATTTATAAATAAGTGAAATTTTAGAATAGTGAATGAAGTTGCTAGGAGTCAATGTGAAATAGTAATGATGAAAGTGAAATTGATTCGTTTCTTAGAGATTTGAAGTTATCTTAATATTACAAATACTCAGAGTGAGTATAAGGCAGAACGTGAAGTTACGGTTTTAATATTGAAAACATTAAATTGTTCAAAGGTGATTAATAAAGATAATCAACTTGTGTCTCTGCACTGAATTTAAGGATGGATAATCAGACCACCACGCTGTGGATTATGTCGCGATTATCACTTTAGGTTTAACGGGTGTAGAGTCCTTTGTATTACCACTTGACTTTAGATTTGAATTTTAAGAGAAGATTGAATACAACTCGTGGCTCGAATTTACACACGGTTCTTTACGACCACGCACTTCGCGACTTGACAGAAGAAAGACGCTAGTTCAAGTTCAAAGGCGACGAGGTCCCCGCGGTTGCAACAATGTATGTATTACTACGCGCGTGGCTTAGCCAATTAGGGCCTTGCTTAGTGGCTAATTGTCGCCTGATTAGTTTGAGGGACTACTTGCAGTTAGGCGTAGGAGTGGGGCCCTGGTGACGTTACGCGGTCCCATGCTATTCCATGCCTCACCTATAGTCTACTCACACTAGCTCATATAATAATATATTCAAACTGCGTTATTAATTTAATCTTATACTCGAATTATGGCTCATTCAATTGATCTTGAGATTCTGATAATGCCCAATTTAATATCTTATTATTCTATTTGCCATATAGCTTAATTTTCCTATTTATTTGAGGAAAATTAGAGAGAGAGAAAATTACATCTACGTACTCTACTTTAGTAGTGTGAAATCGAAGGGTCAGCAATACTGGGGTTCCAGTCTTGCCTCGCCGTTATCTACACCCACGTGACTTATAGCCGTTTCAAGAAGGGATAAATATTCGTTACATTGAAATATTATATTTCGTTATGCTTTGCCTTTGTGCTCTAAATCACGTTCAGAAATAAAAAGAGTAACTATTGCGCGTTTAAAATAATAAAGTTAGTTCATGATGCAAAGAATATTTATCTGATTTCGAAGGATAATCTAAAAAGGAATTAATGGAGTTTTAAAGGATTTTAAAAGTTGCGCACGTAACACCTCCTGGAGAAATCGCGGATCCTCCGGGTGTAGGGGAGGGAGGGGGAATGGCGGTCACTTAAGCAAGAATTGCAATAACTGGAGCAATCATGATCGGAAAAAAGGCTGTTATATAGGATATAGCGGGGAATTTCATCCACTATGACTGCTATGACCGGTATTCAGATCTACGACAAACTTCACCAGCTAACTTCAAATCACTCAAAAATGAAATCGACCGGCATTACCCAACCTGTCGGGTAATGACGGTCGGCATAAGGTGCAATGGCGGTCAAAATGGGGAAATGGTAATCACACACGAAAATCTTGTGCCAATTGCTTTGAGTGAGAATATTTTTATTGGAGTGGGTAATATATAATATAATAAACTATAATATACCTCATATATATTGTAACGTTCCGGCTGTGCTGGCACGGCCGCCGCCTAGCCAGTGCAGTCGGCAAATGACCACCGCGCAGCCGCGACGCGCAGGAGCGACCGTGAGTGAGCCAAAATTCCGTGCATATCGCGAGTTCCGTGCAACCGCACCGCAGATCCGCGGGTGTCGCGGATTCCGCTATAAAAAGGGGGTACCGGAACAACCGCTACCGATTGTGTGGCAAAGCGCCCGTCGAGTCACATCGTTTAAACAAATCAATTAGGCACGTAGCTAAAATAGTGCGTGACCGCTCTTGCTCTTAAATTGTATTCGAGACTTGCTAAAACTGAAGTACTTAGAATCACAATTTTTGATATGAAATATAAGTCTAATTAATCTCACATTGCTCACAAATAGTTTTGCTAATTTTAGATAAACTTAAAAAATTAGACGGCAAGCGTAAAAGTCGCCTTAAATTAATTAACGGCGCAATTTAATAAATTCGCGATTTGAAACATCGCGAATTACCGGATTATCTCATTAACAAATTTAATTACTAATAAAAAACTGATCGGAACATTGATTCAACTTAGAAATTTAGATTTAGTTTAACTTTGATTTCGGCTTATTAATTCTTTAATTGATGCGTTATTTTATTTCTTTATGATTTTTCTTTTAATGCTATGTAAAACACGCTACTCTATGTTTTTTCTATGCTATGCACTCTAGATGATTAACATTAAATTTACTCTTGTTAAACTGCATCCTTTTCTTTCATTTTCCTTTCTTTCTATTATTTTGTTACCACATTTCAGCATTCATAAATCATCATTATCATTCGCTTCAAGGTAGGCTTGGTGTGTGTGACTCGTCCAGCTCTGTCGATTTGTAGTTCTGAGTTTGCTCTCAGGCTGGCGGTACTGGTCTAACAAACCCGTATCCGCGTGCTTGATCTGAGAGTGTTTTCGAACTACTTACCAGGCTTGGCTTGCGTGATATATCCAGCTCTGCTATTCACAGCTCTGTTTAGGGAAACCTAATCCGAGTCTATCATTTGGGTATTTAGAGGTTTTTCACTTTTCCCTCAGGAGGAGCTCCAAAGACATCACCCGTGACAAAGACACTCACGCGGACTAGCACCTTATCTCCAGCCTTCAGCTGAGATATTGGTGCAGTAAGTTACAATATATATTCATATATAATATATTATCCGTAATTCGCTTCCACTTTCGCGGCATCTACGGAAGAATGGAGTAATTAAAGCCCACAAATAATCAACATTGTCAATTATAGCTAAATACCTCAATTACGAGACACAAGAAGTGTAAGTACAAATCTACCACACCAGCGTATTCGCGATAAAAGCGTTAGAAATTGTCATATCGAATTATCAAGTGTTATATTTCGACCGTCATTACCCGGCTAAAATGACCGGCATAACCCCAAAACGTCAAATCAGCTTTGACTTGTTGTTTCAATCACAAAATATATTATATTCAAAAATCATTAATATGTAGAATTAAGAAAAAAGCTGAATTAACCACCCAGGAATATTCCTTTTTCGTAAATGTGACAAAAATATAACATACCTCTTATCAATCGCATCCAAAATATTAGAGTGGCACCACCACAGAACTACCGATTGGCACGAAGAACTGAAACCTCGAGCCAAGATGGCAAGCTCGAGGCCACTAGTTTGTATCTGCATCCTCTACGTAGCAGCAGTAGCGTCGTTATTTTAAAATGCATAGAATATGAGATATTGACATGACCGGCATTACCCGCTGACCGCCATTCCCCCTCCCTCCCCTACTTGACGCGCGAGATGTTGTATTTGGGCGCGATCTCGCGGATTTTTTAAGAAAACGACATAGTTTGCGTTGAGAGAAATATCTCGTTGACCGTGTCCCTGATGAAACAAAGGACCCCGCACAAATCTTATGGAAATTGGATCCCGGTCAAATTGTCCAAAATTGTAGTATGTTGTGCTTCAGGTCATCCTGATCAAAAGTCATCATGGTCACAAATTTGACCGGGATCCAATTTCCATAAGATTTGTGCGGGGTCCTTTTGCGTAATGTAGAAGACGCTTAGATTCTTGTGATGGCAGACTTTGGTAAATAGATCGACGACAACGTGACTTGACGCTTCGCGCATCAAATCGTCAATCACCAACAGTTTCGGGGCCTTGTCGCCATCGTAGTCGGTGGGTTGTGGTAATCCTTCTCGGTACTCTATTCCCTTGCTCGACCTGTACAGCGGTTGCCACTCGTCGTAGTACCAGATTACACGAGTGAATTTCGTCTCGCACATGGCACTGCTGTACCGTAGAAATTTTTTTACAAAATTTGACTTCCCACAGCCCGATGGTCCAGCGACGATGGCTGAGAATGGGTGTTTCCAGCGAGTGTCCATCGTTGTTGTTGTTCTTTGCCACAGGATTCTGCCAAATATAAAAAATTTATTTCTCAATATGTTTGGCGGAAAAAAGCAAAAGAATTATTTTCTCCCATCCCTCTTCCCCGCGATAAGCTCATATCGGTGGCGGCGGCGGCGGCGGCGGCGGGCCCGGGGCGCGCTGACTACCAGCTGATATCAGCGCGCGCGCGTCGGGGTGGTGCCCGTTGCTACTAGCTCTCATTCCAACGGGCACCATCCGCGGTCGCCCGTTGGGCGAGGTGAACCCCCGCGGCGAGCGTACGCAATGAGCTGATTCGTACGCTCTGGCCTGCACGCTGGCCGATGAGGTCAACCTCAGCGCACTCCGCTGTCGATACGAGCCGTTTGAAGTGACAGGCCGGTCGCTCTGTCATGGATGTACGCAATTTTTTAGATTTCACAAATTTTATTATTGAGTCACCTCTGCAACGTGATGAATGCAGCTGACGTAGAATCGTTTGTGGAGGTGCGTGCGTGTGGGAGGATGGCCGGTGTCTCTGTAGCTGCGCTGCGTCGGGTTGTGACGTGTCACAGCGTGAACGTTGAATCGTTTACGTCAAGGTCCCGAGGGTATCACGACTCGTGGCAGAAAAGAGAAAGACACAAGAGTTAGAGAAAAGTGAAAACGGCAGAATAAATTTCATCATTTGACTTACTTCTGCAACGATTCGAACGGTTCTAACGTAGAATCGTCCATACCGGTGTGTGTGTGTCTGTGTGGATGACTGGTCGGTGTCCCTGTGGTTGTGCTGCGCTGGGTTGAACCGTACGTGTCAAGGCTCCGGAGGTCTCGTGTCTCGTGTCATGAGAGAGAGAGAGAGTAAGAGTAAGAGTAAGAGTAAGCTTTATTTGGCGCTCTGGGACAGGTCCCCTCAAGCGCATTAACGATACAGCATAAAGAATCATAAAGATAATTAAGTAGTGATAGTGGTAGTAATAGTAATTATCATATGTATAAACAAACGAAAAAGAGTGAAATTAGATAAAAGAATATAGAAAATTACATGAAAGGATATAGGTGAGACAAATTAAAGAAAATAAAAACTACAAAAGCAAAGATTCAAGCAGAAGTAACAAAAGAGTATTATAAGGTGGATGACAAGAATTTAATCTGCAGATAAATTCAGAGGAGTACCCCCATTTGGTAACGTGGCTATAGGGAAAACTGAAGAAAAACCTATGCCGGGTACATCAAAAATAAAAGAGAAAAAAAAGACCTCAACTCGCTTCTGAGCTAGAGCCAGTAAATGCCAGTTTGAAGAGATGGGTAAAGAGTTTGGCTTTGAATGAGTTGAGACTGTTCATGTTCCGAATCTCCGTGGGCAGTGAATTCCAGAATTGTGGTCCTGCTGATCGAAAAGACTTCTTCAACAGTTCGGTTCTGCAGATTGGCACAGTGAGATGGTCAGTTTGTGCTCTTGTGTCGCGTGATAACGTTCGATCCCTGAAGACAAGGTGCTGCGATAGGTAGAGAGGTGTTTTGGTCCTAAGTATATTGAAAATCATACACCCGAGGAAATATTTGCGTCTGTCGCTGATCTTGAGCCATCCAAGCTGTTTGTAGTAAGGTGTGATATGTTCATCTCGTCTTAGATCGAAGATGAACCTCACACATGCGTTTAGGGCTCTTTCCAGGAGAAGATTCAGTTCGCTCGTCAAGTCCAGGTAAACGAGGCAGCAGTAGTCAATATGTGGGAACACTAGTGTGGTTATGAGAAGAACCCTAAGTTCTTTCGGGATGTTTCTTCTATTTATCCGCAGCTGGTGAAGTGTGCTGAAGATCTTTCTAACCGTAGAATCGGTGTGTTCATGCCACTGTAGTTTGTTCGTTATAGTGACCCCAAGACACTTTGTGTTCGTCGAATATTGAAGCGGCTGCCCATGAACAGTGACTGGAGCTAGGCTGATAAGGTTGATCGTATTTATATGCCTAGTTGTTCCGATGACCATGACCTTTGTCTTATCTGCGTTTAGTAGAAGCCCTTTCTCAAGCGCCCATGCGTAGAATGATGCTACATCTTCGTTGACCTGTCGTATGCCAGTTTCGAGTTCCGATGGTGCACAGTGGAGATAGAAAACCGTGTCGTCCGCGAAGATACTGTGACTGCAATGCCGTATCCTTTTCCTGAGGTCTGAAACATAAATGGAGAATAGGAGGGGTCCGAAAACCGAACCCTGAGGAACTCCATTCTCGACCTGAAGCCAATCTGAAATGTTTTCTTGTCCGTCCCGGACCGCCTGTTTTCTGCCAATGAGGTAAGAGCATAGCCATCTGAGGGCCGAGTTTGATAAACTTAACTCCCTGAGTAGTGAGAGTAGCACATCGTGTCGAACTCTGTCAAAAGCTTTTGAGAAGTCGAAGAGGACCGCCACTGTAACCATTCTAAGATCTGCAGCCTTGCGAATATCGTCCGTCAGCCGGAGTAGAGCAGTGTGCGTGCTAAAACCCTTACGATACGCAGATTGAGAGGGATCATGAAGGCCGTTTTTGTCAAGAAATTCCATGATTTGCTCTGTTACAATCCTTTCAAGGGCTTTAGAGAGCGAAGGAAGTATAGAAATTGGTCGGTAATCTCCGCATGAGGTAGGTGTTTTAACTTTGGGTAGGGGAGTGACGAGCGAATATTTCCAGTTTTCCGGGAAGATGCCCTGCATTAAGGAGAAGGTAAAAAGATGATGAATTTGTGTCCTCAGACTTGAGAGGGCCAGTTTAATGACGCTTATAGCTATACCATCAACGCCTGTAGCGTTCGACCTGGAGTGATTCAGTGCCTTGTCTAGTACCCTAATAGAGATGTCTTTAAAATAGAACTTACTATCGTCATATTCGACTTGCCCTAGATAGTAGGGAGCAACAGAGACGCCCTCTCCCTCGCCACCCATTTTCACAAAATATGCATTTAACTCAGATAGAGGGAGGTCTATCAAAGTATTTGTCTTCCTTGTGGGAATCAGCCCAAATTTGCGAAGCTCAGACCAGATTTCTCTAACGTCTCCCGCCGACCTAAACACTTGGATATAATGGCTCGATTTCGCGTCCTTGACCATTTTCTGCGCTTCGTTTCGTAATCTTCGGAAATTTAAGTGAAGCGAAGAATTTCCACGATTTTTCTTCCAGGCCCTGCGTGCCCTGTCGCGCTTCGCCATCACTTCCCTTATATCGGGAGTGAGCCAAGGCGCGGGTGCGTTTTTAGCGCTAACCTGACGAATAGGAGCATGTCGGTCTAGACAATCAGTCACAAGACCATTGAAGATTTCGACTTTGGAGTCAATTGAGCGAACTTGGAAGAATTCACTCCAATCTGCCTCTTCCAGATCCCTGTGGAACAATTCAAGGTTAATCTTCTGCAATGAGCGACAAGAGAATGTGCGGAGAGCTTGCCTTACTACCTTCAGATCGTAGGTTATGTATATTAGATCGTGCGCAGAGAGGAAGGGGACTTCATGTTGTCCGCGGTCTGTTACCTTATCAAGATCGTCTACGATACAAAGATCGATCAGCGTAGAAGAGTTCTGGAGGTGGTGCGTCGGTTCAGAAGGAACCAGATGTAGGTTTGAGCTGCTTATGAACCGCCTTAGGTGATTGCTATCGTGGTTTGCATTCAATAGGTTTGTATTGAAATCTCCACAGATGATTTGATTACTAAACATAGGGTATAGTCTGAGAAATGCATTTTCGAAGAGGTCGAGAAAGCCCAGGTGAGGTGGTCGATAAACCACTGCCAGGAGGACTTTAGAACCATAGCCTGGCGAGAATTCGGCTATCACATATTCAGGTTTACCCTGATAGGAACCTCCCGAGTCACCCAGCACCTGAACTTGAAAATTTTCGCGGATGTAGAAGCCTACACCTCCGCCATTTTTTCCTAGCCTATCACAGCGAAAAACTTTGTACCCATGCAGTGCAATAAAATCATCAGATGTGGGTGGTTTCAGCCACGTCTCAGACATACAGATGACGTCGTAGTCTGCAGCTTCAAAGAACATACGAAATTCGTCAAGGTGACCGACGAGCGACTGACAGTTTACGTGGCACAGCCTGAGGGCGCCGCAGGAGTATCTATCCGAATTATCCATAATTTGTCATTCTGACTTTATCCAGTATGCGCCTCTTAAGGATCGGACATTTCGTGCCGTCTAACGCGGTATGCGCGGAGTCTGTACCGGCGGACTTGCAGTTTCGGCAACAAGGAGGCTTATCCCTTTTATTACAATCGCGCATTTCGTGATCGCCCGAACAGTGCCCGCAGCGGGCTGCCGATCTGCAGTCGCGTGCTTGGTGTCCATATCCGAGACATTTGTAGCATTGCGCTACTTTAACGTGGTCGTCAAATCTACATGCCGAGAGACCGATATAAATTCTCTGCTCGTCTTTAATCGCAACCCGAGTTTTGGGAGATACCTCAAGGACACAGTTTGTGTAAGCCTTATCATCTCGCGGAGGATATATGTAAACAACCTCAGTGAGTTTATCGTCCGTGCCACTCAAATTCAAGTTGATAAAGTCTGACCGAATTTCCTCCTTTGTGAGATCTTTAGAGACGCCGTAAATTATGACTCGCGGATTATATCTGAGGTCTTCAACAACCTCGAGTCCTGCCTTTGCAAGAGCTGGATGCGCCCGGACTTTATCGAGATCGACTTTGTTGGCCTGAATACGTATGCCGTTGTTTCTGGATCCACTGATCCTTTCGACTTGTAATCCGACCTCAGCTGGCTTGACGAGATTTGTTACAGCCTTTTTGGTCGCACTCGACGATTCATATTTGGTGGCAGAGTCAGCTTTAGGCGCGATAATGAAGTTTACTGATTTTTTAACCTCTACCGTGGGTCCTTTCGGTACATGAACTTTGTTTTGCTTCACTACGGCGGCAAAATTTTTTTCTTGGACCGATTTCTGTGCAACGGGATGCACAGAAATCGTGCTTATTCAAGGCCTCAATCACCCCGGTAGTGCAGTTTCTGGTTATGCCCGCGCATGCTTTGATGACTGCTTTTTTGCATTCATTTGCGGTCGTCATTTGAGAGAGAGAGAGAGAGCGAGAAAGAGGCATGAGCCAGGGAAGAGCGAGATCCCCAAAATTCAAGGGTCCCCCGTCGAGGATGTGGCTGAGCAATAACCGTAGGGTAGGGTATCGAAACTATCTGTGCAACACCGCCTCTTCACGAATACCAGTCGACAGGTTTTGGATTCGGCACGTGTTACTACCTCGTGCAGCTTGTCTCGACGAATAGCCCGGTACTGCAGCCTAATCGGACCCTCACCCTCTACTACCATTTGACGGATTGAATCATAATTTACTCTACTAGCTGTGGAGTGATTCAATGTCACCCCCTTTACCTTGCAGATTTCAACTTCGCTGCCGTCCGGACATCGAACGATGTACGCGTAAAATTTCGCTCCTCCCGAAACAAATGCCCGAATATAACTACCGCGACCGTACGTTTCGAGCTCGTCAGTTAAATCTCCCGAAAAGTTCCCTATCGGTGGTACGTAATCCTGTGGCCGTGCCGAGTCGTGAACATATATGACGGAGTCTGTGTCGTAATAAAGAACGCGTCGATCTAACTTCTCTAAATATTCGTACAATTTTAATCTAGCCTGCGCGGTGGTATATGCGGCTATCACTACGTTCGCTAATGGCGAGGGCGTGACACTCTGCTCGGCGTACGACCACCTCGCGTACAACACCTGGTCGTTGACAGGCAGCAACTCGCTCACCTCGACCTCGGGGTTGGTCAGTAGCTCCAACAGATGCTGACGCGTCTTTACAACCGTGGTTTTTGCCATATTGTCCCGCTGTCCGAACTTTCCCCAAAACGAGTTGAGGCAGAGCTAAGAGACCGAACAAAGTCCAGGATTTTTGGCAATCTTAGTTCTATCCAATATTATCCCCTCCACTTGCTCGTACTCTGCGAGATAACGGTCTCGCGAGGGCTCGTCGATGCAGTCGCCGGGCCAACCGCTGGCCTCCTGCTTGATTTTAAGAAATGTATCTATGTACCCTGCAAAGAGCCCCCCTTGACGAGTAGAGGGGTCGTATTTCGTCACCTCGTACTGCCAAATTTGCTGCACTTGGACGATCTCGTAGCCTTTCTCGACCGCTTTCTTCAGCTCGCACGACACCCAAGTGCCGTCGAACTGACGATCTCTCGCCTCGCTATGGGTGCACTCGTCTTGCTCCAATTGTTCGCAACAGGACCGACACAGTGCGAACATCAGTTTTCCGTGCATACGCAGCGGGAGCACGGGGTGGTAAAGATTTTGGGGTGGCAGTACGCTGCACTTGACCAAGCCCTCAACGCGGGAGATGTCCCTGCCATTCACACCCGTCAGCGCCTCACACTCGTCACCGACGAGGACTTTTGGGTGGCCTAACGGGAAAGATGCATGCTTACAGATGTACGGGTACAGGGAGCAAACATCTACATATTTTATTTTTTCACTAATGCTTCCATCGTCCCCTTGGCGTACCTCGTAGCTGCGCGAAGTGTTCCCCGTTCGACCACCGTAAAAGGCATCGCGCGGATCCAAGGGGGTGCTGATCGCGAGGCTAGCTGTTATCGGGTGCCGAGCCAAGTATTCCCGCATTTCCTCGTTTTGCTCGAGAAGTCGATCGAACGCGCACTCCCATATCTCGGTGACTACGTATCCCATTTTCTTCATACACGACGTCTTCGATCGCGTTTCCTCGGCACGCTTGTCCATGGTGTCCCCGTTCACGGTACGTCGGTCACCGTTCACGTTGAAACACCGCCTACAACCGTGCCAGAAGCAGCCGTGAAATTCAAAAATGTGACGCGTTCCGTCATCCGCCTCGTAATACCCGTCCACGACCCGACCTGTCTCAGGAATACGGAATTCGCGCGAACGGCCGGCGTGCGCGATCACAGCCCCTAACTCCCTCTATTTCCAGACGAGCCACTCTATCGCCTTTTTGGACTGCCGATCAGCCAGCCTATAACCACCCGGCGGTAGAATGCCTATACGGTCAGCTTGTAGAAAATTTTTTCTAAACACCGCTGAGCAGGCTGACGCAATAGTTGTGCTCTCGGTGAACGGACATACTTTCCCACACTCGATAAAGATATCTCGAAACGCGACGCATGCGCGACGTAGAATATCCACATCGGATTTACAATAGGCCACCAATTCAGCGTCGAAATCGAACAGGTGATTTTTTGCCACGGCCGCATCATACCATTTGTAGAACTCCGCACGTGCGGAGGTACTCATAGTATCGGGCGAGTAGAATTTCGCCGCGGGTAGCGGACCTATGTAACTCGTGTTCTCAGGCGTGTTGAAAAGGTGCGGGAAGACCCCTTTCACCGAGGCCTCTGGCAAACCGAAGGCTTTCGGCAGGGCTGACAACGCCATCGGCATGTAAGCTAGCGAGTCTCAAAATCGGGTATGCCCGGTTTCCAGCATGATGATTTTGCTTCCGTTCAATATTACCTGCGGTGGCTCGGTGTTTTGCTCGACCAGGTAACGTAAAATAAATTGCGCGTCAAAGCCCCGAGCATTGTGAGCGACGCAGATGATTTTTCTGAAACTGTGAATTGGCCGTGTGGCGAATTCGACCAGTTGTTTCACCGGATCTTTTTGAAACACGTACTCGCGCACGAGTCCGCAGGCTGGGCAACCGTCCTTAATGTCCAGATTATGCATACACTGGCTGCAAACCTGGTGCACCACGCATAGGTTGGGAACGTGGATATTTGTCGACATGTCACCGGGGATCGTTACGTTCTGCTGGGTCTCAAAATCATAAAATATGAATATGTATTTGGCGTTATTATTCTCGTGAGAATTGAGCGGAGCCATGAAACACTGATGGTTGTAAGGTCGAAGGGTGTTGCAAGTCTTACAATATCGAGTGTCACACGAGTGAGCACCCAACGAAAGATTTATGAGTCGCGTGCAGTTTGTACAGATTCGAAGCGTCGCACAGACGGAGCGACGCGGGCTAAACGAACCGACCTCACGATGCCTCCCCATACAGACCGCGCCACGAAACGCCCGTTTACAGTCAACGCACTCCAATTAGGTTATAAAATGGATTTTTTTTTTTCGATATTTAAGTAGATTAGAAAAAAATAATTGAGTCGTATTTTTTCATTTTACAATTGAACAAATATTGAAGTTGATACAGCGGATTGAAAAATGTAACATTGTGACGTCACCCATGTTAAGATATATCTATATGTTACGAAAACTGGAATATTCAATCACCTATAACTTTCGTAATTATGATTTTTAACGAATAAGAAAAAATACGACCTAATTATTTTTTCTCACTTTACGTTAACCGCCTATAAAAATGAGAACAAAAAAAAAATTTGACAACCCAATTCCTTCGCCCTGTGGTCGCACGCCGGGGTGCCCAGACACTGCGGACACCGGCCCGAGCAGCGGTGCTCATGGCTGTTTTTATATTTTTTGTTACAGGTCTCGCAAAAGAACCTGCCTGCCGCGGCACCGGTAAGGTTCGTTATTGTGCAATAGTGGTGATCGCCTGGAAAGTAGAGAATCTTCAAACGATAGGTCACGTCTCGCCCACTCTCGGTCACCACGCTGCATCCGTCGTAAAACGTCGCATCCCCAGTCCCCAATTCACCCGCCTCGTATACCATGATCGCCATTCCCTCGCGTGCCAGATAATGTTGAAATTGCAATATTTGCCATACCCCGCAGCCCGTCACCGGTATCTCGACTCCAGCTCTCTCCGTCAACTCTCTCGCCGCTTCGCGCTGCAACCGCGATCCCGATCCCCGTATCGCGTTATATGCCTCGTGAAGCTCTCCGCTACGGATCGACCCCCTCTCGCCGTGTGCTCTCGCTACGACTAGAGCCCGCGGTAAACAAAGACCATCCGTGTTGACAATCTGTATTATTGATTTCTTGGCTACTACCGCGTGCGTGATGGGACGAGCTTTTCCGCGACCGGACGGCACTTTGACGCAGTGCACTGTGACCGAGAATACCTTGTCAACCCCGAACTCCGCGTTACTCTGTGTCACGCTGGAGACTAGCTTCCACAGATCTGCATACTGAGAATCGCGGACCGGTCGAAAAGATAACCACGCAGAGCCCTGATTAAAACTTTCAGCGTGAAAAACAAAACCGATGTAGTCGCTCGAATGACACGTTGAGGTGACGTATGCGTGCAGATCTCTAAAAGCTCCCTCCAACCACTCGATGGGGTTAACACCTGACTCCGGTATCCTAATTTTGATATCGAGTTCCCGCGCGTGAACTTCGAAGCGACGAATGTATTTGGACGACTCCCCGAGTATCGCGAAACGGTTACCAGTGGTCAGCGATTGAGAATCGGTATCCCTGACTGACTCTTCCTCGCTCTCACTCTCATCCGCCGTCTGCGTCTCCCTAGAATCTAAACTACTATCGGCTTGTTCAGAGTCGTCGTCAGAGTCATAATTTTCGTTATTTATAGGGTTCACGTTAGACCCTGAACGTCCGATTCCCGAGGTACCAGCACCCTCGTTTACACGTGTTATGCGTCTATGGCCACCAATCTGTACGTCCGTGCTACCGCCATGTTCGTTGACACGGGGAAGTTTTTCGTATCCCTGGATGTTAGCCGATACTGGCTTCTCTGATAGGTGAACAAGAGAGAGAGAGAAAAATAAGATCCAAAAATTCGTTGCATATCGCCCCAGCATATTTATAAACACACGCACGTCTGTACGAGAACCCGTAAACCCAAGTCCACCCCACCCCTCTTTTTATATGAATTTTAATATTCCCTGAATGAGGACACCTCCTCGACGGTGCTAGGCATCGAAAATATCCCGCTCTCGGGCGAGGGTGGAGACACGGCAAACGGTGACCATATGGCACTATCAGGTGAGGACATGGACACGATTTCATCCTCCTCCTCCTCCTCGCCCTCATCTGTCTCATACTCATCCTCCTCATCCCTATTTTCAATCTCATCCTGTTCATCCTCTTCCTCCTCATCCTCATCCTCCTCATCCTCCTCCTCCTCCCCCTCATGCTCTTCTTCATCGTTATAATATTCCTCCGTATTTACAGAAGGAGCAGGAGAGATTTCTAAGAGATAAAATACTAAATTCCAGCAATAATACCTATAACCAGACGAGATAGACGGTATCCGTCTGCAAAAAGACTATTCCTATATATAGACTCGAACCGGGTACTCTGCGACGTGCGAATGTAATGCAATACGCCGTATATTAAACTTTTTGTGACTTACCGTCAAGACTGCCGCGCGATGTTGATGCAATCGCTGGACCGGCAACCGAAAATCCGTTATCCGTAACTGGCACCACACGCTCACTATATCCAATTATCACAACGTCACTGTCACGGCTCACACAAATGTCTTGATTTTCACTTTCAGGGACTTTTTCACCGCCGTTGGGAGCGGACCCCGTGTTGTCGCTAACCACCTCCACTCCGGGGGTTAATTCTTCCTCGCTTACAATCAGAATAATCTCCTCGCAGGGATCCACCACCATCAGCAAGGCATCGTTGACCTCGGGGTCCTCCAACAGTGCGAGTAGTTCTGACACGAATAAAAAAACCCGTCGGTTAATTTATCACCGTTCCGGAAGCTTTGATTTACAATTTCTGAACGAAAAATTCTACTTACCACGGTGCGCGTTGTATTCGCGAATAAGGGGTGCCAGCACGGCAAAATGCGACCTTCCACGCCTGATCACCGTCTCAGCAGCGATGCACAAGCACTCCCGTAGATTGCGAAACATGTCGTTCGCGAATATTAAGGCGATCGCACGCTCACTGCATGCGGCAATCAGACGCCTGAATTGACGGAGCAAATCCGCTTCCGACATACGCGTCAGCGATCTCCTTCATCGCGTATCACATTCACGATCAATCACGGAATTGTTTTGCCTGGCGTAGAACACAGCCTTCAACACTGCGGCACGGTACAAATTCTTAACACCTGACATAATGACTTGAAAATCTCAGTGAGAAATGTAAAAGAATAAAGTATCGCAAAGTATGACGGAGCGAATAGAAGTACGTTATTCCACGGATCAGAGATCTATGAGAATGAGGATACGTCTTGAGAGGACACATCATATATAACCTCGATACATTGACACCGTACACGCAGATTTTTACGTGTGGGTGAACGTACGGACCTGAGAAAATCGTCGGAGAGGGGTGAACGATCCGAGACCGCTGAGGAAAGTCTAGTATGATTCCCACGAATTTTTCCAAATTCTGTCATCGCGCAATAACCATATTTCTGCGATAACGCAAGTAGGTCTACTTTGCTCACCAGTAGACTTCGGCTCTATCAGAGGACCGTTCCACCCTCAGACCGCTTTTTTAGGGGTAAGTGCAACCAGATGCGAAATAGACGAGTGTTGCTAGTCCCACAACTCCCGTACAGCGGTTATGGTCAAAGACCCGCCGATACACTACCCATCAACCTCCAACGGTTTTTCATTTTTTCTTAGTCCTATACCCTTCTGAGTCGTGGATACATACCAATAATGAGGACGCTCGGGCCGCGGGGCCTGAGCGCTCATCGCATTAGACCCTGTGGAAAACTGTGTATGATACCCATAAATTTTTCTCGATTCGTGAGAAAGTGTGATCTCGCGGTAACCATAATTCTGGGTAGGGGAAGGGGTAGCGGGAAGCGGGGGGGATTTCCAAAGCCGCCCTAGGGGGAAGGGGAAAGAGGGGGAAGGGGGAGAGATGTTGCAATTCGAATACCAAGCCATTGCGACACCTCATATCCGGTATAGCAGGGCAACGACTCTATCGTTCAGCGAAATACACGATTGCGCTAAACGTGGTGTAGCAGGGCAACGACTCGATCCTATGGCGAAATACATAGCAATGTGCAGACGCAGCACCAAAAGAGTCGTTAAAGGGCAGGCAGACGACGCGCCCGTCGTCAGAACATCGCGACCAGAAGCAAGACACATTATATAGAGATTAGTCCGAAATTAGTAAAGCCTTTGTAAAACTTCATATATTAAATAAACTTGAATTACTTTGTACGACTGAGTTCCAACTCTTAATTCGACAACAAACCTTTAAATAAATTGTAGTTGTATGAAAGATCTCAGGATCCCGATTACAACAACTGGTGGCAGCGGCGAAGATCGTCGAATCGTACAAGTGAATCAAGTATCGAGCGAGTGAATCAGAAGAATAAGTGATCGTGACATCGTTGAAGAAATTACCGTGACGTCACATGTCAAAGAAAGGAAGAGAACGATCAGCATCCGTAGACTCTCCGACTAAACCTGAGTTACAAGGAGAAATAAGCTTTGGGGATAATTCACCGTTGTTTGGCGTACTACCTCCCAGCCAGAGGCACGCCTTGCATTTATCATTGGCTGCAGCAGCACAAGAATCTTCGGGAAAAGAGCAAATGCCATTGAACTGGGACTTGGTAGAAAGACGCATTACAGAAGGTAAAACCTCGTGGATTCAAGATTTACGAAGAGATCATCTTTTCCAAGCCTGTGAGCATTTTAGTATAAACGTAACCGAAGAAAATACGGTCGACGAACTTCGTGCGGCATTGCGCGAATTTATTAAAAGCAAGACTCGAGAGCAAGTAGCATCACCACAGATTCAGAACATAGAAGCGAAGCAACCACTAACTAACATGGCAGAAAATACCATTACCGTGAGACAAGTGTTGAAGGACATCGAGATCTTCGATAGCAGTGACCGAGGAAAAGTTTGTGATTTTATTCGCTCTTGCAAGTATGCACGTGAGATAATACGACCTGCAGATACGCGAAATCTATTGAAAGCTGTTTCGAGCACCCGAATCAAAGGTGTTCCGGCACGAGCTTTAGAATACAAAACAATTGACACCTGGAAGGCACTGGAGGAAGAGCTGAAGTCGATGAGCATCGATACACGGACATTAGCTTCGTTACAAGTGGAATTCAGCAGCTGTAGACAACGTCACAACGAGGACGCGAAGTCATATGGAGCACGAGTCGAGAAACTAACTGCACAGGTAATCGAAGTGACGATGAAGGAAGCCGCAGAAGAGGATTCGAAACCGACGCTGGAACGCCAGGTCAGAAAACAAGCTGTCAATATCTTCATCAGAGGGTTGAACGACAAGCTGAAGATATTGGTCAAGAGCCGACAGTGTGAAAATCTTAGAGAAGCCATATCACTCGCGATAGAAGAGGAACGAGATTTAGGCCCTATTCGTGGATCGGATCGGGAACACAATCAACCGCGCAACAGCAGAGAAGGTAACAGAGGAAATAGTTGCTATAACTGTGGAAAGCCAGGACACCTTGCACGAGAGTGTCGCTCAGCGAAGACAGGATCCAGTTATCCGCAGAGATTGCCGACACCAAGCAGATACGTGAGAAGAGTTGAGGTAATTTGTCATTTTTGTAGAAAACCAGGACATTTTATTCGAGATTGTAGAGCCAGATTAGCCGAAGAAAATAGGCGAGGCTACGAGAGGAATCGGGGACCTCCTAGAAGAGAGGAACGGGTCCAGCCAGGTCCTTTCAGAGACGCCAGCAAGCAAAACGAAGAGACTCCGGGAAACGAGGAGCAGGCGCGGCGGACAGGCAACCGTATCGCGTCGTACCAGTAAATTGCCTAATAAATGGATCAAGACAGAAGAATCACGCAACGATCGAGGCAGATGAATTCAAGACGAGACACGGAACTATGCTATTAGATTCAGGAGCTGAGGTAAGCCTAGTAAAAGTCGGAAAAATTGACGGAGAAGTGATGGCTGAAGACGGTGTGATCACGCTCAGAGGAATAGGCGGAACACCGGTTGCGACCTTATGTAAGGTCAGGTTAAATATAAGGGTTGGTGATAGGCACATATCGCACCCTTTTTACGCTGTTAAAGACGATTTTCCACTAGAAGCAGACGGTCTCTTAGGAGGCGACTTCCTCGAGAAGCACGACGTCGAGCTCAGATCTGGAAAATACGCAAGATTGTACGGAACGACATGGAATTTAGGAGCCACAGGAGCTCACATATCGCTTGAACGAAGAAGCGAGAAGATAGTCCGTGCAAAGACACATGACGACACGGAAGGTATCGTCGAAGGAATCGAGTTACAGCCAGGAGTATACATGGGGAGTTGCATCACCAACGCAGTCGACGGTGAGTGCAAAGTCAGCATTTTGAATACAAACGATTATGATGTAGAACTGGAACAGCCGTGTGTACAAATAGCAGCACTAGGCCAAGAGCACACAGATATGACGCAAGTTTATGCATGTCGAACAATGACACCGAGTAACGCGAGCCGAATGCAACAGCTGAGAGACAACCTACGTACGAGTCATCTGAATCGAGAAGAAAAAGAGAGCTTACTGGATGTTTGTGAAGAATTTCATGATGTATTTCACTTAGAAGGAGACTATCTGGGTTACACGAACGCAGCTAGTCACAGAATTACTACAAATCCGGATATTGCGCCAATAAATGTAAGACCTTATAGACTTCCAGAAAAACACAAGCAGGAGATAAACGAGCAGGTAGATAAAATGCTTGCCGACGGGATAGTCAGACAGAGCAAAAGCCAATGGAATGCACCACTGCTAGTAGTACCGAAGAAGACAGACGCATCAGGAAAGACGAAGATGAGAGTCGTAGTTGACTTCCGTAAGGTGAACGAGGTTACTGTAGGAGACTCCTTTCCACTGCCTAATATTACCGAGATATTGGACCAGTTGGGTAAGGCAAAATATTTCTCTACACTAGATCTAGCATCAGGATTTCACCAAATTCCAATGGAAGAGGAGGATAAGTGCAAGACGGCATTTTCCACTTCACATGGTCACTACGAATATAATCGCATGCCTTTTGGACTGAAGAATGCACCTGCTACGTTTCAACGGTTAATCAATACTGTACTTTCAGGAATACAAGGCCTTAGGTGTTATGTCTATCTCGATGATATTGTCATACATGCTCCTAGTTTGCAGGAACATAACAAACGACTGGAAGAGGTACTGGAACGCTTACGACAGAATTCATTGAAGTTACAACCTGACAAGTGTGAGTTTCTGAGGAAAGAGGTCAACTTCTTGGGACACGTCATCACTAGAGACGGGATAAAAGCAGATCCAGAGAAGATCCGAGCAGTAGAAGAATTTCCAATTCCAAAGACCGTGAAAGATGTTCAAGGATTTCTGGGTTTGGCCGGATATTACAGACGATTCATACAGAATTTCTCGAGTTTAGCAAAACCGCTTACACATTTGCTAAAGAAAGAGGTGAAATTTGGATGGACTTCGAGGGAACAAGAAGCTTTTGAAAATTTGAAGAAGACGTTGACGACCGCACCAATTCTACAATATCCAGATTTCGAACAACCGTTCATCGTGACGACAGACGCATCCGACAAGGCTATCGGAGCAGTCCTGTCGCAAGGAATAATAGGAAGCGACTTGCCAATAGCATACGCAAGTAGAACTCTAAATTCAGCAGAAGTCAATTACAGCACTACAGAAAAGGAATTATTGGCCAGTCTGGGCAGTTAATCATTTCAGACCGTATGTATATGGTACCAGATTTAAGATTGTTACAGATCATAAACCACTCACATGGTTATTTGGAGTCAAAGATCCAGGATCACGACTCATGAGATGGCGACTGAAGCTGGAAGAATACGATTACGAGATCGAGTACAAGGCAGGGAAGGCAAATACCAACGCAGATGCCTTGAGTCGCATATACGCAGTAACCAGAAGTCAGCGGAAAGAAGAGGAAGAATTGAACAACCGAGAACAAGAATATTCCGAGGAAGATCGGAACAGGATCATCTATGCCCGGGAAAAAATAGTTGTATATGAATATAAATAATCATATATGACTTATCATTAATGATCATGAACGAAATTTGTCTCTATATGACCATATATAACCATATATAATTGTATATAGCCATACCTGGGAAAAAATGATTTTCTATGATCATATATGATTAATAATCATATATAACCATATATGACCATATATAACCATATATAATTGTATATAGCCAAAAATGATTTTCTATGATCATATACGATTAATAATCATATTCGATCATAGAAAATCATTTTTTCCCAGGTATGGCTATATACAATTATATATGGTTATATATGGTCATATAGAGACAAATTTCGTTTATGATCATTAATGATAAGTCATATATGATTATTTATATTCATATACAACTATTTTTTCCCGGGTGAGTACCACGATACGCCATTAGGAGCACATCAAGGAGTTAATCGAACGATCGAACGAATCCGATTGAAGCACGATTGGCCTGGATTACGGAAGGATGTCGAGGAACACATTTCGAGATGCGAGAATTGCCAGAAGAATAAACTTAGCAAGAAGACGAAGGCACCAATGATCATAACCGACACTCCAAATCAACCGTTTGAAAAATGTGCATTGGATATCGTAGGACCACTGACGGAAACAGAACAAGGAAATAAATACATCCTTACGTTTCAAGATTGTCTAACCAAATTCAGCAAGGCAATACCTATTTCGAACCAAGAAGCTAACACGGTAGCTAAGGAATTCGCGACCAGGATCGTATGCGAACACGGAATACCACAGAGAATACTCACCGATCAAGGTACGAACTTTTTGAGTAACGTTTTCAAAGATACTTGTAAATTGTTGAAGATCTACAAGATTCAGACGACGGCTTATCATCCTGAATCCAATGGAGCCTTAGAACGTTCACATAGGACGTTAGCTGAATATCTGAGACATTACATAAACGAAGAACAGAGCAACTGGGACGAATGGTTACCATATGCTATGTTTGCATATAACACGACGCCCCACACTGCAACGAGATTTACACCATTCGAGCTGGTGTATGGACACCGAGCTGAACTACCAACATCGCTGAAAAAGGATCCAGAACCAACGTACACCTATGACGACTACGCACGAGAATTACGAGAGAGATTGCGAGCCAGCAATCTGATAGCCAAAGAAAATCTGCAAGAAGCCAAGGAGAAGTCAAAAATCGAGTACGACCGACGAACCAAAGAAAAAGGGTTCAAGGTTGGAGATAAGGTATTACTATACGACGAGACTGTACGCAGAGGAAGATCGAAGAAGCTATTATCTCAATGGATTGGTCCTTATACTATTCTAGAGGTAAACTCAGACGTTAACTACACCATAAAAGTTAATAGGAAGAATCTCAGAGTACATGTAAATCGATTGAAACCTTTTATTGAATAATATGACTCGAGTAGGAAATTTGGAACTAGAAATTTGAAACAATTTAACTGATAGAAAAATGATATAGAAAATAGGTCATACTAACCTAAATTAAGAAACGATTATATAAAACATTGTAAACGGGATACATAATGTAAACCACTGACCTAGATATAGCATAATAGGCAAGCGTACAGACGCGAGCCAGCAGATTTAACTGATTTCAGAAGAAAAATCCTGAGGGCTTTTCTTCCAAGGGGGAAGGGATGTTGCAATTCGAATACCAAGCCATTGCGACACCTCATATCCGGTATAGCAGGGCAACGACTCTATCGTTCAGCGAAATACACGATTGCGCTAAACGTGGTGTAGCAGGGCAACGACTCGATCCTATGGCGAAATACATAGCAATGTGCAGACGCAGTACCAAAAGAGTCGTTAAAGGGCAGGCAGACGACGCGCCCGTCGTCAGAACATCGCGACCAGAAGCAAGACACATTATATAGAGATTAGTCCGAAATTAGTAAAGCCTTTGTAAAACTTCATATATTAAATAAACTTGAATTACTTTGTACGACTGAGTTCCAACTCTTAATTCGACAACGAACCTTTAAATAAATTGTAGTTGTATGAAAGATCTCAGGATCCCGATTACAACAGAGGGGGGGGTTTGTTGTGTCTGCCCAAAGCTGCCCATATCTACTCAGGTTTCATTTCAAGATTTTGCTTATGACTAATATGCTTGATCCGCAGCTGCTCTCGTATCGATGAGTTATGAGTCGAGTCGAGTCTACACACATGTGCCAGGCGGAGGTTTGTAGTGAGTTTTGACCTGTTTTGTACAATAACAGTGTCCGTTAGGTGTCCAGTGAGACTGTTAGAAAAATAATGAATTGCTTTAGAAAAAATCTGATCAAAATTTTTCAAAACATAAAAATTATCGAAAATTCAATGATCTTCAATATTTATGAGATTCAGAAGATGCTAGCACAATTTTTGTCACTACTACGAAAATTCTTCCATCTTTCATCAATCATACCTTTTTCCTTATAATATTTAGAGCAAGATCACGTCAAGTGGACCCCCTATTTTCCAGTTAATCATGAAAATTAAGTCTATGTATTCTTTTCTTAAGTAGTCACCATGAAAAATTAATCCCCCAAACGATTTTTCAAGATTTTCATTTTAACAACAATTTTTTTTACAATTAATATTTTGAGTACTTTTAATTAAAAAATAGATTTCAAATCAACCGTTGAAGATAATTTAATGAAATTTTCAGGACTCATTGTCAAATATCTATTTTTTATCAAAATAATGATAGCTTAAAATTATTTGTTCATTATCCTATTGTTAATCAACTTTTAAGTAAACAAATGAAAATTTCATTGATTTCTCGGTAAATAAATGAAGTTTTTTTTCATCGATTACATGCATTATTCATTCAAGTTTAAGATCCCGAAATAAAATTTCACTGCTCGCGATTAGTTTAAACAATATGAATTTATTTATCGCCGCGCGCTGGGTGCTCTCATTACAGCGCGTGGCCGAGCGTCTCAGGCTATATTGCAGCTTCGGTCAGTCATAATTAAAAATAATAATTAAAAATATTATTATTAAACAAATTTCATTCTTTTGAACAGTATCATGAACCATACGATAAATTAATTTTTTATTATGAAACTAAAACAGAAAAAATTAATGAATAATCAAATATAAATTTTACAAAACCATGTAATCTATATTTATTTATGCGACCCGTTGTTTGAAAGTTCACTTTTTGAGCATTGGATTCAGGCCGCAAAGTGACTAATTTCAGGTCACTAAAATATAGTGAAATATTGTAGGACAGGAGCCCATAATGAAAATATTATCGGACAATATGAATATGTTTCATCAAAATAAACATAGTCAGGTTGGTTTTGACTATGTTCACACATTATAAAATAAAATGTCTGAAAATGTCAAATGTATGAGTCAAAATATTTTGATACAGCAAAACGCAATATCACCAGTAATTTTGGAAACTATAAAGTAAGTATAAGTGTATAACACTTTAGGTGTACGATTTTCCAAAAAGTGAACCTTCAAACAACAGATCGCATAAAATATTGTATGCACCAAGTCCGAGAAGTGTCAAATCCGGTATGGGTAATTTCCAGAATTCGCCTCTGAGTGTGTTGTGTCACAGGAGAACTCGTGTGAATTATCGCCCTCGTTTTCCTGTGACACAGCATACTCGATCGGCTCATATTAGAAATTACCCATACCGGATTGTGACACTTTTCGGACTTGATACATAAATAGCTATTTTTCTTGGTAATTTAGTAAGCAATCATTTTCAAATTTACTAGGAAGTACTCCATCTGTAGTTGAAAGAAACCGCCGGGTTACGATCTTCATTTGTTATTCGCGTATCCACGTAAATAACAAATGAGTTTTACTAGTCATTTTAGTTTATTTGTTAAATGAATTCATACGCACATAAGTTGAGAAAAATATTAACAACAAGGCTGAAGTTTTGTAAATATGTGTGTTAGTTATTTTATTTGTTGATATTATAATTTTTATTTATATTAATAATATTGCTACTGATTTAAAATGGGCCCAGTCAATAAATGTTGTAATCCATTGAATAAAAAAAAAACATAAATACGTCATTAAAAATTTAGTTCTAATTACAGCTAATCGAGCTAGTGAGTTTGAAGATTTTATCGGATATTACATGTGCAATTCTTGTGAGAGGGCAATTTATCTGGGCCGTAAACCTGAAAATCCTTGCGAGAAACCTATAAATAAAAATTCTAGTGTTGACGAGACTGAACCAGAAGTTGATAAGATCAAAGATGATGACAAGAGAGATCCTATCTTCAAATGCGATGCAGTAGACAATCAATTAAAAATTGATAACGTCAATAAACTGCTATCGGAGGTCGGTGAACCACCAATAAAATTGAGACGAGTGTCGAGTGTCACTGAATGTAATCAAGCTATTATAACTTCTGTGGAGAAATTGAGTGATAGTGATATGAATAATAACAATCCGAATGAAGTCCTTATGAATAATTTTAAGTCTGCTTTCAATCAAACAACTCGTGGATCCGAAAAAATCCAAGTCTTGACTACTCTTCCGTTGGATTAGTCAATAAAAATGATACGACGCGAATTCAAAGTTTCGAAAAGAATGGTACGAGCTGCTAAAAATATTAGAAAAAATTCTGGATTTGCGTGAAAGCCTGATACTGAAAAAGGAAAAAGCCTGAACAATTCAACACTCGATCGCATAGAAAATTTTTATTTGTCAGATGATGTTAGCCGTGTGATGCCTGCAATTAAAGATTATGTTACGGTTTTAGAAAATTGGGCAGAATAAATTTCAAACTTTGAGACCACGGGAATGTATTTCTGCTGGAAAGAGCGGAACACATAATGTGTGTGTATGCAAAATTCACCAAAATGTGAAATTACAATTACATGGACTGAAAAATGAACTCAAAAAGAAAGGAATTAATTTCTCTGAAAGCTCGAATGATTTTATTCAAGACTCTGTTTGCGTGGAACCTACATCATCGTGTTTTTTTCTACGTGTAAGAAGTGTCCAGGAGTTGATTCCGTTATTGGAAAGTTAAAATTATTAATCGATAGTCATGAGATAGAGGAAATATCATTTAGCCAATGGAAAAGTACCGACAGGTGAGAAAAAAAAAATAGATATATACAAATTACTCATGAAATTATTGATGTCAGTACACACTTTGAAAGAATAACTTGTTTATTAGATAATTAAAAAATTTCTATTCGCTTCTTGATTAATGAAAGTAAAAATTTATCACATCAACATTACTCGTATGAAATTATTGAATTTCATTATTTCAATTTGTGATTTATTATTTTTCTCTACTATTTTACGAAGTCTATAATCTAACGCATTTGTTTGAAATTTTAAGGACTGAAATCGTTGAAGCAAAGTATACAAAAGAAGATTTTTTAAATGAGTTGAAAAATAAGTGGTCAGAGCTTTTGAAATACGATTTTGTGGCAAGATCTCAAGCGTCTTATTTCTACAAACAAAGAGAATCTGTTGAAGCTGGAGAGTTCATAGTATGTCTCGATTTTGCCGAAAACTATTCTTTTTTTGTGCAAGACGCTATCCAATCGCATCATTGGTCCAATGATCAGGCTACACTTCACCCGTACGTCGCGTATTATGAAGAAAATGGAGAAATGAAGCATGAAAATTTTGTAGTGATTTCGGAGAAAGTTAGTCACGACGCAAGTTCGGTACATCTCTTTAATTCAAAAATGATTAAATTTAAAAAAAAAAAATTTGGTGCCGATAACGTTAAGAAAATTATAGTACATTATGCTGTTAGGGAGAGAGGTGAGCGATTTTGATGAGGGTGAAGTTTTATTCTCATTTTTCTGCCGAATTTCAGGTTTCCCAATGCAGAAAAATTATGATTTTGATTTTTTTTCGATAAAGCAGAAAAAAACAAAAGTTTTTAGTCTCATGTTTTTTTTTGTTCGATGAATATTCCTTGAGATACAGTGTTCGTAATGAAAAATTGAAAATCCTGAACGGATGCCTGAAAAAATCTGAAAAAAATCACAGACGTCTCTTTTGACTAATATTTCAAACTGTCAGATTTAAAAAAAAATTGGAGGGATTGAAAAAAAAGTGGCCCGGTTCACAAAGAATGCTTCATATCGATGGACTAACGCCAAACGGGCGTAAGCCGCAAAAAAAAAAAATTGTTTTTATAGTGGCAAAATCTTTTTCATGCAATGGAGAATCTTATGGGCATATCCGCAAAAAATTTTTTTTTTGTTCCCTACGCCCCTATGGAATTAGTCCATCGATATGTATTTTAGAAATACTCATCTTTTCAGAAATCTAAATGTATAGTCTCCTGGCATCGATTTCAAACGCACTTTTTGATGGATCGTCTTCTTTTGATTCCAAAGTCTCATCTCAGATATTGTAACGTGTTCGGACTGTACTACCTGGTAGAACGTCCGAACTACGACCATACGACCGCGCAAATAGCCTCGCGCCGATCCGATCAGAAGACCCTGACGTGACGTCACCAGAACTACTATATAAGCTGGCACGCTGAGGCAGCAGCCAGCGATTCCTACTAAAGCAATCAATCGACTCACAGCTATTAAAAATAAACTCTCATAACCTCAAATAGGTAGTCACTCGATGCGAGGTCTTACCATAGAAAAGAATAAAATTTAAATAGGAAGTTACTCAAAGCGAGATCTTACCTCACGTAGAATCAAAAATCGAGAAAATATAAATTTGCTAAAGCAGCAATTTAGATTAAACTCAAAACAATAGAAAAAGTATAATTAGCTAAATCAGTCAGGTAAACGTCCCAGTTTTGGTCATCTTTAGGGTGCGCACGGCGGTTTTTTATTTTCCATGAACGGGTTCCATTGTAATTTCAGAAAGTAACTGTTCTAATGTATGCAATGAAACCTTCTGAATACGATTAGTCCAGTACTTCCGTAAAATTGTTAGCATAAAGTATTGAAATTATCATTTTAATAATGCTGTGCGATTGTCCCAGTCTCGGTCACTCTCAAACGCCGAGGTCCCAGTTACGGTCACCTGGTGGTCCCAATCTCGGTCAGACATGACCGACTTTCGGTCACTTCGTTAGGCCTAGTTTCAGTCACGGCTGTCGGGGTTTCGGTCAGCACGTTAGTACCAGTTTCTGTCACGCATGTCCGAGATTCGGTCTCTCCGTAGGCTGAGTTTTGGTCATGTGCGTAGATAATTCCCGAAAGAAACCACCATGCCCACAAGTATAATTAATGGACTAATTTGAAAAAAAAAAATGCAATAGTAAATAAACAAAGTCAAGTATCTTCAAACAAATCTATTGTATTTCGGTAAAAATATCGAAGTGAATAAAACAAGACGGATTAAGATCCAATTATTATTGAACAATTTTTTTGTGCACTTGAGTCATGTTCGCCTTCTAGAATTTCCAATCGCTCTTTTTTTATTCGTTTCGCAGCCCGTGCTTCCTCTTGCTCCAATTTTTTCGCAGCTTTTGCCATGTCAAGCTCCTGTTTCTTTACAATTCTTGCCGCTTTCGCTTTTTCTTGCTCTTCTTTCCTTCGCTCTGCTTTCTCTAGACGTTCTGCCTTTTTCGCTTCCTTAATTTCGATCAGTTTTCTTCTTTTCTCATCTTTTGCGTTCTGATATTCAATCCATTTGTCAGACGTTAATACCGATGGTACTTTTTCTTTAGATAATTTGCCCTTGCCTTTTTTGGAAACCTCGTTCTTTCCAAGCCAAAACAGAGTAGTTTTGAATGGCGAGGGTATATTTGATGGAATGTGAGAATTTCTTTCCGATTTTGGCGGTGGAGTGTTAGAAGAATCCAGATTCTTTTTCTCGAGTACTTCGGAGTTCGGAGTACGAACGACGTCTTCTTTCTCCGATTCTGCGACGTTATTATCGATCTGTGAATCCGGATTCTTGTTCTCGAGCACTTCGGAGTTCGGAGTACGAACGACGTCGTCTTTCTCCGATTCTGCAACGTTATGATCGGCTTGCTGCTCTTGCATCGGTATCAACTCTCCGGCCGGGCTAATATCGTAGACAATAACGTCTCCGTATGTATCATTGTAATCAGTGATCGTTGTATTCGCGACGATATCAACGGCGATTATTGGAACATCCTCAATCACTAAAGCCGAACTTGATTCCGAATCATTGCGAATCTGTTTTGACATTAAAATGAATATACAAATATAGTAAATGTCGAGTCAAGAAAATGTTTTTTCACCGAGTGAACTAAAATTGATTACGAAAGACCATTACTAAAAATGTTCATCGATGATGATAAGATTTTTTTTAGGATTTTTCGGGAGGGGAGATCCCGACTAGAAATTGTGGTAGGGACCCGATCGGGACCGAGCGAGGTTGACCTTATTCTTTATCGGGTCCAGATAAGGCAGCCCGATCAGGACCCGATTACGCATGTAACGCAGCTCGGTAATAAGGACCCGATGAGGTTTACCCTATCAGGTTTGCATCGGGTTGCGTTACTAAAAATGTCATTGTACGCGATGCAGGTTACTAGGTAATGAATGTAAGTACTGATATGTCCCCAAACCGGACCGTTATAAACGGTTCTTGAAGTCTATAATTGACCACAAAAAAAAAAACCGTCCGAATGTGCCCCACTGTCCCCTAATTATTTGTATAAATTACGTTTCAATTCGTCAACCGGTGTCAATGGAGACTTTAAAAATTGTGCTGATCAATTCGTCGATGACTGTAATAAAATGAAATTAACGAAAAATGTATCGTTTAAATACCGAAACCGTATCGTCGTCAACACTGTTTATTTCGTTGGAAACGCTGACTTTCGAGGTACTGTGACTCCCTACGACAAAATTGATACTTTTCTTAAGGTGCCACAGAAGTGACATGTCCTATATATATTTTGTGACGTCAGAATCGTGAAATACGAGGAATTTCGTCGCGATATTGAGCCTAAACGAGGAAACGAATTCCACGGGTATTATTTTTCTATTGAAGCTTAAATTAATCTGTACTGCGCTTGCTTAGTGATTTTCGGTGTAGATTACCCAGTGATGTCCATGGTGAATAAATAAAAGTGACAGGTCGTTTAATACATATCCAACATGGCAGCATCAGAATCCGGCCATCACCGTCTTGTCGTATTTACGCTGCATCCAGGAGATAAATACGTCTATCACTAAATACAGGGAGCAAGCGCAGGGTAGAAATACACACTTGTTTCGGGAAAACTTATTTCGACCATCTGCATCCCGTAAATCAGGCTCGATTTGACGACGAAATTCCTCGTATTTCACGATTTTGACGTCACAAATATATATAGGACATGTCAGTACTGTGGCACCTTAACCTGCCGCCAGAAAGAAAACAGTCCTTCGAGTCTCGTTTCGCCATTCCATTTCGTCTCTTCTCCGACAGCTTGAAACCTTTGCAGGAGCGCTTTCCCTATTTTAGCCTCGAAATGTGCTAAGAATACCTGATCTTCGTCACTATCGTCTTGCGCCGTTTGCAGAACCGGCTCAGACTGTACCGATTTTTTGAAATACTTGTGGTAATTAATGCTGTTTGCTGAGAACGGATGAAGCCCTGTCTTCTCGAAGCCGTTCTTGAGAATTTTTTTCGAGTCCAGTGAGTCGACGGCACTCTGCAAGATACTCGCGAACATATCGCGTCTCATACGTTCGCCGTTATTTTCGAGTCTCCATTCGCTGACTACTTTCGCCCAAGCTGTTTTAAAAGGGTGAAAGAAGGCGACGTCGAGCGGTTGCAGAATATGCGTCGCATTTGGGTAGAGAGCCACTAGCTCTATTTGATTCTTCTTGCAGAAGTCGCTTAGTGCCATCGTCAGGTGCGAAGAGTGTCCGTCCAAAAACAGTATAACTGGGAAAACGATAGCATTTTTCACCAACCACGGGTAAAAAATGTTTGCGATGTATTCAAAAAACGTTTCCCCGGTCATCCACCCGTTGTCGGAGTGGCCAATACTCCATCCTTTCGGCATGTTCGCAGCGATGGATCCAGGGATTCGTTTATACGAGAACACTACCATCGGTGACGCGATGTTTCCGACCGCATTTCCACAAAAGAGCGTCGTTAGGCATTCCTTTTCATCGTTATTTATGAAATTATAAACCGTTTTGTCTCCTTTTTTTGACGAGAACGGTGCTTCCTTTTGGACTCAGTAAGAATGCCGATTCGTCACAGTTGAAAACCCGAGAAGGATGAACGTCGACGAGTTGCTTTGATTCAAGATATACTCTGACCTCTTCGAACCACGCTCTTAGCTTCTCCTCTGTTACTGCAGCTCTACAGCGCGTTAAATTCTGAGACATCCTTTCAGATAATTCTTTGTGGCGAGCTCGAAACGCCTCGTACCAATGGCGTCCAGGTCGATTGTCTTTGAACACCGTTTTCTTCTTCTCGTGATTTAACAGTAATCGAACACTGTCTAATAGTTGATCGCGTGATATGGGAAATCCATTCGCACTCATATGCAATATCCACTGCACGAGATGATTTTCGTACTCTTCTCCGAGTATACACTCCGGGCCTCGATTTTGTATATAAGGAAGAGTAATGCCTCGATTTTTAGCAACCAATGTAGTCCTCGGTATATTATGCAACTTTGCTGCAGTGCTGACGGGCATTCCTTCGTTGATTGCTTGCAAGGCTGTCTGGAGCGTCGCATCGTCGTACGTTCGAGAAGTTTTTCCTTTTTTTTTTCTGTTTTTCATAGTCTTTGGTTCGACGGATGATTCCGTAGACTCTGATTTATCCAGCGTTGAATTATTCAGTAATCTTAGGTCCATCGAAGATCTGCTAGCCGTCGATGTGTTTTCTTCGTGGTTGGGATCCTTCGCTAATGCCAACGATAGACTTTTGTCTTCTCCGCAGGACCCATAACCTCGTTTTCTCTTCACGCTCGAGGCGTTTTTTTCAGTATCCATTAATCTATCACTATATAAAAGTAATAATGAGTAACTCATATAGTTTAATTTATATTTGTAGGATAACTGTCATTGCATTTGGTTCAATGCACAAGTGACAGAAACTGCAACTTAATCCAATTCGCGGGACCCAGGTATGGTCTTCGCAATTTTCACACAATAGAAAATTGGAAAGCAAGTTCTCACACATAAAATCGATAGCCCGATTAATTCTGGAGCTATTGATATAATTTTCTTACCGTTTCGCACTGATGATTCACGAATATTCGAGGATCTGGCCACTCTGTTAGCTAACGCTCGCCAACAACAACTGCTGCTGCTACGCGCTGACACGCACGTCGCGGCACTTGCGATTTAATTTACCCATGTAAAATTTCATTAACTTACTCATAATTCGGAAAGAAATCAGCGGAAAAGTTTGCTCGTCAATATGCAATTTTTTTTATATCAGTTCAACGAGAAAAACATTAAATAATCATAAAAAAGCATGTTTGGTGACCGAAACTGGGACGGTGACCAAAACTGGGACGTTTACCTTAATTATAACTTCAAAATAGAACAAAATAAAACGAACAGAAACAAAAATAAACAGAATCAGAAACAAAAAGTAAATAGAAATAGAAAAACAATCAGAATAAACATTATCATTTTATTATATCGAGTCAATTTTTTAGTTCATTTCATTATCCTGTAAATAGTAGCTTTAAGTAAAATCGACGATACAAAGTCGAATCAATAAAATAATCACACCAATAAGATAGTAAAATCGACTCTATTGTCTTTAATTTCGTGTCTTGTTTCATTTCTTCAACTAACATAAATTCTTTCAGCTTAAAATCACTTAGAAATAAATTCGTGTTTAGCGAGCAGGCAGCTTCGGTGATCTAACACTCAGGCAGCGACGGTACAGCTTTAATTGGTACCCGAGTCTGAGAGTGTAAGATTATCCAAGTCTGTATTAGCGAGGCGCGCGGCGCGGCAACCTGACGCAGCGCCGGACAAATAATTGCAAAAAAAATACTTGGAAAAATCGCTCCATGAATTTCAAAAAATCTCCATTTTCAGAATTGAATAAGGAATGGGATCATATTTTTTTGAAAATTTTAAAAATGGACCAAGTTTGCGAAAAAAATCGATAAACGTTTTAATTGCTCATAAAAATAACAAAATTATATCGTTCGAAAAGGTGAAAATTTTCATCGGAAAGTGTCTTTCATAGTCTTTGAAACGCGTTTCTGAACAACTCTCTACGGTGAAGGGGACCCGAGGTATTAATTGTCAAAGCCGCCCGCACGCTACTTTTACAGTGAAATGCGATAATTCATAACTAGCGTAAAAAAAATTTTTTTGACCAACGAAAAAATACGGGTCTACTTTTTTGACATACATTTCACGTAAAAAAAGTTTGAGTTGATTCAAAAAATACGAGGTCAGAAAGCACCCAAAATTGGCCGATTTGAGGTGGAATTGCCCATATACTTTTTCTGCCCACTTCTGGGGCTGTCGTCAAACTTCCTAATCGATGTCCGAGTCTACTGTCGGCGCGTAAAGGTTTGGCCCCTCTGTTTGAGTGATCATAACTTCTACAGGAAAATTGGTAGAGCATCGAGTTTGGTAAGATCGGAAAGCGCCAAGTTTTCTGCGTCTAATGGTTGTTTGCAAATTTCCGTGTAAAAATCGTGAAAGCTGTTATGACCTCCGAAAAGTTAAAAAACGTAGTTTTTCGGAGTCCATCGCCGTACGTCAACTTAAACTCGTCACCGTTTGTCTGAAATAAGTGTAAAAAATCTGGAAAAATTTAGAAATATTCCCTGAACCTTAACGAACATGATAGAGTCTGGAAATTCCAAGAATATTCACAAACCTGGACGCCAGGTGCAAAAAGGTCCAATGGTGCGATTTGGGGAACGGATCGGTACGGGCGAACCTGAGCCGGCTCAAAATTTTCGTCAGGATATACACTTTTTGATTCCGTAATCAGTTTTTGGTTCGCAATAGTGAACTTCCAGTAATCGACGTCAACAATTTTTCAAATTTGGACGGGGCCGCCTATTCGCTCCGTGCACAACAGCGGTAGCGACATAGGTGACGTTTTTAAGAACTTCATGCCCCATCAACCACCAAATCAATCGCTTATTTAACACTCATACATATCCGTTTACATGTATTAGATTATTGTTTCTATAGACTATTATATGGGCATGAAGTTTTTAAAAACGTCACCTATGGCGCTACCGCTGTTGTGCACGGAGCGAATATCCTAGCCGCGATATTCGTCGCTGCATTTCCCTCCCGCCAAGCCCGTCGCAAACGCAATTGTTACTCGCGGCCACTGTTACAACAATGTGAATGCAGCGAAGAATATCGCGGCTGGGACACACGCGGCCCCGCTCAAATTTGAAAAATTGTTGACGTCAATTACTGGAATTTCGCTATTGCGAACCAAAAACTGATCACGGAGCCAAAACGTGTATTTTTTTACGAAAATTTTGAGCTATCTCAGGTTCACCCGTACCAATCCGTTCCTCAAATCGCACCATTGGACCGTTTTGCACCTGGTGTCCAGGTTTGTGAATATTTTTGGAATTTCCAAAGTCTATCAGGTTCGTTAAGGTTCAGGGAATATTTCTAAATTTTTCCAGATTTTTTACACTTATTTCAGACAACCGGTGACCAGTTTAAGTTGACGTACGGCGATGGACTCCGAAAAACTACGTTTTTTAACTTTTCGGAGATCATAACGGCTTTCACGATTTTCACACGGAAATTTGCAAACAACCATTAGACGCAGAAAACTTGGCGTTTTCCGATCTTACCAGACTCGATGCTCTACCAATTTTCCTGTAGAAGTTATGATCACTCAAACAGAGGGGCCAAACCTTTACGCGCCGACAGTAGTGACCTACCTCGAGCGGCTATAAGCGTACGGCCACTATTTGAATAAGGCGTTCATTCATATTTCACAACACCTAGAGAATATATAGTGGCTGTAGGTAGGATACTGCTTTTGCAATCGATTATCCAGATAGCAAATGACTGCGATCATAATCATCACGGTCGTGCCCTCCTGGCAGTAAGGCCTTGTGCCACGTCACGTGGCGCGAAGGTCTATAGTTCCCTCGTTATAGCAGGATTGTGCGGAAAATTGAGATTTTCGGAGTTAAAAATGAAAACTCATGTGAATTTGACGCGCTGCCAAACTCTGCTTTATTATTTCGCGAGCTTTATCGGTCTGGCGCCGTTCAGCATAAGGGACAATATCCTTTGTCCGGTCGGTTACCTACGCAAGGTCTATGCCGTGATTTTAGCGATTCTGAGTTTATTCTGGGTATATTTTCTATCCTTGCACCACCGAGTACAAGAAATTAACCCCTCTTCCATAAATCAATTCGTCTTCACTATTATGTTAATTCTATTAGCTGGAAGGTTATGGGCTGATCTATCGTTCTGATCTTCGTGTTCAAGAGTAACAAAATGATTGACATAATGAACCGAATAACTATGATACAAGATCAACTAAAGACCTTGGGGATCGAAGATGGTAGCGGGAAAACCCGCAAGTACTTGTACGCAAGAATTATTGCCACCAATAGCGTCGTTTTTTCAATGAGAAAATTCATTGATTTTGGTAATCATGAGGATGATCATCATCATGGCACCATATTTTTGGCATCAATCGCGATCGGACGTATGATGACGACCATCCATACCGACGATACGATTTTGATATTCGTCGAAACCATGATTTGCATCAGGAAACTATTCGAATCTCTGAATAAGAAGCTACAGGGTACCGATGAACAGCGGAATCCGTCGGTCTTGAGAGTGGATAGAAATCAACGCATTTCCGGTCAAGTAGCGCATAGGATCATCACGGATTCGGAAAATATTCAATTGTATGTGGAAGACATCCAGAAAATCGGAAAACTGCACACAGAGGTTTTCGACCTAATAGAGTCTGTTACCAATTTCTACACAGTTCCGATACTCTTCGCTATCGTCCATAACTTCGTCAATTTACTTGCACACTGGTACTGGGTGTACAAGCACGTGTTTGTATCGCAAGATTCCATCCTTTCATGGCTTCAGTGGCCGTTGGCCCGGATAACGATCGCGATATTGGAATCGCTTTTGATCGCACATGCGTGTACTTCGATGTCAAGAGAGGTAAGAATTGGTAAAATTAAATTTATCACTCGGACTTGTTAATGACGGACCTCGCACAAATCTTATGGGAAATTGCTCCTGGTAATATTGGCTGTCAGTTTTGTGTAATGTAGTTGACATCACCCCAATCAAAAGTGTTGGTGGGCACAAGGTCCGATGATTGTCAGTTTCCGAAATATCAATTAAGGGGGGAAATACATATAAATTTTTCCAGAATTTTTTTTCTTTTTTTCTTTCAATAATCGATAGCTCAACATCTTCAGAATATCGTCCGAAAATTTTTAAGTGAAATGCTGAATTCTATAGATGCTGCATCCTGTGAAAGTTGAGCGTTTCGCGCGTATAGCATGTATAACGGCGCGCGCTGGCAAACGATTATGCGTTTTTCTCGAAACTACATTTTTTAAATCTGCGGCAGCGATAAAAAAAAAACTATTCAGCTGATTTATTCAAACCAAAGTTTTTTAGATACATAATTGTTGAGAAAAGGAACAATGAGCACTCTTTAGCTTTTATCCCGTTTTAAATTAAGGCGGCAGACGGCCATTAGCACGTAATAACCGGCGCACAGAAACAGCAGCGCGAAAGACACTTCCGATTGACACTTGTAACGAAGTCTTTTTCAAGCAGATGAGCTATGTAAATCAGTATCAATAAATAATATTATAATCGCATATGTTCCGTTACTAGAAATTCTCCCATCCCAACAGGTTATGGGCCCAGAATACGTGCTGGACAATATTTTTGTATTCGGGAGTGTTTTTGTGGTTTTAATTTGAGAAAGAATCTGTTCGTCGAAAAGTGAGGATAGCCAGCCGCGTGGAAGAGTGGCAACCAAATATGGAACAAGACAATATCAAAATCACAAAATTAAAAGGAACGGAAAATTGGTCTGTTTGGAAATTTCAAGTCACAGTTAATTTAAAAGCGAACGGTGCATATGATATAGCGAATGGAGAACGGCTACAGCCAGCAGATGATGCTCAACATTCTGCTCAGCGGGCTCAGTGGACAAAGGCAGACCTATATGCCCAGAAGATCATGGCCACGAGTATTGAAGACACGCAGCTTCTCTATATTATGAACTGCAATAATTCTCATGAGATGTGGAATAAATTGCATCATGTGTATGAGCAAAAATCTCAGACAGCGATACACATTTTGCAGCAAAACTGGTTTTATCTGACAAAGAGCGCCTCGGATAATATGGCGACACATATTGCTAAGATGGAGGATCTGGCGCACAGGCTAAGGAGTCTCGGTGGGGTAATGTCTGATTCCATGATAATGACTGAAATTCTGATGACGCTCCCTGCAAGTTATAATCATTTTGTCACTGCTTGGGAATCTACTCCGATAGCCGACCGTACGTTAGGTAATTTGACTGAAAGACTTTTAGCCCAAGAAATTAGAACTCAGAATACAAATAAAGGAGGAGATGAAGCATTAGCAGCTGTGAGACGCTGGAATGAGACTGATTATGAGAAGAAAGAAAACGAGAAAATGATACCAAGTAAGAAGCCCGGGATATGTAACTACTGCAAAAAGCCTGGTCATTGCAAAGAAGATTGTTACAGGCTTAAAAGGGTCATAAGCAAAGAAAAAGGAGAAGCACTGATCGGTGAGGTAGCGATACTTACAGATGCAAAAGAAGTACGTAAAGAAATCTGGTATGTAGATTCGGGAGCCACAGACCACATGTCTAGTCAGAGGGAATATTTCGATGAATATCATGCTTTTGAGGACCAGATACCGATCAAGATCGGAAATGGCGAGCAGATTTACGCCATCGGGAAAGGAACGATCAATGTACTAGCGTATAATGGCAGCGACTGGAAGCCGAAATATTTGTCTAATGTACTATTAGTACCCAATCTGCATTTTAACCTGTTCACAGCGGGAGCTGCATTAGACAAAGGCATGCAACAGCTCTCGGACTCAACTGGTTGCAGATTCATTCGTAATGGAAAAGTTGAAGTAATAGGCATCCGGAAGCATAAACTATGTGAGGTGCAAATCAAGATGAGGAATTCGTCGACGTCGAAGCAATCTGGACAGGAAGAAGAAGTAACCGCTGGCATCGCCACACGAGTCAGCTACCGCACTTGCACGAGAGATTGGCGCACCAAAATCAGGCTCACGTACAAGATTTTCTGAAGTCTAGAGGAATCGAAGTTGAAGTAGACAAGGATTTTACCTGCGAGGGCTGCATACGGGGTAAGATGCACAGACAATCTTTTCCAAAACGAGTCAACGATGAACCTAAAACAACCTTGCCAGGCGAACTAATACATTCTGACCTGTGCGGTCCAATGCAGGAACCCTCTATTGAAGGATCGAGGTATTATCTACTTTTTAAAGACGATTACTCACATTATAGAACTGTTTACTTTATAAATAGTAAAGAGGAAGTTACACGATGTTTCAAGGATTTCGTGAAATCTATGCAAAACGAATTTGGCAAGACTTTGAAAACTCTTAGAACAGACAACGGATTAGAGTATACTAATCACAGATTTCAGGAAATAATCAGTCACCAAGGGATCAAACATCAAAGAACGGTAGTTTACACACCGGAACAGAATGGTTCGGCTAAGAGGAAAAATGAAAAAACGTGCTCTACTGCACACAAAAAACTGGCCAAAAGAACTTTGGGCTGAGGCAGTAAATTTTGCAGTTTTTATTTTGAATCGCACGAGCAAGAGCAGTGTTCCGGGTAAGACTCCGTATGAGCTCTGGTGTGGAAAGACACCTGAGCTAAACAGGCTGATAACCTTTGGAGCCAAAACTTTTGTACACATAGCAAAGGAGAAGAGGAAGAAATTGGACAGCAAAGCAAGAGAAGGAGTTCTTGTTGGCTACGGTGAGAAAGTAAAGGGTTATCGAGTCTGGTTTCCGACATCAAACAAATTTGAATATGCACGAGATGTAGTCATAATTGAAGAGAGAGAGAGACTTTTTATTTAGCTTATAGCTATCTCATAGGTGCGCTTCGCGCTACATTTTACACACATATAATAATTACACTTACACCTATCGTTACAATCTTTACTTATCTAACTACCTACATCACTATTTACATACTAAATTGATGGATCAATAGACAAATACAATATCTTTTCCCTAAGCGCGACGTTGCTTTACGTATTCCACCAGCTTTCTTTTCAACTCTTTGACATTTTGTGCCTTCTTCATCTCAGTTGGTATCTCGTTGTACAGTTTTAACCCTTCATAAACATATCCCTTTGACCAATCTGCCTTTTACAGAAGTTTATCCTTAGATTATTAGCTTGTCTTGTTGTCATGCCCTGTCTGTTACCTACATACTGCAGCGTTCTATAGCTTGTTTCCTTACGTTGTTCCTCTAACACCAGTTTGTGCACAAAAAGGGTCTAATAAGCTGGCACACCCACATTCTGAAGATCGATTTTTTATGGGTGGAGATTTACTTGCTTTTTATTTGCTATTTTTTTGCCAAATTTTTTATTTTTTTGCTCCAGCCCTTCAGCCAGAGTTCATGGCGCTGCCAACTTGAGAAAAAGCTAGCAGCGCCATTCGAAAAAACATAGAAAGGGGATGAAAAAATTAAAAACAACGGTACCATATTTTTTTGCTATTTATTTGCTCCAGAATGCACCCCTTCTGATTTTTTTTCCATCACCCCCCTGCCCAGAAGAGTCACCCCTACCGTAGCCGAAAGCAACGAATTGCTAAAAAATGGAAATTTCGGAAAACTGACCACGCCTGATTTAATTGCTCGCCGGTTCCAGCGAGAATATCACTTGACTTATTTTTTGGCTCAACCCCCTATCCGAAAAACCCACCCCTACGGTCGACGGCGAGAAAAAACGGTCGTCGAAGTGAAATTTCGAAAAACTAAGTACGCCTGATTTAATTGGTCGCCGGTTCCAGCTAGGATATAACTTGATCTATTTTTTTGCTCAACCCCCTATCCGTGAAACCCACCCCTACGGTCGACGGCAAGAAAAAACGGTCGTCGAAGTGAAATTTCGAAAAACTGAATACGCCTGAATTAATTGCTCGCTGATTCCAGCAAGAATATCACTGGACTTATTTTTTTCCCCAACCCCCTATCCGTGAAAGTCACCCCCACGGTCGACGGCGTGAGTAAACGGTCGTCGAAGTGAAATTTCGAAAAACTGAGTGCGCCTGATTTAATTGCTTACCGGTTCCAGCGAAAATATCACTTGATTTATTTTTCTGCTCATCCCCCTATCCGGGAAACCCACCCCCACAGTTGAAGACGAGAACAGAAGGTCGCAGAAGTGGAATTTCAAAAAACTGAGTACGCCTGATTTAATTGCTCGCCGATTCCAGTTAGAATATCACTTGACTTATTTTTTTGCTTCACCCCCTTAACGCAAAAGTCACCTCTACGATCGGAGGCGAGAAAAGAAGGTCGCAGAAGTGGAATTTCGAAAAACTAAGTATGCCTGATTTATTTGCTCGTCGGTTCCAGCGAGAAATTACTTGATATATTTTTTTGCTCAACCCCCTATCCGGGAAACCCACCCCTACGGTCGACGGCGAGAAACAACGGTCGTCGAAGTGAAATTTCGGAAAACTGAGTACGCCTGATTTAATTGCTCGCCGGTTCCAGCTAGGATATCACTTGATCTATTTTTTTCCTCAACCCTTTATCCGTGAAAGTCACCCCCACGGTCGAAGGCGTGAGTAAACGGTCGTCGAAGTGGAATTTCGAAAAACTGAGTGCGCCTGATTTAATTGCTTACCGGTTCCAGCGAGAATATCACTTGATTTATTTTTCTGCTCATCCCCCTATCCGGGAAACCCACCCCCACAGTTGCAGACGAGAACAAAAGGTCGCAGAAGTGGAATTTCAAAAAACTGAGTACGCCTGATTTAATTGCTCGCCGATTCCAGCTAGAATATCACTTGACTTATTTTTTTGCTTCACCCCCTTAACGCAAAAGTCACCCCTACGATCGGAGGCGAGAAAAGAAGGTCGCAGAAGTGGAATTTCGAAAAACTAAGTATGCCTGATTTATTTGCTCGTCGGTTCCAGCGAGAAATTACTTGATATATTTTTTTGCTCAACCCCCTATCCGGGAAACCCACCCCTACGGTCGACGGCGAGAAACAACGGTCGTCGAAGTGAAATTTCGGAAAACTGAGTACGCCTGATTTAATTGCTCGCCGGTTCCAGCTAGGATATCACTTGATCTTTTTTTTTCCTTAAGGGGGTATATACACCTTTAAATGGGTTGAATTCCTGAAAAACAATTTTCCTTTTTTTTTCAACTTGAAGACTCTGATAAAATTTAAAAAAATCATTATGTTTGGGAAGGGTTTGACCTTCATTATCCATATCTTACATCATGTATTACTTCCAGTCTAATAGTGGCTGCGCTGAAGACAGGAAAATACAAAATCACTCGGTTGCCGCAAAGAATCAGACCCAGCGTTGGACCGATCTTGGAATTTTTGGTTCTCAATTGTTCATAACACATGCCTCTATCAGATGAACATAGAACTTTTTGATATTGCAAGAATTACTTGAGTTATTGAATTTTTTCGATTTTTTTTCTGAATTTGAAAAAAAAATTTGCTTATTTTTCTAATATTTCAACTAAAAATGGGTTTATCAAAATGTTCTATGTTCATCTGATAAAGGCGTGTCTTATGAACAATTGAGAATCAAAAATTCCAAGATCGGTCAAACGCTGGGTCTGATTCTTTGCGGCAACCGAGTGATTTTGTATTTTCCTGTCTTCAGCGCAGCCACTATTAAACTGGAAGTAATACATGATGTAAAATATGGATAATGTAGGTCAAACCCTCCCCAAACATGATGATTTTTTTGAATTTGATCAGAGTCTTCAAGTTGAAAAAAAAAGGAAAATTGTTTTTCAGAAATTCAACCCATTTAAAGGTGTATATACCCCCTTAACCCCTTATCCGTGAAAGTCACCCCCACGGTCGAAGGCGTGAGTAAACGGTCGTCGAAGTGGAATTTCGAAAAACTGAGTACGCCTGATTCAATTGCTTACCGGTTCCAGCGAAAATATCATTCGATTCATTTTTCTGCTCATCCCCCTGTCCGTGATACCCACCCCTACGGTCGATGGCGAGAAAAAACGGTCGTCGAAGTGGAATTTCGAAAAACCGAGTACGCCCGATTTAATTGCTCGCCGATTCCAGCTAGAATATCACTTGACTTATTTTTTTGCTTTACCCCCTTCACGCAAAAGTCACCCCTACGGTTGAAGGCGAGAAAAAAAGGTCGCAGAAGTGGAACTTCGAAAAACTCAGTACGCCTGATTTTCTGCTATGAGGCTGAAACTAGCGGCCAGAGCTGGCGGCCACGCACGGCGTGGGATTGAGAACCACTGTAGCTTGCACCGAGCTGCGCTGAGCTCACGGACATCGGTGCGAGTTCAGCGAATAGAATTGACGACTGTAAGTCCTTCCGCCTATGCAGCTCCTGTATCGGTGGGTGGGTTGCCGACGTAATTCGGGTGGAATATCTGGTTTTGGGGTCGCTGATTCTGAATTTGTCGGTGACCCGGCCGAAAAATCAGCGGTTCAATTGTTATTAACAATTCAATTGTTGAAAACGCGTTATCTCGGAAACTATGCGAGATATGAAAAAAAAGTCCAATCACAAAATGGCGCTCCAATCATTTATAACAATTTTTGTATCCTGCAAAATTTTGATTTATTGCTCCGTTCATGAGATATACGCAGAGAAATAGTTAAGCGAACGGGCGCGCGGATCCAATGGTATCTAATTTTAATTCCCAGAATTTTTTTCAATAATTTATTGCCGGTGAATGAAGAAAAAGGGGCGGCTGAAAATTTTACCATACTTTTGTAACACCTTGAACTATGAGCGGATCCACGTCACTTGACTCAAAAAAAAACCGTCAAGTCACGGATCTTTGCGCCATTCGACATATCTTTAGAACTATCTGAAAAAAAATACAACTTCAGGGATTTTGGAAATTCTTCAAAAATGGCGGAGTTAGAGCTATTTGAATTTTGGTAAGTTGCTGTTGCACCGCTATGTTTGAAAATTCATATCTCCGAAAGTATTCACCGGAGCGAACTGATCCTGGAATCATTTTGTTCGTGAAAGAATGCGCTTTCATACAAAAAATGTTGTTTTCAAAAAAAAAAATTCCTTCAATTTTTTTTCGTCGTTTGTTTTTTTAATTTCGCTGCCATTTCCGCGGGACTCACAGGAATCCATGCGGATAATTTTTTTTGGATAGCTGAATCCTTCCCCTTCAACCCTAAAAAAAAAATTCATGGAGAACCTACCTGGGCCGGAGAAAAAAAATAAAACGTCCAGTCGTGCGTCGCCGCGCACGCCGATCCACGTCTGCGTGCGGCGATCTAGGTTCGAAAACTGCCTCAAAACAAGATTACAAACACGGTTGTCGATCGGAAATTTTCTGAATTTTCCAAAAATGATGACCATTTTTTTTTCACTTGTCATTTTCAATGCGTAATTCGAAAAATGAAACTTAAAATGTCGATTCCACCACGTTTCCCATCGTTTCTTGAAATTTTTTTTTTTTTTCAGAAAGTTCAGGAAATTTCCAATGAAAATCATGTCTAAAAGTTTTCCGCTAGTTCACTTCCAAGTCATCATTATCGAGATAATTTCATTCTCAACTCTAGAATGGTAACCTGGGGTCAAAAACGACCCCAGGCGACTTTAAATCTGGCTAATTTAATTTAATTTCTCATGTTTCTTCACCGTTTTACCTCATTTTTGACTAACTTTTCCGACTTCAAGCGAAATCGTGATATGCTTACGTGATTCTGTATTAAAAAACGAAAAGAAGGAGCCCAAGTTGAACCCTTATTGTGAAATATTACCGGACGTATGAATTTTTCAAAAGTGGGGTCGTTTTCGACCCCAGGTTAGCATAATAGGTAAAAAAAAATAAGGTTAGCATTCTAGGGTTAATATTGACATGCACAAGTAATGACACAAAACCCTCAAACCTTATTTAAACCGTAACTGTGCCTTGGAGGTGAACGAGCGGAAAACTTTTGGACATGATTTTCATCGGAAATCTCCTGAACTTTCTGAAAAAAAAAAAAAGATTTTCAAAAAACGATGGGAAACGTGGTGAAATCGATATTTTAAGTTTCAATTTTCGAATTACACATTGACAATGACAAGTGAAAAAAAAATGGTCATCATTTTTGGAAAATTCAGAAAATTTCCGATCGACAATCGTGTTTGTAATCTTGTTTTGAGGCAGTTTTCGAACCTAGAACGCCGCACGCAGACGTGGATCGGCGTGCACGGCGACGCACGACTGGACGTTTTATTTTTTTTCTCCGGCCCAGGTAGGTTCTCCATAAATTTTTTTTTTAGGGTTGAAGGGGAAGGACTCAGCTATCCAAAAAAAATTATCCGCATGGATTCCTGTAAGTCCCGCGGAAATGGCAGCGAAATTAAAAAAACAAACGACGAAAAAAAATTGGAGGAATTTTTTTTTTGAAAACAACATTTTTTGTATGAAAGCGCATTCTTTTACGAACAAAATGATTCCAGGATCAGTCCGCTCCGGTGAATACTTTCGGAGATATGAATTTTCAAACATAGCGGCGCAACAGCGACTTACCAAAATTCAAATGGCTCTAACTACGCCATTTTTGAAAAATTTTCAAAATCCCTGAAGTTGTATTTTCTTCCCCATAGTACTAAAGATATGTCGAATGGCGCAAAGATCCGTGACTTGACGGTTTTTTGTTGAGTGAAGTGACGTGGATCCGCTCCTATGTTCAGTAAAATTTCCAAGTGCATCGAGCAGACCCCAGGAAGATTCTTTTATAGCGATTCACGGGAAATCTAGAATCAATTAGGGTCTAAGACTCCGGAAAGCTCGTCGCAAGGTAGTAAGGAACGAGATTCTGGACAGACGTCAAATTCGCCGACCCTCGGCCGAAATCTGTCCCGATTCGCATGGAATACCCCATATATTATACATACTAAGAGGTTTCCTTGAAACATTGCAGTCATTCAAATATCTAATCATTTATTCATTCATACATTTATTCATTCATTCATTTATTAATTAATTAATTAATTTAATCATTTTACGGCCTTTGAAAGTTTGAAATTAAAAAGGGGATGACCAGCCTGCGAAAACGGACGAAAAACTTGGATTATGCCGAATAGGAAGTGACTAACTGCGATGTTTCGAGGAAACCTCTTAGTATAGAATACGCAGGTACAAGTGTAAACATGTAGCACGATGCATACCGGCCCATGATCTATTATTTGTTCGTGTCTCTAACGTTATTACTCACCTCTGGAAAAGTCGCAGTACTCATCCAGTTGATTTTTCAAGAGAAAATTGATCGTTTTTTGGTCCATAGTTAGTTGACTCTCGCGACTATCGTCAGAACAACACGTCGCGTATTGATTCAGATCGACAAGCTAGTGCAAGCAACTGATGCAAATTACAACCCGTGGTGACAGCGGCAGCGAGATTGCGTATGTCCGTCAACGAACCCATTTTGATTTCTTATTATGAACTAATATGCCAATTCTTTGATTCGAATAAGATTATATTCGCCCCAATTTCGTCAAATAGAAGGCTTATTCGATGTCTAATATATTGTTTGTTCAAATCCTTGTTCGAATAAAGATTTATTGCGAATAAATAGAAGTATACTTACGGGAAATGAAATACATCTTTCTTCATAGCATTTCAAATAGATAAATTGTGAATAAGTGAATTTCTTAGAGAGAAGCAAGTCATCCTATTTTATGCAAATAAATACTTCTTTAGTTTAAGTAAATATTTCTTTGAGCAAATAAAAACATTACAAATATGGTAATCTATTTGATTTGAATAAAGCTTTTCTCTGGGTGTAAGGGGCTGTCGGCACCCCTTAATATTAAAATTAGGGCCTAAGATTCGGTGAGGCTTTTTTTCATTTATTCGGAACCGATTCATGTACTTGGAGCGAAACTGCATTTCGTCGATAATCAAAATAACTGTTAGTCTGATGTATACGCCATACAAACTTAAGCCTGGAGCACAAACTTTTCGTGCCGTTACCTACGGAGATCGTGAACCGCGTACAGTCACCCACACGCAGCGCCGACCAATCACAGCTATGTGTGAGCGATCGTGGCGCCTGTAGGTGAGGCGGAACACGGCACACGGCAAAGTCTGTGCTCTAGGCTTTAGTTTACTTCGCCTGTATGTTACGCATTGGGCGTATAGTAGCGCGCTTACGAACGGAATCCAACAGCCAATCCGCACACCGCTTCTATTTGAACTGTGATGTTCCGAGAACCACGTTCGGCACGACATATTACTTGGGATTCCCCGGGTGCCGGCCGACTCTTTCGCCTTCAGTTCTTTCTCGCCGCCGTTTTGTACCAGTTCTCAGTTATTGAATCGCAATATTACAACGGCCAAAGAAAGTGAAAGAAGAAAGCAAGAAGAAGAAGAAGAAAATGGATAGGAAATAGAAGAAAGTGAGAAGGAAAATCGGGTTTGTCTACAGAAATCTTTGTGCCATAGATTGTGTATTATGTGACTTGTGTGAACAGGATTCATCAAAATCTGCCCTTGTCTCGGAAGTAAGTGCTGTAATATTGTATACCTACATACACAGAGAAAAATATTCTGTCATGTATGCCGACAAGTATTTGAATTGTGTTGACAAAATCTGATATGCAATATATATTGATATCATCGATACCAATTATTTATACGTGCCACCACGACATGATGTACATACTAATCTTATTACGCCGGAATGATTATGAACTTCAACTATATCTCAACATACATCCGATGGTTTGTACTTTTATTTTCGCATGATAATTATGTGGATTATTAAGATAAGATGAAACTTTTGTTTCACTGTATTTCAAAATAAATTCCATTTCGGTATTCATCATTTTCTATTCAAGATGTGATAAATCCTCAACCGATACAATCGGAACATGTTCTGTCCCTGATGATGTCATTCATAACGTATTATGCTCATATTTTAAATATTAATTAAAAATAACAACACAATAGTTTATTCATAAGATTATGAGTAACCCATAGAATCTATGGCATAGATATTTATTTTCAGTAGTTTCAACTACCACCTAAAATAACAGAAAATAATTTTTTTCAACACGTACATGAAATAGGCCCTGTTTCTCGCATGTAAAGTGGATGGAAAATTGCTCATTTCTACCGTGGACTCTATTCCCTCCTTAGGGAGGGAATGAATCTATTTCCTCCCTAGGGAGGGAATCATTTCCTCCCTAGGGAGGAAATGGGTGTATCTTCTCTCAAAAATTATTTGAATAAGGCAAACGTTTTAAAAATTCAAATTTTCCAGCATTTTGTTCAACAAGTTCTTGTATAATGTATGAGTAGATTTTATACTAACCTTATCGGCTCTCCATACCTCTGCGTGTATGAGAAGCAAATTCAAAAATTAAAATCTTGAAAACGGTGTAGTGAATTGACTTGAAATTTTGGCAATAAGCATTTCATTTATCTATTTTTCGATGATAAAACTTTCGAAGATTTCTTATCATTTGCGTTTTGCTATCCAACCTCCTTAATGAACATTACTGTACACACTGTCGGCGTGACGTCACTTCTCCGCATCGTCTCATGGCTGGTTTATGCAGCGCTGTAACCCAACTTAATTCAAAGATTTACCAATCAGGAGGCTGCTTTAGCCACACTCCAGGTGAATCGAGGCTCCTGATTGGTCGATCCTTGAATTAGGTTAAGTTACGGCGCTGCATAAACCAGCCATCACCGACATACACTGTCGGCATGTGTACATGTGTTGAGTTGAAATATAAGACAGAAACTCATTACAAATTATAATTGATTGATCAAAACATTGACAATTTTCTAATACAAAAGAAATAAATTTTTTTGGTAGTCGGGGGGCTTCGCCCCCCGAACCCCCTACCGGGGCCTCGCCCCTGGACCCCCCGCCGCCGCTAATCTACTCGATGGTTTTAAATTTCGTTTTTGACGTACACATAAGTTAGTATTTTTCGTTAATTATTGGATATATTCATTTTCAATATCCTTTTTTAATTGATGTAATTTTCTGTGTCAATGCACAGGAAACATGCTCGAAAAAGGGCCTATACATGCACTTGTTGGAAAAAATACGGTGTGCAACACGGGGGGGAGGGTCATTTCTAGCTCGGGTGATGACGTTGCACTCGTCGTTGTCTCGGGCACCTTCGGTGCCCTCGACTCCAACTCGTGCAACGTCATCTGACCCTCGCTAGAAATGACCAATTTCCCTCCCTTGTTGTACAATGTACTATTTTTGTTCAATAACTAGAATTAATTGACAGGATATATCACAGCCTGGGAATCGTAATGAATATTGTAAAAAATTTGAGTGATATATTTGAGTATAATAGGATATTTATATGTATATATTTATATTTATGTTTATATTTATATTTATATTGATATTTGGCGAGTCTTCTCATTGTTCGTACGCTGCACTGACATGACCCCTCTGAGGTGGGCGGTTTTTATTATATGCCGTGCATGCTAATGACGATCTATTTTGATACGGTATAATTTCTTGAAAGATTTTTGAATACGGTTTGACAAGTTTAAGCATGAAATGAACCTTATAAATGTAATGATATGGTATTCGATAAACCTCCCGTATTGGTGAAGTATACGTGATTTAACGGGCGTATGCAATTATATGGGGGGTTACAGACGTAAACTGGTCCACAGACTCGTCTATTTTTTTCAGGCCATCGTACTGTACCCACGTGTCATCGCGTCGTCGACAAATTGCCGTATAGTGCCCGAGCTGAACGGGGACAGAAGAGGTACTTCGGGTAGTACATGTTAGTACAGCTGGGGGTTCGAAATGTACCACCCCTATTAAATGATAAACATCATCAACTGATGGCACGTTGATCTGTGTGGGAATGAGAGCTATGATAATTGTATTCTCGTCAGCCTTGGAATCTAGCGAGAACACCTCGAACAGAATAACATTCCCTGTAAACAAAACATATGGTAGGAATAAGTAGATAGTACAGATATATGAATAATTTGAATACACTAGCAGAGTAGTAAACATTTGTCTTTAGTTATTATACAGTGAAACCTCCCGTATTGTCTGTTCCCGAGTTGTCCACGATTCCCGAGTTGTCCGATTTAGGTATCCCGAGTTGTCCCTAAGCCACACCGAATCACTCCCGCCAAAACTAACCATCCTGTGTATTTTTTCCCCACCTATCACCAAGTGGGAAGTGGTCAACCCCCCACTCCCGTTGGACTATACGGGATCGCCTGGGTCCCGAATTTGGACAATACGGGAGGTTTCACTGTATGTAGGTATATTCGTCTAAGCGAAAACCGAAACAGACGAATTCGGGTAGAGCCACACATTGAAAAATATGATAAATGCTCTCAGTTTTTGTAATTCATCGATATACAGGGTGTCACCGAATTCGCGACGGATATTTCACAGGGTAAATCTTTATCAAAAATGAGATCGAGCTTTCCTCAGCCGATTTTTTTGGAAATGCATGGATTTTCCGTTATAAGTATTTTCATTTCAGCCGATTTTCGGCGGTTTGTCGATGTGATTATCGCTCGGTTGTGTACGCGTCTCTCAGACTATTGTCGCCGCAAAGAAAAGTGCACACAACCAAGCGGTAAGCACACCGACGAACGGCCGTTCATAAGCCGCGCGTCATTGGCTGAAATGAAAATAATTATAACGAGAAACCTATGCATTTTCGGAAAAATCGCCGCAGGAAATTTCGATCCCATTATTGATCAATATTTACCCTGTGAAATATCCTTCGCGAATTCTGTGACACCCTGTAGGGTAACACGGGGCAAAATGGGCACCAAATAAGGAAACAACGCGTTATTATGCGTTGCTATGCGTGTATGTAGTCCGTCGACTTTGTATACCGGATCGAGTATAAGCTTGTAAAACATACTTTTGTTGTATAAAATATCGTGTGTACCAAGGAGGCGAAAGTCTTCTACGCCGAGCGTATTTGCACTACTCGTCTTCGACTCGTCTACGATTCGTATTGCAAATTTACGCTCGGCGTTAAATGACCTTCTTTGCCTCCTTGGTACACAATATACTGTTATGATTGTGCAATTCTATCGGCTTGATTGCCGTTGTTACCACCATATGATGAAAAGTTATTGGAATCAAATAAACGGGCAAGTCCCAATAAACACAGGTCCGTTTAATAGACGTTTAAAAAACGTGCCGGCTGTATAAATTTGGTGCACGTGGATAAATTGATCGTAGATCCACGTACAGGCGGACATCAGACCTGGAACCCAATAAACCACAAACCGTATAAACGCGTAAAAATCGGACGAATGTCCGGCCAAAAAACGTATATTTCACGTATATACACGTATACATGTGAAATATACGGTTATCGGCCGGACATTCGTCCGATTTTTACACGTTTATACGGTTTGTGGTTTATTGGGAAATTCATTGTACTATAGGTTTAATTTTGGTATAATGAATGTATAAAGCGTTGTTTCAACGCTTTTTACACCTAACATGAACACGTTTATTATACGGGATTTCAACCACCTTGTGTTTATTGGGGTATTAAAGGATGAAATCAAGCTATACCAAGTCTTCACTTCTATTTTTAAACAACTTTAAATGTAATCAACATTTAAAGTGAATATTGTTAAACATTTATACGTGATTCAGGTCACATTGGGCACCTATTCCGTTGTGCAGATATCGCAGATGTAGTTTGAGGAAAATATAAAACACAAAAAGAGCGAAAAATGGGTCAAATTGTTCATGAAATTTTTTTTTTCAGTCGAATCGAATCAGATTATTTTAAACACTCTTTCATATCTTCTTTCAAGAATTTGAATGTTAGTTGAAATTAAAATTGTTCGAAAATGAAAGTGAAGACTTGGTATAACTTGATTTCATCCTTTAATACTTGCCTTTTTATTTTATTCCAATAATTTTTCATCATAAAGTGGTAACAGCGGCAATCAGCCGATAGAATTGCACGATTATAAATCAATTTTTTTTTTTGCATTTATTTTTATTTTTTGCTTCTGTGTGTTATCATTGATCCAAAATATTGCGCCGTGTCAGAAAAATCCAGTTCCGACGAAATTATTTTTTCTGGATTTGGTGCCTGTTTTGCCGCGGGTTACCCTATATAGATTGGACGGGTTCAAAAAAATCAACTACTTTTTTACTTCCAAAGTCCAAGTCACATGTTAAATAGTTGTAGGAAGAGGAAATAAGACGCCTGTTGAAATGTGAGGCCTCGATATAAATATTTAGTGGTTCCTGAACGCAATTTTCCATAAAAATTGAAATTCAACCTCAACCTTGAATAACAAAAGAAAAAGTTGAGTTATCAAAAAATTATAAGAGACCTTTTTTGTAGAACATTGAATTTCCTATAAAAATATATTTCGAAAAAAAAAAATTGCGTTTGGTTTGAAAATTGCGAAGCGGAGCACGGCGCAGTACCGAAAATAGTGGCGCATAGTATTTTATAGTGAAAATCATGCACACTTTTATAAGAAACTAGAGAAAAAAGACGTGCACCACTGTTTTCGGCGCTGCACTTTGCTTTGCTTCCGCGTAGTAGGCGCGGGCTTTCAGACATGTGACTTTGAAGAAGAAAAAATTAGTCAATTCTTTTGAACCAGTCTAATATAGATATGATGTGAGTTTAAATTGAATTCGATTGTTTTTTGTTCGAATTGCAGCTATCAAAATAATGTGTCCGGGTGAATGGCTATTTGGAGCTTGCCATGGAAAATTTATGGCCCGATTAAAGGTAAAGTTCTTGGTTTTGTCGTGAGATATGGAGATTCTAGTGCCAACGTAGCCAGTCAACACTTCAATATCTTTGATTTAATAAATGATTCAGTACTGTATGAAACTTCTGATTCTAAGGTACTGTCATACATTTTTCAAATTTCTTAGAACCTTATTTTTTCAAGTTCAACTTCCGCGCAAATTAATTTTTTTTTTGTTCACATTTTCGAAAAATTCACTGATGGCACGCGACGAACATATCCCGATCTTGAAAAAAGTAGACAGAAAAAATTGTTTCAACCATTTAGAATTTGTTTTTTTTTTGCAATGTATGATTCGTGATTTCTATTATTGATTGTAGACATATTTACAGTAAATGGTATAGCGAAAATAGTGACGAAAGAAGAAATCAAGAATCATTTTAGTTGATTAATTTCTTCTGTTATAACCCTGCTCTGATTATTAATTTCAAATAAAAAGCCCCAAATACCATATGTCAAACAGAGACTGACCTATTTGCGTGACGACAGTACTCTCTCTACCCAGGCATCCCTTCGTGCCACATTGATTACTGGCCGTTAGAAGTACGTCGCTTTCGATGATATTATTGAAATCCGTTTCGAACAATCGAGAATGCAGGATCTGAATCTTAGCGAATTGTTTATTTCTCGGGGCACACCCTTGGTCGCACTGTGTACGTTCTGACAAGGCAGGTGAGTCTTGGAATAGCAAAGAAACCAAATGAGCCACCGTAACTTGGCAAGGTAAGATACTGCCACTCGTACTGCGTCTGGGAGTTGTGAATATACCGGTTAGTATTTCTGTCCTCAAGCGATATGCACAATTTGTCAGCCCTTTATCCAGAACATATATTATCAATTTCGAAAATAAATTGATTTCGGCACTGACAATCAAATGTTCTTTCAACAGAGGCCGGTCGCACGCTCCTGCTAAGAAGATTTGAAACAAACTATCGAAGGCACAAGTGTTTTCCAACGAAATATGCATACGTCCGATCCTCACTGATTGCAGAGTCATGTCGCTGCCATTCCGTATGATCGGTAATTGCTTTATTTTAGCGTGTAAGATGAACTTATGCTTGGTGAAACTTTTCTGCAGGTATTTTGATGTCTTCTTCTTATTTTTTTTGAGTTTTGTTATTGCCAGTCCTCGCCAATTCTCGATTTCTTGGGACGCGAGAGCGCTTGACAGATTTGGTAATTTGTTACACGCCACACATACACGTTTCTGACCGTATCCTTCTGTGTTATTCTCACAAGCTACGGAGCACAAATCCAAAGCGTGGACTGGTGTCTGGCAAACGACACAAACATGAGCTCCTGTAGGCTCATCACCGTTGATGCACGCTGGACACGAAGAAGGTGACGAATGCACGAATATCGGTGTATCTATACGGGGAAAGATATTCTGTAATGTGTGCTGTAAAGTAAGTGAATTTTACAGGATTTCTGAGAGATTAGAGGGACAACCTTATTTTACTGTTGAAATATACCAGCTCCTTAATCAAGCTTAACTAAGAGACACTGCCGAAAATTTTAGTGATATTCACTGATGAGAATATCTTTCTAAATATCAGTATATAAAACTTACTGCACAATTTTTCTCCGTGTATAATCGGTGTTGACGAAGGTGCGGACGTTGGCTTATCTATGATTGGTGTCAGTACGCAATCAATGTTTGAGGGCAATGTCGGTTCATGTTCTATGATTGATATCTGTGCAGGTTCATCTTCAACCACTATGGTCAAGACCCCCAGCGACTGAGCTTCAGCAATTTTAATTCGTCCATTGATATAGTCGAGATGCTTTTGCACGAAATCGTCTACTCGCATCGGTTTGTTGCAATTTCTAAGCAGTCGATTTTTTATTTGGTTGAAATCACTTTCGACCGAGGCACTGGATGCAGATACGCGACCATAGCCATACCTATCCCTGAACGCGCAGGACCATAACGGTAGCCACTTGGCATCTTTGACCAGACGATCGGCGAGTTGAGGTATGAAATGCGCATTATCACGGTTACCGTCACCATCTGATACCAATGCTTTCACCTCGTTATCAATATTTTTGGCCCATGACGACCAACTGTTGAGATGTGTATCTTCATCGGTACTATCACGATCTTCATCAGTACCATCGCGATTTTCTACACCGTTGTCCAAGTTTTCTAGGTCAGGGTTTTCGATGGTTATGCGGTTTTTGAGCCGTTCTTTATGTTCTTCACACGGTGTGATTTGACCAGTCACGAAATTACCCTCTGTCTCGCTTCGAGCAACTATTAAAATAGATTTTAATAATTCCGCAGCATCCTCAACTGAACGAGATTGGATTAACTGACCCAATGATGCTAAGAAGAAGGTCTGTATACGTCGATTCGCGCCCTTCAAAAATCTCACGTACATGTGAATAAAATGCGCGACATCAATGCGAATCCAGCAGTTCGGTACAGACTCGTCAGAAAATGCATCCGCATATTCGTCAATGGTCGAGTAAGATGTAAACGTACGAATGGAGGCTGTTAGTAATGCTTTGGCGGAATCACAGACAACTTCTTTGGGACAAGGTGCACCTGGAAAAGTTATTCCAGCGAATCTACTCTAAGTATGAATGATTATACCATTATTTGTTTGTAAGATTTCCAATTACAAACGTTATGAAATATTCGAGACAATCAGGTACGTACATTTCAATATTAAGAAGTAAGTTTCTATAGATTGAACACAGTGAAATTTATTGATAAATGTTTTGCAGGTGAATTCAATTCATCACGTACTAAAATGATGAGGACGTATGCGTCCGAAATAATGAGGTGAACATAAGTCATTGCAAGTGGGAGTGAGTATTTGGAATCATACCTGAGGTTATCCACTCCATCAGCCATGCTTGTATCGAAGTAGTTTTGTGACTTTTAGTCAACATTTGTGCGACAGAGAACTGTCCACGCGAATCACAACGAACGACACATTCGTATAAGAATATGTGACTGGACTTAGTTTTACCGTCACACCTCTGTACCTTCTTTACAATACTCCCTGTGGCATCAATAGCTATACAAGCAGGTTGATCTCGTGCATAGTTCCTGTATGCGTGCTTTTGATGGTTTGTCCAGTAATAGACGGAAAATGGATTCAATGATAAATGATGTATCATGTTCTTATGCGAGCCTAATTGCATTTTCGCTAATGCTAAAACTGGATCCCGATCTAAATGCAAGGAAGCCGCATACTCATTTTTCGCCGTATTCAATACGTTTGAACTCCTTAAGTGCGGTGGTTCAGGGTCACCCGGGTGCATTAATTCTTTTGCTTTTTCAGCGCGATATACACTGACGGATTTTCCCTGGAGCTCTGCAGCAACAGCTCTCCTGACGGGTGCCCTAAGGTACCTTTTACTGCAAGTGTTATCGCCTTGGTTCACAGTGCATTTTATACGAATGTCTTCTTCCTGCGAATCAATTATCTCGCATCGAAGAGTGGAGCCGCATTTACATTGCCCATTCATCGAACCAGACCTGCAGTTGTTGGCGATGTGGTGATTTTTAAAGTTAAATCCGCATTCCAGACGTGTAGCATCCCAGATTTTCTCAGTGAGAATTTCTTGCCATTTCCCTGATTGCAGAACTGTACAAGACCGTAGATACGGTTTGAGCTGGCTTGTGCCGGTACGCTTGTATGTTTTGTTTATGAGTAGTTCGTCAAATTCAGTTTTGGTTAAAAATATATAAAATTGCAGGGTACCAGCTTCACCTTCGACAGACGCTACCGAGTGATTTGACTGAGTTGTCACTTGAAGGTCACTATTTTCTAACGAAACACTGTCGTTTACACTAACACTAAGACGATTCGTGAGTCTATCTCTCACGCCGTAAGTATTGCACGTGACAAAAGTATATAACGAATTTGGCAAAATCGCATTCCCCAATTCCTGTGATATAATACACCACACATTATTCTGCTTCGACACTATACCACTCGGAGAAAGAAGCACGTCTTCCTTGTGATTCAAGACCGCTTCGATGATCGAGTCTGAGTCGATCTTACGCGGTCTTCCACGCCCTAACACCATTTCTATTAATTATAACAGTACTTTATATAAACGCAACTACTTTCAATAACTTCTCAACGAAGACTGACTGCATCAGTCCCATTCAGTCGTCGAACTGCTTTTGTCTTTCTCGAAAGATTGAGAAATAAAAGGACTCGTAATACAATAGACAAATAAATATTGATAATACAATGTTGCATCGTTTCACCAATTCGAGGCTGTAGGATTCATCAAACATTTTTACCAATAACTGTCGAGAAATATGCTCCAAAATTATATTGATGAGTACCGTTTTATTTGCCCCAAATTTTCACATTTTTTTCTTATTTCAAACATCAAAATCCGCCCTATCAAAACATTTTGAATACAGCCACAAAAATTCTGTGGCGAACGACGATGACGTTGGGACAGGTTCAACCGTGAAAATAATTATTATTTTTTTTTGGTGATTGAAAATATGTTTTTTTTTTTCAATATACACTAAGCAAAACGAATAATAGCGCACCTGAAACTTCCCGAAAAATACCTCGTTTTCCAAATGGTGTAGATCAGTGAAAAATTATGAGCAAAAAAATAATCTGAAAACGAAATAATAAGCTTGAGACTCCCTTTTCAACATAGTTTTTTGATATCCCATAAATGATCATTTCTCACCTCGTGGCATACGTTTGAACGCAGAGCTGTGAAATGGGGAGAAAAACCAAACTTTTCAAAGTTCTCTGCGGGGTAGTAACAAAATATATTTTCAATTTTTCCTCACCAAGTTATAAGTCGCGTGACTAATGCCATAGAGTCGTGAGCGCTAGAACGACAAAAAAATCGTTTTTTGGTGTAAAAATCTTTTTCATGCAATATAACATCTTTCGGTCATATCCGCAAAATAAATTTTTTTTTGGCACCAACGACCTTATGGCATTAGTCACGCAAAGTGTATAAACCTACTCGCCTAGCCGTACGAATGACTTCAATCAAAATTCGATAACTCAGTGAGAAACAATAGGAAAGAAATTTTGAAGAAACACTTCAACCGGGAAACTCCAAGTTTCAAAACCTGTATCGTGAGAAGTTTCTGCGATTTTTTTACTGCACCACAGAGAACTTTGAATAGCTGTTTCTTCTCTGCGTTTCACAGCTGTGTGCTCGAACCCTTGTCATGAAAAATGATCGTACACAAGCCATTCAAAAACCAGCTCGAAGAAAAAGTTTCAAGCTTCGAATTTCTTTTTCGGATTTTTTGAAACGATTTCCTCTGAGTTATAGCGTTGCAGCACGAGCCAAATGCGAGGGTTGCAATCACGTGGGATCAGAAGAAGTTTTTGTGTCAAGTATTGTACAAGATTTCACTTTATAAGGTTTGGTAACGGACGTTATACGTATAACGATTAGGGTGTCCGCTATTTCCCGAATTGACTTTTTCTACTTGGGTATGGGCCAAATTATTAGTTTATAGCCTAAAGATAATTATGCTATTTTTTTTTTTTTTTTAAGTGCCGTTAACCCCTGCCTGTAGGACGATACTTGTCCCATTTGATTAACATGGGATTTTTGCCCTTTTTAGACTTTAATTTTTTTTTCGCTTACTACTTTCATTACCTCATCAAATATTGTTGATTCTACTACTGTTCTGACCTCTTTCGATGGACATATTTTTACATTGGTGGAAAAAAAAAATTTCATAAGTTTTGAAGTTTTTTTCAAAATTTATTTTTACTGTATTTTTCAGTAATTTTAGAATATTTTTGGATATTCTCGAATTTATTGACTTTGCAATGCTTTTTGTTCAAATTGAAAAATATTCGAAGGATATTAAACAATATGGTAAAAAAAAAATTTTACCGCTTCAAAGCTCAAATTTTTTTTTTCCATCAGTGTAAAAATATGTCCATCGAAAGAGGTCAGAACAGTAGTAGAATCAACAATATTTGATGAGGTAATGAAAGTAGTAAGCGAAAAAAAAATTAAAGTCTAAAAAGGGCAAAAATCCCATGTTAATCAAATGGGACAAGTATCGTCCTACAGGCAGGGGTTAACGGCACTTTAAGAAAAAAAAAAAAAATAGCATAATTATCTTTAGGCTATAAAGTAATAATTCGGCCCATACCCAAGTAGAATAAGTCAATTCGGGAAATAGCGGACACCCTAATAACGATATACGTATAACGACCATTATCACACTGAGTGAAGTAAAATATTATTTCGCAAGAAATTCTTTCAAATTCACGTGAAAAACAATTTCGTTGTTTTTCACTGATGCATGTTGTCACGAACATTGTTTGATTGACCCGTTATGACCGTAAGTGGCGTGCCATATTCAGCACGTTGATTTTGGCATGCCCCGAAAAAAAATTCTCTCGACAAGGTCAGTGAATCGACGTGCTGAATGCATAAATTCACCCTAGATGAATCACTAAAATTCATTAGTTCAACAATTTAACACTCTCATCCCTCTATAATTGAATATGTCAGAATTTCTCGCTAAGATTCATTACCATATGTGATTTTTTTTTTCATAGAATAGTCCCTTTCAGAGCTGTGTTGCATATATTTAGGAGTAAGAGTGTGTGATGTACTTATGAGGTTGAATTCCGTAACGTTAATGCAACAAAATATTCGCGGAAAAATTCTCAAATTCAAGGCTTGAACGTTTCAAATGGATCAAGAACGGTGCATGATTCCTCTGATTGTGTGAAACATGTTGAGCGCGCATATTTCACAATTCTGATAACATTGAGGTCACGAAGTATTGCATTTGTTCAACGAATATTCTGTTACGTTTTAACGTTACGAACTTTAACCTCATATGTACTTGAGGTCTCCACTCCTTTGAATCATCACCAATCGAATAGAATAATCAGATTAATAACGATAGTTTTAGTCACAAGAATTGATATTAAAAAATATCCTTATGGAAGGGATATGAATAGGTAAAGGACGTGTCATATTCATGATGAAAAATGATATTACCCGTGTAGAAAAAGCCCCACTTAGCCCGATCAGAAGTGGGGTGCTAGTCGTGTGCTGGTCAGGCTATTTTCTATCAAGATTTCTGATCGGGTACTGATCGGGTATTGGTACTTAAATTCTCTGACTATCCTACGAGACACATGCGCATCGTCGTCTCAGTAATCGAGTGCGGCTATATTTGCCGGTTTTTAAGCTCAATCTAATTAGCAGTTATGTACTGTTACATTGCATGTTACTACAGGCTCCTTACCCCTTGGACGACCTTAGCGAAGTGCCTGATAACGAGTAAATGATTAGAGTGGCCCTGAGGCCTGACAATAATTCCGAGAGGCGACCGTGACCGACTAAAATCTAGAGAACCTATTACTTATTCTTTTCTTTTCTTTTACGACTTGTCTCTGACATGTGGGATACGAGGCCCATCTGACGGCTCAAAACTTCGACTGAGACGCACCTAGACGAACGCAGGACGCCAGATATCGGGTGTTTGGATCCCTGTCGAGGAACACCACCTAAGCTCTGGGGGCTAGCTTCGGCCGGGCTACCTCCAACATCGGAAGTGAGGACACGGGGCAGTGCCTAGAGCACTCTGCATCGTGGGATATCGGTGGTGGAAGAGATTCCCACCACCAAGAAGAACCTGCAGCCTGTGGTCCTCCGATTCAGCGAGCTCATGACACCGTGGTGAACTTCGAATTTCGCGCGTAGCGACAACAGGTCGCTATATTTAAGGATCTTTCGCTCGATGCGAAAATCCATATTAGGCCGATAATGAGGGCGCTGAGTACCGGCGCCATGCGGTCTAGTCACTCTACGTTAGACTAGCGTCTAGATCACTCGTGTGATTCATTATTGCGTTGTTCTGTTTCGAGTTTGCATTCGAGCCCACGGGGTTTTGTTGAACTTAGTAGCAGTACGTGTGAGTGTGGTCCAGCGAGTTTCCCGAGGGACGATTTCCACCCCGAGGAAATGGATTACGGACGAGAAAAGATCTTGTTTTTACGTTAGCTGGCAGACGGTAAGCGTTAGCCATTCTGACCATACTAATTTGAATTCGGCAACGGCCGTCTGCCATATTGCCTTTGTGCAGCCACGAGGCTATTTAATATCTTTGGAATCGAATTAAGACGATCTCCGAAGGGTAGGCCGTCACCAGTGTCCCCATGCATTAGAGTTTAGAGTTCGAGTCTGTATTTTATAGAGATTTATCGCGTATTTTGTAATATTATTGAGTCGGTACCTGTCGTACACGGGTGCGACAGAGATAGATAGTTGGTTGCTGTCGCTCTCTCTTCCTCCTGCCCGGAGAAACGTAGCTCGAGGCTTAGCTGAGCCTCGGTTGTATCTAGATTCCAAGTCTTAATTTTTGGAAATTCGGGTTTATTAATCTCAAATAGTTATCGCGTTAGTCGCAGAGTTAGGTTAAGTTAGTTTTAGTGAATTTTGTAAATAATGAAATCTATCGAGTAATCTTTTAACCGGAGGCTTAACCTCTCGGAGGCGAGCCAGTCGTCGGAAAACGATTGGTGTCGTCAGATTGTGATTTTTGATCATATTAGTTTGTCGTAGGCCGTAGGCCTTCCTATTTTGTTACTCCAGTTATTTTATTGAGCCGTAGGCTTAGTCATTGTTAATTGTAAGTTCATTAATTATTTGTAAATTTTCCTCGTGGAGCGTAATTAGTGTTTCAGCTAAGTTATTGTGTCCCGAGGACCCGTTTGGTCGAGTTGTTAATCTTTGCTTCATCTTTTCCTTGTTATTGCTCTCCTACGTGGAAGCCAGTAGTTTAGATGTTTTGTAAAGCTCCCCAAACCCGGCTGAGTCGCCCTTTACACGACCTGTAGCCATTTTGTACCCGCGGGGAAGTACCCCCGGGTATACGATTTGTTAAATTCTATTCGTCTATGGCATTTTATTGAATAAATTCTATTTTCTTTGTTAAATTCTAAATATTGAGTCGGCAATCACGCCCTGCTAATCCTTCATTTGATCCTGACCCCTCTCCGCGGTACTGGAGCTAGCCGACGCTTTGTGTAACCGTAGATAAGATTTTGTTTATATTTTTTGAAAGTGTCTTGTAAATTCACCAATCACATGTATGTGAATAAAACTTCCAAACTATTGAGTAAATTCACAATAAACATTTTTCGTAGGTATTTTCGTGAACAGTTCCGCAATAATAATAATTATTCGAATTCAAACTGAGTTCATTGAAATGCTTAGACCATATACTTCTGGACCGCGCATACTTGCGTCGTTCACGCTACCAGTTGAAAGACGAGGAAAGCATATCATCGATAGCTAACATGTGAATCGACAGAGACATCGATGTACAAATTTTTTGTTTTTTCCCTAATGGGCTCTCTGTCGCTCTAGTATAAATTTGTTCTCTATCTTTGTCTGGCAACTCATCAACATCATCCCAATGCTAAAGCATGGCAATGCGCGGTCCAGTAGTATATGGTCTAAGTTGAAATGCGTTGAAAACCGATAATAAATGAATGAATCAAATAATGATAAAATTTAAAAATTCAAAAAAATGAAAAATAAGAGAATACAAAAATAAAAGAATAGAAATAAAAATAAAAATAAAATAATAAATGAATAATGAATACATGTACGTATAATAAAAATAATTCCGAATCGTTGTAATGGTTTACACCTACAAATCCTTTTATCAATCCCAGAGAATTTACGGAAGAAAATCTTTGTATCGGCCCGATACTGGTGCCTGACCAGATCCCAGCTAGGGCGGATCGCGGTAGTGTCACTGGCCAGGAACCTAATCTTTCGCCGTGACACTACTGGCTGGATTTTGGCCAGTTACCCTGACCAGTGCCCTACTTGAAACGGGGTTGGGGGTCAGGACCTGACCAGATCCCGATATATATTTCTACACGGGTAAAATGAAAAGAAGGATGCAAGCATAGGAAAACTATATTCTCTGAGTATAATTCTCGGGATATTATGAAAAACAGTAATTTTTCTATCACATATTGTAAAATGAAAATTTTTCCACAAAAATCTCTTGACGCCCGAAAATGAAGTTCATCCATGACCTACCAAATATGATCGTAATATGTATAAATATGGTTATCATCAAATTTAAGTGACCAAATTCATTCCCCAGTAGTTAGGCAGAGGTGAGCAACAAGATAAATGGGGTGGTATTCTCGAAGAAAATTTCAAGCAATTAAATCAGGCGTACTTAGTTTTTCGAAATTCCACTTCTGCGACCTCCATTTCTCGCCGTCGAACGTGGCGGTGACTTTTGCGGGTGGTGGGTTGAGCGAAAAAATGAGTCAAGTGATATCCTTGCTGGAATCGGCGAGCAATTAAATCAGGCGCACTCAGTTTTTCGAAATTCCACTTCGACGACCGTTTTTTCTCGCCGTCGACCGTAGGGGTGGGTTTCACGAATAGGGGGTTGAGCAAAAAAATAGATTAAGTGATATTCTCGCTGGAACCGGTGAGCAATTGAATTAGGCGTACTTAGATTTTCGAAGTTCCACTTCTGCGACCTTCTTTTCTCGCCATCGACCGTAGGAGTGGGTTTCACGAATAGGGGGTTGAGCAAAAAAATAGATTAAGTGATATTCTCGCTGGAACCGGTGAGCAATTAAATCAGGCATACTTAGTTTTTCGAAATTCCACTTCTGCGACCTTGTTTTCTCGCCTCCAATCGTAGGGGTGACTTTTGCGTAAAGGGGGTGGGGCAAAAAAATAAGTCAAGTGATATCCCAGCCGAAACCGGCGAGCAATTGAATCAGGCGTACTTAGTTTTTCCAAGTTCTACTTCTGCGACCTTCTTTTCTCGCCTTCAACCGTAGGGGTGGGTATCACGGATGGGGGGTTAAGCAAAAAAATTTATCAAGTGATATTCTCGCTGGAACCGGCGAGCAATTAATTCAGGCATACTTAGTCTTTCGAAATTCCACTTCTGCGACCTTCTTTTCTCGCCATCGAGCATAGGGGTGGGTTTTACGGATAGGGGGTGGAGCAAAAAAATCGATCAGGTGATATTCTCGCTGGAACCGGTGAGCAATTAAATCAGGCATACTTAGTTTTTCGAAGTTCCACTTCTGCGACCTCCTTTTCTCGCCTCCGATCGTAGGGGTGACTTTTGCGTTAAGGGGGTGAAGCAAAAAAATAAGTCAAGTGATATTCTAGCTGGAATCGGCGAGCAATTAAATCAGGCGTACTCAGTTTTTTGAAATTCCACTTCTGCGACCTTCTGTTCTCGTCTGCAACTGTGGGGGTGGGTTTCCCGGATGGGGGGATGAGCAGAAAAATAAATCAAGTGATATTCTCGCTGGAACCGGTAAGCAATTAAATCAGGCGCACTCAGTTTTTCGAAATTCCACTTCGGCGACCGTTTACTCACGCCTTCGACCGTGGGGGTGACTTTCACGGATAAGGGGTTAAGGAAAAAAATAGATCAAGTGATATCCTAGCTGGAACCGGCGAGCAATTAAATCAGGCGTACTCAGTTTTCCGAAATTTCACTTCGACGACCGTTGTTTCTCGCCGTCGACCGTAGGGGTGGGTTTCCCGGATAGGGGGTTGAGCAAAAAAATATATCAAGTAATTTCTCGCTGGAACCGACGAGCAAATAAATCAGGCATACTTAGTTTTTCGAAATTCCACTTCTGCGACCTTCTTTTCTCGCCTCCGATCGTAGGGGTGACTTTTGCGTTAAGGGGGTGAAGCAAAAAAATAAGTCAAGTGATATTCTAGCTGGAATCGGCGAGCAATTAAATCAGGCGTACTCAGTTTTTTGAAATTCCACTTCTGCGACCTTCTGTTCTCGTCTGCAACTGTGGGGGTGGGTTTCCCGGATAGGGGGATGAGCAGAAAAATAAATCAAGTGATATTCTCGCTGGAACCGGTAAGAAATTAAATCAGGCGCACTCAGTTTTTCGAAATTTCACTTCGACGACCGTTTACTCACGCCTTCGACCGTGGGGGTGACTTTCACGGATAAGGGGTTGAGGAAAAAAATAGATCAAGTGATATCCTAGCTGGAACCGGCGAGCAATTAAATCAGGCGTACTCAGTTTTCCGAAATTTCACTTCGACGACCGTTGTTTCTCGCCGTCGACCGTAGGGGTGGGTTTCCCGGATAGGGGGTTGAGCAAAAAAATATATCAAGTAATTTCTCGCTGGAACCGACGAGCAAATAAATCAGGCATACTTAGTTTTTCGAAATTCCACTTCTGCGACCTTCTTTTCTCGCCTCCGATCGTAGGGGTGACTTTTGCGTTAAGGGGGTGAAGCAAAAAAATAAGTCAAGTGATATTCTAGCTGGAATCGGCGAGCAATTAAATCAGGCGTACTCAGTTTTTTGAAATTCCACTTCTGCGACCTTTTGTTCTCGTCTGCAACTGTGGGGGTGGGTTTCCCGGATAGGGGGATGAGCAGAAAAATAAATCAAGTGATATTCTCGCTGGAACCGGTAAGCAATTAAATCAGGCGCACTCAGTTTTTCGAAATTCCACTTCGACGACCGTTTACTCACGCCTTCGACCGTGGGGGTGACTTTCACGGATAAAGGTTTGAGAAAAAAAATGGATCAAGTGATATCCTAGCTGGAACCGGCGAGCAATTAAATCAGGCGTACTCAGTTTTCCGAAATTTCACTTCGACGACCGTTGTTTCTCGCCGTCGACCGTAGGGGTGGGTTTCCCGGATAGGGGGTTGAGCAAAAAAATATATCAAGTAATTTCTCGCTGGAACCGACGAGCAAATAAATCAGGCATACTTAGTTTTTCGAAATTCCACTTCTGCGACCTTCTTTTCTCGCCTCCGATCGTAGGGGTGACTTTTGCGTTAAGGGGGTGAAGCAAAAAAATAAGTCAAGTGATATTCTAGCTGGAATCGGCGAGCAATTAAATCAGGCGTACTCAGTTTTTTGAAATTCCACTTCTGCGACCTTCTGTTCTCGTCTGCAACTATGGGGGTGGGTTTCCCGGATGGGGGGATGAGCAGAAAAATAAATCAAGTGATATTCTCGCTGGAACCGGTAAGCAATTAAATCAGGCGCACTCAGTTTTTCGAAATTCCACTTCGACGACCGTTTACTCACGCCTTCGACCGTGGGGGTGACTTTCACGGATAGGGGGTTGGGGAAAAAAATAAGTCCAGTGATATTCTTGCTGGAATCAGCGAGCAATTAATTCAGGCGTATTCAGTTTTTCGAAATTTCACTTCGACGACCGTTTTTTCTTGCCGTCGACCGTAGGGGTGGGTTTCACGGATAGGGGGTTGAGCAAAAAAATAGATCAAGTTATATCCTAGCTGGAACCGGCGACCAATTAAATCAGGCGTACTTAGTTTTTCGAAATTTCACTTCGACGACCGTTTTTTCTCGCCGTCGACCGTAGGGGTGGGTTTTTCGGATAGGGGGTTGAGCCAAAAAATAAGTCAAGTGATATTCTCGCTGGAACCGGCGAGCAATTAAATCAGGCGTGGTCAGTTTTCCGAAATTTCCATTTTTTAGCAATTCGTTGCTTTCGGCTACGGTAGGGGTGACTCTTCTGGGCAGGGGGGTGATGGAAAAAAAATCAGAAGGGGTGCATTCTGGAGCAAATAAATAGCAAAAAAATATGGTACCGTTGTTTTTAATTTTTTCATCCCCTTTCTATGTTTTTTCGAATGGCGCTGCTAGCTTTTTCTCAAGTTGGCAGCGCCATGAACTCTGGCTGAAGGGCTGGAGCAAAAAAATAAAAAATTTGGCAAAAAAATAGCAAATAAAAAGCAAGTAAATCTCCACCCATAAAAAATCGATTTTCAGAATGTGGGTGTGCCAGCTTATTAGACCTGCACAAAAATGATTACATTAAACTCTACTCTTTCCCTTATATTCATAAACTGAAGTGCCGTCAACATGTCATTTATTCTTGTCTCTCTTCCACACTGTAATATTACTCGCACTGCTCTATGTTGCAGTCTTTGTATTTCTTCTAAGTCTGTCTTATTCATATTCCCAGAGGCGGATTAGCACTAGAGGCCCGCAAGGCCCGGCCTTGGGGCGGCACGACCCTGGGGGCGGCACTGACCGCACTGAGGGAAAAAGAATTCGGCACGGGACGCAGAGAAAGAGTATCAAACATTGAGATATACTTATGATTGAAATATATGAAAAAGATGACTCAACCACGGATGACTCTGATATATGTCTATTCGACGCGACAATTTCATTACCTACCACTTGGGGGGGGGGGGGGGGGGGGGGGGGGGCAACGAAAAGTAGGGCCTCGGGGGGGCGGGGACCTTTAATCCACCTCTGCATATTCAGGAGTATCGTGCTACAATATTCCATATGTGGCGATATTATAGATTTGTATATGGTACATCTAGTCAGCGGTGATAGAAATTTTCCTAATCTATTTAAAAAGCTTACTTTCTTTCCAACCTTTTTTACAATAAATTGTTTATGTGCACTAAAATTCAATCTCGAGTCAATAATTACCCCCAAGTACTTAATTTCTAGTACGCGTTCTATTTCTTCACCACTTCTGGTAACTATTCTAACCTGATCCCCTTTAGTTTGCTTTGGTCCTCTAACAATCATATATTTTGTTCTGTTTGCATTCATTTTCAGCTTGTTCTTACATAGCCAAACTTCTGTTTTTTTCAGTTGTTCGTTTAATTTGCATTCAACTTCTTTTGATCCAATCCTTTGTGCGTATATGATCATATCGTCCGCAAAAAGTACTATCTTTACATCAGTCTGGAATTCATTTACTATATCATTAATGTATAAGATAAATAGTAGGGGTCCCAGGACTGAACCTTGAGGTACCCCGTATTTTGTTTTAATTTCATCCGAGTTTTCACCATTTAGCAACACTACCTGCGAACGATTTGCCAGATACGATTTCAGCCATCTTAACACTATTTCCCTTATCCCGAGTCTTTCTACTTTTCGTATTAATATATCTCGATCTACTGTCTGAAAGGCTCTCTTTAAGTCAATAAAAATTGCCCCAATTATTTTACCTTCACTTACACATTTTTCCATTCTGTTATAGTTTTTTGGATTGCATTTTCACATGATCTCCCTTCTCTAAAGCCATACTGATTTTCTGTTAGTAATTTATGCTCTTCAAGATACTCGACTAGTTGTTTTTTCACTATGAGTTCAAGGACTTTTTCATATTGCGGTAGCATATTTATAGGTCGAAATTCTTCTGCCTTATTTGTTTTGTTTACTTTTGGAACCGGTATTATCTCCGACTTCTTCCACTTTTCTGGAAAGATTCCATTTTCTAATGACTGATTTATTAAGTCTGTGAACTCCTTACTCATCGCTTTTAGCACAAGATCTAATACTATAGTCGAGATCCCCTCTTGCGTCCCTTTTTTTTTTGGTAGTTTATTGACCATGTCTTGTATCGATTTTTCACTAACTATTTTAAACTCTGTCATTTTCCTATCTGTCCGTGGTTCTATTTGCTCGCTCTCATCCCTAATGTCTTCTATATCCCTAACTATCTCATCGATGCTGTCGATATAGTATTTATTGAAGCGGTTCACAATTTCTTTTGTGCCTTTGACAATTTCGCCACTGAATAATAATCCATTTTCATAGTCAGATTTTTGTGTCCTACCTTTTATTAACTGCTTCAATACCTTCCACATCTCCGCGCCGTTGTTTTTGTTGTTATCAATCCTATGTTCATAGTACTTTTTTTCCCATATCTTATCGCGTTTACAACCTCGTTCCTTTTTTCCCGGTAATTTTCCCAGTCCTCAACATTTCCTCTGTTTCTTGCTATTCTAAAACAACTATCCCTTTTCTCTATAAGTTCTTTTATTTCATCTGTCAACCACTTTGTGTCATTTGCATCGCTTCTATCCCTAACTCTTGCATATGGCGCCTCTGTATCTAATGTTTGTATTATTATGTCTATTATCCTGTTCATCTCTTCATTATATTCCAACTCTGCATCTCTTTTGATATTTTCCATCTTGGTTTTTTCTATAACTAACTTGTTTACAAATCGTTCTGCATTAAAATTTTTAAAATTTCGCCTTTGAGTATAGGAGTTACTTTTGTCAAATTTATTAAAACTTATTTTTACGTCTAGTATTGCGTGGTCAGTTATTTTTGGTTCGTCCACTATTTGTACTTCTATCCTAGTTTTACTAAAGACTAGATCGATTGTTGTTTCCGACATTTGTTCTACTCTGGTAGCGTTTTTGACATATTGCTTCATTCCTCTTTCTAGAAATATGTTGGTTAGTCGTTTAGCATAGTACGTTTGTTGTCGTATGTTTATATTAAAATCGCCTACGCATACCCCTTCCCCGTCATCACATATTATATCTCCTATCTCTTCCATAACATTCATAAATATAGCATCACTCGAGCTTGGCGAGTGGTATATGACAGTTATAGTTCCCACATAGTTCCTAGATTGTATTACTACCACCAAACACCAACAATTACCTTCTATCTTAGTTATCGTCTTTACACTAAATTTTATTCCGTTTCTTATGTACAGCGCTACCCCTCCAGTTCTCCTATTTTCTGCGTCGCATCTTATTATTGTGTACCCTTGTATATTTATTTCTGTATCATCCATCTCCTCCGTTGTTCGTGTTTCCGTTAGCGCTAATAAGGCTGGCCTCATTCGTCTCACAACTACCGGTTCAATTTCGTCCAAATTTTTTACTAAGCTCCGGGCATTTAAGTATATTAAGGAACCTTTTGCTATTTTCATCACTTCCGCATCTTCACTCTCTTTTTCTCCGTCTCTAAAAAATGTCGATACGAAGAACAGTTACGATCATTCGTGCCGTGTGCTATATCGGCATCCTGGCTCCCCAATTTCTCGATATGGTCACTGCAGCTTGCGCATTTCTTTACTTCAGATTTACATTCTTTTGTCGGGTGCAATTCTGCGCATTTTCCACATCTAGTTTTTTTCTTACAGTTCTTCGCTATGTGGTAGAACCCCCAACAATTATAACATTGCGTTACCGTTACATAATCAAACACAGCACACACCTTCCATCCTACTTTTATTCCATTCTCTTTCATTAACTGGTTATACGTCTCTTGGTCAACTTCTAATATTATTGTCATATTATAGTAATCTTCGTAGGTCCACTTTTGTATCATTTTAATATACAAATTATTTCTCTCTTTATCTATTTCATTTTGATTACAAATTTTCTGAATTAATTCTTCATCGGACACTTTTTGTTCGTCTAAGTCTATTCCTGAGATTTTAACTTTCGGTTTTCTTATCGCTGGTGTCTTTGTTGAGTAATCTCCAAGTTTTTCTTTCACAAGATTTTGCAGTTTTTCTCTATCCTTTGTGTTTGAGCAGCCGATTAGTATCTTTCCATCTTGTCCTGTCACTATTCTGTTGACACCAATACCTTCTTTCACAATATCGATATTTTGCTTTACCGCTTGCACTGTAACTTCACTGCTTTGCTTTGTCGCTGGTTCAATTATCATCACTTCTTCATTGTTCCTAATATATCCTCTCAGCATTGTAGCATACGTTGCTTCCTTCGTCTCATTATGGTCACTAGGACCTTTTTCTTCTTTTCTTGTTTTTATCATTTCCATCTCATCTCTATTCGCTCCCCTCATTTCTTTAAGCTCTCGTATGCTCTTCTGCATTAGAACCACTTCTTCAGTGAAGTTTCTTTTTATTTCTAGTATGGCTTCATTGATTTCCTCTCTCACCACTTCCTTGACGGCTTTCGTTACACAGTTTATTACTTGTCTATTACTTCCCAATTCTGTCATCCACTTAATTATTCCATCTAACTTTTCATCCATTCTGCATTTTTTTGGGTTCTCTTCATCTTCGTCATCAGTTGTATACATTCCTTTTTTACGTTTTCTACTGTTCTCCTCACTCCCACGTCCCTCGCCATCATTTCCTATTTCATTCTCATCGTCATTTTCGTCCTCCAGCACTTGTTCCTTGTCGCATCCATGTGCCTTTTCGGTACCTGGAACTACTTCTATTTTTCCGGGGCACAGCGTCAACTCATTGCTGCTATCGTTCGACATGTGTATTTTCGCACATCCATTATGGTAATATTTTAGGCACTTTTTACATTCATACGTCGTCAGTTTTATTACTCTCTTACACTTCGCACATTTAAACTTTGCTGGCATACTTCAATCGTTGTTATCCTACGAGTGTTGTCAGCTAGTTGTTTTTCATCATATCCCGATAGATGACGTTCACACCGTACTCAGCGCACGTTAGATCGATAGGTTGCGATCGATAGATCTACGCGATATTATCAAGTGTAACCGAAAGTGAGGTTAGCTTGTTCACAAACTTTCATCCATCATATCGTCGATCAGATGCCAGACAATAGTCCACCTGCATGCACCAAGATGAGGAGCACCAGGTTACGTACCTCAGTCCGAGATCAGGGCACTCGTTTTCACAGTGCTGCAGAGCTTAATCCCGAATATAGCCGGAGCGATATAAAACGTCACTGAGAGAGAGAGAGAGAGAGAGAGACTGAAAAAGAAGAAGAGAAGACTAAAAAAGAAGAAAAGAACACTGAAAAAGAAGAAAAGAAGACTGAAAAGGAAGAAAAGAAGACTGAAAAGGAAGAGGAGAAGACTGAAAACGAAGAAGAAAATATTGTTTATATTCCTTCAACCCTGGAAATAGATGAGCAAGTTGCTCAAAATCAAGATCAACAGGAAAATGAACTGCAGAGGGAACGACCTCCTTCTATTTCATCGGATGATACAGAAGAAGAAGCTGAGATGGTTTATGTCGACGCAGAAGAACAACCTGCTCGACAACTAAGGGCCAGGGAAAATATTAGGAGACCTAGTAGGTATGATGCCTACTGCGACCCTGACTTAGTTTTTATAACCACACAACAAGAAAATACAGACCCAAATAAGAGAAAATGGGTTGAAGCAATGGACGAAGAAATGAACTCTCTGACGAAGAACAAGACTTGGACGCTAATCGATCCACCCGCTCACCAAAAGATATTAGAAAACAGATGGGTGTACAAAATTAAAAGGGGAGCAGATGGCGACGTCGTGAGATTTAAGGCAAGATTAGTCGCAAAGGGGTTCTCGCAGAGATACGGCATAGACTATGAGGAAACGTTTAGCCCTGTCGTAAAGTTCGATTCGATGAGAATTATTCTAGCCTTGGCAGCATCCAAACACATGAAACTCTGCCAGTTTGACATCAAAACTGCCTTCTTAAATGGTGAGCTGACAGAAGACGTTTACATGCAACAACCCCAGGGCTACGAGGACGGGACTAATAGAGTATGCAAGCTGGAAAAGGGGCTTTATGGCCTAAAACAAGCCTCCAGATGCTGGAATGACAGCTTTAGTCGTTTTCTGAAGAAAAATAACCTGATACCTACCAAGTCAGATCCGTGTATTTTCATCAAGATTAAAGGACATAACACACTCATACTGGCAATATACATTGACGATGGACTTGTCGCAGCTACAGATGAAGAAATGGCTTAACAACTACTGACCTTACTAAGTACCGAATTTGAGATCACCACGAACGAATTAATTCTGTTACAAACACGCAGGTCAACTACTGGTTATGTATTTGCAATCGATAATGCCATAATAGCATGGAGCTCGCAGAAACAAAAGGTTCGAACACCTTGTCGACAACCGAAGCAGAGTATTTAGCAGCAGCGCAAGCAATCAAAGAACTAATATGGTTAGATAGATTGTGTAAGGAGATCATAACTAGCTGTAAGGAAAAACCTGTGTTACATATGGATAATCAGAGTTCTATTAGATTGTTGGAAAACCCTGAATTTCATAAAAGGTCAAAACATATCAATATTAAATACCATTTTGCTAGAGAATGTTTTAGATCAGGATTTTTTGAATTAGAGTATGTGTCAAGCGAGAATCAAAAGGCTGATATCTTAACAAAGCCATTGCACCGTGAACGTTTTGTATATTTGAGGAAACTGTTAGACATTACAAAATGCGATCAGGAATGCAAATAACTCAATAAATTAAGATATAAAGAGCACTCATTGAGAGGGAATGTTGAGAAAAGAAACAATGAGCACTCTTTAGCTTTTATCCCGTTTTAAATTAAGGGGGCAGACGGCCATTAGCACGTAATAACCGGCGCACAGAAACAGCAGCGCGAAAGACACTTCCGATTGACACTTGTAACGAAGTCTTCTTCTATGTAAATCAGTATCAATAAATAATATTATAATCGCATATGTTCCGTTACTAGAAATTCTCCCATCCCAACCATAATTCCAAGCCCTCGTCGATAAACCTAAATTTTCGATAAAAAATTAAATCAAACAATTGTTTTTTTGGATGAAGAACACGAAAATTGTTGGTGAAAATCGCATTTTTCATTTCTGAGTGCCGCGATTATTCGAATTGAACTTTTTTACCTCTTTCTTCAGGTTTTCCGACAGTGTAATTTCATCTAGAATAAAAATATCTTTTTTCGGCATAGGCATTGAAAAGTCACTTTATGACGCCTGTTTTCGATCCACAAAGTAGCACTTTATATGGCTGATTTCAGAACTGCCCTATAAAGTCTTTATACGGCAGTCTGGATGCGCAGTTCGAAGTGCGCATTCCAAAGCTGCCGTATAAAGTCTTTATACGGCAGTTGAGATGCGCAACTCGAAGTGCGTGACAGACCGCACCATAGCCTCACTCTTCGTCTGTGAATCTCAACAGGCGTCAAAGTGACTTTTCATGCCTATTTCGAAAAAAATAAAGTATGGGGCGCACCCGTAAACCGTTTTTGACTCGAATAATGATTTCAGAACTCGCTTTCGGCTCGCCTTTAGCTCGTTCTGAAATCATTATTCTCGCCGAAAAACACTTGGTTTACGGGCATGCCACATAATATACGATTTGCTATTTGGTAACAGACAAGAAACAAGAGTGCTACAACTGCCGCAATTCGTCAGCTCGGAAAAAATTCGTGCAACAACAATTCTCTCCGGGCTGTTCGGAAACAATCATTTCACATCAACTACATTTCTTTTCACATCTTCGAATGTTGGATAAACTACCCCAAAAATTTGAAAATGAATAGTTCAGTGGTTGCGTTGAAAATGAATCCTGAAATGTTGCCTTGTTTTCAACCATTTATAGGTATTTCCCCCCTTCAGGTGAAGTGGAACGTTTGTCAGAACCTCGAAAACGGGAATCGTGAATTCTCCGGAACTACTGAATTGATCGCAATGAATTTTGAGGGATTACACACAATTGTGGCAGAAAGTGGCTGATTATTTCACTTTTCCAAAATTCGACAAAAATTTTTACAGATTGACGTACCGACCACATAAATCGCGAAATTATTCACTGTTGCCGTAGATAATCGCATTTTCCTGACATTTAGCCACTCCGCAATGAAAAACCACACACTTTGAGCCCAATACCGTGTCATTTGATGGAGAAATGGCTGAGAATTGACGATTCTCCGTTACTCAAAACTAAAAGAACCGACATTCAGTTGAGATCACTACCCGTATCGACATTTAGTTGAGATCACAACAGCTGTACCGAAATTGTAGCCAGTTTACTTGCAAGCCGAGCAGCAGCGCTAATGAAGGTTTCCTATGCCACTCTACCAGCCGGGTGACACGGCCCTATACCGCCAATGTTAACCAAGTGTCCCCCTTACTGTCGCCGACGCTACGTGGCGCTGGGGGTACTGTGCCCTGCTGGTGGGCGTGGTTAAGTCGAAAAATATTTAAAAATTTTTAAAGGTAATGACGTAGGTGATGACATCACCTCGAACGTCCGCCGAATAACCTAAAAATATTACACTCTCTGTGCCCAGCGTGAGGTATTATGGGTATTATGTGATCACGTGACAGGGCACAGTACTCCCAGCGCCACGTGGCGGACGGCGACAGTAAGAGGCCGGCTAAAACTGGAGCCTGTCACGGGGCTGCACTCTACGTATAAGATGTTGGTTCCTGTTGCTCCCGCTTGACGGCACTTGGCAAGAAACACAAATATTGAATATCGGATCGCACTCGACTAACCTCACCTGACTGACAGCTAACCTAAAATACGAACAAACGATAGGTAGAATCGTGTTCGAAATTTGCGTTACGAGAAAATATTATTGCTCGTTCATTTAGTCTACTCCTTTCTTTCGTACTAATGTGTCTTAAAATGAGTAACGTATATGAACAATCGATATCGGATGCCAGACGTCATAACCTCACTCGTCTCACAGCTAACCTGAGACTCGAATATAGGATAGAGAAAATTGTATTTATCGTTGGTTTATTTCATGCGTATTTTTCATTACGCTAAATTTGTTGAAAACATATGCATATACTGAAAATAAATTCGAATAACAGATACAAGATCCCGGACGTTATAATCTCACATTTCTGGCAGCTAGCCTGAAAACCGAACATAGAAAATGAGATTTCATTTCGGACTTGAGGTTATAGAGGGATCGATTGGTTAGTCTATTATCTGAATAATAAAAGTATATTCAAATGACTCATACAAGCAGACGAGACATAACCTCACACTTTCGACAGCTAGTCTAACCTAGAAGTTCATTTCAGATTTGAGGTTATGGAGTGATCAATTTGTTCGACAACAATCCACATAATACAAGCAGACGACATAACCTCACGCGACTAACAGTTAGCCGAGCATAGGACTCTTTCAGATTTGAGGTTAGCGGAGAGATCAATTCGTTGGACGAAAATCGAAATAATAAAAATGAAGTCGATCGCATGGAATAGATATACGAGCAAGATTCTCTCCGTAACCTCAAATCTGAGATGAAGTCCTATGCTAGGCTATCTGTCAGAAATGTGAGGTTATGTCTCGTCTGCTAGTTGTATCCTATGGTTATATCCGTCCACTGAAATGTGGATAATCATTCGAATTTATTTTCATTATTCTGATTTTTGTCCACCGACTTGATCCTGAAATAGAGTTCCTATGTTTGGCTAACTGTCAGTCTAGTGAGGTTATGTCGTCTGCTAGTAGTATGGGAAATTGGAGATTTTTGGCTTACGAATCGATTCTGAAATAGAGTCCCTATGTTTGGCTCACTGTCAGTCTAGTGAGGTTATGTCGTCTGCTCGTAGAATGGGTAATTGGAGATTTTTGTCTAACGAATCCATTCCGAAATAGAGTCCCTATGTTTGGCTGACTGTCAGTCTAGTGAGGTTATGTCGTCTGCTCGTAGTATGGGGAATTGGAGATTTTTGTCTGACGAATCGATTCTGAAATAGAGTCCCTATGTTTGGCTAAGTGTCAGTCTAGTGAGGTTATGACGTCTGCTTGTAGTATGGGGATTTGGAGATTTTTGTCCAACGATTTGATGCTGAAATAGAGTCCCTATGTTTGGCTAACTGTCTGACGAGTGAGGTTATGCCGTATGCTTGTGTTGTTTGGATTTTTGTCCAACGAATCGATCTCTCCATTGACCTCAAATCTGAAATAAAGTCCTATATGTTCGGCTCATGGAGTAGAGGAAGACATATCTCCCTATACACGCTGTATTGAAAGAGTGGCACGAATTCTGCACGTAATTGATGGCGCTGTTACCAGCAAGCCAACGTGGACTTCCTGTCAGTGGGAAAATTTACCATACAGTTAGTGACGTCATAATACACCTTGGAGCGCACGCGCAAGCGTTTTCAGGAAGTCGGGACTGGTCACTCACAACAGTGCCACCTATTGCGAAAACCCATTTTCAATTCGAAAATCGGTCTCCTTCTACTCCATGGTTCGGCTGTTAGGCTAGCTGTCAAAAGTCTGAGGTTATGTTGTCTGCTTGTATCCGTCGTGTCCGTCATTCCCATTAACTTTCATTATTTTCATTGTCTTCCGACAGATCTAGGGAAATAGAAAATACGATAAGAACAAATAGCGAAAGTCTCTACCAGTTGCAATGAACGCATTTTGCCCGCCTTCGTGTTCGTTCGCACCAGTTCGCACCAGCCGACGCTAGGAGACATGAAAACACGTGAGCTTCAAAGATCAGTCAGAGCGGTCAGAGCTTGTAGCGAAAGATGATAATGAAAAAATAATTGGATACTAAGTTTCCGAACAAAGCGTGTGCTAATATGTTAGTTCACCTCATTACTATTCGTACTGAGTTTATTTCCAGTGTCTATGCGTGTGATCGTGCTTATTCCGCCAGATCTCACGCTAACCTCAAAATCTTCTTGCGCGCATGTGCTTCTTACTCATTGCAAGTAGGGTTATGAACAACCGTGCTGGTATGTATACAACGAAAGACAGAGATAAACATTTTCCTTCTATCATTCCGCTAGATCCCGACCTGTCAGTAACTCATATTTACGAATTTATCCTTCACTCACTTTGACTCAACTCTTGTTGCTATACAGTTCGACTGAGTGTTTGTGAAATTAGGCAGTAGACACAGTGCATCAGCTATACTTACTCATGAAATTTTACTATTTTAATTTGCTCTGAGTAATAATTCAGTGAATTCCGATATCACTCATATCAATCGCTCTGCACAAGAGCAAGGGGAACAACCAAGGTTTGCTTGTCATACCGATGGAGTTTCCACACAGGGATTTTCTTTGTGTTTATCAATCATGTCTAATTATAAGTTAGAAATATCATTGTGAACTAGTTTTACTCTTATGAATCGCTCTGCACAAGAGTGAGAATAAGTCTCTCCAGCGGAGAGCCACTCGACTGATGGTCGATAGAATCCAAACGGATTTAGAATAATGATCTAGAGAATATCAAACTAGTCATAGAAATGGCATACATAAATGTTTTGCTTCCAGTCTCTTCAGCAGAGAGCCACCTGACTAATTGTCGATAGAATCCAAACGGATTTGGAATAATGATCTAGAGAATATAAAACTAGTCATAGAAATGGCATACAGAAATGTTTTGCTTTCAGTCTCTTCAGCGGAGATTCACTCGACTGATTGTCGATAGAATTCAAACGGATTTAGATTATTGATTCATAGAACATATATCTAGTCATAGAACCTGCATGAATCAATGTTTTTCTTTCAGTTCCTCCAACGGAGAGCGACTCGACTAATTGTCGATAGAATCCTAACGGATTAAGTACATTATAGTGAATTAGTCTCACTCATATCAACCGCTCTGCACAAGAGCGAGGGGAACAAAGGTTGGTTGTAAAACCAATGGGGATTCTGAACAGGGATTTTCTCTGTGTTTATCAATCATGTCTAATTATAAGTAAGAAATATCATTGTGAAATAATTTCACTTATATCAACCGCTCTGCACGAGAGCGAGGGGAACAACCAAGGTTTACTTGTCATACCGATGAGGTTTCCAAACAGGGAGTTTCTTTGTGTTTATTAATCATGTCTAATTATAAGTTAGAAATATCATTATGAACTAGTTTCACTCTTATGAACCGCTCTGCACAAAAGCGAGAAAAAGTCTCTCCAACGGAGAGCCACTCGACTGATTGTCGAAGGGATCCTAACGGATTAGATACATTATAGTGAATTAGTTTTCACGCATATCTATCGCTCTGCACAAGAGCGAGGGAAAAAACCAAGGTTTGCTCGTCATACCGATGTGGTTTCCAAACAGGGATTTTCTCTGAATTTATCATGTCTAACCTCTAAGTTAGAAATATCATAGTTGATTAGTTTCAACTTTTATCAATCGCTCTGCACCAGAGCGAGAATATAAGCCACTTTTGCTGCTTGACACTGCGACGTTTGTCCAACACAGTGTTGGTACACGTGATGTACCTAAATAATTCTCGATTTTTTCGGGTTATTATTCAGTGCAATCATTTGCAATATGCCTTGCTGTGTTTATAGACACTGCCGCGAAATAATCGCGATCATTAGTGTACGTATATATTAGGGTGGTTCAAAAGAGACCTAAGTTTTCAGATGTTGCTGCTCATTCGTGAATATGTTGTTTGTGATTTTTCAAAAATATTCCCTTTTTTTCAGCTCCATAGGACAATATTTACCACTGCCTCATTGAAGTTGAAATTTCTAAATTTCGCCATTTTTGGCAATTTCAAAGTTCTCAGATCAAAGTGCTCATCCAGCTACCTCTAGTTTCTCATTCAATGAGCATTTTGGTTCAAGACGAGATTTGTACGATAATATTTGGTACTGCCTCGGAGACATTGGAGTTTTTTCGAAATTTATCGTTTTTCTAGAGATTCGATCGCCGGGTGTTACTCATGAGACAGTTTTTTTCCTTACCATTATAAGGAAGAAGTACAAGCAGTTTGGAGTCTGCGGGACCATTTTTACTACTGCCTCATTTAGGGCGACTTTCCTTCAAGTGAGATTAGCAACATTAGGCAGTAGTAAAAATGGTCCCGCAGACTGCAAACTGCTTGTACTTCTTCCTTATAATGGTAAGAAAAAACTGTCTCATGAGCAACACCCGGCGATCGAATTTCTAGAAAAACGATAAATTTCGAAAAAACTCCAATGTCTCCGAGGCAGTACTAAATATTATCGTACGAATCTCGTCTTGAACCAAAATGCTCATTAAATGAGAAGCTAGAGGTAGCTGGATGAGCACTTTGAACTGACAACTTTGAAATTGCCAAAAATGGCAAAATTTCGAAATATCAACTTCAATGAGGCAGCAGTAAATATCGTCCTATGGAGCTCAAAAAGATGGAATATTTTTCAAAAATCACAAACAACATATTCACGAATGACCAGCAACATCTGAGAACATACGACTTTTTTGAACCACCCTAGTATATATATACTGACGTAGCGCGCATCGGAAGATGCGCGCTGCGCCATCTAGCGGTAGGCAGAGGTACCAAACGTTCGGTGTCTGCGCCATCTAGCGGTGGGCAAAGATACTAACGTTTGGTAATCTGCCTTACCGCGGTGAAAGGCACTCGGCCGTAGCCTTGAAACGTTTTACTTCACCTTGAGCGAATATGAAATATACAAATGTCATATATTCCAATTCTTATTGAACAAAATTTTACATCTGACGTATTAATTATCAATTTTATGGTAATTAAATGCCACAAACACGCAGTTATCAATAAATGGTATTCTGTGTGAAATATAAATTGAGTTAGCGAAATTAAATCTATTAAATAAGCATTCAAGTAATTTGATGAATTCAGAGTTAATTTACACTGAGAGAAAAGTTTAGTAGCCACAACCTAAAACTCAAGTACCGTCTACTTGAGAACCCCGGTAGGCATAGGTTAAGTTGCGCGTACTTGGAGACCAAAGTAGCTGCTACTTTGCATAATCATCAGGTGGCGCTATACGTAGCAGACCTCAGTTGTCTCCACCAAAACTTCGGTAGCCACAACTTGCGTCATCGAATAGCCCTACTAAGCGATAGTCAGAGCTACATACTCGTCAATCTGCAGTAGCCTCTACTAAACTTTTCTCTCAGTGTACATGAATTATTCAATATTTGGTAACTTCGATTTCCTTCATTAGAACCTGAAAATTAATCAAGTAATAAAAATAATCATGGAGAAACGTTCTTCTATGATTGAATTTTTGAATTATATATTTACTTTTTCTATGATAATAAATATAAAGTATACCTTCAATGATCAACGCGTGACTTTTCATTTTTTTACAAATTTTGTATGAATATATAAAAGTTAAGTTTTAAAATCGATCAAGTTTACTTAATATTTCCGAATTGTAATATTTATTGAATGCATTTATTTACAAAGTGCACATTTTTGCAGCAAAATTAGAGAAAGAATATACACTTAAGTGAAAGATGACTTGACAATCATCGATTATCTGTCACCATTCACGTTCATATACTGTAAGTATTTATATGTAATGACAAAAAACTATATGATTATATGACAATAATCATTATATATTTTAATGTCTAACAATGTATCGTTTTATACAGTACACGGAGAAAAAAATAACGCTCTCATCACGAAACAGTATAGTGATTATCACGATACTCGTGTGACTATACTTTGTATACGCATATCGATGGCTCCTATCGAAACAAGCGTAACTCAGCAATGCAGGAAAGAAAAGCGTATCTCGGCAAAGCAGTTAAGGAAGGCGTATGTCCCCTATGACACCCCATGACAAATGCCTTTATCAACTGTTTCGCCGAGTTACGCTTTTCTTTCCTGCACTGCTGAGTTACGCTCTTTTCGATAGGAGCCATCGATATGCTCAATCCATGTGGATCGCGATAATCACGATCCACATGGATTTGGATAGTGAGCATCTATATTGCTATGGTTGGAATTCCGTTTCCTTATAGTGACTTTTCACTAAATCGTGCATGTGACGATGTCATGAGAAGCTAACTTACACTTATTATATTGGTAAATATTATGCTTCAAAATTTGAGGTTATTATAGATTAGTATTTTGTATTTAATTTGTGAACACAAAATATATTTTATTAAAGAATATTAAATGATTAAACGAACTTACCTGTAAGTGAAGTTCTATCTTAATTGTATGTAGCGCCTCTTCCGAAGAGATCAATTTGTAGTACCACCTACTTTACACCGATGTCGCCACATATTTAAAGTCCAAAAACTTTGCTATCAATGCCCTCTGGGTTCGCGTGTACCTCATTCGTATTCAAAGTGCAGCTGTCGTAAAACATCTAACGGGAATTCTCGCATCAGCTGAGGATCAGGGAATGTTCACATACTGGGGGGGATTGATCTCTTCGGAAGAGGCGCTACATACAATTAAGATAGAACTTCACTTACAGGTAAGTTCGTTTAATCATTTAATTGTATTTCGCGCCTCTTCCTTCGAGATCAATTTGTAGCTGTTTAAAGCCTTTTACGGCAGAGATTTACACGCAACAACATTATCAGGATTTAATACATAATTACATATATATATATCTTTTTTTTTTTTTTTTTTTTTTTTTTTTTGTTAACACAGATAAACCAAGACACAACTCGATAGAGTCTACGGTGCTACATAGCCCGTTTTGCCATCTTCTGGGTCCAAAATAGCCAAGGCAAATGCCTCTTTTTCTTGAATAATCGGACGATTATAGAACTTGGCGAACATTTGGGAATTCTTACTCCACCCAGCAGTTTTCAGAATTGAGTCAAGAGTTATGCCCCCACGTTTGGCAGCTGACGTAGACGCATGTCTTATACTATATGCACTGAATTCGGAAATGTCCACACCGCTGTCTTTTAAAACTTCTTTCACCCAACGGCTCAAGGTTTGAGTACCCACTGACTTGTGTGGTTTTCGTGTTGAAATAAAAAGTTTGTTCTCATCACCGCGAAGGGGTTTTGTTAAATCTAAGTAAGTCTCTAATGCAGATGCTGGACAAATCAGGTAATCTTTAACAAAAAATGGGATTATGAGGTTCGGTTGAACTGTCCTTAGGCCCGAAGTTTTCAGTTGGTCTGATATCTTGACCTCGTAAACATTATCTTTCCTCATAATGTTTCTTATGTCGATAGCAGCTAGCGTTTGTATACGGTGCCCCGTAACCAGAGCCAACAGGGTAGCCAATTTCCTGGAAAGAATTTCCATGGGAAGTTTCTCGTTGGATTCCAGTTTCTTGAGATATGACAAGACCACTTTGGGGTCCCAAGTGGAATCGTATTTTGCTCTAGGAGGTCTTTCCCTGGAGATACCCTTGAAGAACCTCTTCATCCTGGGGTCATCTCCTAGGCCGGACCCATGTATCAGTGCAATAGCTGATCGAAAGGAATTCAAAGTTCCATAAGAAGCACCATTATCATATTCTTGAGTCAGAAATTGTAATACCGTAGGAACAGTAATCTGGTATGGGTCTAGATGATTTGCGTTGCAAAATCCCCACCACTTCCTGAGGCCACTGTCATACTGAACCATGGACGATGCAGTGAGGGACGATAACATTATTTTTATTGACTCTGCAGGTACCGAGCTTAGTTTGAACGCTTCTTATTCGGCATTTTATCTTATTATATGTATACTGATAATTTCTCTCGTGTGACGTTCTCGGCACAAAGAAGAAGAATGAGGTACACGCGAACCCAGAGGGCATTGATAGCAAAGTTTTTGGACTTTAAATATGTGGCGACATCGGTGTAAAGTAGGTGGTACTACAAATTGATCTCGAAGGAAGAGGCGCGAAATACAATTATGTTTTTTTTATTATTATTCAACATAGATACTAATTTCTCTTGAAACGTGATTTATTTGAAATTTTCGTTTAGTTTATGACAGTCAGGACTAAGGAGCTTGGTTATGTTCGGTGGCGCTGAGGCGTGGATCGTGATAATCACGATCCGTTTCACTGTAGTCAGGAAATGTTTCCTTATGATCGCTATACGGTTCGTCAAATTCACAATACACTTGGATCGGGATAATGAGTATTTACCATTTCGTGTATAACAGTATATGTATAATGATTATGACGATAACGTAAAAAGTTATTATAGAGATATAAAGCATAAAGCAAATCAGGTTACAGTATCGTGAAAATGATGAAAGTGTTTTGTAATAATCACGATACTACATTTGCGATCCACTTGATCGCTACGACAGCGATATTTTTTTCTCCGTGTAATATGAAGACATGCGATACGCCTACATATAAAATTTTATACAGTTTTATATAATCATATAAACTTATATATATTTATACATATTTATATATAAATATATATAATTTTATATATTAACATAAAGCCATGCGATACGCTATTATATAAAATTTTATATAGTTTTATGTAATTATATGAACTTATATATATTTATACATATTTATATATAAATATATATAATTTTATATAAACATTATACATAACTATATAAAACTATATTTAATTATATAAACTTATACATAATTATATATGATCATATATGATCGTATACAAAATTTTTTTCCCGGGTAGTGACTTATAAAAGCGAGAAAGTCCCTAGCCCTCGATTTTTAACATGGTGACTTCATTGATATGACCACACATTCGAAACCATGAATGGGGGGTTGGCGCGCGAAGCGCGCAGAGGGGCGTAGCCCCCCTAGTATAATTATATAAAACTTGTAACGTGGCAGATTTTACATCTGTCACTGACCGCGCCTCCACTCGCAAACGTGAGCGACCATGCCGCTGCCGTACCGCGAATTCTTCACCGAAGCGCAAGTCTAACCTTATCTTTTAGAATTTGTGTCTGCCTTAAGTTTTTTTTTGTACCAGACGCAGGTAAATCGCCGCAAGGACTTCGTGGGATTCACCTGCATCCGTCAATCGTCGCAGGATCATCTGGGGAATGTCCTGGAAACCTCGGCATTAGTACCCGCACCTCCGTCATCAGCCGTCCACAACGCAGCCTCGTCACCTGCCGGCCGCGAGAGGGCTGTACCTCTAGGGATGCGCGATACTTTGCGATTAATCGAAAGTGCCGATGTTTTTTTCCGATTAACCGATTATATTTTTTCGATGTTTTTACTTTTCGATTAATCGATGTCCGATTCTTCTTACGAAACATTGGCTCTTCATTTTTGGGTTTGGTTTCGGGTTATATGTTTCCAATTCAGGTTTCTCATTCTCCTTCAGTTGAACTGTTTCGCAACATCCTATCATCAAACCACTTCTAATAAAAGTAACCGACAAATGAAGATTGAAGCGATTGTGTATATTTGTCGAAAAAATATAAAAAACAATGTTTTTTTGGAGTAATGCGAAATTCACATTCTTACACCGATTTATCGATGTGTCGATGTTTTTGACAGAGTTATCGATTGTTGTGATCGATTTTTTTTCCAGACATCGATTATATCAGTATCGATTATTTTCTGAACATCGCGCATCCCTATGTACACTAAACGTAATGGATTCTGAGCCGGATGTGTAATCTAGATAGGTGAAACAGCCAATCAGCGCTCTGGACTACAAAAATCCAGAGCGCCGATTGGCTGTTTCTTCGATTGTCGAACACCATCCGGCTCAGAATCCATCACGTTTAGTGTACCTCCCAGCCTGCTATCGCCGCCAGCAATTACCTCCCGGCCTAAATTTTGAAAATGTTCGCCGTTTAGGTGCGGCGAACATGCCGTGCGTGGAATGGCTTCCCCCACCATTTTTGGATAGCCGATCGACGGACACTCCGTTGCCGACCACCATCGAAACAACGTCGAGATACCTCTTACGTTACCGCATCTCTATCTTTTTTTCTTCATCTTATCTTTCTCTTAGATTTCTTTTTGGGTTTTTCTCTTATATTTCTTTTTGGGGTTTTCTTTAGTTGTTTTTGTAATTGAGTTCTTTTTTTGTGCTTTACTTTCTTTTGTGAGTGTGTGCCTTTGGAGCCGCCTGGGCTGCGACCCGTTTAAAGGTAGGCTCTTCGCTTCAAACCTCGACCGTTCGTCCGCCATTCCTACCTTACTGCCGATTAACGGTTTTACTTCAAATTCGCGATTGACGGGCTGTCGTGGTCTTTATCTTTACCTAGGCTAATTAGACCTAAATTATTTATATTTTCCTGGACTTGCGCTGCTCGGGGAAGAATCCCCGTGCCGTATCGCCTCCGCTATCTATAATTTCTTTTATCCCTTTCTGCGAGCGTTAATTTAAGTTATTCAACCCGTAAATAGAGCTAGCTTGCCTATATCTTTCTTTTTTTTAGTTGTATTCATTTCTTTTCTTTGCGGCCTGACCGCCTGGTATCTTGCGACGTCGGAACCAGATTCCGCCGCTGACGTTTTTTTCTTATTATTTGTATTGATTCCCTTAACTTAGTTTCTCTCACGCATATTTTATTATTTTTTCCTTATTTTGACTGCGTAACTATTTTCTTTTCTTTTTCCCTAATTTAATATTTCATTGTATTCGGCCCAACTGGCCCTGCCGTCCTGTTATATTTATTTATTATTTTTTTTGTATCGTTGCCTTCTGAGTTTAAATTATATTTATCGTTATCGTTTATCTGTACCGAGTTAAGTGTGTTATTTCTACGCCCCCACGTTCCCCGATTTTTGAATTCATCTATTTCTTAGCGTTTATTTTTCTCGTTAGTATTTTGCATTTTGAATTGAACTGTTTCCTTAGTATTTTCTTTTTCTGATTAACTTTATTTTTGAATTTTGAATTTAGCTGATACTTATTGCCTTTCTTTTTCTCTTTCTTTCAATTAAGGGGGGAAACATATGGAAACGGTCAAAAATGACGAGGAATTTCGGGATTTTTTCCTGAAGTCAGTACTACACCAATCGTTTTCAACTTTGGAGGCTATTTTATTTGATATTCGAAGAAATGAAAAAAAAAATTTTCAATGGAAAATAATTATTCATTAGCTGACTGCAACCAATTGTTGTTAAACGAATTTTTCCCGCGACGTCAAATTGCGGCAGCTGTAGTTTTTTCATTTTTCATCTGAAACAAAAATTTCAAAAACCATTAAATTCTGTATGAAAGTACGCTGTCGATAAACCTAAAAAAAGTTAAAAATGTTGAATATTGTAAAAATGGCGGCACTCAGAAAAAAAAGATCGGATTTTCACCGAACATTTTTATGCAAAATGCATTTAAAAAATTTTTTGTTTCGAGATATTGGAGGTTTATCGACAAGGGTTTGCAATTACATGTCTAAAAAAATTTGGTTGAAGTGAATCGGATGAATAGTTTTTTTTTTATCGCTGCCGCAGATTGCGAAAATGTAGTTTCGAGATAATCGCGTTTAAAGTTTCGGGCAACGGAAAATCAAAGTCTGGTACCTTATAGGTGTTTCAAGGCTATTCCGCTATTCCGGGACCATAAAGTGGACCTTCCTCGTATACATCAGTATACACACAGAGAATTGTATACTCGAGGGAACAGATGTTTCTTGTCAAACAAAGGACGAAGGGGTCTCCCGGCGAGCGGCGTTATACCTGCTCCGCGCGCGGTCGCTCAGTTCTCCGGCCATAACATCGAAAGTATTCATGATATCACAACGAAATTTTCAGAGAATATTCTTAAGATGTTGAACTATCGATTCGTGAAATAAAAAAAAAAAACTTTTTTGAAAAAATTTCCATGTGTTTCCCCCCTTAAGGGGGTATCTACACCTTTGAATTTTCAAAAAATCGTTTTTTTTTTTATAATTTATTTGGAATGCTAGTGACCTACTCTACCTGCAAATAAATCGGTGTCAAGATATCTAGAGGATTTGAGAAGTTACAGCCATGGCAGTGCCAAATTGCGAAAAAGCGCCGCGGCGAGGCGCGCGAACCCTCAGATTGGTGCCATAAGTATTGTACAACACCGCCAACACCACTGCTTACTTTTATGAGGTTTTGATATATTTCGATTTTGAATTTGATTTTGTGATCTTTTAATTGTTTGTAATTATCATTCTTACACATATTGAATTTTCAATATTCTATTAAATTGTGATCATTGACAGAACACATGGCTGCGATCTACGTTTTTTCGAGGTTAGGTGTCCACTTGTTTGTAAATATTGTCGTGCTCTCAGTACGAATTCAAACCAATAGTAATTTCCATTATCGGATAAACACAGTGTAGGTATATATATCTGAGATGAGACTTTGGAATCGAAAGAAGATGATCCATCAAAAAGTGCGTTTGAAATCGATGCCAGGAGACTACACATTTGGATTTCCAAAAAGATGAGTATTTCTATAATACATATAATAATTGCAAGAATTAATAAATATTATAAGAAAAAAGGTATGATTGATGAAAGATGAAAGAATTTTCTTAGTATTGACAAAAATTGTGCTAGCATCTTCTGAATCTGAAAAATATTAAAGATAAAAAATTTTACAGAATTTTTATGTTTTGAACAATTTTGATCAAATTTTTCCTAAAGCAATTCATTATTTTTCTCACAGCCTCATCTGTCACCTAACCGACACTGTTGTTGTACAGAACGGGTCAAAACTCACTACAAACCTCCGCCTGGCACATGTGTCTAGACTCGACTCGACTCATAACTCATCGATACGAGAGCAGCTGCGGATCCAGCATATTGGTCATAAGCAAAATCTTAAAACTTTATTTCCTGTAACTAGATTTTCCTCTCTGGGAAAAATAGGAAATAAAAAAAAAATTGAAACAAAAAAGTTTGAAAGTTGATTTCTGGAGAATGAATATTTTGACCGGTTGTCGTGAAGAATCAGGAGCATCGTTGGACCGATTCTGGAGTTTGTGGTCTTCAAATTTGTAGAATCGAAGCCTCTATCATATGAATATAGAACTTTTTGATATGACTATTTTTGGTTGAGATAATAGAAAAAGTAGAGAAAAAAAATTGAAGAATTAGAAAAATCTCAGTAAAAACTAAGCGAGTCAGGCAATTTTCGCAATGTCAAGAAGTTCTATGTTCATATCATAGAGGCATCTCCTCTGAACAATTGAAGACCAAAAATGCCAGAATCGATCCAACGGTACTACTGATTCTTTACGACAACCGAGTAATTTTGTATTTTTCTATATTCAGCGTAACTACTATTAGACTCTAAGTAATATTGAATGTTAAGTATGGATAATGAGGGTCAAACCCTCCCTAAACTTCATGATTTTTTTGGATTTGATCAGACTTTCAAATTCGCTGTAAAATATTAATCTCTTTTTCAGAATATTAACCCATTTAAAGGTGGGGATACCCCCTTAACTTTATCTGGCACATTCGTGTGCCTGGCGCCCAACCTTAGCTTTTGTTTATTTCTATTTTTCTTTTCCTTTTTATCTCGTAACGTTCCGTACCTTTCGTGAGAATACGTTGGGACCTTTTTGAGCGGGATTTATTTTGCTACTCATTTTTCCTCCGGTTAGGAAAATTGCTCGTTACAAACTATATAAGGTCATATATAATTATATATGTCCCGATCGGGCCAATTTTCGGATGCAATTATATATGGTTAATTGTATATGATCATATATGTTTCTATATAATCATTTTTTCTCGGGTACACATGCCTATACATATAAAATCTGAGACACTTAATCCCTATGTCCTATGCTATACATTCGCTCAACACAAAGGAATTTTTGCGCACGTGACAAAATCTTTCAGAAGAGGATACCTAACCTCTCTAATCGTGATGTCAGAATTCAAATTTATTCAATTTTAACTAACCCGAAAAATTATAGCATACTGACATGAAAGTCAGTGATTTTTCTAGTTTATTAATCACATATCGACGCCTGGGCGGAAGAAGATGGTATCTCGGAACACCGGTGAAGAAGATCCTAACTCGGTCAACCCTTGAAGAAGATCGTAACTCGCAAAATTCCATATAATATTATACGGATTTCCGCGAGTTACGATCTTTTCCACGGGTTGACCGAGTTACGATCTTCTTCACCGGTTTTCTGAGATATGATCTTCTTCCGCCCAGGCGTCGATATGTTAACAACAATAACGAATGAGTAAGATTTACTACTTACCTGTACGTCTGTTGTCATTTAAAATCAGTTTGTTTACCCGCTTGTGATACCGACGTCACAAGAATACATCGTGCGTGTATTAGGTTATGTACAAAGAGTTTCTTTGGTTATGTAGCCATTCCGCTCTACGGACTTGCGCAATAGGGCGAGAGCTTGAATAAGCAGATAAACCAACCAGCGCACTCGCTTTCCGCTAGTTCAGATATTCAGATTCAGACGAAACTTTTTCATTTTTATGGAAGTATTGAATATGACACTAAAATTTAAAAAAAATCTCACCTAATCGTGAAAAAAGTGAGAAAAGTGAGTGATTTTCAAAAAAGTGAGCGAAAAGTGAGAAAAGTGAGAAAAGTGAGTAAAAGTGAGAAAAGTGAGCAAGTGGGAGCCCTGCGTTTGCTATGTTAGTGACAATAGAATCAAAAGAATTTAACACGCCGTTAGATATATAGGGAAAGGTGGCCCAAAGCGGGTAGGTTAACGATAAAAGCCCAAAAATCTTAGTTTCCGTTTGATTAAAATAACAATCTTGGTTTTATTGATAAGAAGGATTATCGAACTTCAAAATAATACATGATAATTGTGTCATTTTGTAACAAGTACTTATTTATTATCAAAAATTCAAAACTCCTCAAAAACCTGCTTTGCCCTGATAGGGGGCCTAAAGCGGGTATGCGCTATAAGCTTGACAAATCTCAGCACATAATCATTTGTCTGAACATTAATGATGAGATCTTTGATCATACATCTAACTATCGTAAAAAATAACTCTTTAAATAGTTATTTCAGACTCATTTCATCAGTTTTAAGTAATCAAAAGATTCAACAGATGCCCTACCCGCTTTGCCCAAAATCACATTTTTTACTTTAATCAATGAATGAATGTACTACTTTTCGACTGGTCAAAAATGACATATTTTCATTTTTTTTTTCAAAATTCACTAATTTTTTCATATTGCGCCTAATTACGCCATGTCACACTTCTGATCCTCGAGTGGGACTGATTGAAACTTGGGAGTGTTTGGGTAATCACGGCATACGTACACATTGACACTCGCGCTGCATGCGGCAGCGTACGAAGGCCTACCCGCTTTAGGCGACCTACCCGCTTTGAGCCACTCTCCCCTATCTCCGGTTACACGGGTGGTCATACTATTCATATGAACATATGCTAATTTCAAGCATTCACTGACCACGTGGCCGTTTTAACCAATAAGGGCCTGAAGCGAACGCGAATTGCATGTTACATATAGTACACAGTATGGTACGTAGACATATAAACATATCAAAAAATCTAAAAATTGTGTAGCTGTTCCTATACAGGGTGATTCAGAATTCGTGACAAATCTCTCGTGGGGTTAATCCTGGTAGAAATTGGGATCGAAAGTTCCTCAGTCATTTTCCCGAAAAACAATTTTTTTCCCTGGAAATTTTTTTTCCGACAAATGATTTTTTTCAACAATTTTTTTATTTTTTTGTTTTTTCAACCTTTTAACCAACTTTCACCAAAAAATCTCTGTAATATTGAAAAAAAAAACTCATTGGCATTATTTGGGATTCTTAGAAAGTGACATATGATGAAAAAACAAAAAAAAAATAAAAAATTGTTGAAACAAATCGTTTTTCGTAAAAATGGCTGAGGAACTTTCGATCCCAATTTCGACCAGGATTAACCTCACGAGAGATTCGTCACGAATTCTGAATCACCCTGTATAACTATAGGCGCGTTTAGTATATGCGCTCGATTCGCTCTTTTAGCTTTTTCTAGCATATCTGAGCTCTTCTATCTTTTTTTTAAACATGCGTTAACAAAATATAGAAGAGCTCCGAATGCTCGGAGATGTATATACCGAACGTAGCTAAAGAGTAATCCACTAACCTGCTAGGCGGAGAACTTGGCACCTCGCTGAGGGCTGGCCGTTTGGTAGCAGAATCCGCTAATACGCGAAGCTCCCTATGCAATTTTCCGATCATCTGGATGTCTTCAACAGATGATTGACTATTCGTCTTCAATTGTTGATTGTCAAAACATATAGGGCTAGCCGAGGTGAACGGGTTTGATAAAATAATCAATTAATTAATTATTTGGTCATTGAAAAAAATGTGGGTATTAGTTAAATGGGTAGGTGGAAGAGATGACAAGAAGATGACGTCAGGAATCGATATTCAGCACATGAAGGATTTCGATTTCGGAGAATTTTTGAGCGAAGATCATGATCCGAAAAAAATGGATGTAGTTGAATGGCACGATACGAAGAAAATGGCATTCGGTGGTTGGAAATGTTTCCACGCAATAGTGATGGAAGTGTCCGGTAAGAGCCTATTGTATTATTAAAATTATCAATTCATTCAAATTATACATTTTTGCATAATGAATTCGGTAGTTAATTATACATAATTGTTTTAGGTTCAAGTAAAATGTTGGAGTGAAAAATTCAGGCACCCGAAGGAATTATGTCTCCAGGCCTTCACCATCGGCTGCTAATGATACCAACGATGAAGAAATTGAATTGAGTGTAAATCACGGTAATATTATTGCCAACGCACGTTATAACATGTTGGCTACATTACCGAAACAACCTCAAATATGTTAGGAGGTTTAAAACATACCGGAAAAGTTACATATTTAATATAAATATTTTAAACTTGAAAAATTTGTACAATAAATATTTCAAAAAAAAAAATTTGCCGCTAATTTTTTCACGCCAACGTATCTAGATTTTTTTCTTTTTAATAAACTATTCAACGTATATATAGCAATATATGCTAGAATATATGCTAAAAATATACGCTGGAGAATATATGCCGGAATATATGCTAGAATATATGCCGGAATATATGCCAGAATATATGCCAGAATATATGATAGGATATATACCAGAATATATGCTAGGATATATGCCAGAATATATGCTAGGATATATGCCAGAATATATGCTAGGATATATGCCAGAATATATGCTAGGATATATGCCAGAATATATGCTAGGATATATGCCAGAATATATGCTAGGATATATGCCAGAATGTATACTAGGATATATGCCAGAATATATGCAAGGATATATATGCTAGGATATATGCTAGGATATATCTTTGGGCAAATTTGAGTATATCCTAGCATATATTCTAGCATATATGCTAGGATATATCCCATGCATATATCCTAGCATATATATTTTTTTCGTGGGGGTAACGAGCGGACATAATAAACTATCTGTGTACACCTATGTCTGTCTCACTCATTTACCCACATCACTACAGTGGCGACGAGGATTGAGGAACGTAAGAAAGTATACGGGTAAACGGAGCACGCGGATAACAAGTGGAAACGCGAAAGCAACGAATGTCGGAAAAGGAAATTTTAACAGCCATATTAGAGAAAAGGACCAGCTGGATATACAAACTTGATAAGCCGGGTATAGTTAGTTGGATAAAAAGACTGACTGGGAAAGAAGGGAATTGGCGGGAAGTGTCAATCGAAGCGCTCCGGAATGAGCTAAAACAGATCGTGACAAAAGAAGAAGAAGGAAAACAAGGACAGCAACAAGAGAATAAACAAAACGGTGAAGAAATGGCATCGTTCCTAAATTCCTTGGAACAATTCGATAGGAAAAATACCGACATAGCGGAATATTTAGAGCGACTGGACCTATACCTGGTAGCAGCGAATATAGGAGACAACAAGCAGAGGGCAGCAATACTATTGACAAAACTAGGCCCAGAAACATATTCGGCGGTCAGAGCGGAGTGTCAAGCACCAGAAGACGTTACAAAAAAAACGTACGAGCAACTTATATGTATCCTGAAAGAAAAAATCTTCCCACCGACGAACTACCTAAACGAACGGAGCAGATTCCGGAAAGTGAAACAAGCGCTGACACAAGACGTCCGAGACTTCGCGGCTCAAATTAAACGAGAAGCACTCAAATGCAAGTTCGCGAGTGAAAATGAAGCATGTTTGGACCAATTTATTAATGGCTTGGCAAACGAACAGACGCGTTTCGAAGTATTAAAAGCGAAGCCGAAAACATTCGAGGAAGCTCGTACAACTGCCATCGATACCGAAGACGCACGAGCAAACGCGAAAGGAGAGGCACAAGAAGAGAACAAGGAGGGCAAGTTGTGGAAAATTTCAAATCTCGATAGTCGGTCATCCCAGGGAAGAAACGTCAACAATCGAGATAATAGGAGAAGTGGGAGCTCAAGAACAGTCCTCGGAGCGGGACGTGGGAATACCGGCGGACCGAGCACATGTTATTGTTGTGGTCGGAGAGGACATTTTGCACGAGAGTGCCACTACAACATGACGAACTGCGAGACCTGCGGACGTCGTGGGCATATGAAGCAGATGTGCCGCGGGGGAAAAAATACAGCTAAACCAAGACGACAACACTTTATGTGGAATGACAAAGAACAGCAAGAGACCGACACCGAGAGCGAAGAAGATGGAAACGACCGGCGAGCAGAGGAGGTCTTCACACGACTACACATGTTAAAGGCAAAAACAACAGATAACAATAGTACGTTGCGAGCGAAAATAGGTGAGCAGATATTAAATATAGAAGTTGATACAGGGGCGTACTATACCGTAATACCCGTAAAAGAAAAAGAAAAATTATTCCCGTCAAACGAAATGACAGAGACTAGCGTATGTATGAAGTTTTATGATCACTCACTATGTAAACCGATAGGGAAATTAAGTAAGATGAGAGTAGAAATAGGATCAGACGTACGATACCTAGATATTTACGTAACACAAGAGGGGTACGGATTATTAATGGGAAGGGAATGGCTGGAGGCATTTGAGCGATGGCCACCAGCATTCCCGAAACAATCAAAAACAATAGCAAGACAAAACAAAATAGAAAGGGAAGATCAGGATTTGCATACACTGCTACAGAAAAGAGCGTCGGTGTTTAGACCGGAATTAGGTACTTTTAAATTCGGAGAATTAAGATTACAATTAGAACCAGGAGCAAAAGCGATATATAAGAAGGCTAGACCGCTACCGTTCGCACTCAAGGATAAGGTCGAGCACGAGATGAATCACTTGATTAAAGAGGGAGTATTAACACCCGTAAAATTCAGTGAGTGGGCGACTCCGATCGTTCCAATTATTAAAAACAATGGGGGGGTACGGTTGTGCGGCGACTTTAAAATAACGGTAAATCGAGTGCTAAAAATCGACCGGTACCCTCTACCGAGAATCGAAGATATACTGGCAACCTTACACGGGGGAGTCACGTTTTCAAAACTAGATTTATCAAGGGCGTATGCGAAAATTCCTTTGGACCCGGACTCGAGAAAAATTGTTACAATAAACACACATATCGGCCTTTTTGAATATAACAGGTGTTACGTGCGCAACTTTCGAAATCCTTCAAAATTCCAAATTTCTTCTCATTAATTCATTTTTAGATTATCTTTCGAAATCAGATAAATATTCTTTGCTTCATAACTAACTTTATTATTTTAAACGCGCAATAGTTACTCTTTTTATTTCTGAACGTGATTTAGAGCGCAAAGGCAAAGCATAACGAAATATAATATTTTAATGTAACGAATATTTATCCCTTCTTGAAACGGCTATAAGTCACGTAGGTGTAGATAACGGCGAGGCAAGACTGGAACCCCAGTATTGCTGACCCTTCGATTTCACACTACCAAAGTAGTGTACGTAGATGTAATTTCCTCTCTCTCTGATTTTCCAAAGAAATAGGAAAATTAAGCTAGATGGCCGATAGAATAATAAGATATTAAATTGGGCATTATTAGAATTTTAAGAGCAATCGAATGAGCCATAATTCGAGTATAAGATCAAATTAATAACGCAGTTTGAATATATTATTATATGAGCTAGTGTGAGTAGACTATAGGTGAGGTATGGAATAGCATGGGACCGCGTAACGTCACCAGGGCCCCACTCCTACGCTTAACTGCAAGTAGTCCCTCAAACCAATCAGGCGACAATTAGCCACTAAGCAAGGCCCTAATTGGCTAAGCCACGCGCGTAGTAATACATACATTGTTGCAACCGCGGTGACCTCGTCGCCTTTGAACTTGAACTAGCGTCTTTCTTCTGGTAAATCGCGAGGTGCGTGGATGCAAGGACCCGTGTGCAATAATCGAGCCACGAGTTGTGTTCAATCTTTTCTTTCTTTTAATTAAAGTGGTAGCACAAAGGACTCTGTACCCGTTAATAAATTCAAGCCATAAATCTCTTCAAGATCTATGCACTTTTGAGACAACGATTAACTTCATTGTTTTAAACTAGTTTACTTCAACATATTTCATAACGTCTTTCTTCTGGTAAATCGCGAGGTGCGTGGATGCAAGGACCCGTGTGCAATAATCGAGCCACGAGTTGTGTTCAATCTTTTCTTTCTTTTAATTAAAGTGGTAGCACAAAGGACTCTGTACCCGTTAATAAATTCAAGCCATAAATCTCTTCAAGATCTATGCACTTTTGAGACAACGATTAACTTCATTGTTTTAAACTAGTTTACTTCAACATATTTTATAACGTCTTTCTTCTGTCAAGTCGCGAGGTGCGTGGATGTTAAGAACCGTGTGTAACTTCGAGCCACGAGTTGTATTCAATCTATCTTTAAATCAAATCTAAAGTCAAGTGGTAATACAAAGGACTCTACACCCGTTAACCTAAAGTGATAATCGTGACATAATCCACAGCGTGGTGGTCTGATTATTCAACCTTAAATTCAGTGCAGAGACACAAGTCGATTATCTTGATAATCGCATTTGAACTTTTAATATTTTCAATATTAACAATAACTTCACTTTCTGCCTTATACTCACTTTGAGTATTTGTAATATTAAGTTAACTTTATCGGCAAGAATCAATTCAATTTCAGTTCCATTCACTACCACTTCAATTTTCTTCCTACTACTTCACATCAACCTTTATTGACTTCATAATCGCAAATCTAGAATCAATCAAATCTGTGCATCGATCCGATTACGAACAATAGACATTTGATCAAGCAACAATAGCTTCAGTTCAGGACATTTAAACAGTTATAAACATTCAAAACATTTAAAACAAAAAGCTAAATTCGACAATAATAAAAGGCATCGAGGTTCTCAAGGTGAGGGAGGCAAATATCCAAATATCGAAAGTAGCCCCATGCTACGCCATCTCAGCCAAAGATAAGTAACCACAGTCGCTCACAAAATTCGCTCATTTATAATTTACATTTTTTATATTCGAAGACCGATATATTGTTTTCCAGAATTCTTTAATTTTAATTATGTGCATGACAAAATATAATTCCATCTGATGAGTAGTAAACCACGGGAATATCGTTATAGGCCAATACCTATAGTATTTCGGGGAAATCCCTTCCTAATAACGAGACCACCCGGTGAGCTTGCATAGCTACTCATTGTTCAATCTGAATGCCTATATTATTACCAGTTATTCATATAAAATAATATATAAATATATATTGTACTACTTTAACAGAATAACTCAAGATCGTTACGGTCGTAAAATTAATAACCAAACAGGATAATTCCTAGAATTTCGGGTTTCACCCTAATCCCGTTGGGTTTATTTCTGTCACTATTAAAGCTTGAAGATCATCAAGACCCTAACTAGCGATCTCGATTTATTACTCATTATATTATTTCTATAATTATACATTTACGCATGTGTTTATCCATATTCAATTTCCTCATTGGAGAATCCAATTATCATCCTCTTAATTGAACCAAGATCGGACTGATTCCTAATCCAATCAACCGCCTGGGCTAATTCCTGGAATTTCGGCTTATACCCTAATACCAGTGCGAGTTTTCTTTTATGTCAAACACAGAGTTTCATACTAGCGTTTCGATTAAACCTATTAAGCTCATAATCATCGATCTTGATTCAATCCTAAGGGAATTCTACTTCTAGATAATACCATCGATTTAATATTATTTTCATCCAGAGAGAGAGAGTTCCTATTTCATTATTTCATTATATTCCACATATCAACGCGTGCGAATCGTGAAGAGCTCTTTCTTAAATTCATCATTATTTTCATTGATAATAATTCACCTATATAGTGACAAGCCTTCACGATCCCCACGTCGGTGACCATTATATTGTTCATTATTTTATTATTTTGGGATTTCATTATTTTATGTTATTCATCTATTCAACCGACAATCATTGTCAGTCGTTTGAATTATATTTTCATATTCATAATCGTTCAAGAATATATGATTGATTTTACCAGTCAATTCCTATTATCATTTGAACCACCCTTCTATTTATTTATTTTATTTTATTTTATTTTACTTCAATTATATTATTATTATTTCTATATCAATTAGCCTCACGACAATATTTAAACAAATCAATTGAGACCTGTATAGGACTAGGCGGCAACGGATCCTATTTACCGATCTATTTCATAATAGATCTCTTTTATAATTATTTATATGTAGATGTGACGGGATGATCAATTCCATGGGTTCTCGTTGTGAATAAACCATAGGGATTAATAACACTCTACCCATACCGTCCGTCACACAGGCTTCCATATGGAGTATCCACTGGTCCGGGATCTTTCCAACGAATAATGGAGCAAGCAATCGGGGGAATTAAGGGGGTAGGGTTCTTTTTAGACGACATCTTAGTAACGGCCGAAACGCGTACGGAGCATCTGGCACGACTCTCGGAAGTATTGAAACGCCTAGAAAAATGCGGGTTAACATTAGAACGCCAGAAATGCGAATTTTTCAAGCCACAGCTACAATATTTGGGGTATCAAATTGATCGGCAAGGCATACACACAACAGATGATAAAGTCAAAGCAGTAGTAGAAGCGCCGCGCCCCACAAACGTTACAGAATTGCGCGGATTTCTAGGCCTTGTAAATTTCTATGCTCGGTTTTTAAAAGACTTAGCCACAATGCTGGAACCACTACATCAGCAATTGAGACAAAACACATTCGAGTGGAATGAAGCTTGTACAAAAGCATTTAACCTAGTAAAGAAAGCCTTAGTTAAAGCGCCAATATTAATACATTATAACGCGGCGCTCCCGCTCGTAGTTTCGGCAGATGCGTCAGCAGTAGGCATGGGGGCAGTGTTAGCACATAGGCTAGATTCCGGTGCGGAAAAACCAATCGCATTTAAATCCAAAACACTAACGTCAAGCGAGAGAGCGTGGGCGGCGATCGATCGCGAAGCAGGGGCGATTATTTTCGCACTAACGCAATTCTACGTATATGTATACGGGCATTCATTTATACTAAAGACAGACCACAAGCCGCTTACACATATTTTTGGGCCCGAAAAGCCCATTCCGGCAATCGCGGCGTCCTGACTGCAGCGGTGGGCATTTTTCTTGTCAGCATTCCAGTACACGATAGTATACATAACGTCGAAAGAAAATGGGAACGCCGATGCGCTCTCACGCTTGCCGTTGGCAACAGAGAAAGGTAATCCGGCTCCGGAGCAAGACACCCCGAGATATGTAAATTACCAAAGTACGAGCGAGGTAACGATTAATTGGGAAACAGTTAGGGAGGAATCGCGAAAAGATGAAGTAGTACACAAAGTAATGATTCATGTACAAACAGGGTGGCCGGGGGACAATAAAAACATGAGCGCGGAAGAAAAAAGCTATTATACAAAAAAAGACGAATTGCATGTCAAGGAGGACTGCCTCCTATGGGGATACCGTATGGTTATATACCAAGCTCGATAAGACCGGCACTGCTGCAAGAGCTCCATAGCAGCCACATGGGCATAACGCGTATGAAAAGTTTAGCTCGCTCGTACATTTGGTGGCCAAATATGGATAGGGATATAGAACTGTTAGCAAAAACATGTAGAGAGTGCAGCGAAATCAGAGACAATCCACCAAAAACAGAAATACAAACGTGGCCATGGCCAAATAAACCTTGGGAACGACTACATGCGGACTACGCAGGCCCGCTTTTTGATAAGATGTACCTCGTATTGATAGACGCACACTCAAAGTGGATAGAAGTCTGGGTACTAAAAAAAACCGACGCGACGCGCACAATCAAATGCTTCACAGAGGCATTTGCAAGATTCGGCCTGCCCAAACAAATACATACAGACAATGGGGCGCAATTTACGAGCGAAATATTCGAAAAATTCTGCATGCAAAACGGCATACGTCATACACTGTCACCGCCATATCATCCAGAAAGTAACGGATTAGCTGAAAATGCAGTGAGGAGCCTTAAGCGAAGCTTAAAACGCTCCGTACGCGCTGGCGTATCGGTAGAGGAGGCAGTAATTAGGTTCACATACGATTACCGGAGAACTCCTCATAGCATTACCGGAGTAACACCGGCGAGCTTACTACTGCAGCGAGAACTGAGAACAAAATTAGACTTACTGAAAAGGGACATAAGAGAAAGGGTAGAAGAAAAGACGGCGTACCAGGTAGCACAAAAAGGGGGCAAAAAGAAATTACAGTTAGAAGTACATGAGAAAGTACTAACAAAAGACTATCGGGTAACACCGCCGCGTTGGGTACAGGGAAAGATCAAGGCGAAATTATCACCAATGGTGTATTTAGTACAAGTTGGCGATATAATCTGGAAAAGACATCTAGACCAATTGATGAAAACAATAGATTGCGATAAAAAAAAATTAGAGCTCGAGCAAAATGCAGCATCGATGAAAATTGGCGAAGAACGGACCATCCGAAGGTCGGAACGACTTAAAAATAAGACTAGGCACTAAGGGACAAACAAAAAAAAAAAAAAAAAAAAAAAAAAAATGGTGGAGGGATAAGGAAAGAATTAGGGGGAAGTGGTGTAGCATAGATGATCACTACTAGATGTAAGCAATAGTATGTAAGTATATGTACAAGCCAGTGTAGCCAGTAAGGTCTGGGACTCGGTAACGAGCGGACATAATAAACTATCTGTGTACACCTATGTCTGTCTCACTCATTTACCCACATCACTACACTTAGAACCGACGTATTCCTCTGTTCCTCGGTACCCTGCAGCTTACGATTCAGAGATTCAAACAGTTTTCTGATACAAATCATGGTTGCAACGAAGATCAAGATGGCACTGTGGCTATGAATAGTTGTCATCATACTTCCGATCCAGAATAATGCTACAAATATTGCAATTTTTTCCGCTGTTATCCTCGATCCCCAAGGTCTTCAATCCATCTTTGATCGTGATTATTTGGTTCATTATGTCAATCACTTTGTTACTCTTGTATACGAAAGCCAATAGAGTAGCCCATAAGCTTACCACGAATAGAATCAGTTCCATAGCGAAAACGAATTGATTCACGGAAGAGACCTCTATTCCTCGTGCTCGTTGGTTGAAGAATAGAAGATATCGACGGTACTTTGGTAGAACCTCGTAACTGATAAATCACTACTTTACAGGAACAACAAAAAACTGTATATTAATAATAAAAAAGTATTTTTAATAACTATTTCATCAGAATATTAAACATAATGCACTTTTAGGTTTATTAAGGCTAAAATATAACGAATCACAGTATTTCAACCCTTATTCTGAATTAATTTTAGAAGATACGAGGTTTTTACATGCTGAATTTACACTGGGATGCGACTTACGTGTTTTTGCAAATGAAGGAATTTCGAAGAAATTAGTTTCATATTTATTTGAATCTATTATTGAATTCACTCGATCCAATTGAGAATGATTTTTAATAATTAAATAACGGAAACAATATTATAAATAGATATTTTGATAGAAAATTCAGACGCCACTTTTTTGACAGATAAATTTAACAGCAAAACACAATCATACTTGGAAAACAAATGAGGTTTCGCTCATATATATCTTGAGATACGAGGTTTTTCGGGTTTTGCATTGTCAACTTATTGCGGTGTGAGATACAAGATTCTGATTTGTTTAATATAGAATGAACTGTTCAATATTTTGACATAAAAATTATAAAAGATATAAAGGGACGTGTGCTGATCATTTTTATGGTCTTAACTCAAAACCGTAAAAAATCGACTTACGAGGTTCTACCAAAGTACCGTCGATATGTCCATAACGAACCTAGAATCGCCAGACTTATGGCATAGACCTTGCACAGGAAGCCAACCGAGGGATGTTGTCCCTCACGCTGAACGGCGCCAAACCGATAAAGCTCGCGAAATGATAAAGCAGAATTCGGAACCGCGTCAAATTTGCGTAAGTTTTCATTTGGCGCGTTCGGTATATGTGCTCGATTTGCTCGCGGAGCGTCGAGGGAGCGCGCAGAGTAAAATATGGCCACGCTCCGATTTCTCCAATTCCTCTGCTGTGTAGGCAATTACCGAACGGTTGATCCAATTGACAGAAAACAAACGCTTGACGTATTCTTTAGTTGAACGCCGTGAATTATTAACATAACTCACAGTTGACTCCGACATATGTTAACCAAGCTAATTTTTCTTTGCATACGTATTTAATAAACCATAATATCGACTCGAAATGGATCTTGCCGTTTGCGCTCATATAATACGGTTTGCGGGAGACTAATTCTTCGGAGATGATGATGATGATGACAATCCTAATATGAATCTACAGAAAGTAGAAAATTATGCAGAAGAAGTTGTTCCCAGATTCACAGATAATCAATTTCAACAAAATTTTCGGATGTTTCCTGTGTAACTTATTGCATATGTTTCACCAGCAGAAGGCTGGTGAAATTATGCTAGTTCGCGTGAGTACTTTGTCACGGGTTATGAAATTTGGAGCTCCTCTGGGAAAAGTTGAAAAAACCCTTAAATTACCCCAATACAGACTCGGATAGATTTTTCACTACCAGAGCTGCCTCCCTACGGATCTCGGATATGTCAAATTCGCCAGACAGCGATAGGTGCTATAGAGCTATCGTGCTGTTGAATTTGACTCACCGATACCGTTTTGATCAGATCTGGGATATGTATCACTCACCAGACTAGGGTAGATGCTATAGAGCTACCGTGCTGGATGAGATCAACGCACCGATACTGATATCTATCTATAAATGATTCTAAGTTAACTGAAAGATAAAGAAATTAATAAAACAAAATCAACTAATAAGAAAATAGAAACAAAGATCAGATTCCTGATAATTTGTAAATGATCATAAGATCATTTGCTATTTTATTTTAACAAACATATGATGTTCCAAAAGGATTTTCTATTTTACAAAATTGATACAAGAAAAATGCACAACGAAAGAAAATGCTGAACATAAAATAATAATCATGAATGTTTGATCTTCGAGTGAATAATCGATTTTTCCTAACCTAACTTATTTCTACGAGCGCTGGCATAATGTGCCGAACTTTGTGTGTTATTTGAATGTTTTTTCTCTGATTTGAAATTTTTGATTTTATAGTAATGCCGCTTTGGCTAAGACTATATTTTTTTCTTGAATTTAATGGTATAGTTGCCGCTTTGGCAACTATCCGAATTTATTGAATTGACTAAAACAACGTGGCCGCTTTGGCTCTTGCTATGCTCGAAATTTGAGGTTATGAATTGATAAGCTAAGTGAACAGACGAGACGGTAGGCCGCTATGGCACGAATCCACTCTAGCTATCGAAATGATTTTGAGTCGCACGGCCGCTTTGGCTCGAATACGCTCACGAGCCGTGAGACGCTCGCCTTTTATATTTGTGGTGACGTCATACCTGATGTTCTGATATGCGTGTGTTAGCTTGCGCGCTACGACGCTGCTCTATACCATGACATGTGAACGTATAGGTGTATCGCCTATACCATGTACGGTTCGGCTATTTGTCTATAAGCCGAACACGTTACACCTGATACATTTGAAGATTTAGTCGGTAAATTATACAGGGTAGATATTCCTCATGTTGGGAAAGGTCATCCAGAATTGACCCTAGAAAAACAGACAATGATGATCTTATGGTATCTTGGTAACATAGAATCATTTCGGTGAGTTGAAGTTGGTAGTGGTTTCAGCTTTAACGTCAGATTAGAAGAAACTGACCCTACAGGATCTAGCGTTTTACATCACATATCTCGGCCTTCTTTTCAGTTCCGTTGCCGAGAAATTCGGCATAAGCAAATCATCTTCTTGGCACGTTTTATACCGAACTTGTAATCGTCTATTGAGGGTCAACCAGACTTACAGAATTATTTGTTAGCCGTCAGGGCCACGAGCACTTCGGATTATGCAAGATTTCCGTAGAAATAGTAATTTTCCAGGTGAATTATTTTTGCCTACGAACTTGATTAAAAGATACTACACTTGTGAATTGTGATGATTAAAGATACCACTAATACCATTGAGTGTATTTCATTCATTATCCAAGGGATCATCGGAGCAATAGACGGCAGTCATATTACAATCACAAAACCGAAGCAGTATGGAAATTCCTACATAAATCGAAAGGGTTATGCTTCGATACTACTGCAGGGCGTGTGCGATAGCAAAAAACTATTTACGGATGTCTATGCAGGTGAACCAGGGTCCATTCACGATGCAAGGCTATTCACGAAATCTGATTTGTACTTCAGAATACAGAATAGAGATGTTGAGTTTCCGCAAAACAGTCATCTGATCGGTGACTTGGCTTATAAATTATTAACCAGCCTTATGGTTGGTTTCAAGAGCATTGGGCAACTGACTCCAGCTCAAGTGAACTTTAATATCAAGTTATCGCAGGCACGGGCTGTTATAGAAAATGCTTTTGGTTTGCTGAAAGGTCGGTTCCGTCGATTGAAACTGCTCGAAACAGTGAGATTAGATTTGATTGCGCTGTTGATAGTATCATCCTGCATACTCCACAACATCTGCCTCGTAGCTGATGACATACCGATTGATATAGATATTGAACAACAAGTTGCCGCAGAACGCCATGTCCAAAACCTAGACCAGGCAGGCGTAGGTCCTGTGGATATGCATGGCGCTCCTGCTGCTGCTATTGAGAAGAGAAATGGTATAATAAACGAATTAGCTGTCTTGAACTAAATATTTATTTTTCATTCAACATTTTTTTTAACTTTTCAAAACATTTATACCCATTCAAATTCTTGAACATTATTAAATATTAAATATACGAATATTTATTTGTCGTAACGTGTTGGTCTGAATAACGTGCCAAGTTTTTTTCAATAAATTATTATAGTTTCTCATACATTTTTTATTTCCTCAACATTTTTATTAGTACCATCGTCAAGCTTCTGCTTTTTCTTTTCGTCGATTATACCGTCTACTAGTTTGTCGAACGTATTTATAAATCTATCGGTTCTTTCCATTTTTTCTCTGTGCCGTCGCTCAATGGGATCTTCAACCGACTAGCGTTTTTTTATGAAATCAGTCTTAGTAATGTTGGCTGGAATCAACTCAACATCGGAGGATGGTGTATCGTCCGTGACACTCTTTGATGCTTCGTTGTTGATAATGTTATTTGTGTGATGTTTATTCAGGTATTGGGTTTTAATTATAACTCCTAGATGTCTTTGGATTCCTAACTCTCTTTATTAGCTCCCAATTGTACACTGCTCGAAGCCGCGTCTGCGCATACGTGATGCGCATACATCTATATGTTACATCTCCTTTTTTTTTTTTTTTTTTTTTTATACAGAATTTCTTTTCCTTAAGTGATACGTGTTTCGTCTTATGATAGTGCCGTTTAGCTTTTTTATCATATATGATCTGGGGTTGTCATGTTTGTCTACTATTGTGGCAAAGTCCCACCTATTGTCGCTTCTTACTAGTACTTTTTCACCTATTTCGAATGTAGTTCCCATCCTAGCGTTTTTGTCGTAATAATATTTTTGATTGACTTGTCTCTGTTGAATTATTTTTGTTGGATTAGTTATATGTGGCTTTAACAGTGCTTTTGTTATCGGTAATCTAGTTCTTAGCTTCCTTGCCATGAGTAGTTCTGCAGGAGATATGCTTGTTCCGGATATTGGTAGATTCCGATACTCTAACAAAGCTGATTCTAACTCTACATCATCTTCGCCTGACTTCTTTAGGATTCCTTTTGCTATCCCTACTGCTTTTTCTGCTAGCCCGTTTGACTTAGGGTACCTCGGACTTGAATTGACAATTTCGAACGCCCACTCATCTGCGAATTTTTTAAAGTTATAACTACCAAATGGCATATTATCACAGACTACTACCTTCGGTACTCCGTGTATGCTGAACACTGTTTTAAGTTTTGTGGAAACTTGTTTTGCCGTTTTACTGGTTAGCTTAATTAATTCTAGCCACTTCGACAGGTAGTCCATTATTACTAAGTAACTTATGCCCTTATATTCTAAGATATCCATGCCCACTTTTTCAAATGGCAATTCCGGTATTTTATGTGGTATTAACATTTCTTTGGTATTCGCTCTGCTGAAGATCTCACACGTGTTGCACTGACTTATGTACTTCTCAATTTCTTGGCTCATTTTTGGCCAATAGAAGATTTGTCGCAATCGTTTCTTTGTTTCTTCTATTCCGCAGTGCGGTTCGTGTGCGATCTTGAGCATTTCTGTTCTTAGACTACTAGGTACAATTATTCTTTCTTTATAAAATAGGATTCCTTTATGATATGTGATATCATCTCTTATGTTCCAATATTGCTTAACTTTAACGTTTTTGATTGCACTTTTATTTTCTGGCCATCCGTTTAGGAATAAAGCTGTTACCTCTTTTAACTCTGTGTCTTCTGCTGTGGTTTTTCCAAATTCTTTAATTCTTTCCTGACTCATCGAGACCTCTGTGTTCAGGCTGTGTATTATTTCAGTATGAGTTTTGTCTAACTCTTTATTCTCTATAGCGCTATTATTTAAGTATGATCTAGACAATAGATCTGCTATAACCATTAATCTACCTGGCAAGTACTCAACTAGTAGCTTATATTTAATTAATCTTAATTGTAACCTTTGAAGCCTTGGTGTCGTCTTATGTATGTCTTTGTTAATTATGGACACTATCGGCTTGTGGTCTGTTTGAATTGTTACTTGTCGACCGTATAGGAATTGATGAAACTTCTCACACGCAAATGTTATGGCAAGAAATTCCTTCTCTATTTGGGGGTATTTCTTTTCAGTTTCGGTGAGGCTTCGTGATACGAATGAGACTGGTTGCTTATTTTGCATCAAACATGCGCCTAACCCATTTTGCGAAGCGTCCGCCTGTACTGTGATTGGCAGACTACCATCAAATAGTTTTAGTGTCGGTGCCTTGCTAATTTGAATTTTAAGTACTTTTAACGCCTGTGACTGATCTGGACCCCACTGCCATGCGTGGTTCTTTTTAGTTAATTCTCTTAGTGGGTTTGTTAGTTCTGACGCATTAGGTATAAATTTAGCAACGAAGTTAATCATCCCTAGTATTTTTAACAGTTCTTTCTTATTTGTTGGCTCTTTGAGTTTCACTATTGACTCTACGTGTGTCGGGTCAGGCACCACACCCTTTTCACTAAAGAGCAATCCTAGGTATTTTACTTGTCTTACTTTGTACTGCAGTTTATTTTCGTTAAATTTTACCTTATTTTGTCTGGCTTTCTCTAGGACTTCGTTAACTATTTCGTCATGTTCTTTTTCATCGTTTGCAGCTATTATTATATCATCAAAGTATATGCCTACGTTTTTTATGCTTCCAAAAATTTTTGTGTTTTCCCTTTGAAAGACTTCTGGGGCTGTCGAAAGTCCAAAGGGTAGTCTATTAAACTTATATTTACCAAAGGGAGTAATGAACGTGCAAAGATCAGAGCTTTCTCTATCTAATTTTATTTGATGGAATCCATCTTTCATGTCTATTACTGTGAAGATTTTCTTATTTGCTAATTTTGTAGACAGTTCTTCAACAGTTGGAATAGGAAATCTTTCTAGTTTGATATTTTTATTCAGGTGATGTGGGTCTAAACAAATTCTTAAGGACTTGTTTGGCTTTTCGACTATCACTATGTTATTTACCCAGTCCGTTACCTGGTTTACTTTTTCAATCGTTCCTTTTATTTCCAGACTTTCAAGTGTTTGTCTTAGAGCCTTTCTTATTGTCTCCGGGACTCGCCTACACGGATTTACGACTGGTTCGGCATCTTTTTTAAGTTGAATTTTATATTCATTTGGATAAGTTCCTATTCCTGTAAATACATCTTTGTTACTCTCAATGAATTCCGATTTTGCCCTGCTATATTCTTTAACTTGCTTCATGGTTTCTGTAGTCAAGTCATCGATTTCAACACTGGTTCTTTTTATTAAATTGAGATCAACGCATGATTTTAGGCCTAGTATTGGCACGCTTCGGACGTCTACCAGTACAAACTCGATTCTTGCATGTTCATTCCCCACCTTACAATCTATTTTTACTAATCCTTGAGCTTTAATTTTATTATTAGTATAGCTAATTACTGTCAGCTCTGTCTGTTTTATCACTGGTTTATTCTCAAATGTTATCGTTTCAAAGACTCTATATGGCATTACGTTACAGTCTGCACCTGTGTCTAATTTGAAATTTATTATTTTGTTTCCTACTTTAATAGGTTCGTGCCAGACCTTTGATTTCTTACCTCTGATTATTGAGTCTACGTACAAATCTGAGTCGCTGTCGTTACTGTCTCTTCTAATCTCTTTAATGTTAACGGTTTTATTACTATAGTTACTGTTTTTTTCTCTTTCTCGTACATCAACCTTGTTCTTACAGCCTACCTCAAAATGATTTTGTTTACCGCAGTTATTACATGTTTTCCCATATGCAAAGCAATGGCCTCTTGCGTGTCTATATCCGCACTTCATACAGTTGTAGGTCTCTTCTGGTTTCCTACTTCTGGCCTTTGTGAACGGACTCTGGTATTCCTTTCCTGTCTGTCGTTTTACTGCGTCAACTTCGTAGGATGCTGGTGAGGTTTCTTCTTTCCTCAGTGACTTCTGCTGGATCTTACTGACTTCTGACGCTTGACATTTTTCGACTGCGGTCTTATAGGTTAGGTTTGGATCTTGAAGAAGTCGTTGTTGCAGCGCCTGATCTGTTATGCCGGTTATTATTTTATCTCTCATTAACGATTTTTCTTGTGTATCAAAATTACAACTCTTTACTAGTTTTTTTAGGTCTTGAAGAAATCTATCAAACGGTTCACCAACCTCTTGTTTCCGTGTGAAAAATTTGTGTCTCTCGATTACCTCATTTATTCTGGGCTTCAAATATTCTTCGAATGTTTCGAATAATCCATCCAGTGACTGTATATCGGCTGCGTCGTCAAACGTGTTGTACAGCTCCAGTGCCTCTTCGCCTATGCAATTCAGGCACATGGCTAGTTTCCTTTTTTCAGCCACATTCGTCTTACCTAGCGCCTCCAAATATATGTAAAACTTTTGTTTGAATATTTTAAGATTGTTCACTGCGTTTTCGTTAATAATTAGTTCCGAAGGAATTTTAGCTAAATCCGTCATCGTGGGTTTCTTTCTCGACGCCACGCGTTTCTTAGAGGTTATGTTGCGTTAGGCACCGGTGTTTTACTACTTTGGCGTATTATCGCCGCACTTTTCGAAAAACTATGTTATTTGCTAGTTTTCTACCACTTCTGACACCATGTGATGTTTATTAAGGTATTGGGTTTTAATTATAACTCCTAGATGTCTTTGGATTCCTAACTCTCTTTATTAGCTCCCAATTGTACACTGCTCGAAGCCGCGTCTGCGCATACGTGATGCGCATACATCTATATGTTACAATTTGGTGCAACAACAAGACCTACATGGCTGCTACAAGTTGCTACAGGATTGATTTCGGGCTTTTTGTATAATATATCATTCATGTCATCGAAGAGGTTCCAATTTTTGCGACATTTGCCTGATGTTGAATTATGGTTCTTTATCTCTTTATAGGTACGCTGCAGGCCTTTCCACTTAGTGTCGCGTTTATTCCAAGAATATTTGGTAGTGCCAAACTTCGAGTTCAAAATACCAGATATTTTAGTCCATACAAACTTCTTAATTTTGGTTTGGAACTGAACATCATACTGTTTCACAAGAGCAATCAGTGAACTCGTTGTGGTAAAGTTCCATAATCTTCCATTCGTCTCATCTTCGATAGGCACAGAATTTGTATCGGAATGTTCATGTGTCCGTTTATGTCGGACGTATGAAGTCACGCTTTAGAACGCTTCCATGTCATCTGCATTCAGAATAGTATTATTCGTATCAAGGGCGTAAAATTTTATACCCGCGTGTGATCGCCGTATTTTATAACCTCACCTGAGAACTATAGGTATACTTTTCAATCGGTTTCGCACTTACTTTGAAAGTGATGATTTTCTGTCAGATGTGCCGTGATGATATCCTGTGATGTACTACTGATCTTATATAAGTTGCAAACAAATAGCACCTCATCAGAGATTATGGTTTTATTCATGGTCTCGTTCATGGTTTTTATTACTTTAAGCACCTGGCCACGTTGAGGGGTTACCGAGGGACGTGTTGATTTTAAAGTCGACTGGGGTAGTTTTCTACCCCATACATGTGTTCTAGGGTTAAACGAACGCTACACAGACTGCTCTGAACTCGCCCGAGCATATACCGAACGCAGATATGCTAGAAAAAGTGAAAAGAGCGAATCGAGCGCATATACCGAACGCACCTATTTTCAACTTCGAAAATTTTAATTCCTCGCACAACGCTGCTATAACGAGTGAAGTATGGACCTTCTCACTTCGGGCCGAAGGTGAGAAGTGACGTGACCCAGCGCCTCGCCACGTTCAGGATAATTTGTTGATTATCTGATTGATTGCGACAGCAGTATCCAACCTATAGCCAATACTATTTTCAAAGTAATGCGAAGTGCAACAGTGCGCCCTATCTTATAATCATACACATGTAGCCGCAAAAGTTAGGTCACTCGACCTACCCGGCAATTGGGAAGTTTCATGAACGTCCTGAAAGTGGGTAGCAAAAGTACACTCGGGCCTCCGCTATTTGAACACCCGCTATTTGACGGACGCCGCTATTTGACCACATTCGTCCTCCGCTATTTGACGGGTGTTACGCCCACTATTCGGCAGCGTTCCCCTTAACATCGGGGCCGTGAATGACACGGAGTGGCGTGAACTGGCTGCGCAGAAAACAGTCCACAAGGAGTGGGGGACCCCTACTTTCGTCAAATAGCAGAAACGCTCGGTCCCGACTCGGTCAAATAGCGGAGGCCCGAGTGTATATCGATCCGTCTAATAGCAGACTTTCCGAAGTATTCGCTAATTGCAAAAAGGTATTAACAGCACCATGTATAGTCAGGGTAGGTTCGAATATTTCCGACCCAATTGAATCAAACTGGGGCTAAAAGATGAAAAAAAACAACACAGTTGACGAAATCTGCAAGAAACGCGGTCTGGAAAACTTCACATTTATCATTTATCAAAATAAGGTCGTAAGTAATTTTACTTCACTCAGTGTGATAATGGACGTTGTACGTACGCTTCGCGTGCATAAAACCCCCATTTTCACACCTAATGAAGTAAAATTTTCTACAATACTCGACGGAAAAACATCTTCTGATCTCGTGTGATTGCAACACTCGCCTTCCCCGCACGAAAAAATATGTATGTGAGATATATAGCGAAATATATTCAATATATACAATACAAATATACCATATATATGTGCGGCAAAATAAATATATGTGAAATATATTGTAAATTCTCTATATATTCCGAATATTAATCGGTTATATTTTCCGCATATATTTTTCTTATATTTTATCAAATATATCCTGAGAATATAACCAATTTATATTGGAAATATTTCGAATATATTTATTTTGCCGCACATATATGTCGTTATATTTTTCGATATATTTCACATACATATTTTTCCGTGCGGATCGGCTCGTGCTGCAACCTCACACTCGTCAGAAAAAGTTTTACCGCAGTCGTATCGTAATGTAATATTGTTGGATTTTATTTCTGTACTGTGAAAAATATGCAGAATATAGAATATAAAATAGTAGATTTCGATAGGATAGCGACATGTGAAGCGTTTATAGGGTGTGTCCGATGTTTTCAGCACGAACCGTAGTCAAGGTGGCAGCCGAGACGAAGGTGAGTGCTGAAGACATCGGACAACCCTAAACGTCTCACTTCGCGGGAGTATCGAGCGCTATTTTTTATAACAAATGCATGAAAAATTTGCTTGTTTTGGGGCACTGTTGTCGATGTAAACAACCATACCAAAAACATCGAGTCCATTCAGGTTGCCCCGCAGTATGCACGGAAATAGCGCGTTGACAGGGATGAATGAGAATGAAATGCTCTCGTTTGCACGCCGTGCGTAACAAGTATCATGTTGTGCACGCTCGATGTGCGCAAACCGTAGTGCGCACGTTTGGCATGCAATATTGTTTCATGTTGGTATCGCCTACTCAAACGTCAGAAAAGTGCCACAATATGAGCGCTCCAAAACCACAAACAATCGACTTTTTCATGCATGCGTTATGAAAAAGTAATTTATATTCAGAATTTAGAAGAAGAATTTGTTCGATGACCACTGATGTCGGTCCTTTAAGTCAGGGGTCGGCACACTCATTAGGCCAACGAGCCAAAGCTGTAAATCCTCTTAACCCACTCACCGGCACTAATCCTTTTAACGTCATTTCTTGGATTTTCGCTTGCATGGTTGGGGATATGAGTCAGTCCACGTCAAGCGGGACGGATTTGGCCAAAAATATTCCTCGATGTTTCTGATTCTCTTGTCATTTTTTTTACATATTCTCTGGGTAAAATGAATGGATGAAACATTTTTTTTTTTAACTCGAAGGGCTTATAAGATACAAGGGGTTGAATTTTCGAAAAAAAACACCAAAAATCGGAATCGCCCTCTTCTTTGAACGTTAATATCTCCGGTTCCCTTTGTCGTACACTCTCTAAATCTGAATTAGTGAAAATTCACTGATTGGCAGTGAATTATCACTAATTGTTACAGTTATAAGTCTGCCACTGTGAATTAGTAAAGTTCTACTGATTCAATCAGTCAAATCGGCTCACTTGTTGAAATAGTAAAAATGCACTCGTTCGAATAGTGAAAATGCACTGGTTCAAACAGTGAAAAATGCAAGAGTTCAAATAGTGAAGAATGCACTGGTTTAAACAGTGCAAATTGCACTGGTTCGATCAGTTAACTAAATAAAAATTACATTTATTTTTAAAAAATGTCTAAAAATTTAGGCAACGGTGATAAAACCCCCGGATATGAGAAGAAATAGCATAGCCAACTTTCCCGAAGACAATCCCATAGATATATCAATAGCTGCAGTAGAAACATTAGTATAGTTGTTACATGTTTGAGTACATGGGGAATTCACCCCTTCCGATTAGAGTCATAATTTTCAGTTTCACCATAGAGCTATGGATATTCCATGAATAAATTTCAATATTAATTAATTTTTGAATCTCAATAATCACTTGATCATTGGAAGAACTGAATAAATGAACAGAAAACATCACTCATAAGAACAATCAATTTAATTCTTAGACTTTTCAAACAGTAACATTTTAGTTATAATCTTAGTTTATGTAAACATGATAGGTTGATAAATACCGTATTGTAAAATTGAGAGTATATGGGGAATTCCACGTGAACTCGGTAAATGTTTGACCCTGACACCTTCCGATTTGGGCCATGATTTTTTATGTTATTATACTTGACCGAAGAGACGCACCGAATTTTTTTCAGATTTTTTCTAAACGCCGCCATTTTTTTGAAAATGCACAAAACGTCAACATAAGAGTCCCAATTTAAAAATCTGAAAAAATTCTCAAAAATCCTCTGTCAGATATCAAAATTTTCCAGCCTTGAGTAAGAGTGGGCAAACGTTTGCTTCTATTCTGTTTCGTGATTTTTCCGAAAAAAATTATGAAAAAGAATAGCAGCAGATGCCAGTCCACTGTGAACTATTGCTTGAACGTTTTTATACGTCACGCACGATTTTTGGGAATTTTTGCGGATTTTTCCGAAGCGATTATATTTTTTCTCATATTTTTGGATTCAGATCGGATGAAAAAAAATCGCATGGGAAAAATCTGATAAAATTTCCAAAAATCGTGCGTGACGTATAAAAACGTTCAAGCAACAGTTCACGGTGGACTGGCAACTGCTGCTGTTCTTTTTCCTAATTTTTTTTCGAAAAAAGCACGGAAAAGAATGGAAGCAAACGTTTGCCCACTTTGGCTCAAGGCTGAAAAATTTTGATATCTGGCAGAGGATTTATGAAAATTTTTTCAGATTTTTAAATTGGGGCTTTTATGTTGGCGTTTTGTGAATTTAAAAAAAAATGGCGGCTGTTCGAAAAAATCTGAAAAAAATTCGGAGCGTCTCTTCGATCAGGTACAATAACATAAAAAATCATGGCCCCAATCGGAAGGTGTCAGGGCCAAACATTTACCGAGTTCACGTGGAATTCCCCATATATTAACGATCAGAATATTATACATACGACGGTGGCAAATACCAAGACGGGTCCCCTTATATCCATGCAAATATTGAATAATATTGCACAATACTACACTGAGAAAAAAAATTCGTCGAAACAAAAAAACCTTGTTTAGCCCAACAAAACGCGGCGGTTACGGGTGGCGAAATAAATATTATGTCAATGTAACAAAATATTGGTTGCTTGAACTAAATAGAAACTTGTTCAATTGAACGAATGCATAGTTAATTCAAAAAATGATAAATTCGTGTGAAAATAAGATTTAGTCTACTGATGTGTACCATTTCGTTGATGTGAAAAAATTCTTTTCAGTCAAAATGTGGCCTTTTTGAACTGAATAAACTTTCGAACAGAGCAAAGTGCTGTTCTGTCTGTTTGACTGAACATCTTTCAATCTAACTAAATATTTTTCTTGGAACCGCCACTGATCAGTCCGGTAAACTTCATAAGCATTACATATAAATAGTGAGGAAAAAAAGGAATTTGACGTACATGTGAATATTTGTTGTCACATTTCATAACTATTGACATGTAGATGGACAAACATCTCCGGTTCGATACGAAAAACGCCACCTAAATTTTTCGCCCTAACCGGGATTTGAACCCACGTCCGCTCGCATTCGCTATATTACTAACCGCACGCTCTACCTACTACGCCAAACTACCCTATGGTAACTGGTCTCATATTTTCCTATTTATCGAAACTTATGGTCAAGGTGTTGAATCGAGAGCTAATAGACATTTCAATCTCAACGATCAGCGTCATGATTGATCAGTGTCAAGGCGAGATCAGGCCTGGAAAACGTTGTAAAAAATATGAGCGTAACGCGTATAGATTGATGCGATATTGCTAATTAATGGCCGGTTTCACCAACGTCGAATAACTTCTTATTCATAGAATAAACGCTATTCATCGAATAAAAGTCGCAAATACAATGTAAAATAGTCTTTTGTTTGCAGTTTAATCTATGAATAAAGTTATTCGACGTTGGTGAAACCGGCCATAAGTGACTTTATATGAAACATATGCAATAATAAAACTCTGTGACATAAATTTGACTTGTATTAGAAATAAAAAAAGCGATCTATAAAATCCGTTCCAAACGCACAATCGGTTTGGCCGAACGATCCAATTTATTCGACACAATCATCACAAGTTTCAAACTAAAGTAACATTCAGTCAAATCAACCTAGCGCATTTGACAGAGTTGACAGAGTTATAAGTTTGAATTGAATAAACACGGATGACTTGATTCTATCAAACCACTTGTTTCATCGAACGATGCATATCGATTGTCTCAAGCATTCCGAATTCGGTTGATCCAATCACTATATTTATTCAAGACAACAAAGTATGTGGTTAATCCGAATACATGCATCTAAACACATTGCCTCTCTACTTCAACCGAATGGTTTTAATCGAAACAACTAATATATAGTTGTTTGAATGGAAAACATAGTCAAATTAACTATATGTTCCGAATAACTCATTTGTTTGATTCAAATGGCCAAGATTTGTTATGGTAATTACGGCTTATTCATTCATACAAAATGATGGTTGAAGCAACTATTTCTTAACCAACAGAATCAGTATGTTTGATTCAACGAATTTTTTCTCTCAGTCCATTAAAGGCGCATTGAGAATATATACGTATTATAGTCTTCGAGATATATATTCATCATATAGTATATACGTATTCAAATAATCCTAATAACTTATAGAAGATTTACATTGAAACGAATCACTTATCAGATGTCTACACTGAGAGAAAAAATTCGTTGAATCAAACATACTGATTCTGTTGGTTAAGAAATAGTTGCTTCAACCATCATTTTGTATGAATGAATAAGCCGTAATTACCATAAGAAATCTTGGCCATTTGAATCAAACAAATGAGTTATTCGGAACATTTAGTTGATTTGACTATGTTTTTCATTCAAACAACTATATATTAGTTGTTTCGATTAAAACCATTCGGTTGAAGTAGAGAGGCAATGTGTTTAGATGCATGTATTCGGATTAACCACATACTTTGTTGTCTTGAATAAATATAGTGATTGGATCAACCGAATTCGGAATGCTTGAGACAATCGATATGCATCGTTCGATAAAACAAGTGGTTTGATAGAATCAAGTCATCCGTGTTTATTCAATTCAAACTTATAACTCTGTCAACTCTGTCAAATGCGCTAGATTGATTTGACTGAATGTTACTTTGGTTTGAAACTTGTGATGATTGTGTCGAATAAATTGAATCGTTCGGCCAAACCGATTTCGCGTTTGGAACGGATTTTATAGATCGCTTTTTTTATTTCTAATACAAGTGAAATTTATGTCACAGAGTTTTACTATTGCATATGTTTCATATAAAGTCACTTAATTAGCAATATCGCATCAATCTATACGCGTTGCGCTCATATTTTTTACAACATTTTCCAGGCGTGATCTCGCCTTGACACTGATCAATCATGATGCTGATCGTTGAGATTGAAATGTCTATTAGCTCTCGATTCAACACCTTGACCATAAGTTTCGATGAATAGGAAAATATGAGACCAGTTACCATAGGGTAGTTTGGCGTAGTAGGTAGAGCGTGCGGTTAGTAGTATAGCGAATGCGAGCGGACGTGGGTTCAAATCCCGGTTAGGGCGAAAAATTTAGGTGGCGTTTTTCGTATCGAACCGGAGATGTTTGTCCATCTACATGTCAATAGTTATGAAATGTGACAACAAATATTCACATGTACGTCAAATTCCTTTTTTTTCTCACTATTTATATGTAATGCTTATGAAGTTTACCGGACTGATCAGTGGCGGTTCCAAGAAAAATATTTAGTTAGATTGAAAGATGTTCAGTCAAACAGACAGAACAGCACTTTGCTCTGTTCAGAAGTTTATTCAGTTCAAAAAGGCCACATTTTGACTGAAAAGAATTTTTTCACATCAACGAAATGGTACACATCAGTAGACTAAATCTTATTTTCACACGAATTTATCATTTTTTGAATTAACTATGCATTCGTTCAATTGAACAAGTTTCTATTTAGTTCAAGCAACCAATATTTTGTAACATTTACATAATATTTATTTCGCCACCCGTAACCGCCGCGTTTTGTTGGGCTAAACAAGGTTTTTTTGTTTCAACGAATTTTTTCTCTCAGTGTAGTGGTGCCGCGATACGAGACGAGGCGATATTTTCGTAAATATCGTACCGTTACGAAAAGTTGGTTCGAATTATCGTCTCGTCTCGAAAAGTCAGTTCGAATTATCGTCTCGTCTCGAATTATTCTCGACTTGAATCTCCGTCATCGTCTAATATCGTACTTTCATAGACTTTTTTTTTCTAATTTTTCTGATGCATATCAAGCATATCAAGTGAATTTTAACATTTTCGAATGGAACGAAATAATCCATATGAACGCCGTCATGGACGGAACATGAAATCAAAAAAATCGCGTGCATTATGATATTCATCCACGAGAGGTGTGAAAAGTATGAATATTTTACTATTTGAATAGAAACTTTCATAAAACACTATTCGATAATCTCTGTTCATTTCCGATGAGAGGAGTCACCACAAAAGCGACGGAAATATAGAGAAGAAAATTTCGGCGAAATTCTCGATTCTCGTCTCGTTATCGTGTACCTGATCTCGTATCGTCTCGTCAACGACGATACGAGAAAATATCATTTATCGTCTCGTTTATCGACACCTTCATCTCGTCTCGTCTCGTGTTTATCGATTATCGCAGCACCACTACAGATGTCGAGTCGTTATCACTTTGTTCTAACTCTACGTTAGATATATTTATGTGGACAGAGGATACCAGACTGTTAGGTTGCTTTAGGATTCCATAAATGTAGCAATCCAAAAAGTTGTAAAAATTACGTAAACTTTCCGGATATGCTACATTTACGACGTAAATGCATTTGTATAATAGGTCGCAACCCACAATAGGGTTGCCTTTATCATTCACCTCAATAAACCATCCATCTTCTTGAATAAAAGAGGATGCACGGGATTGTTGTCCATCAACCATAATTAAGTAGGGCTGAACATTCTCGGTTTTATTGTACCTTGCGTTAAGGACGAGTTGCTCTAAATTTGTGCCTCCCTGGAAATGGATAAGAATATAAAATATTTCACCAACTATTGTAATTGAATCTGGCGATAATTTAAAATACAGATTATTCACCGGTACAAGTCTCAGTAGAAATTTATTCGGAAATTCTATTTTTAACGGGGCATCGCCTTCCTCGTCATCTTTCTCAGCATCTGCTCGCTTTTTGCCTTTTCCTTTCCCTTTGACCTTGCATTTCTTCAATGCATTCGATACAGGTAGTAGCTCTACAAGGATTAATAGGGCACGCAGGTTTTCTAAAACACTGACATAGAATAAAACGAATTTGAATGTATGAAATAGATTGATCTCATCGTCTTCGATTATACGAGAAGCTTTATTCAATGCTGGACGATATTTTTTAGCATAAGCTGAGATTCTTGGCTTGTAAAAAGTCGGAAATTTAGCTAGAAAATTATGCGCTTTTTCTGGGAACATATCGTCAAATTCCAGGCTCATCTGCAATAAAATATGGTATAATAGCACATTCACTTCTAGTAAGAATATGCTTCACCTAAATTATTTTATCGATCTTTTTACCATTTCGCCACTGAAATCCAATTGTTATGAAGTTGGAGGATAGGTACTGACACCAATGTTATGAATTGGGGTTGGTGAGCTGCTACCTGAAGAATGTAGAGCTATGACGTTGAGTTCGTTACTCGTTTTTATACCTTAAGGTAACCGGGATCTGGATGATGAGTGACTGATGTGAATAAGTATATTAACTGAATAACTGTTTATTGGTTGACAAGTCGTAAAGCTTAAGTGGTAAGTGGTTCTGAGTTAGTGATTAAGAGCGAGTCTGAGACTGACTGTCTTCTTCAATGATCTGAATGCAAGAGCTTCTAGCTCGAGTGCGAATGTATAAAAATGGCTACCGATGATCTCAGTAGTGAGATCATCCTTTTCATTGTTCTCCCGGGCATGAGCGCATTGATGCAGGTGCAGTTTTATGGTGCATAGGTAGGGATAGAGTTCTTGGGATGTAAGGGTGAGACTTCCTCTGATTAGAGGTGGCGAGACTGGATGGATGTAGGATGTTGTGTCTTGGGTATTGAGAGTGGTAGAGCATAGAGGAGTATGGAATAGGGTGGAATACGTAACACGCCCATCCTCGGGGGAAAAAAATATTGCTCCTGTGAAGCAGGGGGAAATTTTTTCTTTTTTTTTTGTAAAAGTAGAAGTGTGTATAATATTTTTTAGGTTTAGGGTTGTATATCTCCGATAGTAAGTATACTAGGTATACTAGGTATACATTCACGTTAGTGAATGTATCTATGTGCATGGATCTACGTTAGTAGATTCATCTACGCGTATATTCGCGCTAGCGAATATACCTGGGTGTATATGTTTACATTAGTCAACATATTTGGGTGTGTATTCACGTTAGAGGATGTGTCAAGGTGTATGATTTGAGTTAAAATTAGAATATAGCTAGGATTACTTATTCGCGATAAGATCGGTTAGTTATAAATGTCTTGTGCTGAGTTAGTAAATGGTTTATGTTGAATATACTTATTACAATGGTAAGGTAGGTATACAATCAAATATTTGAATAATGGTTAAGTACATGTATTATTAGCATTGTAGGTATAATAGATGATATATATGAAGTTTTTATTTAATCACAATATTACATTTTTATGAGGTATAGAAAGATGTTTGAGCTGTCTGAGCGTCTTCTATGTTTAGTGAATATGTGTATTACAGTGGTAAAGGTGTATGTTATGATATAGGTAAAATCGCCTATTGGTAATAAAATCGTTTATAAATGTCTTATTCATGTATAAAAGGATGTTTGAGCTGTCTGAGCAGCTTCTATGTTTAGTGTAGTTGGTGTAATTGGTGCACATGTGATGGCTGGAGGGTTATTTTGCTCAGTAGAGTCTTGATTTCGGTGAGTGTTTCTGAATCTTTTAAATATTTTAAGTATTCGTTCAGCTGTTGCAAATTTTTGTGCTATATAAACTAGCGATACTGATCCGAATAGGGAGGAAATGTAGTAAAGCATGTTTTCGATACGGTTGTCGTTGTCTGTAGCTCTTTGATTTTGAGTTATTTCGTCTGTTCTTTTTATAATGTCGTCTAAAGTTAGTCCGTTTGAGGATAGATCTTTGGAAGTTAGGAATGGGGTTTTGTTTAGTGTAATTGTTGGAATGAACGGTAGCTCTTTAGGTTCGTCGTAGATTTCTGAAATGTTCAAGTTAAATTTTGGTATGTAGGAATGTGTTTCAATGGTTTGGTAGTATTTGGTTGTGGATAGTGAGATTGTGTGGGAATTTGCTGTGCATTTGTTATTGAGTTTCAGTATTCCAGAATTGTTTAGAGTTATTTGGATTGGTTCTTCGTCTTTGCAAACGATATGCATAATTTCTGGTTTGGTTAGGGAGTAAATCCAAGAGTTTAATGTAGTTAATTCGGTCCAGTATACTCCGTCAAAACTCCCGAGTCTGACGTCGCATGTCTTTAAGTCTGTTTCAGTTGGTTGAATGAATAGTCCTACTTCGCAGATAGCGTGGTTGTTTGAATGGAATAGTGGTTGATTCTGTCTACATATGTATGTTTCCAGTGATTGCATGCATTTGTTGAATTTTAGTTCGGTTAGTTTGAAGTATAAACTTCTGTCCCTAGTTATTGCTATATAGTCGCTATTTAATGGAGTTTCGAAATAAAGAGTTTTTATGCATTTGGGTGTTTGTGGTATTTTCGTTTTATTAGTGTTAGTTAGTTATTTAATTAGCTAATTTGATTTTATTCATATGTACGATTTTTGTTCTATGGTCATTTATTTCGATTTCCGCGCTAATGTCGTTAATTATACGGATTATTTTATAAGGACCTTTATAGTGATCGTCTAATTTCTTTTTAGTTTCATTTATTAAGTAGACATATTGACCTGGTTGAAAAGTGTGTGCGTTTATGTGTTTATCGTATCTTATTTTTGATTTTGATTTCGCGTTATTAAGGTTTTTTATCGCGTCTTGTCTAGTTTCTTTCAAGCGAGTTATTATTTCCTGTAAGTATTCTTCGTATTTATTTGAAATGTTTTTGTCTGAACGTATGTTTGATAATTGACGTGCTATTGTTCCGAATATTAGTTCGTGTGGCGTGTAACCGGTGCCTTCGTGTACCGATGTGTTATATGAGAATATCGCGTATCGGATCCACTTGTCCCAGTTATTTTTATTATTGATATAGTGCTTTAAGTACTCGATTAAGACCTGATGGCTGCGTTCGAGGGAACCGTTGGATTGAGGATGGTAAGCTGTGGTTTTTATTTGTTTAATTCGGAAGATTTTAGCTAATTCTTTCATAACAGGACTGAAGAAATTTGGGCCTTGATCTGTTAAGATTGATTCAGGCGCTCCGTAGCGGCAAATGAAATTTTCTGCGAATGCTTTAGCGATTGTTATTGCCGTCTGGTTTTTTAGCGGTATTGCCTCTAAATATTTAGTTAGATTATCTTGAATTGTAAGCAAGTATTTATTTTGTGAATTTGAGGTTGGTAAGGGACCGACAATGTCTAAGGATACTTTTTCAAAAGCGGTCGTTGGCGTATCTGTTATTACCATCGGGAGTTTAACTTTATTTCTCACGAGTTTTCGTCTTTGACAGCTTTCGCATGATTTTATAAATTTTTCTATATCGGTTTTCATACTTGGCCAGAAGTATATTGCTCGGATTCGCTTAAAAGTTTTAGTTATTTCTTTATGGCCAGCTATTACGGATTCATGGTTTTCGCGAATTATATCTTGAATTATTTCAGGTTTAGGAACGTTGATCTCGTTTAAGCAAATGTTAACTGTGATATCTGTGTAGTTAAAGACTTTTCTGAGGGTGTTTTTTATTGCGAACCAATTTAATTTGTCAAATCCGCTTCCTAATTTGGAAATTGAAAAAGATTTTATGTGTTTTGTTTGTAGTATGTCGCGAAGGATAATTAGTGTGTTATATATTCCATCTATTGTTGATTTTTGGTAGTATTTCTTTTGTGTTACCAGGCTGAATATAAATTTCTTATTATTTGGTGTTATGATCACGCTATTTATTTCAGGATTTTGAGATTTTAGAAAATTTGTATCTAGAATTCCGATATCAATTAATTGTTTAGCAACTCCTTTTCTTATGACACAATCGGCTGACATGCAGTGTACGTAGTTATCTTTTCTCATGAGAATATCGTCGTTTGTTTCTTTTATATTGGTTGCTATTGGTGTCGGGTCTGTGTGACTGAAATGTGGAATTGGATTTTTAGGTGGGTTTTCTCGTAATACAGGATTTTGAAATGGTGGGTTTTGTTCTGGTATCGGATTTTGAGGTAGTAGATTTAGAGGTGGATTTTGTTGTTCTTCGTCTAGATTGGTTTCTTCGATATTATGTAACTGTTGGTTTTCGTTAAATGGGGGCACATTATTTTCGGTGATATTGTTCGTATAGTTATTCTCGAGGTTTGTCGGTACGTCTGAGTAGTCAAGTTGCATGGGATTCTCGTTATTTGAGTTTGAGTTTGTAATGTTATCTTCTGGATTTTGTACAGTTATTGGGATTGGTTTGGAATCGCAAATAGTTATTTTTATATGAGAATTTTGGAAAATGAAATAAATCATTGATCGAACGGTTTTCCAGTTAAGTTTGTCTAGTCCGCAACCGATTTTTGGGATTGATATTGACTGTACGTTTTCTAATTCTAATTGTCGTCTGAGTTTACATAAAATTTCGTACATAGTTTCATACGTTGGCTTGCCGTTGAATTCAGCTTTGGTGATAAGATTATATACTTTGATATTATTGTATGGTGTTACTATGATGTCACCTACTTGGGGGCTCTTTGATTCTAACACGTCGCGATTTATAATGTTGCGTTCAATCATTTCTTGTGCTATACCTTGTCCGATTAAGCAGTCGGCTGGAATGCAATGTGCTATATTGTCGTCTTGTGTAAATAGGTCTTCAGTTGTTTCTATTATGAGTTCGTTTGTCAGGTCTGGTAAAATTTTTAGGAGTTCTCGAAATTGTTTATAGGATGGTTTATGATAGATTGATTTAGTGATTCTCGCCGAAAAACACTTGGTTTACGGGCATGCCACATAATATACTATTATACATATTTATATATAAATATATATAATTTTATATAGTAACATAAAGCCATGCGATACGCTATTATATAAAATTTTATATAGTCTTATATAATCTTATAAACTTATATATATTTATACATATTTATATATATATATATATATATATATATGTTATTTAGCCCTTTCCGTGACACTATTTTTTTCTTATCGAAAATAGTGCGAAACGACCTCAACTTTTTAATCCCACAAGCCAAATTTGATTTCTCAAAACCTTGAGAATTTGAGAAACAATTTTATATGAATTGTACATTTTGGTGACACTATACAGGGTGGTCCATTTTAATCGATGCAGGCGAATATCTCGAAAACCAACAGTTATAAACGAAAAAGTTTCATACAAAACTTGAAGGGTTTTGAGGGGGAAAGATAATGCTGATATGTGTTGACTTGTGGACTTCGCCAATTTTAAGATTTCGCAAGTAAATTTGGATTTTAGATAGGGAACACATGTTTTGATTGAGGGCATCTGATAGCGCGATCAAAGACTCATTCAACCACGCAAGCAAAAAAAATTTGAAATAAAAAAATTTTGCATAAAAATTGTAAAAAAAATTTCGCGATTTTTTTTTTTTTTTGCAAAATATTGGTTTTTTGTCCCTAGCTTTCGAACACATTCATTGTTCATCATTCTAGCTCAAAATTTTTCTCACCAATTTTGGAATTGGAAAGATTGAATGTACCAGATTAGTGAAAAAAAAATCGTAGATCGAGATAACGCAAACAATTAACCGCATTAGTTCGTCCGACATAATTACACTGACAACATGTTCCAGCTCATGTTGGACTTAAGCCTCTACACCAACGTCAAGGTTGCGGCTGCGTAGAGGTTTTAATTTATTTAATTTTTGAGTTTTAAACATTTTTTTTTAGATATTTTTCATCATTTTTTTTCATCATTTTTTTCTAATAATTTTTTGTTTTATGAATATTTTCAGTTATACGTACGGTTTGATTATTTTTTGATTGAATTCTATGTTGATATTTGTATTTGTTTGTGTTTATAAATGACGCTCTTTGCTTGGAAACTTTGGGATTTTGTATCCTTAATTTAGCTATTGCCTAAAGTTCCTCCATTTGCGTTGATACACAACTGAAGTCTGCGCTGAAATGCCTCGGTAGTTTTTCGGAGCACTTCAGCTGGGATTGCTTCGCACGCTTGGACAATACGTTCCTTCAAATCATTGGCCGTCGTCGGTTTCGTCGCATAGACTATTCCTTTAAGATAACCCCATAGGAAGAAGTCAGGGGACGTCAAATCTGGCGATCTTGCGGGCCAGCGTACGGGACCATTTCGCCCGATCCAGCGTTCTTCATAATTTTGGTTTAGAAAATCTGTAACGATACGCGCATAATGCGCCCCTGCACCGTCTTGCTGTATCCACATACGCCGCACTGTGTCTGGATCGATGTCTCCTATCATTCGTGGTAGCTCGGCCCTCAAAAGATGTAAATAGTTCGCACCGTTAACATTTTCTTCAGAAAAATATGGCCCTACGATATGACCGTGTACGATGCCGCACCACACATTAAGTTTCCTGCGATGCTGATTATCCACGTGACGGACCCAGTGGGGATTTACTTCTGAATAATAATGGCAATTGTGCCGATTCAATTCGCCTGTACTCTGAAATGTCGCCTCGTCACTGAACATCACACGTTCGAAAAAAGTAGGGTCATGAGCTATTTGAGCCTGTGCCCACCTACAAAATGCAAGACGTTGTATCTTATCGGCATCAGAAAGTTCCTGATGTAGCGATACATGATACGGGTGGTAATGATTTTTCTTCAAAATACGCTGAATTTTAGTTTTTGGCACATTTAATTCGCGACTGATTTGCCGCTGGCTGACATGTGGATCCATGACTACCATTCCTAATACGGCTATCGACATAGTAAGGTCATCATCATTCAACTCTGTCTTAGACCGTTTCCGCTTTAACTCGCCAGCACGAGCTCGCGCTACTAGTCGAGCAATCGTTGTACTATTAGGATGACGCCGATTTGGTTACTTTTCACTGTATCGGCGCGCTGCCGCTCTAGCGTTTCCGTCGTTCGCACCGTAAATCATGATCATATCGACTATGTCATTCGGTAGATAATCCGACATTTTTTGGCGAGTGGAAAATTGTTTTCGAGATTCCGACTCTCAATTCAATAAACAATTCAAGTTCACTCTGTGAATATTGCTTGAGTTTGGCTCAACAAACCGTTGCTAGGCGACATTAAATATTGCTCAACAAACCGTTGCTAGGCAACGCTCAATTTTTCTAAACAAACCGTTGCTAAGCAACACCAAATGTTTCGTAAGTGTTGGTAATCAAACCGTTGCTTATTTGTTTATAAAATTGAATGTTTGAGAACCGCGGGAACCATCTCCCACTAGCCAAAAAATGATAGATTATCTACAAACGAAATTGTTGATATCATCATAATTTATGTTTCAAATCGAAATTATGAAGAATGTTGAATAGATTCGAAGGTAAAGTTAGGGATGATTGAAACACAAACAAATACAAATATCAACATAGAATTCAATCAAAAAATAATCAAACCGTACGTATAACTGAAAATATTCATAAAACAAAAAATTATTAGAAAAAAATGATGAAAAAAAATGATGAAAAATATCTAAAAAAAAATGTTTAAAACTCAAAAATTAAATAAATTAAAACCTCTACGCAGCCGCAACCTTGACGTTGGTGTAGAGGCTTAAGTCCGACATGAGCTGAAACATGTTGTCAGTGTAATTATGTCGGACGAACTAATGCGGTTAATTGTTTGCGTTATCGATCTACGATTTTTTTTTCACTAATCTGGTACATTCAATCTTTCCAATTCCAAAATTGGTGAGAAAAATTTTGAGCTAGAGTGATGAACAATGAATGTGTTCGAAAGCTAGGGACAAAAAACCAATCTTTTGCAAAAAAAAAAAAAAAATCGCGAAATTTTTTTTACAATTTTTATGCAAAATTTTTTTATTTCAAATTTTTTTTGCTTGCGTGGTTGAATGAGTCTTTGATCGCGCTATCAGATGCCCTCAACCAAAACATGTGTTCCCTATCTAAAATCCAAATTTACTTGCGAAATCTTGGAATTGGCGAAGTCCACAAGTCAACACATATCAGCATTATCTTTCCCCCTCGAAACCCTTCAAGTTTTGTATGAAACTTTTTCTTTTATAACTGTTAGTTTTCGAGATATTCGCCTGCCTCGATCAAAATGGACCACCCTGTATATATAATTTTTTTCTGAGCATTTGTGCATTTCGATGACACTGTATATACAATCTCGTATATATAGATTTTATATATACAATCTCGTATATATAGATTTTATATATACAATCTCGTATATATAGATTTTATATATACAATCTCGTATATATAGATTTTATATATGGGGGGTTCCATCTCATTTCACCTAATCGGCGAAAGTCACCAAAGCCGATCTTTTTGTCGATTGTTTCCACGATTGTACTTTCAAAAAAAGTGATGACGTGTTTGGCCGTTTTCCGAATAGGCGACCTCTATTGTTTTTACGGATTATTCAATTTATCCACATTTTCGGCAACTGACATTTTTGAACTGGCTCTAACATCAAGAGCAGTGATATTTTTCAAACAATGGCCGGAACAAAAAATGCGTCCTAGGGTTCAAGTTAACAAAAAAACAAAGATTGAAATTTTTCCAACAAAAGGTTCTCGAGATTTTTACATTCCAAGAAATAAATCGTTTTTTTTCGAATTGCGACACCTTCGATTTTTTCGAAATTTTTTTCCAGCATTTCTCTCGTTATAAAGAAGATTTTTCCCGAGGGAAATTATGGGCCTCGATCTAGTTCAGAAGTTACATTGGTATAAGTGCTGAAAAGTCGTGAAGAATTTCACGCAAATCAATTAAAACTTCAAATAGAAGAGTTTTCTCGTTCAAAAAATAAATTTTCGATGAAGAATGAAGCTGTGGGTGTTATTAGGGTGAAGCTGCGATAGCTAACTTAACGCTTCGAAGGTAGGCTGGGATAAAGAGGCAAGGTATTAAGAAGGTCGTACTTACTGGTTTGATGGTGTCGATCGCTAGAAGGGTTTATTGGCTGTAGTGCATATAAGAAAAAGAAATAAACTGAAGGCAATATAGCTGAGAATTAATAACTAAACAAGTAAAGAGAATCAGGGTTTTGAGCTAATAAATGAAGGAAATAAAGATAATCAATTAGGTGAAGCAGCTCAGAGTCTCGACGTCCGAGCTTGTTGCTGGATGGAGAACGAGTGCCAAAAACCGCCCGGGCCAGACTATAGAAACCGTTTTCCCCCTTCCAAGTCGACCATATTAGTTCCGGCGCTTCACGTCGTTCTGAGGAAGCGTTGGAGTTAACATAGGGGGAAAAATATTCAAAAAACTGAAATATTCTAATAAATGAAATATTTTCATAGTTGAAATATTTTAATGAAAATAGTTATGTGTGATTTTGGTTTTCTCCATTTGTTTTTTTTTTCTTCATGATGACACCCACAGCTTCATTCTTCATCGAAAATTTATTTTTTGAACAAGAAAACTCTTCTATTTGAAGTTTAAATTGATTTGCGTGAAATTCTTCACGACTTTTCAGCACTTATACCAGTGTAACTTCTGAACTAGATCGAGGCCCATAATTTCCTTTGGGAAAAATCTTCTTTATAACTAGAGAAATGCTGGAAAAAAATTTCGAAAAAATCGAAGGTGTCGCAATTCGAAAAAAAACGATTTATTTCTTGGAATGTAAAAATCTCGAGAACCTTTTGTTGGAAAAATTTCAATCTTTGTTTTTTTGTTAACTTGAACCTTACGACGCATTTTTTGTTCCGGTCATTGTTTGAAAAATATCACTGCTCTTGATGTTAGAGCCAGTTCAAAAATGTCAGTTGCCGAAAATGTGGATAAATTGAATAATCCGTAAAAACAATAGAGGTCGCCTATTCGAAAAACGGCCAAACACGTCATCACTTTTTTTGAAAGTACAATCGTGGAAAAAATCGACAAAAAGATCGGCGTCGGTGACCTTCGCCGATTAGATGAAATGACATGGAACCCCCCATATACAATCTCGTATATAGTATAGATCTTAACATATAGACTGTTTCTTTGCCCCGCAAAATCTAACTTCCTCATATGTTTTTTTTTTGTCGAAAAACAATATGACAAGTAGTTCTCGTAGTCCAGGTCGTTCGCTAAGTATTTCTCGTAGTCCGGGTCCTCGGCCTCGTAGTTCTCGTAGTTCAGGTCCTCGACTTCGTAGTTCTCGTAGTCCAGGTCGTTCGCTAAGTATTTCTCGTAGTCCAGGTCCTCGGCTTCGTAGTTCTCGTAGTCCAGGTCGTTCGCTAAGTATTTCTCGTAGTCCGGGTCCTCGGCCTCGTAGTTCTCGTAGTTCAGGTCCTCGACTTCGTAGTTCTCGTAGTCCAGGTCGTTCGCTAAGTATTTCTTGTAGTCCAGGTCCTCGGCTTCGTATTTCTCGTAGTTCAGGTCCTCGGGTCCGTAGTTCTCGTAGTCCAGTTGCCTCGCCTCGTTTCTTTCGTAGTCCAGGTTCTGGGCTTGGTAGTTCTCATAGTCCAGGTACTTCGATTCGCGTTTCTCGTAGTCCAGGTCCTGCGCTTCGTTTCTACAATTATTCAGAAATAATTACTTATGAAGCTGGACTACAAGAGCGGAGGACCTGGACTACGAGAACTACGATGCGAAGGACCTGGACTACGAGAACTACGAAGCCGAGGACCTGGAATACGAGAAACACGGAGCCGAGGACCTGGACTACGAGAAATGCGTATCGAAGTACCTGGACAACGGAAACGGATGCGTATGCCGTACGAAGTCATTTCCAAGTGACGACGACATCATACTTATCCAGAAAACGGACTGAAACGTCGATCGATGCGAAGCAATCCGACGCGGGCACTGCGCATCTTACACTATTGACCGGCCCTGCCTTGGTCACTCATAAGCCATTTGTTCGGAAGACTAAGATCTTCTGTAGCTCCTCAACTCTTAGACCCTAGAAGTTTTGGTGAAGAAACTTTAGTCTTAGATTTTCAGGAGAAATACACTCACCTGATATGGTGCGTCCAACCTGAACCACCCTGTGTATGTATACATATTTCAAAGCGAAAGCATTTCGGTGACGTCACGAGAATGTACAATTCAATATCCAAAAGGTCACTGAAATGAATCCACTAGTGATTGTACATTTCGGTGACACATATCTATATCTTACAATAAGCTGTGCTGATCCAGAGCTCAAGCATTATTATAATTCCGCTAACCACCTGAGATTCTCACTCTACGCTCAACTGTCTGAAATCGTAGATTAAAATGCAGCTGAAGGGACCGATGTTATTCCGCTGGATTCACATTCCGTCTTGGGTGTTTGATAGTGATTTATGCAATCACTTAGTTGATCGTAGACATCATCCGATTTCAGTTATTTTTATCGGTGGATGTGGAAAATTGTACGAAACAACGTTCATTCACTATCACAGAATCCATACCACATATCCGGACGGCCGTATGGTCAAACAATAATCAGCCGTCATAAATATATCTATATATATATATATTTCAGAGCAAAAACATTTTGGTGACTTCATGGAAATGTACAATTCATGCTCCAAAGGGTCACCGAAATCATTCTACCAATGATTGTTTGTACACTTGGCGTCATTAATTATGAGACGGCTAGTTTTCTGGACAAAACATTTATGTTGGCAACACAAAATAAACCCACAGCGCTACATAGTGGGCCGATCGTAAAGCTTAGTCAATCTCACTAAATATCACATACCTCGTTACAGTCCCGATAGCCAAAAAAGGAGAGGAATAAATTATGACAGTCGAATCTAACCTAATACCTACTAACCTAATAACCTATAGATTGACGTGTGAATCAGTTGAAAATAATTGTAATTCATAACTTCTCCCTCGAAGAATACAAACGGACGAAAGTTTATGTTTTCAATCTTTCCAAGTGATGACAGAAGAAATTGTAACCTGAAAATTTACGGTAAGTTGATTTGATAAAAACACAATTAAATTAGGAAATGCAAGTTACGCTGTCCCTGACAAACAAGATTCTTTGTTGATTCTGCGTGTGAAATCATGTCCAGGACTAGATTCTAGATCATTGAGACTATCGTGTAACTCATTAATACTTCTTGACTGATACAAGACATTTATCACACACGGACTGAACCCTGCAAGAACCACCTGTCGAAACAGGCAAATAGAGGAAACATTCAGCTTCAGAAAAACGGAAGGAGTCAGCTTGTACTAATCCAGAGATGAAAGGAGCTGGTTTTGGTCGACTTGTAGTGGGGAATTTGAATGCGTTCTGCGGCGACTACTCGTCTTTCACATTCTAAACTCTGGCCATTCTTAGACTGAGACTTAAAATACTATCAGAGACGACTGCTCGCTCCTTATAATGTGAAATCCTCAACTATAAGCTGAATAAATAAAAATGCGTACAAGAAAATCTTATGTTCCAGCTGATTATTTATTCACTTTCCAAAGTTTACGATCACATTTCAATACTATCACTTCATTATCACATATACTATTCACAGTCATTAATTTAGAAAATTTGAAATATTTACATGGATGATTCTTCTTATTGCAATTCGTTTCAATAGAAATGGATACCTACTACCAGTCCATGTACTTCAATTATTATTCAAAGATTAAAACTTTGAAAATTATAATCTGGATAATATTATAAAAATAAATTAGTTAGTCATCTGAATTTTTTATTTAATTAATTGAATATTGTATTCAATATCAAATCATATCTTTCTCGTCAATGAAAATAACATATCTATATTACCATACATTCATGAATTATTATTATAAGTATTCTAAACATTTATTATTTTAATGTCTTATTAATAAAAATAAAAGTTAAAAAATTCCGGTGCACGTGACAACACGCTGGTCATAAATAACAATGACGAGATATGACCTCGACTAGGTTCGTGGCTTTGCTAATCTCGCTGCTAATATTATGCTGCTAGAATTACGCTATTATATTGCTATTTAGTATTATTTTAGTCATCCAAATGGCTATTTCAGGTCTTTGTTCCAATGGCTGCTTTCTTTCATGTCTTTCTTCCGGCGGTCTCCCCCTGGCCAATCACAAGTCAATTTTTGGAGCTGTTTAAAAGGCTCTTTCTAGAAACTGACCAAATTCCTTGCAGCCTTCAAGCGTATATCCACTTCTGTTTCCTTTCTTTGACTGTTTCAACGGGTGTGCAGGTTCAGGTTCTTCAGTTCAGTCTGTGTTTGATAAATGTCTAGTATCAGTCAATAAGTAGCTAATGAGTTACACGATGGTTTCGGTCAACTGGGAGCATAATTTAAATTATATTTTATATTTTATATTATATTTTATTTTGTATTTTTTTTTTTATATTAGATCATCAAATTATTTTAGGCTAAAAGCGGCCTGAGCGAGTATTCAAAGTCGGTGATGTAGGTATTGATAAAGTCTAAAATTTAATAATCTAAGGATTGTTAGTTTTAAAAATGTAATTCTGTGATAGACGAGTAGTCGTCGTAGTAGGTATTCCAAGTCAGCGTCCAAAGAATTATTAAAGTCCTGAGTTTTACATTATAAGAAGCAGGCAGTCGTCTCCGATAGTATTTGAAGTCTCAGTCTAAGAATGGCCAGAGTTTAGAATGTGAAAGACGAGTAGTAGCCGCAGAACGCATTCAAATTCCCCACTACAAGTCGACCAAAACCAGCTCCTTTCATCTCTGGATTAGTACAAGCTGACTCCTTCCGTTTTTCTGAAGCTGAATGTTTCCTCTATTTGCCTGTTTCGACAGGTGGTTCTTGCAGGGTTCAGTCCGTGTTTAATAAATGTCTTGTATCAGTCAAGAAGTATTAATAAGTTACCGACAGTAGTAGCGTAGTGCCAGCACTCGAGACTATCGAGCGGGAGGACCTGAGTTCAAATCCCCAAGCGAGTCAAAGAAGGCCTGAGCGGCAACTTGCGAAAAAATGTAAGACGGGTCACGCCGTTCAGGCGCAGACTTGACTCACGGTGGTTTGAGCTTGGATCCGGCTACACCTGGACAAGGTTTTTCGGCGGTTTCCCTTGTCCCTCGTGCGAATGCGGGTGTTTCTATATATGTAGGTATATTTATATACCTATATATACAACCTGTCTGCTTGCTCGTACTATATGTACCCCTCTCTCTCTCTCTACCTAAGTTAAGTTAGGTTATAAGACTGTTGTTCTCCGCCTACCTTGCATAGCGCATTGTAAATGCAAGGTAGGATTTATCCAATATCGCTATGGATAATAAATAAAGACTATTCTATTCTATTCTATTCTATTCTATTCTACACGATAGTCTCAATGATCTAGAATCTAGTCCTGGACATGGTTTCACACGCAAAATCAACAAAGAATCTTGTTTGTCAGGCACAGCTTAACTTGCATTTCCTAATTTAATTGTATTTTTATCAAATCAACTTACCGTAAATTTTCAGGTTACAATTTCTTCTGTCATCACTTGAAAAGATTGAAAAGATAAACTTTCGCCCGTTTGTATTCCTCGAGGGGGAAGTTATGAATTATAATTATTTTCCACCTGATTCACACGTCAATCTATAGGTTATTAGGTTAGTAGGTATTAGGTTAGATTCGACTGTCATAATTTATTCCTCTCCTTTTTTGGCTATCGGGACTGTAACGAGGTATGTGATATTTAGTGAGATTGACTAAGCTTTACGATCGGCCCACTATGTAGCGCTGTGGGTTTATTTTGTGTTGCCAACATAAATGTTTTGTCCAGAAAACTAGCCGTCTCATAATTAATGACCCCAAGTGTACATTTCGGTGACACATATCTATATATACAATCAGCTGTGCTGATCCAGAGCCCGCTCATTATTATAATTCCGCGAACGACCCGATATTCTCACCCTACGCTTAACTATCTGAAATCGTAGATTAAAATGCAGCTGGAGGGACCGATGTTATTCCGCTGTATTCACATTCCGTCTTGGGTGTTTGATAGTGATTTATACAATCACTAAGCCGATCGTGGACATCATCTGATTCCAGTTATTTTCGTCGGTGAAAGTGGACAATTGTACGCAACAACGTTCATTATCAATTGGGAAATTTGAACCACCACCTATTTGGACGACGGTTGTCGAACAACAATCAGCTGTCATAAATATATCTATATATATAGTTTAGAGCAAAAACATTTTGGTGAAGTCACGGAAATGTACAATTCATACTCCAAAGGGTCACCGAAATGATTATACTGATGATTATTTGTACATTTCGACGACACATATCTATTCAGGGTGATTCAGGTTGGATGCACCATATCAGGTGAGTGTATTTCTCCCGAAAATCGAGGACTAAAGTTCCTTTACCAAAACTTCCAGGGTCTGATAGTCTAGTAACCACAGAAGATCTTAGTCTACCAATCAGAGGGCTTATAAGTGACCAAGACAGGACCGGTTCAAGAGTGTAAGTTGAGCAGTGCCCGCGTCGGATCGATTTTCATCGATCAACGCTTGTGTCCGATTTCTGGATCAGTATGATGGCGTCGTTACCTGGAGATGTCTTCGTACGGCATACGCATCCGTACTCGTGGTCCGAGTCCTCCGCTTCGTAGTTCTCGTAGTCCAGGTCCTGTTATTCGTACTTCTCGTAGTCCAGGTACCCGTTTTTGTATTTCTCGTAGTCCAGGTCCTCGGCTTCGTAGTTCTTACAGTCCAGGTCCTCGGCTTCGTATTTCTCGTAGTTCAGATCCTGGCTCCGTACTTCTCGTAGTCCACTTACTTCGCCTCGTTTCTTTCGTAGTCCAGGTTCTGGGCTTGGTTGTTCTCATCGTCCAGGTACTTCGATTCGCGTTTCTCGTAGTCCAGGTCCTGCGCTTCGTTTCTACAATTGTTCAGGAATAATTACTTATGAAGCTGGACTGCAAGAGCGGAGGACCTGGACTACGAGAACTACGAAGCCGAGGATCTGGACTACGAGAACCACGAAGCCGAGGACCTGGACTACGAGAACCACGAAGCCGAGGACCTGTACTACGAGAACCACGAAGCCGAGGACCTGGACTACGAGAAATGCGTATCGAAGTACCTGGACAACGAGAACGGATGCGTATGCCGTACAAAGCCATCTCCAAGTGACGACGCCATCATACTTATCCAGAAAACGGATTGAAACGTCGATCGATGAGAAGCAATCCGACGCGGGCACCGCTCAACGTACACTCTTGACCGGCCCGGCCTTGGTCACTCATAAGCCCTTTGATTGGTAGACTTAGATCTTCTGTAGCTCCTCAACTCTTAGACCCTGGAAGTTTTGGTAAAGGAACTTTAGTCTTAGATTTTCGGGAGGAATACACTCACCTGATATGGTGCGTCCAACCTGAACCACCTTGTGTATGTATACATATTTCAGAGCAGAAGCATTTCGGTGACGTCACGAAAATGTACAATTCATTATCCAAAAGGTCACCGAAATGACTCCACTAGTGATTGTACATTTCGGTGACACATATCTATATCTTACAATAAACTGTGCTGATTCAGAGCTCGAGCATTATTCCAACTCCGCTAACCACCTGAGATTCTCACTCCACGCTCAACTGTCTGAAATCGTAGATTAAAATGCAGCTGAAGGGTCTGATGTTATTCCGCTGTATCCACGTCCCGTCTTCGGTGTTTGATAGTGATTCATGCAATCACTAAGCTAATCGTAGACATCATCCGATTTCAGTTATTTTCATCGGTGAAAGTGGAAAATTGTACGCAACAACGTTCATTCACAATAATCAGGCGTTATAAATTGTAAGGTGGCAAACGTTGTGACCTCCTCCTAACCAACCAAACCAACGTAATTGAGTCCCGAGCCTAGAGTCAGGAGTACCGAATTCAAATTCTTACCGCCTTCGTCCTAGCGTGGCCATGTTAAGTACGGATCGCCGCACGCGGCTGACCGGCAACGGCCAGCGCTAGAAGGACGAACGGCGAAGATAAGAAGATAAGGTACCGAGACATGTCTAGCTCATTCCGGTTTCAGCGCTAACGTGAGCACGTGTAGCCCTGAGCCGTCGAGTTAAGAGAGAGAGAGTTATAATTGCCCAAGAGTTTTCATAGAGTTTTGACAGTGATTTTGTTCATTTGTGACCCCTGCTATTCCCTTGGACTTTGATTTGGATTTTGGATCGGATTCCTATCGAATCCGGTAATATACGGCCCTCGCGTGCCTACGGACTACGAGCCGACCACGAGGTCGAGGAAACGTGTGGTGGGAGGTAGGATCTGTCCAACATATCTCCTTCAGGTTCAGTTACCCCCCCCCCCCCCCCCCCCCCCTTAGAGCTAGAGTCCCGAGTTTATAGTCACGAGAATCTAGAGAGTAGTCTCCGCACCCTGGTCCCGAGTCCAGAGAGTGCCGAGACAACAGTTGAGAACCGGCAGGTTTGAATCTGCTGTTGTTCTCCGTGGCTGTCGATTCTGCGCGCCTGCGAGTCGGTTTCACCGCCGCTGCGCAGAATTCGCTAAACGAGAGTCGACGCCATATTGCCCGGAGTGCTCTGACGTCACGCGCCGCAGACTGTCTGCAGCGAGTCAGAGAACTCTAGTGGCCGAGTACAGAGTCCCGATTCCCTTCCCCTCCCGCTGTTGAGAGATCAGCTGTCAGTCAGAGACTAGAAGCGTCTGCTTCGAAATCGACTCGACAGCCGGACCTCCAGCTGGTTGAGTGAGGAAGGATAGAAAGAGAGTCAACGAGCTGTGATATTGTCAACATACCTTTTCTTTTCAGTTTAAGATAATTGTTCTATTTGAATTGTGAATTTAGAGTCATTTAATTTATTGAATTTAGTTTTCATTTCATTTAGTATTAAAAACACAAAGTAGCGGTGATACTAGGCAAGCCGAAGCCAGATAACAGGCTGTACAAAATATTGTTATCTTTTTCTTTTTTTCTTTTAATAAATAAATAATTCTTTCAAAAATATGTCGTAGTGTTTTAAGTGTTTTTATTTCTCGCCCCCACGAATTATCCCTCTACCGACAGGCTAGCTGGAGCGAGAGAGAGAGAGAGACGACTCTGAGCCCGGAGTCTGGCGCCCAACTACATCCTAGAGCTAGTCGGAGGAGGTAACGACGTTGGTGCTAGTTTGTTAACTGATCGTAGTTCCTGCGGGTAACACCCGAGCCCGCGGGAATCGCTGTTACAAAATGTATGTAGACATATTTCGAGAAGAAAGAACGTTTCGGTGACGTCACCGAAATGTATAATTTATTTTCATATGATAGTCACTGAAATGAATTCATAAATCATTGTTTGGACATTTTGGTGACTGTATGCGATTCGCACTGATACATGTAAGCGAGACCTATTTCTCATCATGATCATTCAGACTAACACCTCTGATTCAATTTCTGATATCAGAGTGATCGAGCTATCAAGTTGTTAGTAAATATTGTGTAAAATTGTGTAAGAATTGAAATTCGAATAGTGTCACGGAAATGTACAAATGTCATGTATAGATGAATATGTATATTGTACATTTTGATGACTGTCATCGAAGTGTACAAATTAACCGAAAAACATTTCCGTGACGTCACGGAAAGGTCGTGAAGTCACGGAAATGTACAAATTATATTCAAAAATGTCATCGAAATGGCTAAATAACATACATATAAATATATATAATCTTATATAAACATTATACATAACTATATAAAACTATATTTAATTATATAAACTTATACATAATTATATATGATTATATATGATCATATAAAAATTCAGCAGAACCCTAATGGAAGTTTGACAAAAAAAAAGTACGTTTCATAAATGGGTGAGAAAAGTCCTATCAGAAAATTAAAAAAATGCCCAATGCAACTTTTACACTATGGTATTATCTTTAGTGAGCATATTTTCAATGCTCTACGATGATAGTTGTGGACACAGAAGAGCTATCACAGTGGTACGCAGGAAAGAATCTGCGAACGGTTCATTATTTCATCGCAGAAGATTAATGACTTGTCAACTACTTCAAATGAGCATCAACGTCAAGATTCAAATAATATATTATAGTCTTGCTTACCCTCGAGAATCTGTAAGGTGTGCGGGTCGTCTATAACTGGCCGCAATTTTTCCACGAGCTCTTTAGCGCTCAAGAACGCATATTCCATTTTTCAAAAGATGTTGATCGTTGATTCTAAAAAAAGTAACCAGAGATCTAGAGTTCAGTATAATCCGAGGCATAACCCCTTTACCCGGCGTAACTCATTTAGCATTGCTTATCATTCAATACTTTTACAAAGAAATCCTATTAATTAAAAAATACATGCTACTTTCAATGTTACAAAATATTTTTCAGATCATAAATGAACTTACCAGATTTACCGCGGTATCCATGAATGTCCATTAAACAATAACGAGCGTGAAAGTAACAGCCGTTATAAATGACAGTTGATTTCATCAAAATCCGTCGAATAATCGACAACGCGCGACAACTGCGATTCACTCGTTAAATTATTTACGGATTCACTGATGTAACAGTGAATGAGACTTTGATTTACTGTTTGAACAGTGATTCAAGGAATCACCGAAATAATTAGTGAAATTTTCACTAATTCAGATTTAGAGAGGTCAAAAACTCATTTTGAAGCTCTTGAATCGCACTTTCATGTTATGAATTTTCAATTCATGTCTCTTCTAAGCCCTTCGAGTTGAAAAAAAAAAAAAAATGTTTTATTCATTCATTTTACCCAGAGAATATGTAAAAAAAATTACGACGATTTTCAAGAACATGCGGTCAAAAAGGTGTCCCGCTTGACGTGGACCGACTCATATGCAGGTATGAAAAGACTTGGACGGTCAGACGCAGTTTTTGTCGTCCCAAATAGACCGCACACCCCTTAGTTCGTTGTTGACTGAAAGTTAATAGCAATGGTCATGAAATGTTATTATTGGAGGTAGGGAAGTAATAACACTCCTTTGTTCCTTTCATTTCTCCTGAACGCTGCCCCTACCATTGAACTTTCCGGTAACGAGAACTGACCGTTCTCAGGTAGACTGAGGGGACTTACGGCCGCAGTAATTGACACTTAGAGCCAGGCTGGCTCTGAGAGCCCGGACGTGCCGACCCCTGCTTTAAGTATTACAGTAGACTCTCACCTACTTTACCGCCACCTATTTGACGGCTCTCACGTATTTGACGAAAGTTCTCTCACGTATTTGACGAATTGCGGGGCAGCGTGACCCCCACTCTCGAGCACCTCGCACGTAGTAAATGCGAGGTTTTACGTAGTCAGAGTGGGGTAGATAGTAGTTCGTCGGGGCGCCAAGGGAGGAGGTTTCCCACTCTATGAGTCGACTTTACTGGTAGTGGGAAGCCCCTCTTGCCGCAAAATAGGTGGTCGACGCCGGTCCCGACACCGTCAAATACGTGAGAGTCTACTGTACTACCCTTTTGGTATCAGTATCAGCAAATCATTGCCCTCAGAAATCACTTATTCATGTCTATTTTCCAGTTAAACAGTGTTTTATTAATTTGGGTAACGGACAAATAGAAAACTTATCAAACTCGGGTTTATTCAGGATTTATTAAAGATTTCGTGTTTTCTTGTCATCCTGCACATACTACGATACTACAGACAACGATACTACAGACAAATGCTCAGTGATACAGATTATATTATATTGTTGCAAAATGTGCTTCGCAATGAAAATAACTAAGTACCCAGATAGCCAAACGTGACCATCAACCAATTGCACTCGCTTTTCGGTAATTTAGTTGCGTGAAAATGCTGCGATTCAACCAGCACTGAATGACTGCAATTGAATGTACAGCAATAGTATGTACCCAGACAGATAAACGTTACTATCAACCAATTGCACTCGTTCGCCCGTAATCAGGTTACGCAAAAATGCTGCGATTCAGACAGCATTCAATGACTACGATAGCTCGCAGCAAGAGTGTGTAATCGAAAGGACTACATTATTCTGCCAACTATTGTCGATATTCAACAAAAATCAGTTGCTCGCTATCGTAGGCATCTTGCTGTAATTATTGCGGCATTATTCTGCCAACTATTGCCAATATTTAAGAGGCATCAGTTGTTCGCTATCGTTAGCATCTTGCTGTAATTATTGCGGCATATGATGCTCGTTTATAGCTGCCGAAAATTTCCGGGAAAAACGCGCATTGTTTTTTCGTCTATATAATTGTTGTTACCGGTGACGGTCATTCTTCAGCTAGATCGACTCAAGTGAGGTCACCTGACGCCGCGATCACACCAGCGTGGCAGTAGTACTGTACAAGTAAAGTATAAGTGAACGTGAACGTATAAGTGAATGTGCGCCCTATAATTTTTAATAACCTGAACCCCATCGAACTAAATCTTATTGAGATAAATCTATCTGATTAATTGTATGTTACTAATATATTATGTAGAACAAAAATCATCCACTGTGATTGCGTTCCTCAATTTTTACTAAGTATTTCAAAATTTATGCTTTGCAGCCAATTAACATACAAATGCAGTTGAAACTGCATCAATTAGATGCATTGCAGACTTTTGAATTACAGCGAAAAATGTCAATGACGCGAACAAACCGATGTCGAGAACGCGTCCAGCATTGATTGCTCGTTTATTTGCTCATCAATTGCTTTATTCTTGCCAGTATGTTGCTGTCATTTTCACCCGTCACACTCCTGTCGGAATAATGCTAGCTTAGATTTATTTGAAATGTGCGAATTAGTTGACAGCATATTGCTAGCATTTCGCTGCAATCAATTGCCGTACTATGTTGCTAGCAAGATCAACACTTGACGCGGACGTTAACGACGGTAAATCTGTTGTCATCAATTGCAATTGATTTGCAGCATTAACACGCGATTAAACGGACATTTGGCTATCTGGTTACATACGGGAAATTCCAGCTCATTTCGACCTGGCTCTGACCCTTGACCTCTTGGATTCGGCACACGATTTTTTATATGATTGTTTCCACTCTAAAAACCGGACTCATTTTTTATATTGGATTTTTTCGCCAGGGTTTATATTTGCTACAATTTTTGAAATCGAGTATATCGATCGACAGAATTTAAAAAACTGACAAAATTCTAAAAAATCCTGTGTCAGATGTCAACATTTTTAAGCTTAGAGCCGGAGTGGGAAGATTATTCCTTCTTACTGTTTTCAAGCATTTAGCGGAAAAAAAAAGTCAGAGAAAAAATTAGAAGCGCCAGTTGTTTTACTATATATGATTGCTGAAACATTTTCATATGTCACACTGGACTTTATACATTTCTTGATATTTTTCGCAAGAGATGTTTTTTTTCTATTATTCGTTTTGCCGAATGTTCCAAAAAAAATTTCATTCTCCGAAAAATCTGAAAAAAATTTCAAAAGTCCGGTGCGACATGTGAAAATGCTTCAGCAATCATTCGTAGTAACGTAACCCCCGCTTCTAGCTTTTTTTCAACGGTTTTTTTTGGCAAACGCTTGCAGACAGTAATGGCCGGTTTCACCAACGTCGAATAACTTCTTATTCATAGAATAACTCTATTCGTGGAATAAAAGTCGCAAATACAATGTAAAATAGTCTTTTGTTTTCAATCAATAAGAGTTGATATCTGATACAGGATTGTTCAGAATTTTTTCAGATTTTTAAATCGTGTCGATCAATATACTCGTTTTCAAAAATTGTAGCAAATTTGAACCCTGGCGCAAAAACCAATATACAGTCCGATCTCTCTTTAAGCCCTCCCAAGCCTCCAAGGGAAATAGTTTTCTCATACCACGAGCATGAAATGGGCCCTCTGTCATGTTGGGAGGGAGGGAGGGAAATGACGTGTTTCGAACGTCAGCATGAAATATCCGGCTCAGCGGGAGGGAATGATTTCCTCCCGCTCCAACGGAGAATTTTGGATCTTTCTTTTTTTATAAACAAATTATTATCAATTAATGACATTTTTTATTTTTTTATTTTCATTTTTTTCAATTTTTCTCAGTTTAAATATCTATAAATGTGTGGTAAACGACTCAACACGCGTCATTCCCCATGCGATCGACGCGTATCAAAGAAGGCCCATTCCGTGCTCTTATTATAAGAAATGGGCCTTCTTTGATCTTCGTCTCACCCTCGCTCGAAATCACCATTTCCCCCCCCTAGATACACAATATACTAGTATTCCACGGAATGAGGTACCCCCACTTCGCCCTCTTCGCTAGTCGCACCAATTGTTTTCCGGCTCTCTCTTTCCTCGCGCCGCTATGTCTTAATAGGTGGAGTGGGGGAACGCTGCGAGCGAGAAACTGGGGAAGCGGGTTTATTGGGAACGGACTTATTGAGGGATCGGACTGTAAAAAATGAGTGCTTTTTAGAGCGCCTTGATCGCGGGCCGAATCCGAGAGGTCAAGGGTCAGAGCCAGGTCGAAATGAGCGGAATTGCCCGTATGTATTAGGTTTAAAGTAGCTCATCAGCTACGGCTAAATTCGTTGAGTGTATAAGAATTGAACAATTCCTAAAAATAATTGTTTCCATTTGTAAATTAATAATATGATTTATAGAGGTCATCAATATAAGAATTCTAACATTTTTCGGTTTCTAAAAATGGAGAGATCAATAAATAGTTATTCAGTTGACTAGCTTGCAAATAATCGCGCAAATGCTGTACGTTCAAATGACAGGCGGGAGCGAGTGGAGTGAACGCCATAACCCACTCGAGTATAATTGTCAAAATGCACGCGTTAACACAGCCTCGATTCAAGGGTCAATTCTATGAGAAAAATAAGATAGATTGGCGGAATAAGTTAGTCGCAGCCGCTCAGAAGAAGAGAAAGGATTCTCCAGAGCCACCACCTCCACCTAGCCCTCCACCTCTCTTCACACCGACTTGTGTTGAGGGCTCGCGAATTATGAACGTCTCAACTTTAGCAGAACAAATGTAGTGTAATAAATGTAATCTTCCAATATCTTTTAGACATGTGGATAGTGAATCCCGAATTGGTCTAGCAAGTGTATTCAAAATCCATGGCGCAAAATGTGGCCAGATCATGATAGTGGAGAGTAGTAATAAGACGAAAATCGATGAAACACCTCTAAAACGCCCTCGATATTCAATCAATATCAAGGCAGCTGCAGGTAAGTCGAGGTGATCATGAACAGTTTTATGCTCCAGAAATAGACTAATCACAATTGTTTCACTATTTTTCCCCACTCAATACAGGTATGATTGATGGAGGATTCGGAGGGGAGCAATTCAATACAGTGTTAACAGCGTGTGGCATCCCACCAGTGCACTCAAACACTATGAAGAATCACGAGAGAATTGTAGAGCGAGCTCTAAAGGAACTAGCGGACGAGAGTTGTTTGAAAAATATAAAATAGGAGAAGAGGCTGACTCTCGAAGACCCGTAATTCTTATCCGCAGAATGATTCATGTTTGTTTATTTGAAATCACGAGAATTCCATCGGATGAATCTTTTCTGACGGGTCTTTACTAGTGGAGCCAGGGATGCCCGTGCCAATCAAACTCAGCCTGGATGGTGCCTGGCCTAAGCGTGGTTCAGGGTATAATTATGATAGCCTCTCAGGTAAATTTAATCTCCGTACGATAATATTTGAATTGTTTAAAAAAAATTGTAAATAAATAGAATAGTTATCACTCAACGATACAGAAGGTGAATAAGACGAGGCGATTGTTATTCCGACGAATTGTTTTGAAAAAATCCATCATTATCCTATTCTTTGCACACCATCCTATCCACACCATTCCTCTTTTTGAAATTGGTATTGTAATGGCTGTTGGGGTAACAACAGGCAAGGTAGTAGCTCGCGGCACAAGAAATAAAACTTGCAGATTATGTCAGCTAGGACATGTTCCAGAGGATCACAACTGCCAACGAAATTGGGATGGAAGTGCAAAAGCAATGGAGCCTAGCATTGCAGTCGAGATTGTAACAAAGAACAAACAGTCTGAGGAAGAAAATGTAACTCTCGGTACCTTAATTGGCTATGACGACAGTTCGACGATCGCTGCGATCCGTCGAGAGTGCAAACATACTTTAATAAATGGTCTGATATTAATCATGTTACCAAACAATCAAATAATGCTCTGTGGAAACATAAAGTGAACAGAAAGGTCATTGATCACTTGAAGTTCGCTTTCGGTTGTGCATTAAAGAAAAATAAGAATGACGTGTCAGGTACGAAGAGAAGTATTCAAAATATTGTTCCCCATGCATTTGACGAGCATGGGAACTGTGGAGATTGGTGCAAGTGGAAGGATGACCCTGAGAACTATCTCCATAAGTATCTTCCAGGTGGTAAAGCTCTTACTGGCGATTCCCTCAGAAAATCTTTAGATGACATTTTCGAAAAGTTCTGGAAGAACGCAGATAAATTAGCACCATGTGGATCAACACGAATCAACGAAAATCTAAGTGCTATAATTTGTAGTAAAGCTCCGAAAAGTCATCATTATAGTAACTCTGAGGGAAACAATTCTCGTGTAGATGCGGCTATTTTGCACAAGAATGAAGGGACCGGTTACATAATGGATATCAATTCAAAATGTCAAGTTTCCCCAGAGAAAATCACTAAGAAATTCCGATTCATGAAAGATATCAGACGCGAACATCAGGCAGAGAGGATGAAGTAGTTAGCATATAAGAGGAGGAGGAAGGAGTTGAAACAGGGAAGAGCGAGTAAGAATAAAAACTTGACGAGAAAAGAGGGAGTATCGTACTCTATAGCATGCGCTATGGATCTTGTTGGGGATTTCATTGATAAGTCATTAGCAAGTAAAACAATACCAGGCGATCCCGAATTCGTTTACTTCGATTTAGAAACGACAGGACTGAACATTGAAACTAATGAAGTTTGTCAGATAGCTGCCAAGGTCAATGATGCTGAGATTAAAGCTTTCATCATGCCGAGAAAAGGAATCCCATCAGATGTCACTAGGATCATACAGTTATCCATTCACGGGGGTTGTATGTATTATAAAAATGACCCTGTAGAAACAATATCTCTGGGTGCTGCGCTCTTGGCTGTTATCGAGTTTCTGCGAAAATTGGGGAAGCCAGTTATCCTCGTAGCCCACAATGGGTTTCGTTTCGACGTACCTATTTTGATTAGGGAGATTCGCGCAGCTGATTTATGGAATGAGTTCAACGAAGTTGTTCACGGTTTTGTCGACACTTATCAGGTACTTCAGAAGAGGTTGCCTCAACAAAAAAAGCATAAGCTAGAATTCAATCAATGTGATCTTGCTCGTGATATATTAGGCCCAGAGTCTAACGAGGGAGCGCATAATGCATTAAATGATATTACCGTCCAGCAAAGAATCATCAATGAAATTCCAATTCCCAAAGAAGACTTGAAAAATGATGCTAAGTCTGTGAGCTCGGTACTGTTCGATTTGAAGATGACTGCTAGAATAAAATCCTTAGAATGCTTACAGAAATTCATTACCAAAAGTATGATACATAAAATTGCAAAAGCAGGTCTTTCACTAAGTGATTTACAATTTGCATATCGAGAGAGAAAAAGTGTGGGTGTGGAACTGTTACTGCGAGAAGACGTGGACGGTCATCCAAGAGTAACAACCACAAAGAGGATTATCGAGCAGGTTTTGCTTGGAGTTGCAGAGTCGCTTGAAACTCAACCAAAGACGTCATTGATTTTCATCGTATGAAAAAATTACATGCCGTGTTATTTATTTATAGATTTTATATGAATATTGTTTACATTCATACTTAAGATACTTCATTATTATTTCTCTTTCAACAAATGTTCATTAAAATGTTCGTTAAATAAATGTAAGATTTATTAAGTGACAGCTGATCGAGCAGACGTTGCCACGGCGATTTCGGTTCCCGTTTCTCGTCAATTTCTACTAATTATTGGTAATATGAACGGAACTGTACGGTGAATTGGCATGAAATAAATGTCAATATTTTTATTTTATTTTTTTCATATTTTGAGTCAAAAATTCAGATTTTCATCTTTATTCACAACAAAGTTACAACAAAGCTATGGATTTTCACATAAGACGCTGGGTTAAATCCTGATTTTTCAAAATTGATTTTTTGAGAAACTAAAACGGTCATCGAATCGAGCAAAAAATTACGATTAAAAAACCTAATAATATTTTTCGGCGATTCTTTGTAGTTTTCAAAAATCTTTGACTTTTATGAAGCTGATGAGCTACTTGAGGTCATATTATTTGGACCAAAAAATCTGAATAAATCTCAATAATGCTCGCGAGGTCGACATCGGCACAAAAATTGACGAATTTCAATGAAGCACAAAATATTTTTTGTCGATATGAAGCAGTCAAACTTATAGGATATATTCGTCATATCACCCGACATACTGCGTAAAATTTTCAAGAAAACAAAAACATGACTTTTCGAAACAATTGGGTTTCCCTAATTTTCGAAAAATGAACGTCATTTCGTCAATTTTCGAAAATCTTGAAATTTCTCTCCATGTTTCAAAAGAATACAAAAAACCCTACAAAATGAGACGAGTTCAAGTAGTTGCAACGATTCGTTCCACAGATATAGCGTTTTTAAGGAAAAAAAGTGTTCGATTTTTCAAGAACTTCGGTAGCGCGTGATTAAATGTTCAAATGGCCGTAACTTCATATTGCAGATTATTATTTTTTTTCGAAGACAAAGAAGTACGGGTCACTTCTTTTTCGTTCAAAAACAACATATTTCAATTTGGAAAAATTCCATGACATCAGGATTTTCTGCATGCCCGATTCGAAATGGATTCGATCTATAAAGGTTGGCGCCCACTAGAGCACAGCGAAGCGCTGCACCGCGGTCCCAGAGTAGTAGTAAAGAGACAACACTCCGCGATAAAAGTTGTCCCCAGTTTTGAGGTAACGTAAGAAGAATTGTCTAAATGCGATGCGAGCGCCTCTTACGGAAAAAAGTGGAAGTTTTGGTATAAAATTAAAAAACGGGGTGGCGATCCTAAACTCCGTGCGTTATATTTCCAACTATAAATATACCAATTGATACTGCTTCATCAACTTGACAAAAATCATGCCTACGTCTGATATATTACATAATATATTTTACATTATATAAAACGCTTCATAAAATTCGATGATCAGTATGTATTTATTATGTAAGAACATTTGTTCAAAAATAAAGTTTTTACATAGGTATATGCGTTTGCTTATCGTTTTCACTGTTTATTGTTCAAACGGTGGCAACATCACAGCACATGGCTACAGTTCTGATAATTTCCATATACGTCGCTTAAACGGAATTTATGACAGTACCTTTGGCAGGTATTTTTTTATTCACGCCCAGGGACATTCCTTTCATTACCATTCTTCCAGTTTCAACAGATTTTTGTAATCCACTTTCGGGTACACTGATTAAGTTTTGCTGATTTTCTCTTTTCTCTCGTCATCTCAAGCTCTTCGCTAGCATTCTTGTTGCAATGTCGAGAAACAAAGTTCATCCTCGTTGTGTGATAGAAGACTAGAACGCTGCGTTTTAATAATAATTCATGTTGTTCGCAACCGACGAGAGGTATTGGAGAGTGCTCTTCCAGTGCACCTGTTATCTTGAATAGGGTCTCAGCATCGATATCACCATTTCCAACAATTTGGAGTATTACTTTTACAACCAAATTTACGAGGTCATATAATTTAATGGACGGATGTTTCAAATACCCCTTAGATCTTATCTGAATAAGCTTGTGCCTTTCAGGAATTGTATCTGACGGTGATAATACTAAACTAGAGATACAATCGTCACAGATCACCAGCTTTCGCTCTTGTAGAGTGAATCGTGCAAACCTTGAACCTTTGCGAGCGATGTATCCAGATATATACGATATTGCATAATCTGCTGCATCTGACTGGCAATAATCGTGATCTTGCAAAGTGATAACGCATCAGGTATGATCTCTGTTCCACGACCTGCATCAAGAATAGTATCAATTTGCGCTTCCCACTGCTCTTTCTTGTCATCAGGACTCTCTATATCTCTCATAGAGAAAAGAACGCTGAAAATCTCTGCACCAGACACATTGCAACCTTTTGGTGGTTTGCACAGCGAGTAATTAGATGTTAGCCGGTACATTTTAATAAAGAGGTTTGAATCTGGGTGATCATTTGATCCGCAGCAGTTGCGCATCATTCCGAAAAATCGCTGCAAGAAATATGTAAATTAAATTTGCGAAACACTTTTTGTCAATAGCTTGACAACTGGAGTGAAACTCTACCTCCAAGCTATCTTCGTTAAGGCGCGCTGTCATAAGATAATTGAAATCACATTTTTCGACCAAAAAATTGCAGATTTCAAGAGCTGCTCTCAAAGAGACTTTCAACCCATGATACGAATTGTCCGTTATAAATTCGTATCCCTCTTTTGCTGCGGTCCTCTTCCATTTATCGAGGTAGTCCAAAAAGCTTATTATTCCCTGTAGAAGATGGACTCATGAAGATTCTCTTATTTTATTGGTATTATGTGGTTGCGACCAAAGTAATTTTATAATGTTGTGTACAACGTGATGAGAAGGCATTCGAGAAAATTGTTCGATGCATACATGCCAAGCTGCATTGCCAGGCTTCAAGGCAGTCATTGGTGTTCGACTATTCATCGCATCGATAAGATTCTTCATCCTCCCACAGAACTCTTTCGTCCCCTGGCAATCTTTTAAATATTTATGCCTATTTTCAAATAGTTCAAGTACATCAGCGATTCCAAAAAACTGAAACACGATGAGTGTACGTTGAACTTGAGACAGTTCATACCCGAGCGGTGACGATAGGCGATACTAAGGATAAATGCTCTCAGATTACCTGGAACGATAAAGCCACGTTCATCTTCTGATAATATTGGGGTTGTAAGTGCTCTTTTCGGAGTTTGAAGTAGACTTTTACAGTGTAGGAAGAGGGATGTTCATGGTCTCATATGGCGAACCAATGTTTCAAGGTCACAGGTCCATCTGGTGTTTAATGAATAATCGGAATCGTTAAGTATTTTGGTTCCCGTGAGTACATTTCATGATATACTATATCTACCCACCCAAATCATATCGTATTTTGAGTGTTTCGTAGAGAAGTTTCTTATTGCTTTTCCCAAGTGCGGAAAGTCCGAAAGAAACCAAAGTCGACGGCTGGGCTCTATAAAGTGCTCGACACTAACGACTTCTTCGGTCACTCCGAACATGTTCCACATTGACCAATTCCAGCTGGCACCATCTGTCGTGACTCCATCAATACGCAGGCCAGATTTTTCCGCTAGCGCAATAACTTCGATTATAATTTTGTGCAATACAGTCCCTGATGCGCTGCCTTTACTTAACCCATTGCTTCACGTAAGTCACGAATCGTATCGGTGTGAGTCGAGTGGGGGTAAAGCCAACCAGCGCGGCGTATGCATTGATGTGAGTGCCACGCGTAGATGTAGTCTGTGAGTGCGCCCCCCACTATCTGCTACTACAGGTCCGTAACGACAGACTACAGACGTGCGCCTCATATGGGTCCTCGAATATTTGAAAGATACTCGGCTCAGGGACCTATTCGCGCTGCCCCCACCACGGAGCCCTGACTCAACGCTGGAGCGTGGGGACGCGCTACGTGAAGCAAACACTCATATATCCACTGCGTCGTTTATCTCCCCGTGTAGAAATTTAAAATAGGCGCTGGCCAGGCCCTGTCCAGTTTTCCTTCTTTCTATCCAGTTAATGGGCAGGAAAACTGTCGCGTTCCAGACTAGGCGTGTAACGCAATGTTGTCTAGTGCCTGTCCAGGCGAACTGACGAGTGGCTGGTCAGACAATTCGGCAGCTGCTTGCCAGAGAAATCGGCAGTTGCTTACCAGAGAACTCAGCAGTTGCTTGCCAGACGAACTGTCGAGATGCAGACCAGGTGTGTAACGCGATGTGACCTAGTGCCTGTCCAGACGAACTGACGAGTTTCTGGTCAGAAAACTCGGCAGCTACTAGCCAGAGAACTCGGCGTATCCTGGCCAGACAAGTTGGCAATAACTCACTAGCAGATATTCGGAAAATTCGCTAGATTCTGATTAGAGAACTAATCAGTTTCTAGCGAAACAGCTCGACGATTGGGAGTCAGCGATCTGTCTAGAATTTCGTATGTTACAGGGAATTTTAAAATGGAGTCTGAATAAAATATGTATTTTCATTTGAATGGATATATCGATTTTGTACATCAAATATCTTATCATTATGAGTACGGAAGTAGCACGATAACAAAACACGAAAAGGAGGTTACAAACAAATAAAAAAAATTACCTAGCATGCACTTGCAGAAATACGTTTCTGTAAAGATAGATTTATCTCCTGAAGCTTTCACCGCCACAAAATTCAGTGCTAGCTCACTGGTTAAATGTTTCTTGAGTATGCCAGTAGTATTTCTTGAGAGAGTTGTTCGTGCATCAATCAGAAACTGCAATGTAGCCTGTAAATTTTGTGATATTTCAGACCTGGTAGATTTTCGTCTAAACGATCAATTCTTTTAAACTGTAAAAATTTATTATCCATTACTTACGAATTCTTTGTAGAATGTTTTTTCCTTCTCGAGACGCTTATCGAAGACCTTAAATTCATCCATTGTTTTGATTGGAAGGGTTACGTCAAACTCTGAAGTAAAACTTTGCACATTGGATCCGAACACGTTCTGTGCCAGCGCAGACTTTTGTACGATCCCTTCCAATTCACAAAACTCTTTTGTCATGGCTTGAACATCATATCGCAGTCCATCAATGGCTGATACGAGTGATCCATTCGTTACTTTTTTTGCTGCAGTAAGCGACTCCGATCGTGAAAGAGTCTTTGCTCCTGTAAATATAAACATTATTAAACACAGGATTAGCTTGAGTTGAAAGAAAAAAAAACAGGAAAAAGTAACAGGGACTTCAAGTTGGGGAAAACTTTTTGTGTCAACCGTATGGGCTAGCGCTGTTCGCTGATCTATTCGCAGCCGAGAAACGATTGGTCAACTGACTCACAAGTTATATGCGAGTACAATCATGTATGCTAAACGTGTTCGATGTTGACCGGTATGAAGTTGCTCCAGATTCATCTATCCTTTTTTTCGCTCATGATAATATAGACAAGGAAAAATACAGAAGATTGTGGAACATACCATTGGAATTTGTGTCAATGGATCTTGAAGATGCGTCAGGTGGAAAAGGAGGGCGACTTTCCTTATTGGATCTCGAAGATTGATCAGGTCAACCGGAAGCCTCAGTTTGTTTCTGGAATGTTGAAGATGCTTTGGTCTGAGCAGAAGCCTCAGTTCCCTTCTTGGATCTTGAAGATGCACCAGATGCAACGGAGGAGTAACTTCTTAATCAGCCAACGACTACAGAATTTAATTCACAAAATTAATCTGACAATAGTGTGATAAATTGATCACGCGAACTACCGCATACCTGTTTCCACTGATGTAAAGTTTTTTCACCTTTACCAATTCCATTGAGTAATTTAGAAAGATCTTCCCAAACATGATTCAAAATTTCTCGGCCTCTAGGACCCACAAATTGATTGGTAATTATTTCCCATCTGTGCTCAGCAAAATTGAGCAAAAGCTCCCAATGTTCCTCAGTATTTCTCTTTGAACGATAATAACGATAAAAGAAAAATTGAATAATACGTAGTAAAATACAAGTTGAAAGTGGAAACTAAACACGAATTGAACGATAATAAGTAATAACGTATCCAAACGATTTCTTAAGGTTATTTCGGTAACAAATATTAAGTTTGAAGCGATAATCGTGGGACGTCATTCATTTTCCTCGATTCAAATATATTATATTATATCGGTGACAGATGGCAGCAGTACAAATAATCATAGAATATGAAACTTATCAGAAAGAAAGTCGATAGTAAAAACTCAATAGAATGGACTTCGAGTCTATCGGATACGTAATTCCACCCCTGAAGGTTCCGCAAGACAAGTCTTCGATGAAGCCTGGCTTGCAGATGACTTCAATGACTTCGATGACTTTGTTGAATTTTCTATAAATTGATCATACCAAATTGCAACACGGCAACATGAAGATAATTAAATGACACAATCGAATTCTACATACCTGTCATGTAGTCTTGATCAGAAGGAAATTCAATATTGTCCCGTTCATTTTTATCTTTTCCAGCATTCTTATGTGTTACATTCTGATTACGATCGTGAGTTGTCCAGTTGTTCTCGCTTTTATTCTGGGATTCTTCAGTCAAGCTCCCATTCAAAAGATTGCTGCTATCATCGGATGCTGTCAAATTACATAGATTTTAAATAATGAGTAACACAGAATGTAATCTCACCTACCATTTTCTGAACTGTTATCTTCATCTAAGGTTCTGATTTCCGGTACTTGTGACAATTCCTCTATAACTTTAGCATTGCCTTTCATGAGTTTTATCCGGTAGGCCTTAGTATCAGCTGCAGCTTCGTCGGCTTTGGAAATATGTTCATCCGTTGTGTAGGCGAATAACTAATAACCCAGGCTGACTTTACCGAGTTCGCCCTGACCAGTGAATCTATAAAAATCCTCGCCAGAACCCCGTGTGGAAATTTGTCAGGGCACGCCCGGCTCCCGGCAAGACCCCTGCCGGGCGTAAGCGTGGCGACTTCAAATTCGGAAAACTGTCCGGGCGCTAGCCGGCAACTAGACGGGTCGGCTGGCCAGGCAAAATCATGGCTGCCCTCACGGGAATTTTCGTGGGGGCCTTTCAGGGCCCTAATGAGAAAATACGAGTAGAGAAATATCGCTGTATAAATATATTTGCATATGCATCAAATCAATATTATATATTATATTCCAGAACTTTACATCAATTTTTGCTGAATATTGATTTGATGCATATGAAAATATATTTATACAGCGATATTTCTCTACTCGTATTTTCTCATTAGGGCCCTGAAAGGCCCCCACGAAAATTCCCGTGAGGGCAGCCATGATTTTGCCTGGCCAGCAGACCCGTCTAGTTGCCGGCTAGCGCCCGGACAGTTTTCCGGATTTGAAGTCACCACGCTTACGCCCGGTAGGGGCCTTGCCGGGAGCCGGGCGTGCCCTGACAAATTTCCACACGGGGTGGTACATGGGGGCGAAAGGGACAATGGACAGAGCATGGGTGAAGCAGAAGGCTCGCACGTTCTCGGAGTCGTAGTCAACAGACAACAGGTTCGCATTAAAATCGTCAAACACGAGTAAGGTTCCATAGTCCCCCGCGAATCTGTCAAAGTCACTCTCGAACTGGGCCAGGTTTGCGGCTTTGGGAGGGCGATAGACGACAGAGAGTAAGAGCGGTGGCCCGGAGGGCAATTTAATTTCAGCTATGAGCAGCGCCGGATTTACTTATAGGCCCGAGAGGCCCGGGCCTAGAGCGGCATTATCTAGGGGCGGCAAAAATTGGGTTTGACAATCCAAATTATATGCAACTTGTATGATGAAATTATTATTTTTTGTTTTGTGCAAATGGTGAAGTCCTAAGGTTAGAAAAATGTGCCTATGAAAAGATATAAATTCTCATCTATGAAATATGTAACAGAATTATTATTATTATAATCATATATATGCAGTAGGGTGTCCGTTACTTCCCGAATTGACGCTTTCTACTTGGGTATGGGCCAAATTATTAGTTTACAGCTTAAAAACAACTATGCTATTTTCTTTTGTTTTCTTAAGTGTCATTAACCCCTGCCTGTAGGACGATACTTGTCCCATTTGATTAACATGGGAGTTTGGCCCTTTTTGGACTCTAATTTTTTTTCGCTTACTACTTTCATCACCTCACTAAATATTGTTGATTCTACTACTGTTCTGACCTCTTTGAATGGACATATTTTTGCATCGATGGAAAAAAAATGTTAAGTTTTGAATCGGTAAAATTTTTTTTTTACCATATTGTTCAATATGTTTCGAATACTTTTAAATTTAAACCAAAAGCATTGAAAAGTCAATAAATTCAAAAATACTCGAAAATATTCGAAAATTGCTGAAAAATACGGTAAAAATAAATTTTGAAAAAAACTTCAAAACTTATGAAATTTTTTTTTTTCACTAATGTAAGAATGTGTCCATTCAAAAAGGTCAGAACAGTTGTAGGATCAACAATATTCGATGAGGTAGATAGATAGATAGATAGATAGATAGATTGTGTTTATTTATCCATTACAATATTGGACAATGTAATGAAAGTAGTAAATTGGACAAGGTAATGAAAGTAGTAAGCGAAAAACAAATTAAAATCTAAAAAGGGCAAAAATCCCATGTTAATCAAATGGGACAAGTATCGTCCTGCAGGCAGGGGTTGATAGCACTTAACAAAAAAAATAGCATAATTGTTTTTAGGCTATGAACTAATAATTTGGCCCATACCCAAGTAGAAAAAGTCAATTCGGGAAATAACGGACACTCTGATATGCAGCTTTATCGGAAGATCTTGAATGAAGCGACTGTTCATAAGCATGTGTAATACAAATTATTGAATATCGATCTATCCTGATTGACAAAATCTCATTAGTGAACAGATGACTAGGTAGGGGGGCGGCAAATACGTTCGGGACTACAGGCGGCTTCAAGTTAAATCCGGCGCTGGCTATGAGGTATTCAGGAGCGGCGGCGTATGGAGAAGGAGACGCAGTGAGGATTTTTGCGTGAAGGGGGTTGCGTACGTATAGAGCGACCCCGCCAGCCTCTTTTCCGGTTCGATCGTTACGGAGCAGCGTATAACCGGCGATTGCAACAGGCGAGTCAGTGACAAACGGGTGAAGCCACGACTCGCTGACAGCGATGAGGTGGTAAAAGGAGGCCTCGAAATGGTAGCGGAGATAGTCCAGGTGCCCGCGGATGGAGGTAGCATTGATGTGACAGCAGCGAAGGAGCAAGCTAGACGGACCGGTGGAAGGCGAGGGCAAGGGGGACGTATGCGAGGAAGTTGGCGAGGTGGAGAAGGGGCGTCATTGCGGCGTACGCGGGGGCGACGCAGCCGAGTCCGGGCGACCCGAGGTCGGATCCGGAGTTGGGCGGTCGAAAGACCCAGAGGTATTGCCACCGAGGCCTGAAGAGCCGGCTCGTGGCGATTGAGAGCGTGGAGCATTACGAGTCACACCCCGGGTCATTCCGCGAGATCGGCCGCGAGAAAGGCCACGGAGGCCAGCGGAGGTGGACCCAGACGGAGAGGCAGGAGGGGACAGCGCTTCGAAGGCTTCAGAATCCTCCATAGAGCGAATACGCGTCGTCGGAGCACCATCTCCGAGTTTGACGAGGATAACACCGTCACTGTGCCAGATGTATCTGTATCCTCTGGCTTTCGCGGCCACCTGGGTAGCGACGAGAAGCCTGTAGACATCCCCGGGAAGCAACTGATTAATGTTGATGGTGAAAATATTTCCAGCAGGAGGAGGAACTAGATCCGACGAACGTAGGATACCCTTGGCTCTTTTTTCTGCAAGCGCGCGAAGACAGAGATCGCGAGAGCGGAGCTGTACGACGATGGGTAGGGGGACGTCCTTTCGGCGAGCGCGAGAGCGAGAAACCAGAAAGCGGGAAGAGACGATATCGCCGGGTTCCAGAACTAGACCTAGTGCATCCAGGACCTGTGCAGCCGAGGCCCCGGTATCAGTTTGAGTAGAGCAGGGGGCACCGGAGATGATAAGCTCAAGTTCACAAAGGCGAGCAGTGGTGCGACGCAGTTCACGCTGACCGGAATCACGCGAGCGCATAAGGCTGTCCAGGTCTTGCCACAGTTGAGCCTGCTCGGCGGACAGAGCTTGATTTTGCTGCTCAAGTTCACGTATACGATCGGTGTTGGAAGTTATTTGTGCCTGCATTTGCTGCAGACCGTCTATACGGGCGTCAACCCCATCAAATCTGGCCTCAAGGCGCTGAAACACCGTTTCAAGTGTGAGGGAACCGGAAACGGCAACGGTAGAGAAAGGCCCCCCGGAGGACTGAGACAGCTGTGACACGGGAGGGGAGTTTCCGGATTCGAGCGAAGCGCAGGACGATGACGCTTGCCGCGTTGAGGGTGGCTAAGAAGGGTTTGTCCGCTTCAAGAAGGAGTCTTTACAGCAGCGAAGGGACCCAGTGTGGATGGCCCTTTTCTTGGCGCAGCTAGGATGATAAGAGGCCTTACATCCATCGCAATGTACGGCTCCAGAGACGGAAAGACCCCTGCGACAGCCAGCGCATGTGAGAGAGTCGGCATTGAGCGCCATTTCTACCTTACCGACAGAGCAGAGGCAGCAGCAGTAGTGGCAGGCAGCGTAGAAACCTGTAGTTACAGACGGCAGACGTGTCCAGCGGTGGCTAGCAGGCGGCGTGAGGCGAGCGGCTAGGGGACAGCGCACGCAGCACGCATGCGCGTCCGATCAATCGAAGGTGATGACGAGCCGTGACGTAAGGAGCAGAGCATGCGCACAGCAAAGATAGCAGGTTAACAGGTAGAGGTTAGGGCGGCCAGCAGATATAATAAAAATCCATAAAAATCCCTCCAACAAGCGAAGAAGAGGCAGGCAAGCCCGTGAAAAGAGGCTTGCATAAGAGGCGCATGCAAAAGTCTGCAATGAAAAGGGCCCGAGGGCAAAGAGCGGCAGAAAAAGGTCTAGAAATCAGAAGCAGAGAAAGAGTGCGTGCAGGTCTACTTACTTACTTCCAGAGAGAGAGATGACGATTCTGTCGGGGCAAGTTGGCGAATGCGCGATTTCGGTTCAATGGGCATAGAAAAAATATTGTTTTCGTCAAGAAATACTTTAATTTATTCAAACAATCGAAAATGGTATGCTTACAAGGTATAGTCGTACTAATAGAAATAAGTATAGCTGTAATGTACTGATAATTAACACTGGTCGCACACGAACTGAGCGGCTCCTTCGATATTTGAACATGCTTCATACCACCATTATTCGCAAACTTGGCATTGAATCCAGTCTTCAGTTGGTGGATCCTTGTATTGTTCCTGACGCGCTGGGCAGAAAATATCAGGATCATCATTCGATGCTGCTTTTTTATTTTTAGCTTGCTCGATGACTCGTTTTCTTTTCACACTTCTGTTCTTTAACCTTTCTTGTTTACGTTGCTCGGCATCGAGCTTTTCTTTTACTTTCTCCTCCAAATCTTTCTTCACGGGTGAACTAGTGATAATTTCACATCTATTTTTATTGTTTCGCCTGGTATTCAAAGGTCGTTGAGTCTTGGGAAGTGGCTGAATATCCCACGGTGAAAGCAGGCTCCCATTGCTGTTTATCTGATTAGACTATATCTGAAGGTTATTGGCCTCTATCTGAGGGGTACAGTACGTTTCGGCGCCGCCGTTTCGGCGCGACCGATTCGGCGTGACCGTTTTGGCGCGAGTCCTTCCGGCGCTGGAACGTTTCGGCGCGAGCCGTTTCGGCGCTGGGACGTTTCGGCGCCGGCCGATTCGGCGCCGGCCGCTTCGGCGCCGGCTGTTTCGGCGCGATGGCCACTATGAAATAATTTAGATCCATTTAATTTTCTCTAAAATGTGTAATTGAATACACGACTGGAGGATAGAAGTTCAGAATCCATCACCCCAAATATCTCGCATTCGCCGCATCGTCATCGGTATAGACGGATCTGTGAAACAGTCTTTGAGCGGAGTGTCAAAATATTTACCGTAAACGCATCTGATTCCCCTCATATTTCTAACGAAATCTGAAGATTCCCTAACCCATTCTAACCTTTGGGGGTGCAATACTAGTGTCCTAACCTATTTTAACCTCTGGGGGTGCGATAACCACCGACTGCGCGTTCCGTAATGGGTATGGTGTTGTGGTTTCGGATAAGCGACAGATCAATGGAGTCCTAACCTATTCTAACCTTCGAGGGTGCATAACTAGTGCCCTAACCCATTTCAACCTTTGGGGGTGCAATACTAGGGTCCTAACCTATTCTAACCTTTGAGGGTGCGATAACCACCGACTGCGCGTTCCGTAATGGGTATGGTGTTGTGGTTTCGGATAAGCGACAGATCAATGGAGTCCTAACCTATTCCAACCTTCGAGGATGCAATACTAGTGTCCTAACCCATTCTAACCTTTGGGGGTGCGATACTAGTGTCCTAACCTATTCTAACCCTTGGGAATGCGATAAGCACCGACTGCGCGTTCCGTAATGGGTATGGTGTTGTGGTTTCGGATAAGTGACAGATCAATGGAGTCCTAACCTATTCCAACCTTCGAGGATGCAATACTAGTGTCCTAACCCATTCTGACCCTTGGGGGTGCAATACTAGTGTCCTAACCTATTCTCACCTTTGAGGGTGCGATAACCACCGACTGCGCGTTCCGTAATGGGTATGGTGTTGTGGTTTCGGATGAGCGACAGATCAATGGAGTCCTAACCTATTCCAACCTTCGAGGATGCGATACTAGTGTCCTAACCCATTCTAACCTTTGGGGGTGCGATACTAGTGTCCTAACCTATTCTAACCGTTGGGAATGCGATAAGCACCGACTGCGCGTTCCGTAATGGGTATGGTGTTGTGGTTTCGGATAAGTGACAGATCAATGGAGTCCTAACCTATTCCAACCTTCGAGGATGCAATACTAGTGTCCTAACCCATTCTAACCTTTGGGGGTGCAATACTAGTGTCCTAACCTATTCTCACCTTTGAGGGTGCGATAACCACCGACTGCGCGTTCCGTAATGGGTATGGTGTTGTGGTTTCGGATGAGCGACAGATCAATGGAGTCCTAACCTATTCCAACCTTCGAGGATGCAATACTAGTGTCCTAACCCATTCTAACCTTTGGGGGTGCAATACTAGTGTCCTAACCTATTCTAACCTTTGGGGGTGCGATAACCACCGACTGCGCGTTCCGTAATGGGTATGGTGTTGTGGTTTCGGATAAGTGACAGATCAATGGAGTTCTAACCTATTCGAACCTTCGAGGATGCAATACTAGTGTCCTAACCCATTCTAACCTTTGGGGGTGCAATACTAGTGTCCTAACTTATTTTAACCTTTGTGGGTGCGATAACCACCGACTGCGCGTTCCGTAATGGGTATGGTGTTGTGGTTTCGGATGAGCGACAGATCAATGGAGTCCTATCCTAGGCCAGTAAAAATAGACGTTTTTTTTGGTCAGCTTTGCACTAAATTACAGTTAGTATTCTATTTTTGTATAAGGTTGAGTATCACTTACTGAATATAAAATCACAAAATGCTGACAGATTCCGCCGAAAGGGCTGGCGCCGAAACAGCTGGCGCCGAAAGGGCTCGCGCCGAAAGGGCTCGCGCCGAAAGGGCTCGCGCCGAAACGTCCCAGCGCCGAAAGGACTTGCGCCGAAACGGCTCGCGCCAAAACAGCTCGCGCCGAAACGACTCGCGCCAAAACGGCTCGCGCCGAAACGGTCGCGCCGAATCGGTGGCGCCGAAACGGCCGCGCCGAATCGTCCTGCTCCCCTATCTGAGGGTTGTCTACCTCTATCTGAGGGTTGTTTATCCGAGGTGCATCCTTCTGTACCTGAGTGTGATCGGCTTGTTCGTGCAAATTGTCAGCAGCTGATTGAGAATCCTTCGCGTGACTTTGTTCTGAGTGTGGAGTCGTAGGTCCGTCATCATTCTGTACGTTCTCGATATCACGATCAGTCGTTACAGCTGCTGCAAATTCGTGGTCAGAAAAACATTGTGGATTATAGGGCTCTATGTCACAAGCTTGGAAACCGTTTACTGCATTTCCAGCTGTTGCAGATTTCAGATATGCAGTACCGAATAAAGCCCCAACTTGCTTGTCAGTGATTGCTTTTCCCGGATTGTTTACCATGTAAGCATCACAAGCTTGGCTGTAATAGGTTTTCAGAGGCCCAAAAAAGGCTACGTCAAGAGGTTGGAGCGTATGAGTCGTGTGTGGCGGAAAAGTGAGCATTGTAATGCCATTTTCTCGACAAAATGTAATAGCCCGTAGAGAAATGTGAGACACGTGATTGTCTAATATTAGCAAGACGGGTGTATCGAGGGAAGATCGAGAAAATTTTGCAAAGTGTTCCAAATAGGTCACGAATATTTCTGTCGTCATCCAGCCAGTCTGTTGTGCTATTGCGTCTGTTCCTGGTGGGCATCCGTGTAATAATTCCGGCATCATTCTTATCCTAGGAAATATCAGAAACGGTGGAACATATTCTCCGCCGGCATTGCAACAACAGAACGCAGTTATATTTTTCCCTCGCTCAGCAGAAACAATTCTAGCGACGCGCCTGCTACCAGTTGGTGATAACACCTTGGGTAGTTTTGTAGGAACCGTTGAGAGGCCAGATTCGTCACAATTATATATCTGATGTGACGTGAACCTCTTTTTAAGACGAACTTCCTTGAGTTTGGCAAAAAAACGTTGAACTACAACTCGGTTGAAATCCATTGCACGTGCAATAGACGTTGCTTCCGGAGTCCTCAGACTAACTGCATTCTCTTCCACGAACTTTTTGAGCCAGTCTCGACCTGCCATTTCAGTCGTGGTATTGAAATTGTGCGTAATCCCGTTTTTCTCAGCAAAATCGAATGCTAGTTTCCTGCATTGAATGCTAGTAAGACCGAAAAATTGTTTGTCGATATCTGTAATGTATTTTTTCAATTGGTCTTTTTGTTCGGCGTTGCAAATTTTCCTGGAGCGCCCTCCATGAACCGATAAGTCCTGCAATAAATAAAAGGTGAATGAGAATTAATTTTAATCAAACCAAAAGGTGAAGTCCCGCTAAACAAAATTGTGTTGCCGCGATATTTCTGTAACATGGCATCTCGGCAGTGTGACATTTACCACAAAGTCTCACTAACATTTATGAAACATTTCGGTAACCATGAATGTCCTACCTCATTTACGTTTCCTAGAAAACTTCTCATTTGCGACGTTTAAAAATATCCCAGTAACTAAAAGTATACTCTCGCAGTGACCTGCTATTTGGAACGTCTCATTTGGAACATTGCTGCCACATTTATACAACACACTATAAATTACAAAACAGACGTAACGAAACGTTTGTTCCGGAAACATGTAGATAACTTCTCTGGCATGAAAATGTTCTACTTTGGCGATGTCCCACATGGAACATTTCATTCGTAACCGATTTCCTACATAGATGTAACGTTCCCATTCGAACATTATCAAATAATTCTGCAACCCAATGGAAAATCGCATGGATAATTTGGTGTTGAATTATAGTAATAACGTTTCCTCAACAACCTTCATGCAACGTTATGAGTGTTACACTGGAAACTATCATTATAGCATTATTGACAGAATGCGTGTATAATGTATATGTGCTGCAGTTATCAAGTCAATCAAAAGAAACACATTCGGTAAAGAATGTGGTCTGATTCGGGAGCAGAGAGTGTCAGGGTGAATTGGCGATGTCATACTCCTAGTCCATTGGGCTCAGATTTTCTTGCGAGAGACAGGCAGGCTTTGAAACATCTATCGGTATGAGGCGGTACTAATCACTGGGGCACTGACGTCCAAATGTTCCCCATCAAACGTTAACGAATCGTTGAAAGTAAAATGTTTCAGCAACATTACGTGGACAACAATTTTGTAATTATGTCGAACATTTTAATATGTTTCTACCTTTATGTATCGTGTGAAACATTTGTAGGTGATGGCAAAAGAAGGGTGTCAACATTTATGTTCACAACTAAACGTAGGTACCCCATCAAACGTTACATTTGTTACACAAAGTATTTTTAAGCAATATCACATAGAATAACTATAACGTTTACTATCTTTCCAATGTATTTTATTTCATCAGGATAAAAAGTAAATGTTTCACTCAAAACATTATTAAAACGTTTGAACAGAAGATTTCGGTAACATCACGAACGTAACGTTTCTTTTACGTCATTAAATATTTCCAATCGAATGTTCAATATGCAACCTCCCCAACATATTGCAAAGAAAACATCTTAGTGACATGACGTATGCGACCGATTTCAAATATTTCTCGACGACCAAAATCCAACGTTACGTGTAGAACATTTAGGCAATGTTTTGAAACATTTCTTTAATGACCTCACAAATTTACTTTAAGACTGCCAAGATACAATGTTTTTGATGTGGTTCATAGATGTTTCAAATAGGATATTACGTCGAAACGTTTGCGAATTATCTCTTGAACGTTGATCACGGAAGGTTACGATTAGGCAAAACTCCTGACCGAATGTAACGTCACCTTAAGGCCCATCCCTAGTCGCCCACCTCCTTTTGGTCGCAATGTGTTACATTTCGATTATTATCCGAGCCCAGGCGTCGAAACTGCAAAAAAGAGATGCTTAGCGCAACTTCTATTTCAATGCCGAATACATAGGTCCAAAAAAATGTTCGTTTCGTCCGAAAATAGAGTCTACAGATCGATTTTACATTCTTACGAAATTATTCGAATTCGGATAATTTCGTAACAATGTAAAATCGATCTGTAGACTCTATTTTCGTACGAAACGAACATTTTTTTGGACCTATGTGTTCGGAATTGAAATAGAAGTTGCGCTAAGCATCTCTTTTTTGCAGTTTCGACGCCTGGGCTCAGATAATAATCGAAATGTAACACATTTCGACCAAAAGGAGGTGGGCGACTAGGGATGGGCCTTAATGTGTCATGTTTAGCAGGGTGTCTGGAAATAAAATACAACAATACTCACATCCTCACCTTTTGATACGTAACGTCGCAGAGTTGTTTCAGGTACGTTATACGTAGTAGCTGCAGTTAGTAGTGGCATACCATCATTTACGGCATCTATCGCATCCGTCATTTGATTTGTATCCCATGATCGCCGATCACTTTTCCTCTTATACTTACGAACCATGTCTACAATTTATTAAATCGTGGAAAAATTTACCAATTCATTTATTTATTCATTTATTCACGGGTCTACCCTCATTAGAATTTTAAAGAAATTGATTTTTTTTTTATTGCATTTTTCGACAGTATACATATTAAAAAGTATCATACTGAAATTTCATGATGATCCTAGCAGTCTATGTGTCTACGTAAGTAAGATTTTTTCACGATTTTTCGTTAAAGAAAACTTTAAACGCGTTTTTCGCAAAATGACGTTTTGGAAGGCTTGTTGATAAAATCTCCGAAACTATTCAACTGACCCTCACCAAAATTCTACCACACGTTCTTTATGACTCTAGCTATAGCGCATATCATACGATTTTTGATTTTTTCAAAAATGACAAAACGGCGGCCATTTTTTCAAAAACTACGAAAAATCACGTTTTTGTTTTCATCGTTTTTTGAAAAAAAAAATAGTTACACTAAAAATTTCAAAATTCGTATGATATGCGCTATACCTAGAGTCATAAAGAACATGTGATAAAATTTTGGTGTGGGTCAGTTGAATAGTTTCGGAGATTTTATCAACAAGCCTTCCAAAACGTCATTTTGCGAAAAACGCGTTTAAAGTTTTCTTTAACGAAAAATCGTGAAAAAATCTTACTTACGTAGACACATAGACTGCTAGGATCATCATAAAATTTCAGTATGATACTTTTTAATATGTATACTGTCGAAAAATGCAATAAAAAAAAAATCAATTTCTTTAAAATTCTAATGAGGGTAGACCCCTTAATGCATTTATTCAATAAGCTAAACAATTGCATGTAGCCCAAATACCTATCAACTCAACCATATACAGGCATCACAAGAAGGGGCAAGTTGGCGGATCGTCAACTTGCCCCCACCAACTTGCCCCGTTTGCCGCTATTTTGAATAAAAAATAACCTCAACCTGTACATTGGTGACAGTTTGGGAATTCCATGATCTATAGGCTCTATATGCCTACATAAATGAAGGATTCATTGACAAGTACGATCTTGCTTACCTGTCGTTCTGTAAAACGGATTTCCTGAGCACAAAATATTACATCGAACGCACTTAGCAACCACAATGTCTCTGTGAGAAGCCGTATGATTTTGTCATGCAAGTCTACACCAGTTTTATTACGGCGTGGGGGTATGTTCAACATTATTTGATAGCTTAGGTAGCACCATCTGTCGAAATCTTAACGAAAGAACGATTTCGTCATCTTGCCCCCGTCGCCAACTTGCCCCGGTTTCCCCTATATGTCAGTATTTGAAAAAAAAAAATTTGATCGTGTCACTGTGTGTTTTAAAAATCTTTTGAAACTTAATTGTTAAATAAACAATGGATGAACAAACTTTTTTCGAAGTCCATATTTTCTTATACATCCAATGACACTTTCCGCGTATGCTAAAAAAAAAATTGAGTCCAGTGTCATTTTTGGCAGAGTTATGAATTTTTGAAGAAAACCTTGCTTGAATTTGTTTATGCAAATAACTCAACGTAGTTTGCACTAATTGAAAAATCCTTTGACACAAAAATCCAACTGCTCGAGGACAATCGACATGCAAAATTAAAAAAATATCCGAGAGCTGACTGATCCGGTTCACGTCGAATGGCCCATATATATTGTAACGTGCCAGGCTGGCTAGGCCTGGTGCGTTACATTTAAACAAGCTAGCCGTTGCAAATCAACCAATCAGCGACAGCAAAGACACGAGAACATCTAGAACATTCGATCATCGCAGCTAGTAGAATGACGTCACGACTGCTATATAAGTCGTCACACCGCTCGATTCTCGAGCAATTGACGGCAAAGCGCCCAATTGACTCATCGCAACTCTCTTACTTTCAGATACACGTAGCATAGAGCTCGTGTGATCTTTAGCGTCACAAATTAATATTGTTGGATATTAACTATAGAAGTAATATACCATTAGATTCAAACTATTTTCATAAAACCTCAAATCAATATAAGAATCCACTATTCGAAATTCCACTTGATCGATAAGTTATTATATTCAGAAATTATCATAAAATATAAAAGTCACATAATTGAAATCATTATTCTGCAAAAGAATCTTGAATTCAAATTTAGTCGTACAGAAAACACAGTAGCATTGTAAATATAGTATAGTCGGTTGTAACCGTAAGTTAAGATATTATTTAAGTAAATGATTTCCTTTTGTTTGATTAAGAAAAAGCATTGATTGTCGCAGACTCCCTTCTTCGCCAATTTCCAGGTCTTGTAACATAACCTTACTAACCGTAGCATAGGGACAGCTTCGGTAAGGTATAACCTCGTCCAAGTCTACACAGTTGGAAATAATTTCTATAAATGTCAAAAAAAATTGCTGTCACTAGTGTTAATGTGAAAAATAACAAGCTACGAAAATGACTGTAATCTGTTGAATTTAACAATTACAAAATGTAAAATTGCGAATAACATGTTTCAAGTGTTAGAACAACATATATTTCTCATATGTCATGGTAAGAAACTTATGTCGAATTATTTTGTGTAGTTAAATTGTATTAGTTCACTCAACCATATTGTACATTACTTCAATATTTACTCGTACGGCGGCGATCACCGCTTTTAATATTCTCGCGAGTGCCACTTATCGAAGTTGGTTAGTATATATAGACGTGGAAGATGTCACCTAATAATATGTATGTTGTAAATAGATGTTTCTTCCCCTGTATAACTGATTCTATGATAAATGATGTGATTTCAGCGACTTAGATACGACATTGGGAATAACTTCGCGCGGGACCCGCGAAAATCCAGACCCGACCAATTCATCGCTCACTTGCTATCAATGTTAATCAAAAGCTGCCCCCCGTCTAATATCAAAATAATTTTTGGTTTTCACTTTGAATTTGAAACAACTATATCTCTCTTTTTATCTCTCTGCAGTGTGGCTGGGATGGTATAGAGTAGCTATATGAGATCAATTGCCATACAGGCGGGGAATATTGAATGTATGATATATGTCAGATCCTAATACTTGACAGTTATTGTATGTAGAGTTCAACTCATTATTCATGTACAATTAACATTATTTATCCGTTGTATTAAGGTGAAGTGAAACGTTTCAAGGCCACGGCCGGGTGCCGTTCACCGCGGTAAAGCAGATTACCAAACGTTAGTATCTTTGCCCACCGCTAGATGGCGCAGACACCGGAACGTTTGGTACCTCTGCCTACCGCTAGATGGCGCAGCGCGCATCTTCCGATCTTCCGATGCGCGCTACGTCAGTATATATATACGTACACTAATGATCGCGATTATTTCGCGGCAGTGTCTATAAACACAGCAAGACATATTGCAAATGATTGCACTGAATAACAACCCGAACAAATCGAGAATTATTTAGGTACATCACGTGTACCAACACTGTGTTCGACAAACGTCGCAGTGTCAAGCAGCAAAAGTCGCTTATATTCTCGCTCTGGTGCAGAGCGATTGATAACAGTTGAAACTAATCAACTATGATATTTCTAACTTTGAGGTTAGACATGATAAATTCGGAGAAAATCCCTGTTTGAAAACCACATCGGTATGACGAGCAAACCTTGGTTTTTTCCCTCGCTCTTGTGCAGAGCGACAGATATGCGTGAAAACTAATTCACTATAATGTATCTAATCCGTTAGGATTCCTTCGACAATCAGTCGAGTGGCTCTCCGCTGGAGAGACTTATTCTCGCTCTTGTGCAGAGCGGTTCATGAGAGTGAAACTAGTTTACAATGATATTTCTAACTTATAATTAGACATGATTAATAAACACAAAGAAAATCCCTGTTTGGAAACCCCATCGGTATGACAAGCAAACCTTGGTTGTTCCCCTCGCTCTTGTGCAGAGTGATAGATATGCGTGAAAACTAATTCACTATAATGTACCTAATCCGTTAGGATTCCTTCGACAATCAGTCGAGTCGCTCTCGATTGGAGAGACAAAGAAACACATTAATTCATGCAGGTTCTATGACTAGATGTATGTTCTATAAATCAATAATCTAAATCCGTTTGGATTCTATCGACAATCAGTCGAGTAGCTCTCCGCTGGAGAGGCTGAAAGCAAAACAGTTCTGTATGCTATTTCTATGACTAGTTTGATATTCTCTAGATCATTATTCTAAATCCGTTTGGATTCTATCGACCATCAGTCGAGTGGCTCTCCGCTGGAGAGACTTATTCTCGCTCTTGTGCAGAGCGGTTCATAAGAGTGAAACTAGTTCACAATGATATTTCTAAAACATAAAGTCAAAAATGAATGATAAATACAGAGAAAATCCCTGTTCATAATACCCCCATTGGTTTTACAACCAACCTTTGTTCCCCTCGCTCTTGTGCAGAGCGGTTGATATGAGTGAAATTAGTTCACAATGATATTTCTAACTTATAATTAGACATAATTAATAAACACAGAGAAAATCCCTGTTCAGAATCCCCCCATTGGTTTTACAACCAACCTTTCTTCCCCTCGCTCTTGTGCAGAGCGGTTGATATAAGTGAAATCAGTTCACAATGATATTTCTAAAACATAAAGTCAAAAATGAATGATAAATACAGAGAAAATCCCTGTTCACAATCCTCCCATTGGTTTTACAACCAACCTTTGTTCCCCTCGCTCTTGTGCAGAGCGGTTGATATGAGTGAAATTAGTTCACAATAATATTTCTAAAACATAAAGTCAAAAATGAATGATAAATACAGAGAAAATCCCTGTTCACAATCCCCCCATTGGTTTTACAACCAACCTTTGTTCCCCTCGTTCTTGTGCAGAACGGTTGATATGAGTGACACTAATTCACTATAATGTACTTAATCCGTTAGGATTCCTTCGACAATCAGTCGAGTCGCTCTCAATTGGAGAGACAAAGAAAAACATTAATTCATGCAGGTTCTATGACTAGATGTATGTTCTATAAATCAATAATCTAAATCTGTTTGGATTCTATCGACAATCAGTCGAGTGGCTCTCCGCTGGAGAGACTTATTCTCGCTCTTGTGCAGAGCGGTTCATAAGAGTGAAACTAGTTCACAATGATATTTCTAAAACATAAAGTCAAAAATGAATGATAAATACAGAGAAAATCCCTGTTCAAAATCCCCCCATTGGTTTTACAACCAACCTTTGTTCCCCTCGCTCTTGTGCAGAGCGGTTGATATAAGTGAAATCAGTTCACAATGATATTTCTAAAACATAAAGTCAAAAATGAATGATAAATACAGAGAAAATCCCTGTTCACAATCCCCATCGATTTGATGAGCAACCTCAGTTGTTCCCCTCGCTCTTGTGCAGAGCGGTTGATGTGAGCGAAATTATTTCACTATAATATTTCTAACTTATAATTAGACGTAATTGATAAACACAGAGAAAATCCCTGTTTAGAATCCCCCCATTGGTTTTACAACCAACCTTTGTTCCCCTCGCTCTTGTGCAGAGCGGTTGATATAAGTGAAATTGGTTCACAATGATATTTCTAACTAGTAATAAGACACGATTGATAAATACCGAGAAAATCCCCGTTTGGAAACTCCATCGATATGACGAGCACCCTTGGTTGTTTCCCTCGCTCTTGAGTAGAGCGGTCCATGTAAGTGAAAATAGTTCACTTTAATATTTTTAACATGAAATTAGACATGATTGATAAATACAGAGAAAATCTCTGTTTGGAAGCCTCATCGGTGTGACGAGCAAAGCTTGGTTTTTTCCTCGCTCTTGAGCAGAGCGGTTGATATGAGTGAAAACTGAGTTTCCTGAATTATCACTGGAAGTAGATTAAAATAATAAAAATTAACGAGTAAGTACAGCCAATAATGCGCTGTGTCTAGTTCTATAGGCATCTAGTCGAGCCGACTAGCAACAAGAGTTTGAATCAAAGTTGAGGAACCAATGAGTAAATTCGAGTTACTTAAGGTAACTGTACCAATGGTCGGACGGGTACCAATTTTCGGACAGTACTCCGGATATTTCAATAGATTAACGATGTAATCGATAGATCTGAAAAAGTGATTCTTATATTCTATCCGCGAATTATTGGTTCCTACCGTGAAGAATTTTTAGTGCCGTACAAGACGAATAAATAATCAAATTTACAGTTTATATAAACGGGGCTGCCTCCGCCATGACATGGCGTCAATTTTCTTATACGAACTGCTAAGGAGTTGCGATCATTTACCAGACAATATTTGCACTTTTAATCATTTTATAGAGTTGCACATATGATGTATCGAAACCGTATGGAACAAACTTTTCGATACTGTCGTTACAATTTAATTTTAATGCCGTTTTATATAGAAATCTCCGCGTCTCATTATTGGGACATTCATTCGCGTATTGTACCACGGTCGAAACTCGTGTCCGATTTCTGGTACAAGAGCCCTTCGCTGCAGAGTCCGAGTCATCGGACGCTGAGCGTTGTTGCTTTTACTTCGCTGTACACTCTCTCTTCACTGTGCATAAGAAGTGAACATTTTTTCGAACCAAGAAAATTTTCTCGAACCAAGAAAATTTTCGCGAACCAAGAAAATTTTCTCAAACCAAGAACATTTTCTTGGCTCAAGAAAATTTTTACTTCGTCTCAGAGAGCTTCGATCTTCCTTCCAATACCGCAAAACTATCTTGAATCAAGAATTTGTTTCTTCAGCCAAGAATTTCTTTTTTTTCTGTGTATAATACTTCGTCGCGACGTAAACAAAGTTTTGAGGTTAAGCGGCCAGCTTACCACGCAGTTACACGGCATCGGTGCTTTTTATCTCTACATCAATTTATCATAACGAGTGATTCGATTTTAGGCATTCTACTTGGTTGTATTAGGTCTACTACACGATGCCAAAAACGGCGCGCAAACAATATGCACAATCGTCTATGCAGAATGCTTTCGACGACGTGCAATTATTGGGGATTTCGACACGAGCAGCGGCGAAAAAACACGGGGTACCGAAGAGTACTTTGTTTGGCAAAGTGAAGAAATACCAGCCGGTTAACGCCAAAATGGGACCGACAACTATTCTTAGTCCGGAAGAAGAAAAACATTTAGTGAAGTGGATATTTCATCTCGCCGCGACTGGATTTCCGATAAATAAAGATCAACTGCTCGACAGCGTAAAACTATTAATGGATAAAATGAAAAGGTCGACCCCTTTCACCGACAATAGACCCGGGCGGCACTGGTACGAGGGCTTCCTTCGTCGCCATCCAGAGCTCAGTATACGAGTCGCACAAAACCTGACCTATACTCGAGCTTCCGCTACAGAGGGAAAATTGAGAAATTGGTTCAGCGAGGTATCTGCTTACTTGGAGAGCAAAAATCTCCTCAATATCGATTCGTCGAGGATTTTCAACTGTGACGAGACTGCTTTTTTATTGTGCCCGAAAGCAGACAACGTACTCGTCCGAAAAGGTTCGAAATCCGTGTACAAAATCGTCGACGGAGATGAAAAAGAATGCTTGACAACGCTGTTCATGGTTAATGGAGCAGGCACCCTACTACCGCCGCTCGTCATGTACTGGTATCAGAGGATTCCGAGCAGTGTCTCGAGAAATTTTCCGTCGGATTTGTCTATTGGCACTTCGGAAAAAGGGTGGATGACGGCCGAAACTTTCTACGAATACGTCACTAATGTTTTTTATCCGTGGCTCCTACAAAACGACATCCAATTTCCGATCATTCTTTTCGTTGATGGTCATTCGTCGCATTGCACGTACCCTTTGAGCAAATTTTGCCGAAAAGTACAAATCGAGCTAATAGCGCTATTTCCTAATGCCACGCACATACTCCAGCCACTAGACGTCGCTGTTTTTCACCCAATGAAGAGCGCGTGGAAAAAGACCGTTACCAGCTGGAGAATCGATAACGGTGGCATACGATTGCGAAAAGAAATGTTTGCACCGGTATTAACAAAAGCAATCGAGTCTCTGGATCTCACAGAGACCATAAAGAATGGGTTCAAATCTTGTGGCTTGTATCCCTTTACCGCGGACGCGGTTGATTTTAATATACTCCAAAAAGGATTGAGGAAATCTCAAGTTTGCCCTACCAGCGAATCAGAGGAGGCTGAGACGACGACGCAGACTGATACCAGCAACTACGTACACTTCATCGAGCAGGGACTATCTGCAAATTTATTGTCAGCGTTTAAGAACTCCGAAGGATCTGGGCGTTGGACAGGCGACGTGACGCAGCGAGGGCTCTTCGATTTTTGGCTTCAAACTAAAAAATGTGCTGGTATACAGAACAGAAATTGTCGACGAACTTGCGCTCATTTTTGCACAGTTTTTTTTGTCGTGGTTCTGCCAAAATAAAATTCTGAGACTCTTTTTATACGTCGATTAATTTTGTTTGATCGGATGTACGTAGGTAAAGAGAAGAGAGGGGAGACTAGTATCCAGTTCCTCGCGCCAGTACATGAGCAAATCAGACAGCAGAATGCATCCGCGGAAGAAATGTCAGCTGATACACAGAATATTTTAATTTGCATGGACGTAGACTCGCAAGATATCACAACATCAAACATCGAAATGGCTATTGATTTCGATGAACGAGGTTTCTTGATTGACGACCTTGGCGGGTTCGAGGCTGCGAACATTGATCATATCACGACAGTTGATAATAGATCTACGAGTTTCAGCTTCACAGCTGAGAACCGTGTGCTACTATCGAATGATATCCAGTTTAAAGATTTTCAAGGTTTGTATTTATTAGTGAGTACGCTACATTACTGAACCATATTTTAACAACTTCTTTTCTTGCAGAACTAGGTGCAACTGTTGAGGAAGATCACACGGTCGATAGAATCTCTTCCGATATTATGATGGGCATAAGCGCAGGTGTGGCGAGCAACGACGCGGCAACTGAGAAAATCGGTACAGTCGGGACCGAGGTGCATGCCGAAGCTGTGGCCGGAAACGGAGCCGAAAGAAGCATCGATATCGTGGCCGATGAGCGCAGACAGGCTGTTGTCGAGAAGGGCGTCGATTTGGTGGCGGATATATGTGGCGAGGCTTCATCCGCAAACGGAGATGGCGCCGATCTCGTTACCGAGAGAAGCGTCGACGTCGTAGTCGGCGTGCACGTTGAGGCTATAGCCGAGAAGAGCGTTGACATCGAAGCAGAGAATAGCACCGATTTGGTTGCCGAGCGAAGCATCGTCGTCATTGCCGAGTGCATCGAGGCTATATCCGAGGCAAGCGTCAACGCCGTAGCCGAGGAGAGCGTCGAGGAGGTAACCAAGAAAAGTGTCGACGTCGTGGACGAGGAGAGCATGTACGGCGTTGTCGAGGAAACCGGTAATATCGTCAACGAAAACACTGGTGACGGTGTTTTCGAAAACAGTGCCGGTACGACTGAAGCGAGTATCGATAACAATCCTGAGGGCATTGATAATCGAAGTAGAAATCGAATACCTGATAACATACCCCAGACGTTTAAAGAAGCATTGTTTTGGCCTCCGGATATGGAGAATCAAAAGAGAAAGAAACTGAAGAATGGCAAGCCAAAGGTAGTGAAAAAAGTGCCCACTGTGGCGACGTCGAACGCTTGGATAGAGTATCACGACAGTCAAAAGCGGGAGCAAGAGAGATTAGAACGAGAAAAAGTACAACGGCAGAAGAAGAGACAAGAAATGCAAGCTGAACAAAAACGATTTCAAGAGGAAAAAAAAATTATTCGAGAAGAAAAAAAGAAAGAACAAGCCGAAAAAAAACGAAAAGAAGCGGAAGAAAAGCAACGACGACAAGCAGAGAGGAAACTGCTCCAAGATAAAAAGAAACAATTCCAAGAAAAAATCAAGACGCTGCATACAAAAGTTACCAAAAATAAGAAACAATAAGATACGGGTAAAGCGCATAAATAAATATATTTTATTGTACGTTATATATTTATGTAATATAAATTTTATTTATAAAATAAAAGTCTCGTTCGTTGCACAAATATATTGCGGGTGATGCTCGATTAATTATATAATAAGCATGTGATACTCCAAGAAAGAATCCCTTGCTGTCCGAAAACTGGGTCTCGGTAATGACCGATTACTGGGACGCGTCCGAAAATTGGTACGCAATAGTGTCCGAAAAAGGGGACGGAGCACTGTGAGTCGTCCGAAAACCGGTACATTTACTACATTTCCACAATTTTGTAAATATTGAACAAAATATTCAACTCTCCGACATTTAATAATATATTTTCGGGAACTAGAAACTATAGCCTAGACATTGGCTACAGTCATTTTCTTTCAACAGCGATCCTTATGACGCAAATTCCACCTGCAATATAGGGAACCTCTTAACCGTCCGACCATTGGTACAGTTACCTTACAGGTTGGTATCTGGTGGAATCATGAAAGGAACTTATTTACTCTGTCTTTCGTTGTACGTACCAGCACGGTGTTTTCAAACCTACTCGCAATGAATAAGTAGCACATGCTCGCGAACATTTTTCGAGGTTAGGTTGAGATCTGGTGAAATAAGTATTATCGCACGCGTAGATACTGGAGATAAATTCAGTCAAAACAGTAATGAGGTCAACTAACACATTACACACACGTTGTGTTCGTAAACTTATTATTCAATCATTTTTTACTCATCATCTTTCACTAACAGGCTTCGACACATCTTCAACGCGTCACGTGTTTCCATATCCCCTAGCGTCGGTTAGTGCGTACTACGAACTCTCTAAATTTGAATCAGTGAAAACTACTGACAATCAGTGAATAGTCACTGGTTTCCAGTCATAAGTCTGCCACTGCAACAATGAGTGGCAGACTTATAACTGGAAACTAGTGAATCTTCGCTGATTCAAATTCAGAGAGAACACGAAGGCGGGACGAATGCGTTCATGGCAACTCAAAATTTAGCTGGTCAAGAACTATTCGCCCAATGACAAACACTGTTATTTGATCTTACACACGCTTTTCAATTATTAATTTTTCAATTATTGTATCGTAATAGAAAGGTATTTCACGTAACAGCAAGCATTTCCAAGGCGGTAATGAAAATGAAATTTCAACATAGAATTTAGAGCTTCCACATTCGGGTAAATTACTTTAATGTTTCTATCGTTTCTATTGAAATAAATAAGAAGAATCTATATGTCTCAATACTGTTGAGACTGAGTATTTCTCAGTGTATCTCCTCATGTTGATTGCTTGTAATCACGTAAGAGAAGTCATACAGGAGGGTGGTTCTAGGATTCTCATTCACAAATGTGTAACTTTATTAATGATAGTTTATCTCTATATGAACTTGCAGGAGCAAGCAACCCCGAATAAAGGTACCATATTAAATGTAACATCCAGCAACAATTAATTTTTTTAATCTGGCCGATTTCCGGATTAGGAAGTCGCGATACCTAAGGCTACTCTGCAAAAAAGACCGAATCTAGATCGAATAGATGAGATTTAAAAAGCGGTGACAGAAAAATAAACTACATTCAGGCGACTCTTGATGGATTACAATTGGAAGTTTACAGTCTAATTTAAGAAAAATTGAATCTCATTTTGAAAAATTGAATTTTAAAAATTAAAGGGCAGAAAATTTTAAGGGCCCAAGGCTATAGCCTTATTATTACCCTTATGTTTAATCCGGGCCTGGTCCTAATGACTTGTGATCGTTAGCGAAATTGGGTTTCATTCGCCGCTGCGTAATAATATTATATACATTTTTCGTTGAATATCTTAACAACATTGACAATTTTCAAGAAACATCTAAAGAACGTAGCCTAGCGAAAGACGAGTAACTGAGGGTTACAGGATGATCACGTCACAGGCGACGCGTAAAAGAGATCGAGTCAAAGGCTATCGATTATTGAATAAATAATACCTAGCTTTTAGATACGTGATAATATTTTATCACGTTATTATGATTTTTAATCATGAGATAAATTAACACTTATGAATATGACAAAAAATTACAGAACTAACACATTTTCTAAGTCGTTTGTATTCGGGCGATGGTCACTATGATTTTTGAAATGTACGACCAATCAACGCTTCAGAAATATTTGCACACGGTACGCGATAAGCCATCGTCCTTAGAGTCGTAGTGGGGAGTCTAAGGCCCACCCTATTTGGGTATTCTCCGTCAACGCACTCATCAGTATTCATCGAGCCTGCAGACATCCCGAAAGGCCGGTAAATAACCAATAGAAAAAAAAAATTAAGCCAGACATGACCCGCAAACGACAATTTGGTAAGTGTTTAATCAGTAAATATATATAGTATAATATATACCTACAGATGAAGACGTGTAGTCCGACAAAATATTCACATTTTCATTCGCATGGAAACTTAATTCTTTTACCGAACTATATACATATATATCGCTGTGTATTTCGTAGATGCAAACACTATATTCTTTTTTACGTGTATTTCTCATTCGCATGGAAACTTTTAATTCTTTTACCGAACTATATGCATATATCTATATATCTATATATCTATATATATATATATACTAGGGGGGCTTCGCCCCCCTGCGCGCTTCGCGCGCCAACCCCCCATGGTATCCTCGGGTATTACGCATTCGGCCCCAAAGTAACGGAAATTCCTAATGGCCCTATTAATATCGATCATTGTACATCCTTTATAAGATGCACATATATTACTAACAAATTATAATGAGAAAAAAAAGAAAAATACGAATGCAAGTTTTATTCGAAATATTTCTAAAATTAGATATGATGTTAATCAGTTAATTATGCTAATAAGTTAATGTACGTATGTAGTAGATAGTAGGTAGTAGGTAGTAGGTAGGCAGTAGGTAGTAAATTTTTGGCAAGTATTCTCAGAATAGCTTTAGGCACGTCGAAGCTGACGGGCCTGTCAACAGATCACGTAAGCCAAAAAGGTAGGGTAACGGTAGCGTTCATCGAAATATTCGGCAACTTAAATATTATTATATCACATAATTGACTAATTAATATTAATATCCCATATATAACTTATATAACTCATCGATATCAACATTGAATATTTCATAGTCGGTATATTTTAAATATAACAACCTTAAATTTTTTTATTTTTTATAATTTTTTGATATTGTATATTTACAAATGATTTATAAATGATTAACATTATAATTGTATTATCATGACAGTATTTATTTATTACAAAGAGTAAAACTGATTTTTAATAATTTTTAAGTCATTTTGGTTTGTAATGAATTATTGCCGCTACCTTGTCTAGGTCTTCGGCTATGTGGTTCACGTATTTCATACTCTCCGCTTTGTAGTTCTCATAGCACCGGTCTTCTGCTCTATAAATAATGGCGCAAAGCTTCCATCTATCAAGGCGCAAAGCAGCCATATATGCATGTGCAAAGCAGCTGGACATGGTCGTCGGCCTCGTATTCCATGCTCCTTGTCTCGAAGCTTTCGTAGTACAGGTCCTCTGTTTTATATAAAATGGCGCAAAGCAGCCAGATATTCATGCGCAAAGCAGCCAGATATTCATGCGCAAAGCAGCCAGATATTCATGCGCAAAGCAGCATGGTCATGTTATATTTTTCTATGAATAAAAAGTAATCAATCGAACTTTAGCGGGAAATTGTTTTTGATAGGGTCGAATCCTAAAGATGATAATTCTTCCATATCTAGCAAATATCTAGTATTTTCGAATATATATCATTAATTCAACCTTCCACTTCTATTCCTTTTTAGAACACCGCCATCAAATTTTGAAATCTGAAGTTCTCCTGAATTCTTAAAGTTTTCTTAAGTACTTCTCTCTCTTCAGTTTCGCTGTTTTTGGATTTTTGCACGCGTAGGTAATAATCTAAAAAAAATCGATTATTTTAACACTGATAATAATTCAAAAATTAACCGAATTTGCAGGGTAATTTTTGGTGAATATTATGTGACACGTATCTATATATATATTTAACTTCCATGCTATATTATTAGGAATTTCGATTATCTTCCGATTCTATTATTTCTTTTTCGTCGACGCGTCTTCGTGTCTCTCCATCTTGCCATTCGTCGTCTGCAAAATCGCGTAATATTTCTGCCCGTTCCGCGTCACGTTGGGCTTCGAACTCGGCTAACAACTCCTGCTCTCTCGCAATTTGTTGTATCTGTTCCACGCGTTCCATGTCTGCATCGTGCAATATTTCATCGATTTCCGAATTTGTTAAGTCGTCTATTACAATAATTTAACTAATCTTTAGATCTGATATCACGCCTCAATTAATTTATTAATCACGCTATTACGTAATTAAATACATATCAATATTACATACTTTGCTCCACTGGTGGCAATGCGAATAACCTGCGTCGTTCCAGCTCTGGTTCCAGTACTGCTAACGCTTCTTCCAATCCTATATATATTGAGCGTGTGACTGGTGCCGAAGCGATTAATTCCTCATCCAGCTCTGTTTCTATCTCTACTATATTTTCTACCAATTCCTCATATAGACTGCTTATTTCTTCGTCTGTTAGCCTGTCTATTATGATAATTTAACCAATTTTTAGTTACTTCATGCTTTTCCGTCGTTCGGTTTGGTAATCAAATACATATTGATATTACATACTCTGTTCGACTGGCTCCATTATTCAAATCACCATCAATTTATCACCACAATTTATCCACGTAAATTTATTTATTATAGGATACGAAAATAAATGAGGAACCTTGAAATACAAACCGTAATTATATCTATTAAAAAAATGACGAAGGTTCGTCAAATATCGAATATTTGCGCTCACGTTTTGTTCCTTTAGCATCGATATCAGCTACTTCTCTGTCAAATTCTGTAGGACTTTTCGTGCTAAAAAAAAAATGACGAAAATTCACCGAATATCGATTACATGTCTTGAAATTAAATGAACATCAAATGTAAACTGTAACTATATTCATCTGAAAAATCAATTGTTCTTGTTACGTTTGGATAAATTTTTGTGACTGACACATTTATTTATTATATTCTGTTTGTTGAATCCAAATTTTATCTCTTCGAATTCAATCTTTTAAAATGCCTCGACGCGCAAACTCATCTAGAAGTCACTCACATGAACGACCAAAATCCACAAAACCCAAGACTGACGATAATATTCCTTCGCTTTCTACGACGGAATATATCGAAAACATTGAGATCGGAGATAAATTTGCGTAAGCAATAACTTTACTGATATTATTATTATCTTAACGCAAAGTCTGAATTATATTTCCCTTTTTTGTCATGTAGAGCTAGTATTGGATATGTTGACTCTATTCAATGCAGTAAAATCAAACGGAAAACTTCGCTAAATAAGGCAGAAAACACCAAATCAGATTTGGACTTATTTAAATTTGTCCGAAATAATAATGACGGTAAAAGAGTATCTTGTTACAAATGGGGCGATCAGGCCCTTCAATTATCAAACGAAATAAAACAAAATCAGGTAATAGTATATTTCGTATCAAGGGCACAAAATTTTATACCCGCGTGTCATCGCCGGTTCCGGCTTCGCCGACCCTCTTGGTCACGGCATCACACGAGGGTGTAAAGTATCACGCCCGTGTTGCGAACGATATTGTTCGATGCAATTTGGCGTAAAATTCGATTTTATCCAAATAGAAATGTAAAATCGGATTTCACGCTCACTGCAACGAAAATCATATTTACATTTGTCTGTATCAGATCACTTTTGGTGAACATTTTTTTTTTTAATTATGTACCCCTTGTTTCTAGATTTACCTTCTTCAAAATGTTACCGCTAGTGCCGCCTCATTGTACAACTTAGGCAACGTTAATTTCGAATTACAATTAAAGTCTTTCTCGAAAATAAGTTGTTTCGGAGTATTCCACGTACTCCAAAACTCTGATCAAATTAACTCCTGTGACTTTCCTGATATCCCTCACAAAACTGGAATCATAAGTAAGATTATCTTCGATCAACCATTGTCCGAAAGCTTGTCTAATAACTTGTTTAACAACCTTAACTGTAGAAATCAGAGGCTATGTCAAAGACGAATTTATTCAGCCTTCCAAAATTCGAACCGACGAATACATTGGCACAGTAACTGACGGCGAATTCAAAATCGAAATTGTTTTATCTAATGTTGTCAAACTAAGTCCAATTTCTGCTGGCCAACGAATAGAAATTGTCGGCGATGTTCAACGAAACGGTAAATAATCTGTGATCTGGTCTTTAATGTAATGACGAAATACAAAATATTCTCAAGATTGAAAAAACGAAAAAACGAAAGAAAACTGCATCATTATTATTGATTAAATGTTCTCCTTGTACTTTTAATACGTTTCTTTATATCACCACTTCTTTCTGCACGTGCAGACTTTGGAAAACATCAAAATCCTGGATGATCCCCCCATGCCCCTCGCAAAATTATTACGCGTTTCCAGAATGTTAGCAATATAACAACATAGCATCCCTTTGTTATTGTTAATTTCTTATGTTTTAGTAATCTTAATCTTAAGTTTTAGTACTTATGTGTAAACATGTGTTAAAAATATATAGTGGATTAGGCTTTCTGAGGAAACCACTTTAAAAAAAACGCGCCGAGTTATCTACTGCAAAGTGGTGTGGAAACGATAACTGTCGCAATAATTGTTACTATCTTTATTTACATACATCTATTATTATTTTCAGACTGTTCCCTACTTACTGCTACCCTACCCTTAGTGATTACTTCATCCAAAGACAGGCCATTAACTTTGGTGGATGGAAGTACCACTCCCCCGAAGGTGGTGTGGAAAAGATACAAATACAGAAATAGATTCGATACGAATACAGTCATACGTTTTTAAATCTTAAAATCATTAAATGATGTATAGTGTTTAAAATTAATAAAATATTAAGCCGTACGACATACATTCTACAAGTGGAGTGGTATTTTTATGTTAATATCAGAAATTGAATAATTCAGAAGATTTGTATGAGTGGAATATATATTTTTATCGATGAAATTCAGATATGGTCATGAATCTTTCTTAGGTCATCTATTAAATGTTAGATTTCATTTATGTTACTGTATTACACAATTTGTTAGCCTTCAGCGCATATGATCGTTTTTTCATAAATAAACGTGAGTTTGAGATAATCGAGAGTTTAATATTGCGAGAGTAGTTACTAATTTCACATGGTGATATGGAGAGCCGTTCCGTTGAACGTACATTCCTATGGATTGCCTATTGTGTATATGGAGAGCCGTCTTCAATCGCAATCCGACATTCCATCATATGTAAAAGAACTCGTAAGCGTCTCAAGGTAACAACCGTGGAAACCATTCAATGAATGCAATGTATCATAATAATCATGTATAGGTGTTACGTAATACTGAGGACTTGCGATTATATGCATGCCGCCATCTGTCGGTAATCCGATGGATTCACGCGACAGTTATGTACCGGCTCATCACTAACATCATTGCCGCCGATCAAGTAAAGGGTCACTTTTTCAAGCGCTATGATCGCGCTCACTTTTTGTTTCGCGTAACCACGTAATAAATAAATAACATTTGTTTCATTTTAATTCTGACAGTCGTAGAAGAAGGTTCTCGTCTCATCGTGTAAGTATAGATAATTGTCAATCATATTTAATATCAATATGTCTGAAATCTCATTAGTTATTTCTGGATCATTAGATACAAAAGTATAGAGATATGGACCTTATTGAAAATGGTATGTTATATGATCTTCTACAATTATTTTTCTTCACGTATTCATGTACATTCATAAATAATAACACGAATTCGTTTCTACATTTTCATTTGAAGAACAACAGCAACAGCTGCCCCAGCAGCAGCAGCTAGATGAGCCTCGGCCCGAGCACCAGCAACAGCAGCAGCAGCAGCCCGCGAATGGTATGGATACTAACGTTGCATATTTCTATTGATACAAATGAAATCACTTTCAATTCGTATTCTTTGATTTGTGATCTCAATCTTCGTTCCAAGGACCTCGCAGACATCAGCGGGCAGGGCAGCAGAGGTGGCGACGGAGGGCGTTCTACCGCCAGGCCAATTTAGTGGCCATGCTGTACGCTATGGCTAATCCCGTTAATCCCCTGGGCCGGGGCCGCGGCCGCGGCCGGGGGAATCCACCCGGTTCATAGTTAAGTTTTGTTAGTTAATAATTTGTTTTATGTTAATTAGTTCATTAGGTTACGTTATGTTAATAAAATATATTTTATAATTTCATCTAAATTGTGTTGATATTTTCTCGAACGAAATAAATTTTAATGTGTATTATAATTGTGTTACCATGGATAGTACTTTTTTTCCATTATCAATAAAGTTATGTTTTATACATCGTATTAATTATTTATCGCATTACATACCTCATTGCTTCCATCATCCAAATCATTCCCAATAAATTCAATTTTTTCTTAAATTCGTTCATGTAAATTTACTTATTACAGAAGTCCAAATCTCTAAAAGCTACCTGCTCCTTAATTTTAATCTGTTTAATGCTTGATCTGCTACCCTAAACCTAGTCATCACGTGATCTAAAGACAGGCCTTTAACTTGGTAAAGTACTTACGGAAAAATTACCGCACATTTTATATAGTCTACTTCTAGAGCTTCAGGTTACGAAGTGTAATTTAATTTAGTTGAATACCTACGCTTCATAAAGTAAATACGCAACGGAAAAATGAATCAACCGTTTACTCTAATCTTGGAGAATATGTTATCTATACTTAACCGTTTACTCTAATCTTGGAGAATATGTTATCTAAAGACAGGCCCCTTATTCATGGGGAAGTACTTACGGAATAGTTACTGAACATCTTGAAGTCTACTTTTAGAGGCTCGAATTAGGAAGTGTAGCGGTTGTGCAATTCAAAATATTAACCTTCAATCTTCAGCGCGGATAGAATTATTTATTTAATAGCAAAGTACATCCCAAGGTAATGTGGCAAATCAATACGAATAATACAAATACGTAATGGATTTTGTAAATGATGTATAATGATCATTATTAATATATTATCAATCTGCAATCTTATATGTGGAAGGAATCTTCTTCGTTTTGCCAATTCTTGAACTACACGTTGATGAATAGCTCAAAAGGGTTTGATTACTCGATTGAAATTTTTCACAAGAACGCTGGAAAAGGAATGAAATTGAGACAACAAACAGTAGGAAGTCATATTAAAAATAAAGAAAACAAATCCAGTTTCGAAGCTTTTCTTTTTTCGAAACTTTTCTTGATATGCCAGCGCGTCGTTTTCTACATAGTGGTATCCTCCTTAGGCTCTATGATTCGGTCTTCAAAATGGTCGGTAATTATTCCATAAATAGTTCTATCTACGCCGAAGGCTAAGAGCTCATTTTTGGATTACATAATCCCGAAGGCTAGGTAATGCAGTAGGTAGGGAAAAATCTGCAAATAATAATATATATATATGAATAACGATAATAAGAATCATTGCAATAGTTATCGTTTCCACACCACTTTGCAGTAGATAATTCGGCGCGTTTTTTTTAAAGTGGTTTCCTCAAAAAGCCTAATCCACTATATATTCTTAATATATATATAAGTCATTTGTGCTTACTTTAAAAATAAGGTATTTATAATTATAATAAAGTTCTCAAGTATATTATTAATTCAAATTTCGCAGAACCCTAACGCCAATTATAGATATTATCGCTTCTTCTAACGGTTCCCTCCAGGATCCTTTTCGTTCATATGGAAAGCGGTCTTGAACTGCAGTGTTGATGCCTTGTCAAATGTAAAACAACTCCACGAACCGTAACCAGTCTGGTGGAAATCTTTCCGTGTAGTTCTCGTAGTCCGTAATCCCCCACTTTATATATTATGGCGCAAAGCATCCATATATTATGGCGCAAAGCATCCATATATTATGGCGCAAAACATCCATATGTTATAGCGCACAGCAGCTATATATCCATGCGCAAAGCAGCAATGTTTTTTTATACTTCTCTACGAATGAAAAATAATTAAACCGATGTAGATTTACTACTTTGCGCGAGACTCCTTCGAGTCTCTTGATTATAACATATAACATGAATTGATAGGTTGATATTTAATTTTTTTGTAAAGCATGATATGTCGACGCTTTTTTTTGCGTGGTTCCCCTTTGGGTTCATGGTTGTTTTTGAATTATAGCTAATCCTGTAAATATGTTTACTTCAAAATTTCTTTCCAGACTACATTTTTAATTTCTTCTGAATTTTTTGAATTGTTTTGTATGTATATTTGATTTGAATCTCGACATCTAGAAAGAGCTACATATAATTGACCGTGACTAAATAAATCTCTACCAAAATATAATCCTACTTTATCGAAACTCTGTCCTTGAGATTTATTAATTGTATTCGCAAATGCCAATACTATAGGGAATTGTCTACGATATAATACGAAAGGTAAGCTCGAATGCTCTCCTGTATCCAGTACAATTCTTGGAACAAACACAATATTTCCAACATTATCTCCCGTTATAATTTTTGCTTCAATATTAAATTTGAACAATCTAAGTATTTTCAGTCTTGTTCCATTGCACAAACCATCATTTATGCTTAAATTTCTGATGAGCATTACTATAGCACCGGTTTTCAATAATAATTTATGTACTGGTAAACCGGGAAAATTCAAAGAATTTAGATATTCGACGGGATAATTTAAATTCGCGTCAGTTTCAGTTTGGTCCACTCCTTTATATTTTGCTCGATCAATACTAAAATAAGTTTTTTCAAAGGTTTTCATCTTTTTTAATATCTTATCGTTTAATCTGTAAATGTCCTGATTATGACTTGCTAAAATCGTATAATTGGACAAATCCGCCATGTTATCGTTAACGGTACCGTAAATTTTTTCGCAAATATCATCAGTTTTCCATTCTTCAGGGATTTTAAACGATTCTATCACTCCTTCTCCAATGTTTAATAAAAATGATGAAAATTTCATGTTACTATTTCTCATATTTTTTTTTAATGTTAAAATTTTGAAATCTTTCCATTAGTTTGAATATTTAATTGTCTCTTGAATGATACTTAACCGCGAACCATTTTTTACGACCGGTAGAATTTGACGAAAATCGCCACCTAGAATGATTAATTTACCTGCAAATGGAAGATTATAAATATTACAGCAATCTTTCAATGTTTTATCGATAATTTCCAATGCTTTTTTGGGGATCATTGACGCTTCATCCCATATAATGATATCACATTCCCTCAATTTTTTTTTATCAGAATCTAACTTTAAAAATGAAGTTTCGATGTTTGATAAGTCTAAAGGTAGTCTAAATGTTCGATGACTTGTCATGCCACCTGGTAATAATACAGAAGCTATCCCTGTCCACGCCATAGATACAACTTTTTTGCCTTGACTGATATAATAATGAATCAACGTTTTGTATAAAAACGTCTTTCCGGTACCTCCAGGACCATCAATAAATATCAGACGATTTTTATTAGTATTCGTTATATAATCAAATATATGTTTTTGATCTTCATTACATTCCGTAATCATTTCTTGAAATAATTTTTCATTATTCATCGTAAATATTTGTTTTTCTTCGAAATTTTCATCATCTATTATTGGTTCTGGAAGTTGAAAATCCGAGCATGTCATATTTTCTGAATTTAAAATATCATTTATTTCTTTCAAAGCTCTGCCTTCGTTATTGTCTTTAAAATCTTCGACAAAATATTTTTTATACTTATTCCAAATTTCTTTGGCAAATGACACATTGTCCGAAATAAGAAACCACGCGAAGAATTTACGTAATTGTTTAGGCATTCCAACACTGCATACTTCTTCAAAAATTTCAAAAATGTGTTCGTCACTTTCAACTAATCCCATCGCGATAGTCGTTTCTTCATAAGACGTATAGATATTATTTCCATGTTCCTTTAAATCGTTAAAAGACATGGCTCCTTTCTTTCTATTTAAAATTAATTTTAAATGAAAACGTTCCGAATCTTTAGGACTCACGCTGTTGATACGTCCTACCACTTTTGAAAATTGTTTACGTTTCATCCATTTCTGTTTAGAAAGATCAAATAGATAACTTTTCGGTATGTTAATGTACAGAATTTTTTTTGCGATATCGTCTTGTTGATTTAATTTAAACCAAGCTGTTAAGGTGGTTTCATAATTTTTCAATGCAACTTCTTCTTTATTTTCCTCAAAAATTATTCTTTGTTGGTTCTCGGTATGGACTGCTAAACGAATAATGGTATGAGATCTAGCAGAGAGGGGTAATTCTTCTATTCGCCAGGCAGATTTCATTGGACTTAAATACCGACTATCAATATACTCAGAAATTTCGTCATAAGTTTCGTCATTTTTATCAACCTCTGTCTGCGGACCCTTCTTTAACTTGACGTATGCCCTATCATGTCCTTTATGTAGGTATTGATAGATGTATTTTATACTCATAACCATAGCACAATATTCTACATTTATATGACATTCATATTTTCTCAATAATTCAGGATTATAAGGTACTACCATCGAATTGTCTACGTTAATAAATTCACCGTTAATTTTCTTATTGTACACATATCCTTTATCGCGATTATCGGTACGTCTGTAAATTGGAAAACCATTATCTTTAAACGCAGTATGCTTACAAAATGCTTTCGGAAAATTCTTGGTACAAATGTTTTTGTTGGAATCATAACATACTGAATAAGATGTATGTGGACCATGCAACATATGTTTGATTACTAAATTTTGTAAATGGATATCATTAGAAGGAATTTCCGCACTGATAAATTTATCTACTGCTTCCGGATTCGACAATTTGTTAGCGTAGTCCAAGACACATAAAATATGAGAATCGGGTAAACCGCGTTTTTGAAATTCAATGGTATAAACAAATGCTAATATCTTTCCAAACATTTTTCCACTAATAATGTCAGACATGATAGATTTAAGTTTAGAATAGAATAGCCTTACGATTAGCGTTGGAATATCGTTGCAAGTTGTTCCAGGTGGAAAATTATTTAATATCCTCCTAATTTCTGGCCAATTTGGATTGCAAGTAACAGTTATGAACAAATCAGGTCTACCGATATCCCTACAAATAGCAACTGCATCTTGATATAATTGATACATGTGTCGCGGACTACCTATATACGAAGATGGTAATACAAACATATTTCCTAACCTTTCTTTAATTTCGAAATTACCTGATCTATTCATAGCACTTCCGGGAACGTGGTCCACTAATCCCTGATAACACTCGATTCGTAACTGTTTTTGGTTGTACCTGATGTAATTCAATCTATTATTTTCGATTATTATATAAGCTTGAATTATATATTGTTGTGTCAACCTGCCACAATACAGAACGGGATTAAATTTACTTTTCGGTCTGTACGCTAAACGATATGAGTAATATTGAAGTGCTGTTAATCGTTTTTGAACATCTGGATTTTGTGTGAATATTGAGCTCCAACCTAAATCACCACATGGGAACATCAACGGGAAAACCATAGGGTCGATATGAAATGATAATTTGTTCAAAGATGTATAACTATTTACACCAGGTGGAAGATCTTTTGGATAAACACACATATCAAACGATGATGGTATCTGACCATCTTTGGATATTATTAAGGCAGCACATTCCGCAGTTGTAGGAGTATTGTACCTATTTTTATCTAAATTTATATCACGGACAAAATATAAATAATATTCTGGTAATGATTCGTCTTGACTGAGTTGATACAAATATTCATATTTTTTGGCATACGGGTTATTATTATTCAACAAATTTTGTATATACTCAATGTGACTTTGTACTAAATTATTATCCTCCTTTAGGCGTTTTTGTGTTGCTTCATAATCGTCATATATATAAATTTGTCCAAAATTTGGAATTTCATCATTTGCCGAAATGATACTGCTCGGTATTGTGTGACACACCTGACCTTGTATTTTCAAATTATAAACACCTTTCTTTGACTCGCTCAGCACATTTACACTGAAACTTGCGAATGAAAAACGATTATTATAATATCTAATTAGGTCCCTAAATTTTTTGTCATTTAACACTAAATTTTTTAATATTTCGTCGTAATCACTCATCGGAGGAAGTTTTATTTTCCCATAATGACAGCAACTTTTTTTTGAAAATTCTACTGACCAAAATAGTGCTGAACAATGTGGGCACGTATAATTTAAATCCCCGAAATCAAGATACCAATTTTCTCGAGGTAATGCTTCTATTTGATTATTTAATTTTGCAGCTTGCTGGGTCATTCTTTTCTTATTTAATCTATATTCCGCCATATTTGTCACTTTATCTTTGTTTCTTTTCTTTTCTATACGCTTTTCGTTCATTGCTGCAACTAAATCTTTCTTCCGTTTTTGATCTAAACGCTTTTCATTCATTGTCTTGACTAAATCTTTATTCCGCTTTTGATCTAAACGCTTTTCATTCATTGTCTTGACTAAATCTTTATTCCGCTTTTGATCCAAACGTTTTTCATTCATTGTCTCAACCAAATCTTTCTTCCGCTTTTGATCCAAACGCTTTTCATTCATTGTCTTAACTAAATCTTTATTCCGCTTTTGATCCAAACGTTTCTCATTCATTGTTTCAACTAAATCTTTCTTCCGCTTTTGATCTAAACGCTTTTCATTCATTGTCTTAACTAAATCTTTATTCCGCTTTTGATCCAAACGTTTTGCATTCATTGTCTCAACTAAATCTTTCTTCCGCTTTTGATCCAAACGCTTTTCATTCATTGTCTTAACTAAATCTTTTTTCCGCTTTTGATTCAAACGTTTTTCATTCATTGCCGTAACTAAATCTTCCTTTCGTTTTCTATCCAGACGCTTTTCATCCATTGTCTCAACTAAATCTTTCTTTCGTTTCTTATCTAAATGCTCATCACTCATCGTTTCAACTAAATCTTTCTTTCGTTTCTTATCCAAACGCTCTTCATTCATTCCCTCAACTAAATCTTTCTTTCGCTTTTTCTCTATTCGCTCTTCGCCCATACCTCGAATAGTATCCCTTAACCTTTTTTCATTCAATCTATTCTCGGAAAGATTTTCTACCCGTCGTTTTTTATTAATTCGTTCCTTGTTACGATAGTAGTGTAGGCGATTAATTCTATCTCTACCTGTTAAACTTGAATTCTGTGAATTTATAATGTCATAGTGACCTTTGTCTAAACAGCCAGATAATAAAAGAATTAATTTATTTATATTCATTTCATCCCCATATTTTCTTGGATCCTCAAAATGATTTATATATACCGATACGTGTATATTATAAATCGTGACGAACGACTCTATTTCTACTTCCCCCCCGAAAACTCCTGTTCTAGACATATGCGATTGGTATGTATATTTATCTAAAATTTCTGAATTGTACGATTCATCGCCCACAATGAATGATTTATACACTGACCAGTTGTGTACTACATTAGAAACAATTTGCAACCTTATCTTTTGATACTTTTCTTGATCATTATATAAAAAATACGAAAAACATCTAAATAAACAATTACCGTCTCCAACTATGCGTACTGTAATAGCCCGGTTATGATTCATTTCGATTAACTATCTCCTTAACTAAGTTTTCAATTAACGATCTCCTTAATTATTATCCGCAGTTAAATACCTACACTTCATAAAGTAAATACGCAACGAAAAAATAAATCAACCGCAGTAAATAATATGTTTATTCTACTCTCACCTTGACTATTTCACGTGATATCCGATCCACGGAATCTCTTCAGGATTCAGGATTCAGGATCAGATAATCAGATCTATTTTTCGATATCCCTTCAAATCTGTCAAAACTCAAAATCTCAAGTTTCATCGAACAGTTGGCTTGCGTTGTTCCTCTATCTATTGTTTTCCGCAAACTGTCAATTTAAAAATAGGTTCGTCTCCCGTCGCTCCCATTGGAACAGGTTCGTTCCCTTAACATCAAGGCCCGATTCCGAATTCTCAATTCATATTCTTTTCATGTCCTACGTGTATCAAAAAATGTTCTCGGGATCCCCAAGATTACCCAATATATTTTTTCAGATATATCAAATCTCCAAATGTCGAAAAAAACATACAGTGAGTTTGCGTGGATGAGCGACATGCCTGGAACCGAGGATGCCCGAACAGGTACGCATATGATAAGAGGTACCTGTCCGGGTATCTTTGGTTCCGTGGCCTTATTCTGATTTTGTATCATGCGCGATAACAGAGATTTCCCATGTAAAGCGGCTTCATGATTGGCCTAAACGACGTTTATCACCATTGTCACCGCTAAAAAGAAAATCAGAATCCTGGGCATGTCGCTCATCCACGAATATTCACGGTATAATATGTATTCTTCATATTTTATGTTTGTATGAGATTACAAATTTATAAATATACATTTATGATGGTGATTATCGGCGTGAAAAAAAGGTGTATCGCGTGAACATCGTATTAACCGTACTCTTCTGTGGCACTGGCACGGACGATTTTGGGTAAACCGCGAAAATTATAAGGAATTCATGAGAATTCTATGGGATGCGTAAATCCTGGGAAATCACCTGGAAACCCATTGGAAATCCGCGGATCCGTTAGCTCGGGAGAATCCCCGGAAAATCTGTGGGAAACCATGGCAAGAGAGAAACGGCAGGAAAACCGGCGGGAGAAACGGCGGGAAACGGCAAAGAAGGGAATGGGTAAGGGGGGGGGGGGGGGGGCGAAAAGAGCCGAGCGGGGTCGAGGAGGCCCAGGGCAAGAGGGGGGGGGGGGGAGCCGAGCGGGGTCGAGGAGGCCGTGGATCAAAAAGTCTGACACGGCGGCGGCGGCGGCGGCGATATATCTTTATAATATAGAGAGATATATATATTTATATTAGGGTGGTCGTTAAAAACAAAGTTATCTTGGATGGCCTTCAATCGATTCTAAATGTGAAAAAAATGATTCTCTAATTTTTTCAGACTTTTATTTCGACTCCCTATGGACCCTATTTTCACATGAACTTTTTTAATTCGAAGAAATCCTAATTTGAGTTGGGTCTAATTTGAATCAGCGAGATTGCATCGGATACGTTTTATTATTGTATATTACACACAGCTCGAGTGAAAAAATTGAAATTTTTATTTTACCTATTTTAATATACCGATTAAGTGATTATTTTTTTAATTTTTTTTTTAATTTTTTTTTTAATTCTCGCGAAAAAAAATTAAAACCATAACCAGAGATTCAATGAACATAATACACGTTGATTGAGCTCTGGCGATGGTTTCAATTTTTTTTCGCAAGAATTACAAAAAAAATTAAAAAAAGTAATTAAAAAAATAATTAATTAATCGATATATTAAAATAGGTAAAATAATAATTTCAATTTTTTCACTCGAGCTGTGTGTAATATACAATAATAAAACGTATCCGATGCAATCTCGCTGATTCAAAACAGACCCAACTCAAATTAGGATTTTTTCGAATTTAAAAATGTTCATGTGAAAATAGGGTCCATGAGGAGTCAAAATAAAAATCTTAAAAAATTAGAAAATCATTTTTTCCACATTTAGAACCGACTGAAGGCCATCCAAGATAACTTTTTTTTTAACTACCACCCTAATATATATATATATATCATTTTTATACGGCAGATAGATATTTTTATACGGCGCATAGAATAATATTAGTTTGAGAGTATTTCAACTTCCAGTTTTTCGGAGAATTTGATTTTTAATTATGGATGATTGTTACAGACAGACGCGGTCGTAGGGGAGGCCCACCGCCCAGACGCGGTCGGTCAGGTTCAAGGTCGGAGATTCAGGTGTGTACTTCCCTCTTATATTTCTTGGCTGAGAAATCCAACTTACGATTCGCGGTTCGCATTCCGTTGTTTGGACCCGTTATACAATTTTGAAAATCGTGAATTGTGTATGCGACTCTATATATTTGTCATTGTTGGGATGTTCGCTTATAAAACCTGAGTGCTAGTATGAAAAAAACAATCTATTAGGTAACGACGCTTTAGTTCATTGGCAGTAACAGGGCTGGGTACGTCTAATCACTTTCCAAATTAATTGTTTGATTATTTTTCTGATATCTTTGTTGATAATCATTATATTCCAATCATAATTCGAAAAATCTGTAGCCCATTCTTTCACATTTCAGTATCGAATGAACAAAAAATGATGTTGTTAGGAAAAATAAGAAAACAGCAAGAAGATCTAAAGTAATTAGGAAAAGTATCTGTCAAATCACTTTCGCAAATTTTTCGAACACTGACAGCAGAATAATGATTATTGACAAACATATTAGGATGATAATCTAACGATAATTTTGGAAAGTAATTTGACGAGTCCAACCCTGGTCAGTAATATATCCATGCAGGTTTTCACGAATCATTCGTCCAAATATGATGAATCTTCATACTTTAATTTTATTTTGCAGGAACAACAACAACAACAACAACAACAACAACAACAACAACAACAACAACAACAACAACAACAACAACAACAACAACAACAACAACAACAACAACAACAACAACAACAACAACAACAACAACAACAACAACAACAACAACAACAACAACAACAACAACAACAACAACAACAACAACAACAACAACAACAACAACAACAACAACAACAACAACAACAACAACAACAACAACAACAACAACAACAACAACAACAACAACAACAACAACAACAACAACAACAACAACAACAACAACAACAACAACAACAACAACAACAACAACAACAACAACAACAACAACAACAACAACAACAACAACAACAACAACAACAACAACAACAACAACAACAACAACAACAACAACAACAACAACAACAACAACAACAACAACAACAACAACAACAACAACAACAACAACAACAACAACAACAACAACAACAACAACAACAACAACAACAACAACAACAACAACAACAACAACAACAACAACAACAACAACAACAACAACAACAACAACAACAACAACAACAACAACAACAACAACAACAACAACAACAACAACAACAACAACAACAACAACAACAACAACAACAACAACAACAACAACAACAACAACAACAACAACAACAACAACAACAACAACAACAACAACAACAACAACAACAACAACAACAACAACAACAACAACAACAACAACAACAACAACAACAACAACAACAACAACAACAACAACAACAACAACAACAACAACAACAACAACAACAACAACAACAACAACAACAACAACAACAACAACAACAACAACAACAACAACAACAACAACAACAACAACAACAACAACAACAACAACAACAACAACAACAACAACAACAACAACAACAACAACAACAACAACAACAACAACAACAACAACAACAACAACAACAACAACAACAACAACAACAACAACAACAACAACAACAACAACAACAACAACAACAACAGATACAGGAACAACAACAGATACAGGAACAGGAACGGGAATGGGAACGGCTACAGGAACAGGAACGGGAACAGGAACAGGAACGGGAACAGGAACAGGAACGGGAACGGAAACAACAACAGAAACGCCAACAGAAACAGAAACAGCCACAGCTGCTGTGGCTGCCGCAGCTGCCGCCACTTCGACAACAACAGCAACAGCCGCCTCAGGTCCTGGTCCAAGAGTGTTCCGGACTGTCGCCGGAACATTATGGAAGACTCCAGGACCAAATCGCTTTTTACCACGCCAGCCTGCTCTTCAATAAACTATCAATACGCCTTGAGCGAGAGCGGGCACGTGGTGAAAAGCACCGCAACCAGAAGCAAGCGATGGAAGCTAAAGCTCTGGTTGCGGCGAGGCGGCGAATCGACGTGCGGCTGCGGCGTGTCCAACAGCCACAGCAGCAACAACAACTACACCGACAACCGCAACAGCAGCAACCACAACAGCAGCAACCACAACAGCAACAACCACAACAGCAACAGCAGGGACAAGGACAAGGACAAGGACAAGGACAAGGACAAAAACGACGACAAAGACGAGCACAACAGCAGCAGCAGCAACAACAAGAAGAAGAAGAGCAGGGAGAGTCAAATTTATAGTTTTTTATCATCATTATCATTATTATTATTATTATTATTATTATGACTATTATATTTGATATTATTATTAGTATTATTATCATTATTATTATTATATTTGATATTATTAGTATTATTATCACTATTATTATTATTATATTAGATATTATTAGTATTATTATCATCATTATCGTCATATTTATCATTATTATCATTATTATTATCATCATTATCATCATTTTCATCATTATTATCATCAATATTGTCGTTATCATTATTATCATTATCATCATTATGTATAGATATATAAAAATATAGTAAGATATTAAACCATACTGTAACGGATTCGGGAACACCCAGTGCCACTCAGTTGGGAAAAGCGATTGATGACAATTTTATTTTTTATTTTTTTTTGTTATCAATCGATATGCGTAGGATGGACGTAGGTTGTCAAACGGATACATCGACCAACCGCTCCGAGGCATCCACACAAACTGGGGCACTCATAGAATGCATCCAGTATAAACGGAAGGAGAAGTCTCGGAGTGCACGGTGGTGGCCGACGCTGCCAGACAAAAGGAAGAAGGGCCCGAAGGGTCAGACAACACAGACCCCAAAAAAGATGCTGAAACTCATCGATAAAGCTACCGAGACCACACCCGAGTGGAAGCTAATTCCAATTACGATGAAACCGATCGTCGTAGTCAAAAATGACTACCGAGATCAAAATGGAAATATAATAACTCGGGCATGGCTCGATGAACGAGCGCGAGCATACGCGAGGGAGAAGGCCCTAGCCGAAGGGAAGGTAAGAAAAGTCAGCAGCATACGCGAGGGAGAAGGCCCTAGCCGAAGGGAAGGTAAGAAAAGTCAGCAGCAGCAGCAGCAGCAGCAGCAGCAGCAGCAGCAGCAGCAACAGCAGCAGCAGCAGCGGCACCTCTCACAGCAGTTGCGAGCGGTGCCAAACGAAGCGCAGGAAGATCGGCAGTCAGACATCACCTAAATAACACATACAAACCACCGCCAATGATACCATCCAAATTTATGTACAAGTACAAGGCGAGGGCGGAACGCCAATAGCAGCACGCAGATATTCGGGCGCGTGAAGAAGTAGTCCCTCGAAAAGAGGACTATATAAGATGATACCGGGCTGCGAGAGACACAAAATTTTTGGATACTTTGAATAGTTCAGTCGAGTCAACAAGCACTACACAGTAAAAATTTTTTTGTAAAATTTAACACAGAAGCTTGTGTTAACTACTTTTTTAACACAAAATTTGTGTTATTTCAACACAATCAGTTTATGTCAAAAAAGTAACACAGCTTTATGTTAAAACTAACACAAAAGTAACACTTTCTAAATGTTACTCTCAAATCAACACAAAATTTCAACATAGTTTTGTGTTAGTTTTAACATAAAGCTGTGTTACTTTTTTGACATAAACTGATTGTGTTAAAATAACACAAATTTTGTGTTAAAAAAGTGGTTAACACAAGCTTCTGTGTTAAATTTTACAAAAAATTTTTTACTGTGTATAAACCTTCGGGCTTCAGACCTCGGTCTATAAATTTCACATCAAATTTCACCAGTTATTATTTCTTATTTTTTTTATCAGCTTGATTGCCAGTATTATATTTTCTTTGAGTTATAATCACAAGTTATTATTTCGTTATATTATTTTTTTTTCTTGTTGTTCATCAATCTCATCACCAACGCACATAACGTGTGCACATCATCTTTGCAAAAGAATTGGATATTCCAGTGACTCGTAAGTCACAAGCTTCCACTATCAAAATAAAAGAAACGTATCGTATTATTTATTATACCTTGTGTTCTCCAATCCTAAAACATCAACCCAAATCCTAATTCCGCAGTTCGCTGGAAACAACGAATCTGCCATAGATCGTACTAATCTAGAAATTAGAAGGCTAGATTGAGGGAGACCTTCTTTAAAAAAAAAAAAAGCAATTCTGAAATCTAGCCGCGCAACGAGGACCGTTCGAAAGAACATGACTCTGAGCGTTATAAAAATAGGGACCTAGGACTAATCAAAGTAGCCTTCGAGACAGATTCTTAAAAACCAGGAAAACCAATAATTAAGTAGAAATATCAGAGGAGATTCTGATTGGCGCCCAACTGAGTGGTACAGGGAGTAGAGTAAATTGGGAGCATATTTAAAAGTTACAATACATATGATCGTATTTTTCATCTTATCCCGCATACTACTTTCCATTTCATACCGCTATACGCATATTATATTCTGTGTTCGATATCTTTTTCCGCATATGAGCTTACTGTCACGCGTCAACATTCCGTGATTGAGAGCTTTGATCATAGATCGATGTACCCAAGTGGAAGTAAATTTCAAGTAACAGTATGGAAGTTGTGATAGAACGATATTAACTAGTTTTTTTATGTAGTGGGCGGATGGTTTTATCCAAAAATTCAATACCTATCAAAAAAATTAATAGTCAGACGATTCCTCAATAATGATTCAAACTCTTATAGAACTTATACTAAAACAAATAAATGGATAGATTCAATAAATTGCTGAAACCTATAGATTTTCGTATTTTTTTACAGAGCTATGAAGTTTTGAATTAGATTATGAAAAATATCGAAGCTGATACATGTATAACCATCCAGGTTATCTGTTTCATTATGTGAGTATTGTTATTACTATAATTACTAATACTATTTCTAAATGAAAGCGAGAAATGCTGCGGGACGAGAGATCGTCAACAGGGAACTTGCATGCAATTGAATTCAGAATTAGTCTTTGACGATTCCGTCAGCGTAAATCATTATTTTGATTGACACACTCTCACATGAGTGTTGAGACGTCTGAACGCCTCAAGGTATCACACTCAGATTCAAATGTGATGTCAGAATAATTTATTTTAGTTTCACATTGTTATCTAGAATTATTATAAATGTAATTGCAAAGAAAATTCAGTGTAATGCAAGTTCTCTGCTGCTTCCGTCATTAGGGAAGCTGCAACAGCTTTGTAAATGACACTTTTAAAGTGCCTAAGGAACACCCACCCACTCTTACCCACTCACACTATAGTGCGAGTGCGTTCCCTTATGTTAGAGCGCTCAAATCGAGCTATTTTGTGTATCCGCATGGACTTATATGAGCGTGCGGACAGTGAAGTCGCAGCACTGTGATTCATTTACAGGGGAATGGCGTCAAGATTCGAGATTTTAATATCACTATTAAATGATTTCTCATTTTTTTCGCATCTCGCGAATAGACTTGCAGCGCAGGGTCACCACCCAGTGCGATTGTCGTTGCGTAAGCCGCAGCGTATACACCACAACTGTAGGAGTCGGGTTGCCTTGTAACAGGGTGTAAAACTATACTTCCAGTATCGATATGCGGATATCGCTTAGAAATGTATCGCTTCTCTTCCCTGCTCAAGAACTCGTATTCGCTGCGCACAAGACCGTCGTAAACGTTGACATTACAAGTGTCGTAATAAACGCAACACCAGTGTCGGCAGAGGTTACCGCCAATTATGTGTATATCCCTTCGAAGAGGGCTACATGGCTTGATGCAGTTATAATATGCTGTATAAGAAGTAGGATTGCAACGAAAATCGGTATTTTCCTGTAATATATTCTGGAACAAGTCGATGCTTGAGTCAGTCAATAAATCTCTGGGAGATAATACGTTCGCCTCGACTTGTTCGGCCGTAACATCTCGGCGTACGATTTCGAGCAACTCGATAGTTTCGTCAGAAGCCTCATTGTCACTGTCAATTTCGATTGCTACCCAATCGGCAATGGCAGTGTCCCATTGAGTCTTCGAACTTGGACCGGCTCTGTCCATGACATCAACCGATGCAACTTTCATCTCTGCAGAAGGTTGCGAGGAGATATCTGTAGACCTCGTACAGTTTCGTACATTGTCAAGCTCGTCAATGGAACGAGCACGTTTTTTTCGAAGATTTGCAGCTTCTTGGGCTTGAAGAATATATGTAGGATCGCGGATCCGCCTATTTCTATTCTTACGACTGTCTATAATTTCTGGAAGCAAACATTCCATGTAAAATCGACAGAGAAAGGGTTTCATTTTCGATTCCCAGAATCCATCGTCTCTAGCGACTCTGACGAGTTTTATATACGTAGTCGTCTCAGTCGACGACCAAAGCGCGAATTGGCAATAATCACGCTTGGTTACGTGTAACTGACCCTGTACTTGGTAATAATACTTGTGATTCTTATTCAGAAGGTTTTTGTCCTTCTTGTCGAAAATAGTCCGAAGATTCGGCTTTTCGGCTATGACCTTTTCCAACTCAGCGTTCCGGGCTGAAAATGGACATTTTATTTCGACGATTCCATCGTCGTCTATCAGACCGTCTGGAGACGCTTCTAGATAGGGGATCTGTTGATCAATGAAAAGACCACAAGGAACGATTTTTTTCTTCAGTTCTGCTTCAACCGCTTGTAAGGCGGGTTTCTCATTTGCAAGCCCATACTGAGTAGCACTAACGTCGATTACCTTCGGGTATCGAATGCTCGCAACCATGTTCGCGCACGACGAGTGCGGCAACATACGGCATATCGGTCCGAATCTCGATGCTGTGATGATCTCAATACGCAGCTGATGCCACAGCTCAGAATCGCTCTGCGATATCGTATCTCGCTCGATCTGTCTAGCGTTTCTTTGGTACGACTTCAATTTTTCCATGTGTCGTTCAGCAAACACATCGAATGCCTCTTTGTCCATATCCGTCTTTTTGGCAGATGGACCATAGTCCTTGTCAACACCGCGATGACTTCGCACCCTGCGACTGCGTTTTTGCAACCTGCATAGGCGAGTACCGTAATTATTACGATGCCTATCCCGTTCCATTTTCGCTACTGCGATAGGAGTATAGTTTGTCACATGGCGATGTAACTGAGATAAAACTGAGTGGGTGTTGTATTGGACAACCGCTCCGTAACATCTCATTTGGTACGAGTTTTTCATACAATGGTTAATTCTTTTTCCCGAATTCAATTTGTTCACTATGGAATTGCACGCTTCTGCCGCATTGTTGGTAACATTCCTCAATAAGCTCTTGGCGTGACAACTCAAATAGCGCACTGCATCGTAAACGCAGGGATAAACTGCGGTTCGGTGGAGTTCCGCCAGCACATTCTTACCATTGGCCTCAGATACACAGTCAAACGGCAGTGTGTGACAATTTGAGTGGTCACCGTACACATGAGCAAATATATTTAATATATCTATACAGAGTTTCGTTGTTTTTTCGTCCTCTGATATGTTCTCCGCATTGCGGAGATCTCTCGCTTTCTCTACGTTGAGACGAATTTTTAAACCGCTCGAAAGTACGTACTGTCGGAATTGAGTGACGTTCTGTACTTCTTTCTGCGGGAGTTTCGCAAGCTTCGTGAGGGAAGCAGCTCTCAACTTGCGGCACAAGTTTCGAAACAAGTGATTATTACACTCGATTTTATCGGCGAGAACTCCGTATTCAGCGTACGGATTTAAATCTCGTATAGCTTGATATACGCTGCTATCTCCGTCCGCAATTAGCGTTTTATATATTAGACCGTTGCACTCAACGCTATTCCGGAAACCTTCGACAATAATGTCAGTTTCCATTGCGTTGGAGCTGCGGTCAAGCCCCCAGTTTTTGAAACAGGTATGAGGGGGAGGCTCCTTATTCAACTGCTCTGCTCTTGCGTGGGTTGCACAATACTTGTTGCGTACACCAACGAATAGAGCTAACTTGGTCTCACGACCAATGATCATGGCTGCACCCGATAGCGCATCATGTTTACCATCCGCATAGGAGCGTTTTGCCCAACAGCCATCCGCAACGACATCGATGTACGGGACACCGTGTACAACATGCCCCTTTCTTATGGCAATTTCTTTTTCCATGGCCACAGCCCTTTCCCTTTCAGCTTCGACAACTTCATGGAAGTTGTCAAACAGCGTATCCCGATAATGTCGGTAGGTGGGCGCGGACATGGACGGGATTGCCATTGCAGCAAGTTGTTCTTGCAACGTACTATGGCCGGTACCCGAAGTAATCGTACCACACACGGCACTTTGGTTTATCCCCATAATATTTTTGAGGTCGGGATCTGTCCAAATGCTGAATTTGTACAGACATTTCTGACACAGGAAATGCAGGTGGGTCCGCAAACCTTGATCCCATGATTTGACCAATTTCAGATCGCGAAAAGAACATTCCGACGTAACGGAATGGTTATCGAATTTTTCGTGCAACTGTTTAAGTAAATAACTTATATCGACGATGCGCCGACCTTCGATTGTGATCTCACGGACGTACTCGCTATCCGTGATATCATTTTCACCGACGAGCGCATTGTCGTCACTTACCGATACCGGCAAACTATTAATTTCCGCGACAATCGCGGTCTCTGAGGTCGCAGCCGCGACACTGACTTGGCCATCATGTTCGTCAAGCGGAACGATGGTCTTCTTCTGGCGTCTGAAACAGATCGTCACTCCATAAGTATTCGCAGTGGGTTTACCGCGGCGAGGTGTGTCAAAACGCCTAATCACCGGAAAAAAAACTGGATTTGTATATTAAATTTAAATTATTCGATTTCGGATGGATAAGTAGGAAGGTTGAACCAACCCTTGTTGAATTTTATGAAAAAAAATTCTGAATTCACAATGAAGCGGATTTCTCGATTCAAAGACCGTTCACGTGATCTATTAGCATTGGTTTACTACCTTCACAATTAAATAAATTTAACACAAATATTTATGACAGCTCATTCCGGATTTCGACCAACTGACGGTTTTTCAAACGGCGTGAATTACGAAAAATAACAATAACGTGCACGTAAAAATAGTAATGGAATCGTGTTTGTATTTGTGCTCGTTTCATAAATGATATGCTACAATGTATTAGATGTGGTAGGTATAGTATAGAACGTGTGATCTGACACGGTATTGATGGGGATTCTCAGTAAGTATATGAGTTGTGGAAAACCGAACCAAAATTTGTGTCTTTAAGAAAAGTATAATTATAAACAATCGTACTTACCTAGAAACAACAAAACTTCGCTTTCGCGATTTTTTTTTTCTTTTGTTGTGACTATTCGCCATGCTTATGGCAACCACACAGGTTGACTTCTATATAATAAATAATACTAATTTTATCGTTCACACTCACACACACACACACACGCACACGCTGACACAAGTAGTAACAAAAAAGTAAAAGTCAATCACATTCACTAATCACTGTCACTATCACTGAACACTGTCACTATCACTGAACACTGTAAAGATCACTCAACAGTGGGAGCTTTCCATCTACAGACAAAACTCGACATAGTCAGACACACAGTATTATGATTGGCTGGATCTAACGGAAGGGACCAATCGTATTGCTGTGTGTCTGACTGTGTCGATTTTTGTCTGTAGATGAAAAGCTCCCACTGTCACATGAACGAAACGCGTTGCGCGGCTGAGGGCACGTGTGCTCTCCGAATATTTTGAAAAAAATACGAGCGTGTTCCTTCGTTCATTCTCTACAAAATCTGTAAGTTTCAAAATGGAATTCCGATGGAAACTACGTTAAAAAAGCGATTGATCCGTGAGAGACGTCGCGCGCGGCCGTGTACGCAGGAGCGCTGGACCCGCGATGCTTGTTCGCTTCACATGCAAATAATGTATAGGGGGACATGTTATAATGTACGTTTCAATTCATCGAATCTATTGATTTACGAAATTATTTTTTCCATTTCATACTGGATACTCGACTTGAAACTACGAAAATTCTCATTTATATTTATTTATTCATCGTAGACTCGGCGTATTTTCATTTATGAATGTCATTATTTGAATAAAAAAAAATTTATGGATCGTGTAATTTTGTAGCAGGTCGTCGTATCAGAAGAAAGGATGATGAGAGAAAACGCTGAAGCTGCGAAATATCGGGATGGTGTGATTTGTTACAAGAAACGCGAAAAGTCAGAAGAATAGAGCAAAATGCAACTCTGGTGGAGATATTTCTCTGAAAAAAGTAAGATTTATTCTTGTGGAATTCTGAAAAAGCGTTAAAAAAGTCTCACTTTCTCAGAAAATCTCAGAAAAAGTCTTATAAAGGCAGACCAATGCTTTGTAAGACAAGACAGCGAACACTAAGATGTTGATACTCTTTCAGAAGAGTTTTGCAAAAGTTTTTCAGAGAACTAATAAAAAAAAATATAACAGTGTTTCAGAGTTTTTCTGAGATGCAGGTCAGTTTTGAAGAGTTTATTGGTTCATCTTGAAAATAATTATTCCAAGTTTGTCATAAATTGTAAGTCAATTTTAAAATATTACTGCATTTCATTTAAAACGATTATTCCGAGTTTTTATTGAATATTGAAATATTGAGTAGAATTGCTGCAACGGTAGGAAAATTATTATTTGAATAAATGAAAGACATAACTTACGGAGGGGCAATTATTGATTATTTATTTATTTAGTGACATAAATCATAAATATTTTTTAGTACATCCTTGGTATATGTAAACGTTATCTGTTATCAACATTTTTCTTGCATTAAACAATATCTATGAAATTTTATGACAAAGTATTCTTGACAGATATATTAATTAAATATAATAATAATAAACAGAATATTTATAAACATGGATTATCAACATTTTCCTAAATAATTACAATATTTAGGCAGTTTTTTCAGACTTTGAGCCCGAAGATGACCTTTTTTTTGTAGGTTTTCAGGGATTCTAGATAGTAATCAACGTGATCCATATAATTATAAATTTTTTTGGTTGTCAATTTCGTAGGCTGCTGAATATCTATGCATTGCACACAGTCGTTATTGTACATCAGATTGAAGAAATTTTTCATCCCAGGTATAGAGAATCACTTCATTCTGCGCCTATCGACACATTGCTTCTCTTCGTTTATCGCTCGTACAACATTCATTCGGTGGATTCGAAGACTCCTTCCCACTGGCAGGATACAAGATTCTGTAATTCGCCATCAAGTATCAATTTCATCGCAATATCATATTTATTATTTCAGAAGAATATATATTTAGGGTAGTTCATTTTTTTTCTTGGGCACCCAAATGAAGTTATGAGGAATCACAGAAAAAAAAGTGTCAAAACTTGACAGTGAATAATATTTAGAGGTTGCTACCGAGGCATAAAGGAAACAACGATGATTTTCGATTCATCGTTCATGATTGATTGAAAAGAGGGGGGAAAAAAAGCAAAGAATAATAAAAAATATATAAAAATACTAGTTTACTCACTTGAAAGTACTCGTTCAATCGTCCGCATGTCAGAAGAAGACAGTGAATAATTCCAGGTCAAATATTTGTCATGGAGAGTAAACTGGATATATTTGTCAAATAGTCAAACTGTTTCAAGGTTTCCATACGACTTGTATCCCTCTTTTTCAAATTAAATTATTTCAATTGCCGGTAGCGACCTCTAAATATTTTCCAATGTCAACTTTTTAAACAGATTTTTGTTTAGGATTCCTCCGAACTTTCTTCAAGTGCCAATGGAAAAAAAAATTAAGCACCCTAATGTATGTATACCTATATAATGTATATACTTATCTCATGGAATGGCATTGTGTGACAATAGGTGAGATTAAGTTGTCCGATTAATCGTTTATGAGCAACAGCCAGATTAGGCAACAAACTGCTGCGAAAAAACCTTTCCTAATAAGAATTGGCAATTACTCTTCACTCTTCTCTCTGTATGGATTGACGTATTGACGTCCATCGTCGCCCATGCTAACCATATGCGAAACGAGTCCGGGAGTCAGCTGTCAGCGGAGCGCCCGAAAGTTTGCAACGATATCGGAATAGAAAGAGAGACAAGAATAAGAGTCCGATGGTCTTTGTTCAATGACGCATGCGTAGTGAGCGACTGTATGAACGCAACACTGAACGCAGGTTGTGTTCTTGTCAACTTGTCGACACAAACGCACAGCGCATGCGTCATTAAACAAGGACCATCCGACCTCCTAGTTCTCGCTCTCTTCCTATTCCGATATCGCCGTTTCGGCTGACTTCCATACTCTATTCTTATATCTCTATATGCGAAACTGCTTTTGTAAAATTGTAAAAGCGTGTTCTGCTCGATCGCTTAGAGGCGCTTTCCCGTTGGAATCAAAGTGATCCGAGATCACTTTAGATTCTAACCTTACCCGAAATGCAGCGTTTTTATTGAACAATGCCAACCAATGCAAACCAATACTGCCGTGCTAAGCACAAAGGTGGTAACTGCATTTTTGGCCATCTTGAGATATTGACAGTTTTCAATTTTGAATTTTCACAGTAATTGAGAATTATATTCAAAGTCGAACGATTTTAAAATTTGATTTGAATCGAAAAGATAAAAGCGTATGTTATTCGTTACTGTTGTATTAATATTACTGATAAATACGGCTAATTGTTCTAGTAATTGACAACTTCAACGCAGATACGGCAACTTCGATAGAGTAGTTTTATTATGAAAAAATAAATTAGAATGTTTAATATTATGATGAAAATATTATACCATCTTAGAGTCATAAATCGTTTTTGACGAAAAAGTCAGTTACCACCTTTGTGCTTAGCACGGCAAAATAAGAACACTGCATTTCGGGTAAGGTTAGAATCTAAAGTGATCTCGCATCACTTTGATTCCAACGGGAAAGCGCTTAGACCATGTAAGAATGGACGGAGCATTGCCTATGCCGGAGTATAGGGGAATCTGTTGCCGAGTAATGAGAAAGGGACGGAAGATACTGAATTGTGTGTAAGAGAAGGAAGCAGTTATCTCGTTTGGGATAAAAAGTTGCCAAGTCGTGTTGCTGCGTTGCCAAGTTTATGTGCCCCATAGCCTCTGTGGCATAACTCTCTCGATCATAACTAAACCGACGCGATTTCAAGAGTTAGCATGAATGAGGTTTATTCGTGTGCATATATATATCGCTGAGGCTATCCGTGTCTTTTTAGTCGGCAACACCCCCACCGCTCCAATGTTTTTTTTTAATCGCCCCAGGCTGATATTTCCGAAACCAAGCAAGATACGGAAAAACACCTCAGGCAAAACTTATAGGATATCGAGGGGCAAAGGATATGGTGCGATCATATCTTTTGTAGGTGAAGGCGCTGAGCTGCGATGAAGGTCAACTTGGTTTTTTTAAATGGAATGGTATAGTTTTTTCTACAGAATCTGAAAAAGCATCAGATTCTGCATTCAACACACCTGGACAGATTTTTTCTAAAGTTGATAGTTTATGAGATAAGAGCTGGGCAAGTTGAGTCAAAAGAGGAAGTTCAATTTTTTTGCAAATTGAGCCCTCGGATCATAAAAGGGATCGCGCGGATAAAATCGCATAGAAGTATTGTCACTTCTGATCATATGCCGACCGGAAAAAAAAAACAACAAGGTCATGAATTAGTAAATAGTCACTACTTTTTGATTCACTTTTTTTTTTCTTTTTTTCCGATAGGCATATTATGTTCGGAAATGACAATACTTCTATGTGATTTTTTCCGCGCGACCCCTTTTATGATCCGGGGGCTCAATTGAAATCCGAAAAAAATAACAGTAATGATGAACATTATTGATGAAGTTTATTGACCTCAACTTATTTGACCGTGATATTGTAAGCCAGGAACCTTCGAGATGTAGACGGCGAACAATGTATTACCCAATAGAAAATAAAAGTCACACGTTAGTACAAACTGATTGAACAGAGAAATGACAGTCATGTTGATAATATTATTGATAAAATTTATTGACCTCAACTTATTTGACCATTATGCCTGAACTTTACAACTCCGAGTAAAAGAGTATCTCAGACACATTCGAGAAAACTTCACAACAGTATTCAGGTAATTTGAACTTCCTCTTTTGACTCAACTTGCCCAGCTCTTATCTCCTAAACTATCCACTTAAAAAAAAAAAATCCGTCCAGGTGTTTTGAATGCAGAATCTGATGCTTTTTCAGATTCTGTAATAAAAAGTATACCATTTGATTTAAAAAAACCAAGTTGACCTTCACCGCAGCTCAGCACCTCCACCTACAAAAGATATGATTGCACCATGTCCTTTCCCCCACGATATCCTATAAGTTTTGTCTGAGGTGTTTTTCCGTATCTTGCTTGATTTCCGAAATATCAGCCTGGGGCGATTCAATAAAATCACCCTGTATGGTCTAAGGGAAAGCGCCTTAGAAACACGTCTGTGCTCCTAGCAGACGACGCTTTTACAAAGGCAGTTTCGCATATGGCTAGCATGCGCGACGATCGACGTCAATACGTCAATCCATACAGAAAATAGTTAAGACAGTTGTCGCGTGCAACGATTTTCCGAAGGATTTCAACGAAACTTTCCTTGATTGTTGTTTAATTGAATACAAATAATATGAGCCTATTCCGATTAAAATTGACCACCCCAATTTTGAGACCAACGATATCAAAGTTTTGTAATTTCAACATGGGTTTTCATGGAGAATAGAGATTGAAACGCGAGATTTTTCGGATAAAATCAAAACGCAACAAAGAAATTTGATAGAATTTTGATATGTTATAAAAATCGAAGTTATAAGTTACACAAAAATAAAAAAAAATTTTACCACGCCGTTACTGAAATATAACTTGTCAAAATCTGAAAATTTTCATGAATAAATACACGTACAGATACTATTTAGATGTGTGTGAGAGCTGTAAGACTGTACTTTTACAAAAGTTTTATAATGGGCGGTTTTCGACTGACGCATCTATATTATACTTTTGATTCGATGATTCGAATGAATGTTGTACGAGCGATCAACGAAGAGAAGCAATGTATCGATAGGCGCAGAATGAAGTGATTCTCTATACCTGTGATGAAAAATTTCATCAATCTGATGTACAATAACGACTGTGTGCAATGCATAAATATTCAGCAGCCTACGAAATTGACTATCAAAAAAATTTATAATCATATGGATCACTATCTAAAAGCCCTGAAAACCTATAAAAAAAGGTCATCTTCGGGCTCAAAGTCTGAAAAAACTGCTTAAATATTGTAATTATTTAGGAAAATGTTATTATTAATGTATTTAATTAATATATATCTGTCAGGAATATTTTGTCATAAAATTTGATAGATATTGTTTAATGCAAGAAAAATGTTGATAACAGATAACGTTTACATATACCAAGGATGTACTAAAAAATATTTATAATTTATGTCACTAAATAAATGAATAATCAATAATTGCCCCTCCGTAAGTTATGTCTTTCATTTATTCAAATAATAATTTTCCTACCGTTGCAGCAATTCTACTCAATATTTTAATATTCAATAAAAACACAGAATAATCATTTTAACTGAAATGCAGTAATATTTTAAAATTGACTTATAATCTATGATAAACTTAGAATAATTATTTTCAAGATGAATCAATAAACTCTTCAAAACTCACCTGCATCTCAGAAAAACTCTGAAACACTGTTATATTTTGTTTTATTAGTTCTCTGAAAAACTTTTGCAAAACTCTTCTGAAAGAGTCTCAACATTTCAGTGTTCGCTGTCTTTTAAAATCTTATAAAGCATTGGTCTGCCTTTATAAGACTTTTTCTGAGACTTTCTGATAAAGTGAGACTTTTTTAATTCTTTTTCAAAATTTCACTAGAATTAATCTGATTCTTTTCAGAGAAATATTCCCACCCAGGAAGTGTTTGACTTTAAAAACTTTCATTTTATGCTCTACGCTGGTCTTGCATCAATAGGCTCAATTCTATATGGGCATATCTCACAAACCTTTAACTTTCATGTAACTTGACTTACGGCTTGCGAAAGTTCACTTGCAGGCAAAGAATTGGGTATTTATGCATGTAGCAAATTATTTTTGAGATACACGAAGCATTATCAATGTAAAAAAATTAGTTACCGTATCTACAAACTTCTTGTCCCTAATTGAAATGCAGAAATTAGCTACGTTGCATTGTGTAACTATGACTTCAAGAAAACTTCGTACGGGATTTGCATTGATATGCCGCTTCAGAAAAATCGGAAAAAAATAATTAGCTACGAGCAAGGTAGTATGAACATAATGTACGTAATTGTAGTCACCAAAATTCGTCTGCGATACCAGGGGCACAGTACGAAGTACTGTCACTCGGTTTCGATATCGCACCTGACACCCAATGTTTCACCAGTAAAGTACATTAGCACAAGCTAATTGGATGTATTTATCTGGATGCACATGAAAGTAGAACTATCACGGATCGAACGCACTGAAATTTACGTCGGAGAGTCAATTTCTTTTCTCGCAGTGTTCTTGACAATGGGTACATATTGACGCGTGGAGAATAAATGTCAGGAATGTCACGTCGTTACCCTGATAATCTGGTCAAGTAAAATGCTCATATTTATTACTAGTATATTGCTCATATCACGAATTATATCTCCAAAGATGTGCGCGATTGTTTTATCAAAAATGACTTTTCTCTGGGTTGAAACGTATTGAAATGTCAGATTCGGGAATGTCAGATTCATAAATTCGTAACATAAATTCGCAACTATTCATTTCTGAATTATTTTCTAAGTCAGTAGCCTTTGTAGCAGTTACCGTTCAACTTTTCTGTATACGATTGAAGTGAAATAATTTTAATTATAATAAAAATAATGAAAATTAATTAATTTTTTTAATTTCAATTTTGTTTTTTTTTTGGTTTCGTTTTATTATTTTTTGGTTTGCAAGTAGTACTCTAGGTGCAGAATAAAGATACAGATAGTTCTGACACCAAACCTGAAGAAAATGAATAATCGCGAATATAAAATGGCGATATTATTTTTCATGCGCACACCCAGTATAATATGAATTGTACATGAATAGATATTACTTTATAAAGGTCTTGTAATGCGAGAAAAAAATTAGCGGAACTGTGTTCCCCAAATTAGATTTTTTTTTTTCAGCTGCGAAAGTTAACTGTTTGTGAGATATGCCCATATATTTCGACACCTTCTGTTCAGACCTGGATGTGAAGTTGACATTACGAGTTAGACTTCGACGAGCTTTATGATATATCTTCGTACCGTCTAGTCAGAACCAGACCGTAAGCCAACGTTGTGTATTAGACTACGATCAGCTCTATTTTATTCTCTACGTCGATGCAGTGTATAGGACTTGGGTAGACTTCAATATTCACTCTACGTTAACATTGTGCATTTTACACTTTATATCGACGGAGTGTGTTTGAGTTTGATAGGCTCCATTTTTCGGTTTGTAAATATCGAAATAAGTGTGCCAAGTTCTGAATCATCATCTCAGTGTACGTGGAAAAAAAATTTGCATTACAATTGTACTCAATTGGATGCTCGTCAAAACAAGATTACGAATGAATAATCACTAACAAATTCAGAGAGAAATCAATAAAAATCTTATGTGAAACGTAATATACTTCAGGGCTCGCAGTTGGGTAGCGAGGAATAAAAAGCTTGAGAGGTGAGTGAAATCACTAAAAAAGTAAGTAAAATATGGGCATCGGAGAGGATAACTTATTTAGAAAAAAAAAAGAGTAGAAATCCAAGCAAACACTGAAGCACCACTTATGACAGATATTGGACCTTGAGTTAAGATTCAACATAAAAGTTAATCAGGGAATCATCGTTTTTAGATACCAATTGTCATAGTCTCAAGTGACTAGACTATAAGAGCGGATAAAAATAATTAGTAGAATATAAATATAAATAATGAACAGAAACTATGAGGAAAAGGCGACGGTATCACTCAAATATCTCGAGTCCCTTGTGTATTTCTGACTAACTGGACAACAGAGTTCTATCCCAGAACCAAACGAACAACTAATCTATTCTACTCTACTCGCTCAATTTATTACACAGTTATTGATGTGACGTTTATTACTAAGCGAGATTGTAACAAGTTTTGTGATATAATTCGCTGAATGAAATGAAAAAAAATGTGGGAAACATTGAAAACAAAATAACAATCTATGTGAATCAGGTCTCTTTATTTTTTAAATATAATATTCAATTGTTATTTTATTTGTCGCCCCCGTCGTTCCTCCTCGTTTGCAACTTCTTCTGAAAAATTGAAAATTACATCATTGTTATGAGTTTTGTAGCAAAATAGGGTGAAGCAACTACCAGGGCTCAATGAGTCCGAATGAATCATAGTTTAGAACGATGATAGATATACTAGTTCGAGTAGACTTCATTATAAAAACTACGATATTTCTTTGATTAGTAAAATTTATACGTCATACATCATCAGAGATGACGACGATTGACTTGTAGCAGTTGCTCGGATAACTGAAGTCAACTGTAGAACTCCGAGCTTGTCCCAATTTACATGAGTCTTGATATCAGAAAATTTAGTGATCTGACAATATTTGTCAAATTGATAATATTCAGCATTACTTGTTACTTTGGTAACATAACTGAGGATGAGTTATATAATCCTCGACCTCTAATGGTTGAATTTTCAAACAAGAGTCAACTTTTCTTATGCCACAATTATTACACGCATGATGATTCATTGGATCGTCGACTAATCAATCATAAGTTCAACTAAACTTGACTTGGCGTAATAAGCATCAAAAAATAGGTGGCTAAGATACGTATAGACGAGAGCTGCGAAGTTTGAGCCATAGTACGTAGATTCACAGTAATTTCAAAGTTCCAGTATTCTCTTTTATCAGTGAATATATTTTGTTCTTGATATTACCGTCGTACGACTGAACATAAAAATAAAACGGTCGTAACTGTGCATAATGAAATAAGGAATATAGGTGGAAATAATAATGATTATACACCTTTTGATGGAAGAAAATAATGTTGTCGACTATACCTGCAGCCTGTTGGGCCACTCAGCCTGCCTCAGCCGCTAGGAGCTCCCACCACTGGTAATTTCCTGGAACTTCGATTTGTCGAATTTCTGCATAATTTGCAAGTTCGTCTATTGGGACCCGTTGGGCTAGTCTGACTTGGCCAGCCGCTTCGTTTGGGGCCTGTTGCGCCGTTTCCTTCGCAACAGCCATTTGGTTGTCCTCTGTGAATAAAAGCATACAACCGTATTGATAAACTGTATGTACCTCGACATCGTGTAAAATTTCCAATTGTTTGTAATTCGAGGCGATGGCTCGATTCATAAGATACATAATGAAAATATGAAATTCGTTTCTCAATTTGTGGAAATCTCAAATGGTAACTATAGTTCGTTCGAATGTAAGTTGCCATCATTTAGGCATACTTTCTTGTGTCAGATATTGATGTACGTTGGGGTGGGCATTAAATATTCAATTTTCTCAGGCACCTTGTAAAAAGGTTCCTTTTCGTCAACAAACATGAGCAATTTTTTTTCTTTTTTTTTAGAAAAATAAAAATAATCACATGCCGCAAGACAATCAAATTTTTTTTTTTTTTTAACCTGCAGTTTTTTCGGAAATGTCCTACAAAATGTGCAGAGTTGACAAAAAAACCCATGGTAGAAAAAAAAAAATTTCACTCATCAAGAAGAAGATATGTCAGATGGAGCACGGGTCGAAAATCAACCCATCAACATGAAAAAAATAACGAAGTTGAAAAAAAAAGAAGATTGATTTGTGAGCTATGGACCCTTTTAGACTTTTGTTGACCTTCATGAGTAGGATGTTTTCCCAACGCGAACAATCACCTGGCAAAGCGGCAGCATAGAGACCGGTCAAAACCCGCATAGTACAATTCTTTACACTTACGGACAGGATTCACCATATCGGCCTCACGCCGGTTAACCGCTGGGAATCGTTGTTGTCGTTGTTCATATTGAAGTCGGGCAACTGTTCAACGAATTCAAAATAAATGCATGAAATTTATCTAATTTTAGCAAAATTAATAATATCCTGTACTAACAATACAAACTTGCGCTATCGTCAGGCGACGGTGCACGTGAATCATACGATTCTCTGGAATTCCCAACGTAGCCAAGACCATAGACGAACTAGAGGTTTGAAAGATAGAGCGATTTCATTGGACTTTATCAATGCCACTGACTCCAGATTCCCTAGTTTCCAACCAATCAGCGACTGGACTACGAGAAAACTGTACTTAGTGCGTCCTGGTAGAGCTCCAATCTTTCAAACTTCTAGTTCGTCTATGGTCTTGGCTACGTTGGGAATCCCAGAGAATCGGATCATTCTCGTGCACCGTTGCCTGACGATAGCGTAAGTTTGTATTTTAGTATACAGGATATTATTAATTTCGCTAAGATTAGATAAATTGCGTGTATGTATTTCGAATTCGTTGAACAGTTGCCCGACTTCAATATGAACAACGACAACGAGCCATTCCCAGCGGTGAACCAGCGTGCCGCTGATATGGTGAATCCTGTCCGTGAGTGTGAAGAATTGTACTATGCAGGTTGTGACCAGTTTCTGTGCTGCCGCTTTGCCAGGTGATTCTTCGCGTTTGGAAAACATCCTACTCATGAAGGTCAACAAAAGTCTAAAAAGGTCCATAGCTCACAGATCAATCTTCTTTTTTCAACTTCGTTATTATTTTCCTGTTGATGGGTTTATTTTCGACCCGTGGTCCGTCTGACAAATCTTTTTCTTGATGGGTGAAATTTATTTTTTTCTACCATGGGTTTTTTTGTCAACTCTGCACATTTTGTAGGACATTTCCGAAGAAACTGCAGGTTGAAAAAAAAAAAAAAATTTGATTGTCTTGCGGCATGTGATTATTTTTATTTTTCTAAAAAAAACAAACAAAAAAAATTGCTCTTATGTTTGTTGACGAAAAGGAAACTTTTTACAAGGCGCCTGAGAAAATTAAATTTTTAATGCCCACCCATATGTACATCAATATCTGACAGAAAAAAGTGTGCATGAATGACGGCATCTTACATTCGAACGAACTAGTTACCATTTGAGATTTCCACTAATTGAAAAACGAATTTCATATTTTCATTATGTATTTTATGAATCGAACCATCCAATGCCTTGAATTACAAACAATTGGAAATCTTACACAATGCCGAGGTATATACAGTTTATCAATATGGTTGTATGCTTTTATTTATAGAGGACACCCAAATAGCTGTTGCGAGGGAAGCGGCGCAACGAGCCCCAAACGAAGCGGCTGGCCAAGTCAGACTGGCCCAACGGGTCCCAATTTGACGTTTTGCAGCAATTCGACTAGTCGAAGTTGTAGGGTTTGGAGGAGTCCGACAGGCCCAATGGGTCTCGATCGAAGCGACTGAAGCACGCTGAGTGGCACAACAGGCTTGAAGTATTATAGTCGACAATATTATTTTCTTTCATCAAATGGTGTATAATCATTATTACTTACATCTATATTCCTTATTCCATTCTGCACAGTGACGACCGTTTTATTTTCATGTTCAGTCGTACGACGGTAATATCAAGAACAAAATATATTCACTGATAAAAGAGAATACTGGAACTTTGAAATTACTGTGAATCTACGTACTATGGCTCAAACTTCGCAGCTCTCGTCTATACGTATCTTAGCCACCTATTTTTTGATGCTTATTACGCCAAGTCAAGTTTAGTTGAACTTATGATTGATTAGTCGACGATCCAATGAATCATCATGCGTGTAATAATTGTGGCATAAGAAAAGTTGACTCTTGTTTGAAAATTCAACCATTAGAGGTCGAGGATTATATAACTCATCCTCAGTTATGTTACCAAAGTAACAAGTAATGCTGAATATTATCAATTTGACAAATATTGTCAGATCACTAAATTTTCTGATATCAAGACTCATGTAAATTGGGACAAGCTCGGAGTTCTACAGTTGACTTCAGTTATCCGAGCAACTGCTACAAGTCAATCGTCGTCATCTCTGATGATGTATGACGTATAAATTTTACTAATCAAAGAAATATCGTAGTTTTTATAATGAAGTTAACTCGAACCAGTATATCTATCATCGTTTTTAAACTATTATTCATTCGGACTAATTGAGCTCTGGTAGTTGCTTTACCCTATTTTGCTACAAAACTCTATATTGATGATGTAATTTTCAATTTTTCAGAAAAAAATGCAAATAAGGAGGAAGGACGAGTACGACGATACGAAATAATGCGGAGGAAGGATGAGGACGACGATTGTAATATTATTTTCAACAAATAAAGAGACCTGTGTCACATAGATTGTCGTTTTCATTTTCACTGTTTCCCAAATTTTCATCGAATTATATCACAATATCGCTTAGTCATACTCCAGTAACTGTGAAATCTGGTGCGAAAAAACTTTTGTCAAGTACGTTGATGTGTAGATCCCTGCACCTAAAAATAATGAAAGGTTGTAGTGCTTGTTCACTCGCTCACTCGATTGGCTCACGATTATTGGTTGAAAAAACAATTCGGCTCAAGCAATTGAAGATGACGACATTCGTCAAAAAATATTCACAGCGAAAGTTATTTAAAATAAATTAAGAAAAAAGATTGCAGTTCGTGGTACTTTGGCGGGCCAATGTTTGAATGACTATCGGAGGACAATGACATGGTTCGCAATTGATATTTCACAGTTATTTTTCTATAAAAGGCCCGCCAAGTACCGCTAGCTCCGAATTTTTTTTGATAATTTTTTTTGAAATAACTTTCATTATAAATATATTTTCTGATAAATGTTGTCATCTCCAATTTCTTCATCCGAATTATTTTTTCAAGTAATAATCCAAAGCCCATCGAGTGAGTGAGCGCAGCGAGCGAACGAGCACAAGTTTTCATTATTTTTTGGTGGTGTGATTTGAATGCATTTTTATTTAGAATTTCGAAAAACAAATCGATCCCTCCATAACCTCAAGTCCGAAATAAAATCTCATTTCCTATCCTTCTAGCTTCCAGGCTAGCTGCCAGAAATGTGAGATTATGACGTCTGGGATCTTGTATCTGTTATTCGAATTTATTTTCATTATATGCATATATTTCCAACAAATCTAGCGGAATGAAAAATATGCATGGAATAAATCAACGATGAATACAATTTTCTCTATCCTATATTCGTGTCTCAGGTTAGCTGTGAGACGAGTAAGGTTATGACGTCTGGGATCCGATATCGATTGTTCATATACGTTACTCATTTTTAGACACATTAGTACGAAAGAAAGGAGTAGATTAAATAAACGACCAATAATCTTTTCTCGTAACGAAAATTTCGAACACGATTCTACCTGTCATTTGTTCGTATTTTAGGTTAGCTGTCAGTCAGGTGAGGTTAGCCGTATACAATCCGATATTCAATATTTGCGTTTCTTGCTAAGCGCCGCCAAGCGGGAGCAGCAGGAACCAACATCTTTTGCGTAGTGGCATAGGAAACCTTCACTAGCGCTGCTGCTCAGCTTGCAAGTAAACTGGACACAATTTCGGTACAGCTGTTGTGATCTCAACTAAATGTCGATACGGGTAGTGATCTCAACTGAATGTCGGTTCTTTTAGTTTTGAGTAACGGAGAATCGTCAATTCTCAGCCATTTCTCCATCAAATGACACGGGATTGGGTTCAAAGTGTGTGGTTTTTCATTGCGGAGTGGCTAAATGTCAGGAAAATGCGATTATCTACGGCAACAGTGAATAATCTCGCGATTTATGTGGTCGGTACGTCAATCTGTAAAAATTTTTGTCGAATTTTGGAAAAGTAAAATAATCAGCCACTTTCTGCCACAATTCTGTGTAATCCCTCAAAATTTCATTGCGATCGATTCAGTAGTTCCGGAGAATTCACGATTCCCGTTTTCGAGGTTCTGACAAACGTTTCACTTCACCTTAACAGTCGAACCTGTTATTTACCTGTCAAAATATGAACAGACTTTTCCAGTAAATGGGTGACAGTAATGGGATCTGTTGAACTGACAGTAGAATTTATGTGGACTTTCTGGGACAGGTGAAAGATGTGAAAATTAACAGGTTTCTTCCAACTGTGTATATCTTCAATATATCAAACCTGTGAAAAGTTACAATATATGTATCACTGTGATTAATTTATTGAAATACGAACTCCCGCTGTATGTTTCTGTATCCCTAGAACGCATGTGCGGGGTAGAAATCTACCCCAGTGGACTTTCAAACTGCGCTCCCAAGCTGGAAATTGAATTACGTTTAGGGATTCAAATCAATTTTTCACCAACTAAACTTCGATGAAATTGAATTTCCTTTCCACCATTCTATTCTTTATAAAAAATCGAAGAGATTTGTGTACTTGCGAGTCCCATTATAGCTCTAGAAACGATTTTACGAACAAGAAACGCGTGGGGTAGATATTTACCCCAGTCATGAGTTAGAAGGTAGAAAAAAAGATACATGATTTCTAGGGTTGAGTCAAACATAGGTCTAGGTATAACAGTGTTGGATGAATTGTCTGAAAATATCTACGAGTAGTGCTGCTCAATAGTTTCCACGAATAGTGCTGCTCAATAGTTTCCACGAGTAGTACTGCTCAATAGTTTTCACGAGTAGTGCTGCTCAATAGTTTCCACGAGTAGTATTGTTTAATAGTTTTCACGACAGATATATTGATCGATACCACTTGTGGAAACTATTGAACGCAGTACTACTCGTGAAAGCTATCGAGCAGCACTACTAGTGCAAACTATTGAGCAGTACTACTGGTAGGAACTATTGGCAGCACTACTGGTGGAAACTATTGGGTAAGTCACGGTGCTACCCAATAGTTTTACCAGTAGTGAGGTCCAATTTACTACTGAGGAAGTCCTATGCTAATGGTCAATAGTTCTTTCAATAGTTCTCAATAGTTTTTTCAATAGTTCCTAATAGTTTTTCCAGTAGTTGTTCAATAGTTTCTCTGTAGTTTCTCAATAGTCTCTCAATAGTTTTCCGACACTTCTGTCAGTAGTTTTGTGAGTAGTTCTCAATAGTTTTTTTCCATACGGGTTGAAATGACCGATAGGAAACGATAGAACCGGACAGATTATTGAATAGGATTCCGGGTAGACCTATCATCCATTTCCATCCGTATTTCATCGGTCACGAAAGTCCGGTCCGGATACTATCCGTTTGTGTCCTTAATTCGTCGGAACGAACATCCGAAGGATCGGTTATCTATCTGGCTTCATTCAAAAAGTATCTGTCACTTAAATCGGTATTGCGGCTTCTGTCCGTACCTATCCGGTTTGGATCCCGCGATTCATAACGTGATTATTCACATCAAATTTCCTAAGTTCGAATTGCGGCGTTTGATCATTCTTAATTGATAGAATAATCACGTTATGAATCACGGGATTGAAACTGGATAGGTACGGACAGAAGCCGGAATTCCAACTTAGCAAATTTGATGTGAATAATCACGTTATCAATCGCGGGATTGAAACCGGATAGGTACGCACAGAATATTCTAAGTTGGGACCGGGGCTCTGTCCGTACCTATCCGGTTTCCGTGTACTGTACGGATTAGTTCAATATTTCCCGTAGGGCGGCGACCACCGCTTTCGATATTCTCGCGAGTGCCACTTACAGAAGTTGGCGAGTACATATAGAGGCGGAAAATATCATCTATAAGCGTCGCCTAATTCTTGTATTGGTTATGTGTTATCAGTATGATCCTTTGGAGAAAAAAAAAAAAAAACCTACGTTTCCCGAATAGGAGCGGATACAATCCGGATACGAATGCTACCAGGCCTGTCGGAGCATTTCCGTATAGGTACGTATGAAAACCGGCATCAATTTCAGGATACAATGCGGATATATTCCGCATACGAGCAGGATCAACGGGAACCTACGTTCCCCGAAAGTAACGGATACGAACCGGTTCCGAAAAATATGCGAAAATCAAGATAGATTTCGGATTGGCACGGATGAAAAAGTAGTATAAAAACACACGTTCGATCCGATGAACCCAGATGAAGATCGATCGAGACGACCATGCGTTCTCCGATTAGGTGTCGTATAAGCACGGATTCAAAGCTAGTATAAAAACACACGTTCGGTGCGATGAAAACGTATACCGTTTCGGATAGCCCGAATCCTATCGGAAATTTTTTGCAGGGTAGGTAGTAGGTACGTATTAAGAACCGATATATATAGGATGTATCACCTGAAGTATCGAGAATGGGAGGGACTTAGTTGACGCGAAATCACGCCCCATCAACCAATTAACAAAGAAGAAAGAACCGTTTTCGTGAGCGTCGGAGTAATTAAATACCGAACAGCCTGATTGAAGTTGTTGTTGATATTTCTTACCTACAACAAGACATTGTATTTTCTATTTTTCGTAAGAATTTCGGTCTACGAAATTCTTCTCTTTGTTGATTGGTTGGTGGGGCGTGACTTCACGTCAACTAAGTCCCTCCTATTCTCGATACTTGAGGTGATACATCCTGTATATTTCCGGATAGGTAGCGCATTCCAGGCGGATCAACATGAGTCCGCAATTTCCGGATACAGCGGGATAGGATTCGGCTACACTGAGAAAAACTTACACGAAATAACACGCTGGCTGCTACAGTTGCGCCGCATGTTGGCGTTGCGCACTAATGAAGTTAGGTGGCAGCACAACAAATGATGGTGACGCGTACTCTCTATTTCACGCTATCTATGGCACAAGAATTTTCTGTGCGTGCACGCCGGTTTCCTCTGCACCCAGCCGGTTTTCGTCGAACAGTGTTTTCGAACACAGTGTTTCGATATTCGCAGCTGGCTGTTGTCGCGCATAAGTTGCTTCTGATATATATCGCGCTTTTACAATGGACGGAAGAATAACAGAATTATTGAAACCGTGGAGGTGTGAGGATTTGCAATATTTCTTTTTCGGTAAGTTATGAGAAGTAAAATAATTGACGTACATGTAAATTAGGTTAAGTAGTTTTGTAATGAGTGTCTTACCATTATAAATAGTTAACCTTTTCACTGTTATTTTGTTTTCAGTTATAATTTGTGACATAGCAAGTCACAAGTCTCCCCAAGTCACGCGGGGAAACCGAAAGATTTGAAAATACGAAAATAATCGAAGATATCCGAGGACGATCGGACACGAGGTCCGATCGTCACTTACGTATGTACCGTCGTAACGACCAGTGCGAAAATACCAAGTAATTAATTCTGTGAAAACCAACCCTCCTGATTTGAGGTCAGTAACTTTATATTGTTCGATCTAGCCTAATTAGAACGCCCCCTCTCGTACTTACACCTACACACACACCCTCACACCTGTAATTAGATTTAAGTTTCATTGAATAAATTAGAATTATTATAGCTCAGTATATCTCACCAGACTCGGTCACATTTACTCTCCCTCACACCCCGTCCTATTTCACCATTTATTTCTAATCGGCTAGTCAGCCCGTTACAAATAATTTTTTATATTTTAATATTTTTTTTATATTTAAATAATTAAAAAATTATTTTAGTTCTTAGAAATACATTTTGTTTGTTGTATTATGTAAATATTTTTCTAATAATTCAGTGCATGACATGCAGTACCAAGAGTTTTGTTGTTTGAGTGACTCCAAGATAGCAGAAGTTGTACCTGAATTGTCACGACAAAGATTTGTTCATGTGTATAATATGTTCAGAAAAACATGTATGGATAACGTTCAGAAAGAAATTAAACCTAGTCTACGATCTGAACCTCCAGAAAATCCAGGAAATTTAAATGCGCGTTATGATCCCTCGTGTTATCGATTTGAATCTACGAATGATTCTGAAGAAATTAGTGAAATTGTCGATGACAGCACAATAATAGCATCTGTAGATGTTTTAGAAAAATTTTAAAATTATGGATCATTTTATAGTGAAGGTATACGATAGTTCTTGATGTTCTAGATCGATTTATTTGTTATAATTGGATGCTATTCCCTTTTTAGTTCAGAAAAACAGTCATCTCTATAAAATTTTGAACGACGAGAATAACCTGATGGGCAATATTATATTATATGCTTATGCTTATGAGCACGATATCTTAGAGTATGGAAAAATATTGAGTAGAATCATTTTGCAGTCGGCAATGAATAAGAGCAAATTCAATGCAAAACCATTTACGTAAGGATCATATACGTTAATTTTATATTATATTTGAATAGGTCAAGAACAAATATACTGAATTGTCTTGTTCACCGTGATAATGTGTATTTTTTCGTATCTCTATTATTGTATTAGATAAGACGTATATTAGTATAAGTCATTATTTTTGAAATTTTCACGAACATTCTAACATACATTATATGAAACACTGTGCATCAGTAATTTGCTTCATATAATTGAGGTGAGTATTGAAATATCGAACGTAGATTTTTATGAATTTTCTAGCCTAACTCGAGAAGATTTAATTGAAATTGCCAATGAAATCACAAGTCTATTCAAGCAAGAAAATATTGAATTATATTATCAAGCTAGTTTTCAAATAAAAGATCCCTCTCTGAACGTCCAAACCAGTAAAACTGCTGTGGGATCAAAAAAAAGAAAGAGGTCTACTCCACGGGTCAATGCCGCCGGATTACTTTATTCGGAATACTTATCATTAAGGCATATACTTCGGAAAAAACCGAAATTGTTGTCATTCCGAGCCAGAAACAACACACCAACTAGAGTACCATCAAATCCAAGTAAACAATTAATGTTAATTTTTTTTACATAAATACGTACAGTGAATAATTTATATTTATTAATGTTTTAGTCACTATCAATTTGAGTATTTTATGTGAAGATATCGATGATCTGAATGAGATTAAAGTCGTAGAAATCAAAAAAGTTTGGGAAGATTCTTACGAATATCGATTGAGAAACTGTCTAGAGCGAGGATTACATATAATTGAAAAGTTCAAAGTTTTAAAGTCATCCATTGGTCATGAATTGGTAAGTGATCGAAATGTCATATCGACTTGATGATACGAATTTATTCTCCCTAATATTAATATTTTGAAAAACATTTAGATATTGTACGATTTTGAGAAAACATATGATACAGCTGAGAAATCAGTCTCAAAGGACTTGAATGAAAAATGGCCAGCTGTCTCACAAAATATCGTTGACGTAGCACGCAATTCAATCAAAGGGACAATTGAATCAGTTGAACAAGATGAAATGAAGGGTGGCACGGCAAAACGGTGTAAGTGCCAAAAAATCGAAAATACGTTTTATTTTTGATAAAATTCTTGAAAATCCATACGCATGTCCTCGCCAAATGATATGGCTGACAAAAATTTATTTGCGAAGATATAAAAAGTTGGCACGGCAAAACGGTGTAAAATTTCATGCTTTCATATGAAAATTATGTTCATTTTGGCACTTACACCGTTTCCGATCCCTCCCTCGTCCGCCATTTTGCCCCGTAATGGTTGAAAATTTGTTCAAATTTGGAAATCTATAAGCGAATCTCATTCATTACGGTTCAAGCTTTCGATTTATATTTTTTTTGATAATTTTAGCATCGTATTTGCGTTCGTAATCAGTAATCAGCATCCAAAGTAGAAAAAAAATTTGGCATAAAACGTGGCACTTACGCTGGCACGAAAAAAATTGACTTTCGCGAACAATTTTCTCGAAGGTAGATAGCTGTATTTATTGAGCAAGAGAATTTAGTTTAGTAACGAAAAGTGGTTTATTGATAATATAGAGTTAGAACAATATATATATGGGCATTTCCAATTAAGCGTTCCCGGCGCTGAAAATTTTTTTTTTCAAGTTTTGTCGAAGCACATGGGTAATCCCGATGCCAATTGATAGATTGGGGTTAAAAGAATGTATTTCTACCAGTGTACACGAAATTTGGCCTGAGCTATTTTTTCAAACAGTCATTTTTCAAAATTAAATTACATCATTTCAAGACCTTCCGAAAAAACGCTGTAGGAAAGAGAATTGCAGTCAAAAAAGGTCTTGCTTAGGCTCAAAATCTTCGTTTTTCAATCAAGAATCAGATGGTCGAAGTCGCATGAGTGTGCTCCTCTCTCGCTCCTCCCAGGGTCCGATCAAAGATGTACTTTTGCAGACTTGACTCGGAGTATATTGATCACTTCCGAAAAACCGTTATAAAAAAAATAACATTTCTCCAAAAGGGACCTGCTTGGGCTCAACATCTTCGTTTTTCAATCGAGAATCAGATGGTCCAAGTCGCATGAGTGTGCTCCTCTCTCGCTCCTCCCAGGGTCCGATCAAAGATGTACTTTTGCAGACTTGACTCGGAGTATATTGATCACTTCCGAAAAACCGTTATAAAAAAAATAACATTTCTCCAAAAGGGACCTGCTTGGGCTCAACATCTTCGTTTTTCAATCGAGAATCAGATGGTCCAAGTCGCATGAGTGTGCTCCTCTCTCGCTCCTCCCAGGGTTCGATCAAAAATGTACGCGCGCATGATAAAAGACTATCGTCGCCAGGTAACCGCCGGCGGTTCTGCGAATATTTACTTTGGACAAAGAAAAGGGCATTTTGTCCAGATATATTTCATTAGTTCGCTGCTCCATAAATCATGGACCTTCCGGACGGCAACGACAGTTCTCAACTGATAAAAAAACGTAAATCCATCCGTGAGAAAAGAAAATTAGAAAAACTCCAGAATGAAAAGGTGAAAGAACGTTTACGTCAATTGAACGCGAGGGATAGATCTCCAATAGTCGGTGATGATTCGATTCCGTGCATTACGGACACGACGAATTCTCCACTTCTTTAGTCAGTAGATTCACGCCCCATTGTGGAAAACAAACCGCAAAAACCAGCATCGCGGAAACGTGAAGCAAAACTGCGGAGGGAAGTGGATAAATTAAAGAAAGAGTTAGATGCAGAGAGGAAGAAGGCCAAATATTGGCAAAACAAGTACAATGGAATAAACAGAATTCTGAAGAAGACCAAGGCTAAGAAGAGCGTATCAGCAGCTGAAAGACAATTAGTGCAGCACCAAGATTTGATAACTGAGTTGAAAGTAATGAAACTTGGCTTGAGTAAAACGGCCGATAAATCAACTTTTTCAAAAGTAATATCCCAGGTCGATAGAACTAATGCCCTTGGGATTATTTCGAATAAAACGAGCCGAAAGCACCGTGATTGTAAAGAATTACATACAACGCTCAGCAGAAATTCCAAAAAACGCGCAGAGAAAAATCAGGCTGTGGTTTCGTTTTTTCTACAAGACGATGTAACAATACCTGCGCCAGGGAAGAGAGACACTATGACCAGGAATCGACAAACAGAGCGTGTGAGATATTTGACTGAACCAATATACGCCTTATACAACAAATATAAGTCGCAAAGTCCTGACCCCGTGTCACAAACCCAGTTTTATCACCTGAAACCTTTTTTTGTGAAAGATCTGAATGTTACTGCCAGAAATACATGCCTCTGCAAGGAACACTCAAACTTTGTCTTCAAGTTCAACAAGCTACGATTATTGAAGGTTACTGAGAGCTCCAATATTCAAGCATTCATCGACCAAATTTGTTGTGACAGTAAAAATAAGGCGTGTATGTTCCGAGAGTGTGACCAATGTGTCGCATCCCCACTCCTTATCAGTGATAATACGAAAATGATTTCATACTTTCAGTGGGTGCGAGAGAAAGTTTCAAGGCCTGGAGCAAAGGGGAAAATTTATGAGGTACAATTATCGTCAAAAAAGACTATTGAATGCACGATTCATGACTTGGTTACCGAATTCAATAAAAGTGTACCAAAATACCTCAAACATGTGTACATAGCAAACCATCAACTGTCCGCAGTTTCTGCAATGAAGAAAGACCTGGATTTGGATGAAGTTCACATAGTTGTCGATTTTTCGCAAAATTATTTATGTAAATATAGTAGTGAAGTCCAGGAAACACACTTTGGCGCGTCCCAGAAGCAGATATCATTGCAAACGGGGGTATTCTGGTACAAGGATGCTGAAGGAAAACTGATATTGAGATCTTTTACAACGTTGTCTGAATGCCTGAGGCATGACGCCGCATCTGTGTGGGGACATTTACTACCGGTATTGAAAGAAATGAAGAACGTTGTTCCGAACGTTAGGATAGTGAATTTTCAAAGCGATGGGCCTACTACCCAGTATAAAAATAAAACAAATTTTTTTCTTTTCCATCACTACTCTAAATACTTCTCATTCACGTTCACATCGTGGAATTTTACTGGAGCAGGTCATGGAAAGAGTGCTGCAGACGGCATCGGTGGAGCAATCAAAGGGTTGTGCGACAGGGCAGTTGCACATGGCACAGACATTCGAAGTGTGCGCGACATTATAGAGTGCACACAAAAATACAATTCAAAAATTACGGCGTTCGAAGTGACCGAAGGAGATTTTAATGATGTGGACTTAATCATACCACCTAATTTGAAACCAATGAAAAACAGCAACGAAGTTCACCAGGTAATATGGAGATCTGATAACTCGGCTACTCTTTTTTTTCGATATTTATCGTGCCCACCATGTAAGTTTGAGGCAAGTTGTGCACATTTCAATCTTCCCAATAGCACCTTCAATTACACCAGCTCTAAGTGAGCTCTGCTACCATACATCGGCCCTTTTTAGGGCCACTATATCTTTCGCTAAAGTACGATCCCCAAAATATGACGAAGAGATTCTCTACACTTTTGATATCGTGTTAGTCGGAAATATTGAATAGTCGGAATTTTTATTGTATTTATAATTTATTAATTATATTCGAATACGAAAGGAATATGAAAGGATTTAAATAAAATTGTATTTATTATATTCAAAACTTTCGGTTCAAAAAGTCAAAAATTCAAAAATTTAAAAATTCAAAAATTCAAAATTTCAAAAATTTCAAAATTCAAAAATATCCTTCCGTCTCTCTTCCAGTTTATCTAAATTTGTTGGAAATTACGATGTACATCAAAATATACCTCAATTCGATGCAAACTCTACCATATAAATTCGATTAGTAAGAAAAGTCACTTTCGTACGCTTCATTTATGAACTTTCGAGTCGATGTTTCTCCGCTCTGTGAAGAGGCACACCTTAGCAGTTTGGGTCACTTGATTAGCCATGAAATGATGAAGATTTTAAGCCCCGGTTGGACCTGTTCTGAGAGATATTTTTTTTTTACAGCCACTTTTCTGAAAACGGTCGAAAAAGTTAAAATTCTGTTTGGTAAAATCGAGCTTGCACTTTGGAAAAACTAAAAAGAGCGTACTCTCGCAGCTTTCTCACGCTTGTTGTTCGTGAAATGAGGAAGACTTTGAGCTCTTACACGACCTTTTCGGAGCACAATTATGTTTGCTACACAGCTTTGAAGAAAAAGTTGTTGGTGATTTGCTCCGGAAAACTGCGATTTTCGGCACTTGGACGGCCTCTGGTGGATTTTTGGTGATAGGCGCACTTCTAAAAAGTGTTGCAAAGTGTTGTGCCGTCATTTTCTTACAACACTGAATACCCCTGCGAAAATTGGTGCCAGAAAATTGATCGTTATGTGACATACCCCTTACATCATTAGGTGGGAACGCTTAATTGGAAATGCCCATATATAAGACTGGCAGCTGACGGCTAATCGTCTTGAGAGACGGCTTAACGACAACTGAGCCGAAGGTATACATACTTACATGCGCAGATATAGGTAAATGGATCGAGACAATCGATCATCGGTGCGCATCTCACATCGTACACACACACACGCTAACGCGCGTATTGCTATGAGTCATAACACTCTCAAAACGCACGTTACCTTTAAACCTAAAGTCATACTCTCACGGCAAAGCCTAGACCTTCCAAACAATCGTCGTGACGCACACGAGTTAACGCCTTCGTTAGCACATCTGCAATCATCTCTTCAGAGGCCACGTGTTGTAAAGTAAGTACCCCTTCCCGAATTGCATCGCGTACAAAGTGATACCTTATGTCAATGTGTTTCGTACGCGAATGAAACACTGGGTTATTGGCTAGACACTGAGCTCCTTGATTATCTACAAACATCGTGATATCTCCGAAATCATTTAATTTAAGCTCACACATGATGTTGCGCAAATATATTGATTCCTTTACTGCCTCCGCGAGGCCTATATATTCTGCTTCGGTCGTGGATAACGCAACAGTCTGCTGTTTCTGTGATTTCCACGTGACAGCTGCTCCGCTGAGTATAAAAACGTACCCCGTGTATGATCGGCGGTTAACAGAACATCCCCCCCAATCTGCATCGGCGTATCCGATCAACGGGTCATCCGTCTTGGTGTACGCTAGTCCTATCCCTGCACTACCTGAGAGATATCTTAAGACTCGCTTCGCAGCAAGCCAATGGTCCTTTTGCGGGTTATTTGTGAATTGCGCCAATCGTGACACGGTATTTGCAATATCCGGTCGTGTGGCTACGGATAGGTACATTAGAGCACCTATTAGTTTGCGATAGGGACAATCATACTGTGCACTCTTATCACTCACGCTTTCGAACCTCGCATTCACATCCGCAGGGGTCACAACCGGATTACAGTCACTCATTCCATACTGATCGAGTAATCCTAGAATATAAACGGTCTGAGAAAGATCGATGCGACCATCATCCTGATTTATCTCTAGTCCTAGACAATACGTTGCATGGCCAAGATCTTTCAACTCAAAGTCCTCTAATAATCTACACTTAAGGTCCATTATGCAGTCTATATCTTTAGACGCAATGAGAATGTCGTCAACATAGATTAACACAAGCACTTTTGATTCACTTCGCTCACTTACGAATAAACACGGTTCATTCACCAAGGGCTTCAACCCTAGGCTCAAGAGTTTCTCATTCAATCGCGAGTACCACTGACGGCCAGCTTGCTTTAGGCCGTACAAGGCCTTCTTCAGCTTACACGCGTTACCACCGTCACGTAAACTTTTTAGCATATTCCTCGCACTAATTCCTATCGCTGAATCTGGCGCTTCCTTAGATGAAATCCTTTCCAGCATTTCGTGCAGCATCTCAGGAACCTTCATGGTTACCTCCTCGTCCAGCAGGCCATTCAGGTACGCAGTTACGACGTCAAACTGCCAAATCACCATCTCGTGCTGTACTGCGAGAGCCAATAATAGTCGTAATGTCTCCAGTCGTGCTACAGGTGCAAAAGTCTGATGATAGTTGACACCATACACTTGGCTGTATCCTCTAGCTACCAGCCGAGCCTTGCGCCTAACAACTTCACCATCAGGTCCGTGCTTATTAGTCAGAACCAAACGACACCCGACAATTCCAGCATTACTGTCTTGCTTTATAATTTCCCACGTATTGTGCTTCACAAGACTTAATATTTCTGACTCTATCGCATCCTTCCATTCTTCGCATTCATCACTACTCAGTGCATTGCTAACACTGATTTCTGCCATACCAGCGAAGACATCATCTTCCAAATCAGCATCGCCGTCGGCGTGAGTATCTCTTCTCTCGCCTCCCGCTGTCGAACTTTTGGGTGGATGGAACAACCTCCTTGGTCGCCCTCTGCTCCCCGTACGTAGTAACCTTGGTCTACCTGGACCCCTGGTAGGTATCTGTCCCCGCCGGTCCACGGTTTGGACCGTTCCTTCTGATACACTCTCCGCTTTCGCAGGGACATCGTCGGTCATCAACGGGCGCGGTGAAAAATCGGCATGCGTTGGCGGGGTTATTGCATCCTCGTTCGATTCCTCAGCTGACGAAAACAGTTCGTCAATTTCCCGTGAGTCGCTCGGGCACTCTTGAGTCTCTTCGACGAAACGTACATCGCGCGCGTGGATTACTTGCCGCGTATTTGGTATCCAGACTCGATATCCCTTTTGTTCGCGTGGATACCCCACGAATACACCTTCCACGGATCTCGGCGCGAATTTATCCTTGCTCGGGTCCTTGTTCAAAACGAAGACCTTCGACCCAAACTTCCTCAAATAATCGATCTGCAACTTACTTTTCATCCATTTTTCATACGGAATGCTTCCGCCCAGACTACTCGTTGGACATCGGTTGCGAATGTGACAAGCTGTGGCTATGGCTTCGGACCAAAACATTGCGCTCAACCCGGACTCTAGTAGGATGCATCTAGCCATGTCCATCAAGGTGCGATTCATCCGCTCCGCTACCCCATTTTGTTGAGGGGTACGGGGGACCGTTAATCTACGTTCCCTGATCTGCTAGATACGTATCAAATTCCGTGTTGCAGTACTCGCGCCCGTTGTCCGATTGTAGACATCTTACCTTCGCACCAGTTTGCTTTTCCACGAGCTTTTGGTATAATTTAAATGCCTCAAACACGCCACTCTTCTGCCTCAGGTAGTACACCTCGCACCATCTCGTACTGTCGTCGATAAACGTGACGAAATATCTAGCACGACCGGTAGATTCTACACGAAATGGACCAACCACGTCAGAATGGACAATTTTTAGTATTTCCGTACACGGCGCACGACCCGAAGCAAAAGGCAAAACAGTAATCTGTCCTTTTGCACATATTTCACATTTCGCTAGTTTTTCAGTATCTTTGACGTCAATCGCGGGTAACACACCATCACGAACTAGCTTGACCAAGTCCTTGCCGTTCAAGTGACCCAGCCTTTCATGCCACTTCACTAGCTCGGAGCACGTGGGCTGCATAACTGCTCCCGCACAGTCAGTATTTTCGCGAACAAAATACAGGTCACCGACGCGGTCTGCAATGGAAAACACAGTATCACGCCCGTCACGAATGTAGGCACCACTTTCGGTAAATGTCACTTCATGCCCGCTATTCGTGATTTTTGCAACCGATATCAAGTTTGTTCGCAAATCGCGCACATACAGGGTGTCCTTAAATTCGATCAGTCGAGATCCACCGTCACTAGCCACGGAAACATGCACTACACCTTTGCCCAACACATCGGTAGATGCATTGCTCGCGAGTTTTATTTGAGACTTTGGTGACTCATGCATCAACTCGAAAAGTTCTTTGTCACCGCACAAATGCGTTGTGCACCCACTATCTAGAAGCCAAGGTTTGTTGACTGTCTTTGTATTCGCACACACGCATGCGCTACCACTATTTATTGTTGTAGCCGTATGATCTATCGCGTAAGACTCGTCAACAGTATTCGCGGATTGTTTCGGCTTCCCCCCTTTATTTCTCGACTTTAATAACGGGCGCGCGCTCACTTTGTGTCCTGCCTTACGGCACTTATAACACGTAAACACTGATGACCCTGAAGATATCTGAATCAGACAAAATTTCATCTTTGGTAAGCGATAGCTGCCATGTTTTTTATCGTACAGACTCCGCTCGGTAATCATTTTCTTCGTTTTCAAATTCTCTAGATGAGCATTTTTTTTTTTTTTTTATTTCGCTTTACCTATCGCGGTGACTTGAAAAGTAATCTTTGGGAAGCCACAACTGGCGTGTTTTTTATCATACAGACTTCGCGCTCGGGAGTCATTTTCTTCGTTTTTAAATTCTCTAGATGAGCATTTTTTTGGTTTTTCCGATTTCGCTCTATTTGAAGCGGTATGGGCAAATGTAATTTTCAAGACGTATACTTCATTCTATCCACATTAGGGTGGTCGTTAATTTCTAACATATACTTGCCACTCTTCAAATCGATAGATAATGATCCAAAAACACCATGTAATTTTTTTCAGATTTTGAGCATAATTGGTGTTGGAAGGTACGAAGCATTTAAAGCCTGCGCCTCATGTCAACAAATCATGACGTCACTAGGGCCGGCCTTCTGCCGGACCAACCTTGCTACGCGAAATATACCAGTCTGTTGTTAAGCGCTTCACGCGAACGGTGTTTATCTCTTGGAGACGCAGAACGATAATTTGTGTACCTGTTCACCGATATAATATAACATATAATAAAAGAGATAACAATATTACAATGTCAGCTATCCTGCGTTATTATTTTATACCTTTTCAATAGGTTATGGGCCCAGGACGCGAATCGGTATCGGTAAAACAGGCAAGTAAAAAAAGAAAACTTGTGAGAGAGTGACCGCGTGATAAGCGAACCGGCGGGAAGACCGCTGTATAAGAACTAAAAGTGTGTGCGTGGAGTAATTGTTTTTCAGAGACGTTTTTTTTTTTTTCTTCTCTTTTTCCTGAAAGAATTCGAAGTGAGAATGTCAAATACGTCAATACGAATAGATCCGCTAACAGCGGACAATTACGACACGTGGAAAATTCATATGAGAGCGATACTCATAAAAAACGATTTGTGGGGGTACGTCAACGGCACAGACGTAAGGCCGGCAAGTGATGACACATTGATTGCACAGTGGGTGAAAAACGACAATAAAGCGCAAGCAGACATCATATTAGCAATAAGCGCGTCTGAGGTGAGGGCTGTTGACGGCATGGAAACATCGGCAGCGATATGGCGAAAGCTCGAGTCGTTATACCAATCAAGTGGACCGGCACGCAAGGCATCGTTGCTGAAGAAGCTGGTGCTAGCTCGCATGCAGGAGGGTGATGACTTGAGGAAGCATATGACAGATTTTTTTGATGCAGTGAAAAAACTAAAAGAGATTGGGCTGATAGTAATTGACGAGTTACTGTCAATCCTGCTGCTATACAGTTTACCAGAGTCATATGATACATTCCGAATTGCGGTTGAGTCGCGGGATGATTTACCCAATCCGGAAATTTTAAAAGTGAAGATCGTTGAGGAATATGAGGCGCGCAAGTCAAGAGAAACCAACACCGACCAAGGTGCTATGTATGTGAAGAACAACAGACACCAACACACACGGGCTCCACAAAGTGAGAAGGTTGAAAGGTCTGAGGGATCAAGAAGCAAACCCGAGTGTTTTTCGTTGTGGTGGTGTTGGTCATATTGCGCGATACTGTCGATCGAGATATCCGTCAAAATCAAAACAAAGTGCGCGACAAGTTGAAGACGGAGATAGTAGATCGGTGTGCTCTTCGCGAGCGCCCGAAGAAGATATAATGCTTAGTACTACCGAAGAAGTTATGTACAGCCGCGGAAACGGTACCGAGTGGTGCATCGACAGTGGATCTACCGGGCATATGTGTAACGTGAAAGACATTTTTACGAACTTTACGCCGCTTGATACCGAATTAAATTTAGCGAACAGTGAGAGTACCAGGATCACTGGAACTGGAAGTGTACGTCTACCGGTAGGCACGGGAGACCGCGAAAGAGTCATAAACATCGAAAAGGTATTTTACGTATCGGATTTGCGTATGAACTTATTGTCGGTGTCAAAAATGACAGATCGGGGTTTCGAAGTGCGTTTTCGGAAGAGAGAGGCGACCGTTATTGACAAACACAATAACGTGTTAATCCGCGCGGACCGGGTAGGAAATTTATATTATGTGAGAAAGAGCAAAGACTCCGTGAATATCGTGGAAAATAAAAACAAAAGTGAAATAGACATATGGCATGAGAAATTGGGACATTTAAATGAACATGATTTAAAGGAAATGGCCAGAAATGGTAGTGTACACGGACTCAGATTGAAAAGTGACGCAAAATTGTCGGAGTGCGAAGTGTGCATCCGTGAAAAACTAACACGCGCTCCATTCCCGAAAAGCGATGGAGAACGTACAAAAGATCTGCTTGAAATAATTCACACCGATGTATGTGGTCCAATGAGGTGCCCATCTCATAAAGGTTTCAGATTTTTTGTGACATTCATCGACGATAAATCGCGTTGGTGCGAAGTGTATTTCGTGAAACATAAATCGGAAGTCTTGGACGCTTTTAAGAAGTTCAAAGCAGAAGTTGAGAAATTCACGGGTAAGCAGATAAAAGCACTCCAATCGGACAATGGGAAAGAATATTGCAATGGCGAGTTTGATCATTTCCTCAAGATTCACGGGATCCAAAGACGTTTAACGGTGCCGTATACACCGCAACAGAACGGCGTGGCTGAGAGGAAGAATAGAACATTACTAGAGATGGCTCGATGCATGATGCGTCAGTCAGGCGTTCCTCCAGCGTTTTGGGCCGAAGCGATCAACACTGCGTGTTACGTGCGAAATCGGTGCCCAACGTCCCCGTTGAAAGGGCAAATACCATTTAAACTGTGGAAGGGCAAAACCCCCACAATACTGTACATGCAAGTGTTTGGATCGAAAGTCTATGCGTTAGACAAAAGCACAAACAAGGGGAAATTCGACTCACGTTCGGAACAGTGCATCTTCATGGGTTATTCAGTGGAGTCGAAAGCCTACCGAGTCTATTCGCCGAAAAATAGGAGAATCATTGTGACTCGGGACGTGAAGTTCTTGGAGGAATCAGCGTTCGGAAACGAGTATCAAGAAATACTTGACAGCGTAGAAGACGATAGTAAAATATCAGTCGAAATCACTAACAGAGAGAGCTTCGAGGACCACCATAAGACACCCAAAGAAATCCAGGCCGAACCTGAACGTCCAAGTAAGCGAAAGGCTCCAGTCACATGGGAATCACTGGTTCAACCCCCAAAACGTGGGAGAGGGCGTCCGAGGATGGTGCGTACTGGGTCGGCTGGAAGACCACGAAAGGTTTATCAACCAACTAGCATCGATGTCGAAGACGAAGAGAGTAGCAGTGACGAAGAGGACACACGCGAAGAACAACGAGGATCAGAAGAAGACGAAGAAGTTTTTACCGAACACGCAAACCTGCTGATGACACAGGATCCACTCACGTGGCAGCAAGCCAAAGAAACCGGAGACGCGGATGCCTGGAGGATAGCGTTGGAAGACGAGTACCTAGCGCAGATCCGAAATGGTACGTGGGAAATAGTTACACGGCCGAAGAATCGTAAAGTCATTGGTAGCAGGTTCGTGTTCTGCACGAAAAACAACGGCACGACTGAAAAGAAAAAGGCACGACTTGTCGCAAAGGGTTGCTCCCAACGACCAGGGGAGGATTTCCATGAAACTTTCTCACCGGTCGTAAGATCAACTTCAATACGCCTAATGGCCGCATTGGCTGCAGAACTCGAGCTGGAAGTACACCAGATGGACGTCATCGCCGCGTATCTAAACGGGGAACTCGAGGAAGACCTGTACATGGAAGTGCCGGAACAATTACGCGAAGTGTTAAATAAACTAAAAGCTGGGGAACGACTCGGCTCAAGTGATAAAATCGTGCGAGAGAGCGTTGTGAGAAAAACTGCTGATCGGTGGCACAGTGAACTTAATACGAACAATGACAGTGTGTGCCTGCTAAAGAAATCGCTGTACGGGTTACGCCAATCAGGTTTACAGTGGCATCGAAAGTTGGTGAACAAACTACGGAAACTAGGCCTAGAAGCAATGCCGCAGGACCCATGCATTTTTGTGTCGCGAGATAAAAATCACATAATGCTAATCGCGGTTTACGTGGACGACATCCTGATTGCAACAAACGACTCAAAGTGGCTACGCGAAATAAAACAATCGTTGTCGGAATCGTTCGAAATGAAAGACCTCGGTAAGGTCGATCAGTGTCTCGGGATCGAATTTTCACGCGATAAGCAGCTGCGAGTTTATTTAAAACAACGCCGCTATGCTGAAACGATCTTAGAACGGTTCGGGATGAAAGACTGTAAGCCGGTATCGACACCGATGGAATCGGGCTGCAAATTGTCGAAACCAGTAAACGTAAGTGACAGTGAAATGAGACAGTATCCGTATCAGAGTCTCATTGGTGCGTTAATGTATTTATCAGTGACGACTAGACCGGATATCACGTATACGGTGAACTTTTTAAGCCAGTTCAATAATAACTACAACGCTGAACATTGGAAAGCCGCAAAAAGAGTGCTACGTTACTTAAAAGGTACTCTAGAGTACGGACTTGTGTATAAAAAGACGGGACTACCATTGTTCGGTGTAGTTGACGCAGATTGGGGTGCGAACACCCTAGATCGCCGATCGTATTCCGGGTACGCGTTCGTCCTAGCCGGTGCTGCGATATGTTGGGAGGCCCGTAAGCAGCGAACCGTGGCCAGTAGTAGATGCCAGCCATGGGGCGTCACAACAAATGACGTCACCAGGTCATTGACCCCGCGGAGTGGGGACTTGGCGTCAAAACAATGAGACCGTCCGATCCAAGATGGCGCCGCCCATGCACATTAAATCAACATGGCGGCCGTTTTTCAGAATTCAAGATGGCGGCTTTTTTTTTTCCAAAATCCAATATGGCGCCCGTTTTCTGAATCCAACATGGCGGCCGTTTTTCAGAATTCAAGATGGCGGCCTTTTTTTCCAAAATCCAATATGGCGCCCGTTTTAAGATTAAAGATGGCGATTGTTTTAAAATCAAATATGGCGACTGTTATATATATATATATACTAGCTATGACTTTACATCCGCTTCTCTCATGTCAGATCTTAAATAATAAATTCTTATCATATATATACTAGCTGGAATTGACAGAAAATGCTTGGGTATATGCAGGGAATGACGCGCAAATTAATTTTAAATATTTCTTTATTGTTTTTTTATATAGTCAAATAGCCTCCTCCACCACCTCCCCCTCCTCGTCCTGCATCTCGTCTGAAACATACGAGTATCATTATTATTATTATTATCGCAATAATTCAACGAATTTCAATCAAAATTATTCATCAACCTACCGGTGACGTAGCCCTCCTCGTCCGATGGGAGCCACCACTCCTCGCCATCGGTGTCGGAGCCTTCCTCCCTCAATCTTTCCCTCTCCCTCTCCTCGGCCTCGTAATCCCTTATTTCCTCTACCCTCTCCTCCACTTCCCCGTCGTCCCACCCGTTGCCCATCCAAGCCGCCACATCTACATTGGGCTCTTCCACCAGATTTTCAATTATTATTCCACCCTCACCCCCGTGAACAATATGCTCCACGTCCTCCGGGATGCTCGGGCTCGCGGAGCTCATGTCCGAGCCGCTGCCGGCAAAGTCACTGTCGCTGCCCTCCTCCTCCTCCAGGGCAGCCAACTCTGCCCGCCGCGCCTCTAACTCGGCGTCGATTTCCGCGAGCCTCGCGATCAACCGCTCTCTGACCATCCACATGTCACGGGGGTCGGCGTGGATCAACAGCAGCACTAGTTCATTCTCCATTTCTGCAACCAAAAAAACTATTTTAATCACAAAACTTCTAATCACCAAACCCCTATCAAAGAACAATTACACTTACTTCTCAAACGACGTCGCAAAGTCTACTGACGCCTCCTGCATAGAAATATGCCTCGCTGCATCGCGTACCTGGAGCAATGGGAGGGGTAGTGATAGAGTCACAATAGAGACACACGATTACCAAGAAACGTCTCTATGAACCGACTAGTGTCAACTTACCATCCTCACGCGCAAAACCGCTGAGGTTGCTGAAATATAGGTGGGATGCGCTCGCAATAAACGACACACGCTGTTTCGTTACAAAATTTTCGCTTTATTCAATATTGCTTAAAACTATAGCCTATAATTAACAACGTTTCCTTAAACATATCTGTACACAGGATAGACAAGAGGCGTCGAGTTTGTCGCAACTTTTCAATTTCTTGACCACGCAATTGTAAAACGACGCGGCGATCGCATCATTTTTTACATAATCTGCCGTAAAATTATCGAGAAAATCATCAAGCGTGTAACCAAAATGCATATAATAAAGAAACATAACACAAAACTGACCACACACGTCTGAAAAGATACTCTGGAGCTGACGCGTGTTGTACCGGTAGCGGCGACAGTTTTTTCGCAGACGTTGCACGTGGTGTGTGATGAAGGGTGCGACTCCGTAACTGTCAAAGTAGACCCCGTTGCCGGACTCATCGTTGTAGAAAGCGACCCAGTGACTTCCGGGCTGTGTGTGGTCATCGGTGTTTGCGATAAGGGCCGCGGGGCGGGACCACCGCAAAGGAATACGATCAGCCGGGTAGACTCCACACGTAGCCGTCGGTATCAGCGCCAAAACCCTCCTCAGTTCCAGACTGTTCATCACACTCTTCGGCTGTAGAAAACCCGCTACCGTCCACCTCGTCAACCGTTCTTCTTCTTCTCCCCAACAGCCAAGATTTTAGCACAGCCGCGCGATTCAACGAGCAGACAAACTCCCCGGGATTACACAGAGCGTGATGCATGCAGTACGTATCCGATGGTGGCAGCTTTCCGAATGCCGGGCAGTCCTCAAACTCCAGATTTGTCACCTGACGCGACATAACGTGCCGCAACAATTTCGCCTTTTCCTCACCGCGCGTGTAAATCATGCGGGCCGAACGTGCCACGGCGCGCAGTTTTCTGTAGATTTGTTTCTCTTGAATATCACCGTCAAACCACTCTATACCGTGATACCTGCGCGAAAGATAGTTGTTCTGAGCACAAATAATCGTCGGGAGATCGGTGAAGGCACAGGGTGGTGTGGCTACCCAGTGCCCGATGTGGTTGCTATTCAAAGCCAACACGGAAACCTCCTTTACAGCGAAACCGTTTCGAGCGTCTCGAAAACCCTGCAAATCGACCACGTAGTCCACCATATCGCTAGAGACGTGTTCGCGGGTATACGGAAAACTGGATACTGGGCGTTTCGTTCGACCTTCCCTCGCTACGCAACGTCGGCTATCCTTTTGTTTTGCAATGGTGGGGGGTGAGATGGTTCAGGTTTCACCTCGCTGTCTAGCCGCCAAAATCCACTATAACCTGGCGCGCCGCGTCTATTTCCAATACGTTGTCAAATTCCGCGTACACGATGCAATTTATCGTGGTTGCCAGGGCAGCCTCGAAGCGCACCTCGATTCTAACGCTGCCGTGTCTGACCAAATTCCAGTGGGTGCCGCTGTTTGCCGACAGATCGGGGGTGAGGTCGAAGGCCGTCAAGCAATACCCGTGCGGGAAATCTTCACGACCTATACCATTGCCATCGTTTAGAAAATGTATACCGGTTCCGGAGAAAAGGGTGTGGTAGGTATCCACGTAGAGCTTGCTTCGCGTAAAGTCGGGTTGTAGCGGTTTCGAGGGGATCTGCGACCCGTCCACGTACAGCGACAGAAAGTTGATATTGAAATGTTGAAAGTTGAAGGGGTTGTAGGCTTTGTCACCGTTGAAGGCCTTGTTATCGACAAAACCCACTATCATTCTTTTCGGCAGCTGACCCAGAAATACATTGTCCAACGTATCACCCTGCACACCGCTGTGAATAGTCATAGCCTTCACCTCCACTCTGGTAAGAGGATACTTTGCGGTACCTTTACCCAGAGCTCTGGCGTGAGCCAGCAGCACGCCGGGGTTTATCGTTACGCGTCGCACGAGCAGCGAGGCCTCTAGTATGTGTACGCCGTGTGTGTTGGTGCTCTCCATGAGGCAGAAGGCGTCCCGCGAGCGCACGAGGCGTACCCGTAACTCGACACCGTTTAGCAGGAACTTCTCCTGGTTAAACACGTCGCAGTGAAGATGCCCGATCAAATCCACACTGGTTTCGCCGTTCAGAAATTTTTGCCGCTGGGCAAACCCTTTGTTAGCCGGTCCGACTTCATCCATCTTCCCCGCTGTATCCCCGTACCACAGGGTGGTGGTTAGGTGTGATTCTTTCGCAGCCGAATTGTAATTCAGCAACGACTCTATGTATGCTCGGTAGGCGTACGCGTTATTGGCCGGTGAAACCAGCTTCTGATTGAAGAACACGTCGGCCTGGCTGAACAGAGAGTGCAGCAGGTTGTTTACAGGGGCCACCACGGCCTTTGCCGCCCCCTTTGCCGCCGGTTCCCTGCTGAGCGGTTGAAGACTCACACGCAGGCTGAGCATAGTGTGGGAGAGGTCGAGATACTCGTCGCTGAGGCCCGGCACCATAAACTCTATGGGTGAGTCATCCGTGAGCGACGACACAGGCTTGTAGTGGACCCACTGCCCGCTCTCGATCGTGGTTTGCGTCGGCGGTAGAGAGAACAAATCCAGCTCCGATTTCAGACACTCGCAGGAGTGCGTGTGCAAGTACGCCATGGTCTATGTTTATTATTTTCGTTGTCAGCGAGCTCCGAAGATGTCGGCAACACTTCTTTTTTTTCTCCCGCAACAGCTTTTCTTCTTCTTCTTTTTAATTCCGGCAAGCCCTGGTTTCTTCTTCTTCTTACTCGCTTTGCTTTTCTTGACACCTTTCCTACGAGACCCGATCGATCCTGCACCGCGACCCCGCAGCAACTGTCCCCTCGGTCTGCCCCGCAGCGCTTTATATCCGGACCCCTTCATCAGATTGCCCAATTTATCTGTAGCTTTTCGCCTCAGATTGTAACCCGACTCGATGACGCGTTTCTTGAGAGCCTCTTTGAAGGGTGTGTTGGCGTCCATATCCTCCATGACGCCCACACCGGTCCGCAGAACTTCCTTGCCCAACACGCGCGCACCGCTCTTCAAAATGGGTATCACGCTGCGGAACAATCCCCCCAGGAAGCTACCGATTCCGTTACCGCGCTGTAGCGGCGCACCGGAATAAACTCTGCTTACACCACCACCACCCACCTGATCGTCGTAATGTTCAAGGTAGTGAGCCATCAGTGCGACCTCTTGAAGTGCAACGTAGCCGTCAACGTCCCGCGCGTGAATGGCATGGGTCTACCCTGAGAGTCCCTTATATCGATTTCAATGGTTCGGAAATTGGTGAGAAGCAGAGGTACGTAGTGCGGAGGTGCCAGGGATTTGCTTTCCGAGACACCGTTGTGAAAATTTTTGCCAACCGTCCGCACTATACGCAGCAGCGGAGCGTAGACATCGCCCACTATTCTGGGCTCCGCGAGATCCGTGTAGACAAACATCTGCGAGGGTATCCCGCCGGGTAGGTTCAAAGGATGGTCGGCCACCAGCCTGTCGCGTATGTCGGTCGTGAGCTTTGGAAATCCCAGCTGTTGACGCAGACCGTCGCAAAACGAGAGGTAGTGACCGTCCTTGCAGCTGCATTTTCTGACCACGTCCAAGCGATCGTCCACGCTGTCGGCTCGTCCAAACTCCAAATGTTCCTTGATGGTCGGAAAGCTGTTCAATGCTTGGATAATTTCCACAATATCTGTGTAAATACCAGGCTCGATGAGGAATCGACCATGCCCCACTCGTTTGTCCTCCGACAACGGAATATCGTGAAAATTCTCGGCTGGTGTCTCCGAACGATGCACGTGAAATCGCACACAGTTGTAGGGCTCGTTTATGTTCCGAAGCGTCAGCGGGTACTGGATCTCCACCAGGGCGACTTCCCACTCTCCGACAAGCTCGATCCGTCGCGGTAGCTGGGTGGTGTAGCGAGCCGTCGTGTTGTCGGGGAAAAATTTTATCGAACTGTTGCTGGGCAGCGTGATGTAAAACTGATCCTTCATGCCTGTTTTCGCACGCTGCTCGCAGCGATCCAAGAGTTGAACTTTTCCGGATAACCGCGCCAGCTGACAAACAGCTTCTTACTGGCCCCCTTTCCTCGCGTCCGTATTATTTTATCAACAGTCATAACATCGTCCTTGATCACACGCTGCAACTCAGCCTCGTAAAACAAACCGTCTATTTCCTCCCCCTCCAAATCCTCGAGCAGGTAGACGATCGGCGCGCGGTGCAGAACGCGTCGAATCTCAAACACCTCCTCGGTCCAGTTGGCCTCGTAACCCTTCTTGAAGGCACCCTTAGCCTTACTGATGCGAACACGCTCCCCCACCCGAAAGCGTGGCTTAGCACCGGATCGCGGCGGGCCACCGCGTGCCGCTTCCATGTTGAAGCGGGCGGCTGCCGCATTTTCCAGAGTCACCATCGACGGAGCCATTTTAATGGTCGAGTGTGTGGTCGCGTTGTACCCCTCCACCAGCTGTCGCAGCACATCCAGGTAGCGATGGGTATTTTTGTGGGTGAAGTAACGCCACATTCTCTCCTTGAGAGTGCGATTGAAGCGTTCCACAACGGCGGCCTTTATGTCGGGGTTTCGCGTGACTCTGTACCGCACCCCTCTGGCAGCGAGCAGCTTCTGGAATTGAGCTCCTACAAACTCCTTGCCTTTGTCGGTCTGCAATTGGACAGGGCACCGTTCCGCGGAGGACAACACGCGCTCGAAAGCCCCGGCAACGGTGGCCGCGCTCTTGTCGGCGAGCGGCTCGACCCAGGCAAACTTGCTGAGCACGTCGATGATCACCAGCAGGTAGCCGTATCCGTCGTTGTACTGTTTGATCGATCTGAGATCCACCAGATCCGCCTCCCACAGGTCGTCTATATTCTGCACGTTGTATCTGGCTCGGGGAAATTTCCTACGTATGGACTTGTGCAGCGTGTACGCGTCCTGCGACGCCAACCATTCGACCACCGCGGCGCGAGGTATTTTTTTTCCCACGGATCGAGTCAAGTTCCTGGCACCCGCGTAACCCGCCTCGTTGGCCGGATCGTAGTACAGTCCTTCGAGGATCTTCATTTCAACCTGAGTCTCAACCAAGCACCGTTTCCGGTTTGCCCCGGTCGTTGTCTGTTCTTGGGTGTTGCAAATATCGAGTCCGAATCCGTATCCTCCTCCTCCTCCTCCTCCTCCTCCTCCTCACCCGCCTCGTTCGTATCAACGTCACCGTCCACAGCCCGGTCCTCGTCGTTGATACGTCTCTGACGAGATGGGCCGGCTGTCGATCGTGACGAGGCGTGACGCGTAGGTTTTTGAAAAACGGGATTACCTATGTACTCTTGAGGCGTGTTGATCGCGTGAAGGAGCCTCGCGAACTGTTCCCTCCCCCTGGCCTGCATAGATTTTCTCTCGCGTACCGCGTCGTTTATCAGATCGATGATATTCGTCCCGGCTATCCGAGCGCCCCTTATGGCTATCGTCCCCTTGTCGTCCCACGAGATCTCGGAGCGACCGTTGGTGGTCAAATAGTTCAGCAACAGCTCCGCTTTCCGCCGAAACTTGTCCGGCACGCTCAGCACGATATTCTGTATAGCTACACCGCTGTTACCAGCTGCATTCCCCTCAGTCACCCCATCCATCTCTTCTTGTTCTTCTTCTTCTTCACCAGCAGCAGCAGCAGCCTTGCCACCCACCCCTCGTATAGAGAATTGCAAAGGTTTTCGCGACTCGGCGGCAAAAAATAAGAAACGTCTCAGCACCTGTCGGTACAGCTTCCATTTTTCCCGATCGTTTTTCCCCGGGTCGTTGAGAATAGCGTGCATCTCGCTATCCAGACGGCTCGCGGGATCCGTATCGGGTCGCCGCTGCTGGATACGTTCGGCTGTCTCCTGCGGTATCAGGACCATTTTCTTGGCCCGCTCCATTTCCTCAATTTTTTTTATCACCCGCCGATAATCGGCGCCAGTAGCAAGGGTAGAAATCCACCCCGTTGAAGCAGCAAACGCTTCTTACTTTTCCAGCTGCCCGTGTTGCAGGCCAGGCGACGTAAAGTTTTTCTGTGCTTGCTCAAACGTCTCTTCCGATCGACGCTCAGGCTCACGTTACCCCTGAGTGTGTTCAGAGCGCACTCGCAAATGTTTTTCACCAGAGCGTCGTCGGCCGTGCGCAGCAGAGCCCGTCTCCGAGCTGGGTCCGATTTACAGATAGCGTGCAAGATCGCGGCGTTGGAAGAGCCGAACCTGTTCGCCGAACCTCTTCTTCCTCTTGCTCCTCGTCTAGCTCCGGGTTTCATCACAGACGAAAGACTGGCGCCGCGTGCGATCCTCCACCCTTTATATCTCTGCGAGGCACGTAAACGTAGTGACGCGAATCCGAGGGGAATATATCGGTGCGAAAGCGGCAGTTCTCCGGGGTGGATTGTTTCAGATCGAGAAGCAGATAGCCGTGGGGGCGCGCTGTGGCGTCGTTGTAGGCCTCCTGCAGGAAGCGAGGGTCCTCGGGGTGCACCTGACGAGCCAGGTGATGTATCTGCGCGCGATCGCGCGGATTCTTGAAGAAAACTATATAATTGGCGTTCAGCGAGATATCCCTCTGCCCGCGTCCCTGGTGAAACAGATTCTGCGTGATCAGGAACACGCTCATGTTCTTGTGGTGGCATCCCTTGGTGAAGAGATCGATGACAACGCCGTTGGACGACTCGCGCATCAGATCGTCGATGACGAGCAGTTTGGGCCGGTCGTCCGCGTCGTAGTCGGCCGGTTGCGGCAAACCCTCTCGATATTCCACGGAGCTCGATTCCCCGTACAACGGTTGCCATTCGGCGTAGTGCCAGACCACCCTCGCGAATTCCGTGTCGCACATCTCGCTCGCGTGTTGCAGAAAGTTTTTCACAAAGTTGGATTTACCGCAACCGGAAGGCCCGGCTACGATGGCGGAAAAGGGATGTTTCCAGCGCGTGTCCATCCTCGCGACTCACAGCTCCGTCGAATCTGCAATTAAATATATAAAAAAAAAATCATCGACGCGTGCTCGGTTTTGCGTCAAAGTCCCTGTCGCGATGGCTTGACCGCGGTGGGGCCCCCCGGGGTGCGCGCGTTACGTAAAAAGCTTTTGGTAACGCGCGCGCGCGCGCGCGCGCGTCCGCCCCGTCTCTCTCACTTAACAGCTAAGAGCGAGAGAGAGAGACGGGACGCCGGCCGGGAAGCAGCTCCTAAAGCGGCAAAGGCAACCCGTATCAGCTTACTGGGGGGTTGCCTCGCGGCGTGCGGCGACCTCAGCTTCTCAGACCGCCGCACACACGCCCCGCACCCGCCGTTTTACGCTCGGATTGATAAGCAAATACTACAGCTACTACTACTACTACTACTACTACTACTGACCTACCGAGCCGATGAGTAACCGCCGCACACTTGTGTTCCCCGGTAGTCTGGCGAGTCGAGGTTTATCTCTCTGTTTACGCGCGTGTCGAATAACAGAGTATAAGCGTTGAGAGAAAGAAAGAGAGAGAGAGAGAGTCTAAACCTAGCTGCAGAGCGAGATGCACGGTAATTCAGTTGTGCGATTTGTAGCCGAAAGGAAGAGTGTCGTAGCCCGTGTCGCAGAGGCGTCTTTTCGTTTGAACGGGGCGGCATATCTTGTTCACGCTGCGGGTGACTACCCGATGCAGCGCCGTACGCTGAATAGCTCTTCGCTCGACGCGAATAGGTTCGTCAGCCTCGACCACCATGCCCCGGATCGAATCAAAATTTATCCTCATTCGAGTCTGATAATTTAGAGTGACCCCCTTCACTTTGCAAACCTCGGCCACCTCCCCATTCCCCTTTTGTACCAGGTACGCGTAAAATTTCGGACCGCCGGAAACGAAGGCTTTTATGTAACTCCCCTCGCCGTATTCCGCCAGCTCGTCCGTCAGATCGCCTAAAAAGTTACCCGTAGCCGGCTCCCACTCCCCGCTCCTCCTCACGTAAATAACAGAGTCCGTATCGTAATACAACACCCGGCGCCCGAGTCTCTCGAGATAGCTGTACAGCTTGAGGCGAGCCTGGGCAGTGGTGTAGGCGGCCAACACAACGTTGGCCAGCGGAGACGGTACGATGCTCTCCTCCGTATTAATCCACCGCGCGTAGAGTATTTGCTCCGTCACAGGCAAGATATCGACCACCTCGCTCTCGGGATCCGTCAACAGTTCCAGCAGACGTTGACGGTCTCTGATCACCTCGGTACGCGGGAGGTTTTCGCGCTGGCCAAATTTACCCCAGAACGAGTTCAGGCAGAGCTTGGATACGGAACGCAGGCCGGCGTTCTTTGTTATTTTCTCCCGCTGCAACCTGATACCCTCCACCTGCTCGTACTCCGCGAGATAACGGTCGCGGGACGCCTCGTCGGTGCACTCGCCGGGCCACCCGCTGGCTTCTTGCTTAATTTTCAGAAAAGTGTCTATGTAGGGAGCAAAGAGTCCCCCCTGACCGCTGGCCGGATCGTACACCGTGCTCTCGTATTGCCAGATCTCCGACACGTCGATCACGCTGTAGCCGACAGCCACGGCTTTCTGCAGCTCGGCCGACACCCAGGTACCCGTGAGCCACCGATCGGCCTCCGACTCGTGCGGACAATCGATCTGCAGAGAAGCCTCGCAGCAGGAGCGACACAGAGGAAACATGAGTTTTCCGCGCATCCGGACCGGCAACACCGGATGATAGAGATTCCTGGGTGGCAGGATCACGCATTTCACGAGACCCTCGAGCCCGAAGATGTCTGTGTTGTAGGGACCGGTCAACGCTTTGCACTCCCCACCTACGTAGACTCGCGGGTGACCCACAGGGTAGCGACCGGTTTTGCACACCCAAGGGTACAGAGAGCATACGTCTACGTATCGGATCTCCTCCCCCGGGGCAGCCTCGTGATAACGCTTCGTGTTCCCTGTACGCCCTCCGAAAAACGCCTCTCGAGGATTCAACGAGTCGCGGGAGAGGACCAGCGGATGCTGTTCGATGTAATCGCGCATTTCAGGATCGGTATCCATCATCTCGTCGAACGCGCATTCCCACATCTCCGTGACCCTGTAACCGAGCTCGATCATGCGTGCCGTTTTTGCCCAAGTCTCTTGCCACCGTCTGTCCATCGTATCCCCGCCCGCTAGCTCTTTGTCGCGATTGATCGTGTGACATCTCCGACACCCGTGCCAGTAGCATCCGTGAAATTCCAGCACGTGTCGCTCCCCACCCGCGTCTGTGTAATACCCGTCGACAACCCGCCTCGTCTCGGGAATCCTGTACTCGCGACCTCGCCCGGCGTGCCTCACCTCCGTCCCCAACTCCCTCTCAATCCAAACGAGCCATTTGACCGCTTTCGCCGATTGATTGTTGGCTAACCTGTACCCGCCGGCCGGTAGCACTCCGATGGTACGGGGCCTGAGGAAATTCTGTCGAAACACGACGGAACAGGCCGATGCTATGGTGGTGCTTCGCGAGAACGGACAAACATCGCCGCAATTCAGAAAAATATCTCTAAACGCGACGCATGCTCGGCGAAGGATGTCCACGTCGCTGCGACAGTATTCGACTAGCTCGCGGTTAAAATCGAACACGTACCCGCCGGCTGTGGCCTCCTCGTACCATTTGTAGAAAGCTTGCCTGTCCGAGGTCTTCATACTGTCGGGCGAGTAGAATTCCGCGGCTGGCAACGGACCTATGTAATCCCGATTCTCGGGTGTATTGAACAGATGCGGAAAGATACCCTTGCGCGATTCCACAGGTAGGCCGAATGCCTTGGGTAGCGCGGCTAGAGCCATAGGCATGTAGGCCAAAGAGTCCAGGAAACGCGTGTGACCCGTCTCCATCAGTATGATCTTGGTACCGTTCAGGATCACCTGCGGCGGATCTCTGTTATTTTCTACCAGGTAGCGCAGTATGAATTGCGAATCGAAACCGCTGGCGTTATGCGCTATACAGAAGATCTTTTTGAACCGGTGAACGTCCCGCGTGACAAAGTCCACCAGCTGTTTAACGGGGTTCTCTCGGAATACGAACTCGCGCACGAGACCGCAACTAGCACAGGGTGTACTTATATCGGGCTCGTGTATGCAGTTGGTGCACGTCTGCTGCACCACGCACAGGTTCGGCACGTGCAAATTGACATCTCCGCTGCCGGCCACCGGGGCGCACTGCTGGGTCTCAAAGTCATAGAATACGAATATATGTTCCGGGTTTCCGGTGGGCGGCTTCAGAGGCTGCATGTAACAGTCGTGGTTTACCGCCTGCACGGATCCGCACGTGTTGCAGTACGCGTTGCCGCAAGAGTGAACCCTTTTCGTGCGATCGACGAACAGACCGCACCCACTGCACATCTGCAGGGTATCGCAGACGCTTCTGCGAGGATCGAACGACCCCGCGACGCGATGTCTCCGCAGACATTCCGCCCCAAAGAACCACCGGCCGCAGGCAACGCACGGCATCCGTACCCCCGCTCTGTCGCACTGCGGAACGGTGTTGCACCCTGGACATCTGTTGGAGCACCTGTGATCGCCGGTATAACGATAGGCGACGTTGCAGGGCTGGCAGAAGCGTCTGTTGGCTGCTGCGGCGGTAAGATTTAATATAGGCTTGTAATGACCGCCGCGAGGAAAGTAGAGTATGTTCAATGTGGCGCTGGGGTATTCACCCCGCTCAGCTAGTACGCGCGTCCCGTTGTAAACGACCTCACCCCCGCGGCCAAAGGTATTGAAATCGTATATCGCGATGGCTAGACCCAGAGGAGCCAGATATTCTTGAAATCTGACGATCTCTCGCATACCGCAGCCCTCTGGGGGGACTTCTACGCGCGCCTCTCTGCACAAAGCCAGGGCAGCCTCCCTCTGAAGTCTAGATTTCACGTGACGTACGTCGGACCATCGAAGCGCGGGGTCAGCGTCATTAGCCCCGATACCCTCTCTGTTCAGGTAGGCGCGAGCGGAAATTATAGAGCGCGGTAGACAAAGATTGTCGCGTTCGACCTCGAGAAGCGACCGTTTGCTCACCTCCTCGTGGGTGAGAGGTCTGCTCTTTCGCCCGCGACCCACCGGAACGCTGACCCGGTTAACGGTGATTCTGAACGCGTCGTCCAAACGAAATTCGGAGGCACTTTGACTGAGACTGAACACTAGTCGCCAGAGATCCTCGTAGTGAGAGTCCCGAACCGGTCGAAACGACAAACCGGCCGTACCCAGAGCAAACGAGGGGGTGTCTAGTCCGAATCCGATATAATCGTTAGCGGCATCATCGACAGAGTCCGGGGTGGTGGTCGTGGCGTAATTGTGAATATCCCTGACGGCTTCTTCGAGCCAGGTAACAGGGTCGACTGTTTCCGGCGGCGTAATGATTTTCAACGTAAAGACGCTCCCCGTTACGGCGAATCTACGATAATATTTACGACTCTCGTCTACAATCAGAAATCTAACACCCGGAGGACGCGCAATGTGATCGTCCACAACCGTGCCGGCGACTCTCTCTCTCTTCCCTCCACCCCGCTGTAGACAAGCGTCTTCGTTGTTACCTCCGGATCGTTTCGATGCATCGTAGACAGCGCGGCGACGCTCTGACGGCCAAGAGTAATGTCCCGGTTACACGAATCGTATCGAGAATTGGGGAAAAAAGGAGAATGCGGACTCTGGCGTACTCACCGGAAGATTCGTCGGAAAACACCACCTCCGTCTCATCGTCTGTCGAGGAATTTTCAGGAGACGGTGCTCTCTTTCTCTTACCCCCACCATACTGTATGCCCGATGTACCGGCACCTTCGTTGATACCACCGACGTAGGCGGGGCGGCGTCGATCTGATAACCAAGAGTTAAAGACCGGGTTACACGAGACGTCTCGAAAAAAAATGCATGCTCGCTCGTACTCACCGGCGGAATCGGGACACTGTGGCTGCTGTGCCGCGAGGGTAGTCGTTTTTTCGCTCCCAACAGAAGGTGTATTAACGACAGCCTCGGCTTGCTCCGTCACCCTTATCAATTCGAGCTCTTCTTCCTCTTCCTCCCGCGCGGCGAGCTCGTAACGACTCGCAGCATCGTAAAGAAGTTGATCTTCGTCATCGAACTCATCCTCCTTTGCGTTTACCCACTCCGTCTCGGGTTCGCTGGTCGAGTTGTCTGGTGTGAAAAAAAAAAACACCGGGCGATACTATGAAGCGAGCTGTTGATAAAGTGTCTGTAAAACAGAGTTGTTACTTACCCTCGTGATCCGTGTACGCCCGTACCATCCTGGTGACTTCGGGGTATGACTGAGCACCGCGTTCGCGCACCACGTCGACAGCGATTTTCATACTTTCCCAAGACTGGTCAAACACGTGCTGATCGTACATACGGCCGATATCCGGCACGGCGCAAAACCATAAGAGACCTCTCAAGCGAAAGAGCAGCGCGGGTGCCGGAAGGTCGACCAGCTCGAGAAACCAATTATCGTCAAAATCGCGGACGAATCGAGGGGCGGACCTCCTGGCGTAATACAACACATCGCGTATAACGGTTCGAATCACGCTGCTCCGGTAAATCGCCCGGTTAGCCCCCGTTAATTCGCGTTCAAATTTGTTATCTGTCATTTTTTTACCCTGTTTATACTCAAAGTGAGCAAATTGCACAGGTGCTGTTGAATTTATAGATCTCGCTGATATGACACACACACACACTTACATCGGATCCGTATGGTGTGCGAATAATATTCCCTCCCGCGTGCGTGCGTGTGTGTGAGACGAAGTAAATATATATATGCTCTTGTAGCTGGTGTAGTTTCCTACATCCGAGATATCACACACACACACACACACACACACACACACACACACACACACACCTATACCGGATCCTGCAGTATAGAGCAATAATTTTAACACCTCGTCAAGTCGCACGAGTGTCTGTGTATGAATAGAAATATAATACCTCACCGCTTAAATATATATATATTCAACAAAAAATTAAAATAAATCTATTAAGATTTGGAAATTTGAATTTTTTTTTAAATATTATTATTTACTAAATTTAATTGTGGTATCAAGCAATTGAAGTATAGATATATATATTTGAACGTATATATTTATTTAATACATTTTTTTCTTAAATCGATATTAGATGTAAAAAATTATACCTACGATTATTATTATTTATAGTGTCTACGTTTTTTGATTAAATCTATATATATATATATATATTACATGTACGGTTATTCTAAAATTAATATGATAGGATTAACGGCGAGTGATAAACAGGGGGGAAGGTGGTGGTGACGGGGAGGGAGGTATTGAGGCCGGGGAGGGCGGTATTGAGGCAGGGGATGGAGGTGGTGGTGACGGTGGGTGGTCCGGATGGTTCGGGACTTGTTGTAATTCTTCTGCTGCTTCTTCGTCTTCTTCTTCTTCTTCTTCTTCTTCGACTTCTTCGTCATCCTCGTGAATAATCCCCAAACCGTCGTCGCGATCGTCGAACATTACGGTATCGTCATCGTCTTCTTCCGCCGATGTGTCTTCATCGACGGTTGAAGTGATTTCCTCGCTCTGCACGACGTTGGCGGCTCCGTTCGCGGCTCCGTTCGCAGCTCCGTTCGCAGCTCCAGCAGGAACAGCGGGATTTCTCTGGTAAACGAGGGAATCGTTGACCTCCCACTGTCTATTGAGGTGGGCCAGGAGTTCATAGTGAACGTTAAACGTCTGCGTTATGAACTCCTGGGACACGTCGGTGGCTCGGAGGTGTTGAAGGAGTGCCCTAGCGTTGGCTAGAAACCTCTCCCTCAACTCCCCCCTCATTTGCACAACTCGCGCTCGTACCGCGATTCTTCCGTTATCCATCTGAATTGTTTAAACATTTTTTGTTCAGAATATTTTAGAGTTAGAGAGGTGTGGGGGTTGAACAAGAGATAGAGTGGTAAAGACATACCTTTTCTGTTTCTTGACGCGACGAACTGTTGGTTTGTAATGCGAATCTCGCTCTATTCCCTTCATAAGGATCGCTAGGGCTGTTATGAATAATTGTGTGTGCGTGTGTGTGTGTGTGTGTGTGTGTGTGTGCATCGCGAATATGCAGGCCAGCTGGAGTGGCGTGATGCACCATCAGCGCTTTACGGAAGGTGAGGGTGACCGCTGTCGGGGTACGACTTTATTGTTGGGATAAACCGAAGAGCGTGTTAACGATACCTGGAAGATAACGACGTCCGTTGCGCATCGGATTACGTGGTTATAGAAAAACCACAGTGGCTGTATGAGGTTACATTTTCTTTGAAGTCCGATGCGCGATGCCGCCTGCGACTGTCGTACGATTGTCACGTGGTGTGTATTTTTTTATTGAGGTGTGCAGAATGGTGGGGTAGCTCGGTCTCGGTGAAGACTAGATCGGGTGCCGAGCTTTCAGTTGCAACCGAACAGTCCAGAACTATGGCCACACCGAGAAAAGGCTCGTTAAAAGAGGGGTGTAGTCGTTTGTCGAAAACTTTTGACATAGCGCTGAAGAAATCCGAGCGTAACCTGCTACTGTCGAGGACGTACGGGCTCAACGGTTCGTGGTCGAAGAAGGTGAACATCGGTCTTCGTCTACGCTTAGATGGGACCTTCGAGCCTGTGGTGAAATTCCTAAATAATTACTCGAGCGGGGTATCCCTCAGCGTCGAAACATGGGAGGATCTGGCTGGAAGGCTCGAGGATATCGAAAAGTATTTCGAGAAAAGCGAGCGCCCCGCCGGTAGTATGAACTCATTGCTGAGCGATACCGTCTCACTAGCCGGCGGATGTACCTTCCGACTAACAACGGCTCACGGATCGAAAGTAGTTGCTTTCTATGCGAGCAATCCGGACGCAACAGAAAGTCAGCAGGGGTACGAAGAGGAGGAGGAGGAGGACGATAACGCTGGTGAACCTGGATGGAAGAAGCCGCGAAAGACCTATTCCCCCGTAATTGTGATGCAGAAGGTTACATTTGACGGCCTGCGTCATATAGCCACCTGTATAGACCAGTACATCGCTCACTTGGACCTGGTGGTAAAGGATGTCGACAAATGCAAGGAGATGCTGGTTCGTCAGTTTGCCTCCGTCGTGCGATCCAGAAAGATGACGGCCCCCACTCTGCAGCAGATCGGTGTCGTGGTGTGCGAGGAGGCCTATGCAGCGAATGCTGCGCTACACAGGGACTTGGGGGACGTGAAAATCTGCGGGGACCATTTAGATGTCGTGTTTAACGAGTTGACGCGTTTGTTTTTACCCTATATCATAGCCGACATACGTCAGAGTGTTATAATTGATAAGTGAAGTGTGTGTGTGCGTATGTCGGCGTGATTTCGTTGTTAAGTGGTGTGTGTGTGTGTGTGAGAGAGAGAGAGTAATAAACTGTCAGCCCGCGTTGACCCTGGGGTTTCATCCCCGCGCGATTCGAATCACGAGACTTGAGCAAGTCCAAACATCGGTCATTCGCATTGTGCCAAGACGATGAACCGTCCGGCTTTCCTCCGCACGAGCTCAGCACAGGCGTCCCGACACCATCCTGGGGTATTCATTAATGAATAGGTCAAGATGGCGTCAGGACACTTGTGCTGGGTTGGCGCGGAGGAGGGCTGGCTGGTTCATCTTCTTGGTACGTTCCGGATGACCGATGCGAGGATGTGCTCCAGTCACGTGATTGCGAATGGCGGGTGATGCGAGCCCAGGGTCAGCGCGCTCTGTAGTTTAGACTGTTGGATATAAGGGATGAGTGTGAAAACTAGTCTTGTATGAATCTGATACGTATTTCGGATAGTGAGACTAGATAGTACCCAAGCATCGATCTCCGTGATCTACCAATCGATTAATTGGAGTGCTATTTTCCTCATGAAACCGGTATGATTCTCCCGACGCTATCCTGGGGCATTCATTAATGAATGGGTCAAGACAGCGTCAGGAGGATTGTACCGGGATCATGAGGAGAATAGCACTCCCATTAATCGATTCGTTAGATGTAGGAGATCGATGCGAGGGTGCGATCTCGTCTTGCGATCGCGAATAACGGGTCAGCGCGCTCTGTTGTACCTACTGTAAAACTGTTGTACCTGCTGTAGAAACTAGATTTAATGAAATAAGAAACTGTTGTACCGACTAGGAAAATATAAAAAATTGAAATAATTTTGGTGTCAATCCATGCATATACCCTGTCATTTTCTATCAATTTCAGCTAGTATATATATCGGATAAGAATTTATTTCTATTTCAGAGCTGACATCGGCAAAGCTGGTATAAGTCACAGCTATTATATATATATATAGGGTAATAATTCATTATTTAAGAGTCGGCGTCGGAGAAGCAGGTATTGGTATAAGTTTCAAAACGGTAGCCATATTTGATTTTGAAAAACCAGTCGCCATCTTTAATTTGTGAAAACGACCGTCATGTTGGATTCAGAAAACGGGCGCCATATTGGATTTTGGAAAAAAAGGCCGCCATCTTGAATTCTGAAAAACGGCCGCCATGTTGGATTCAGAAAACGGGCGCCATATTGGATTTTGGAAAAAAAAGGCCGCCATCTTGAATTCTGAAAAACGGCCGCCATGTTGGATTCAGAAAACGGGCGCCATATTGGATTTTGGAAAAAAAAAGCCGCCATCTTGAATTCTGAAAAACGGCCGCCATGTTGATTTAATGTGCATGGGCGGCGCCATCTTGGATCGGACGGTCTCATTGTTTTGACGCCAAGTCCCCACTCCGCGGGGTCAATGACCTGGTGACGTCATTTGTTGTGACGCCCCATGGCTGGCATCTACTACTGTGGCCCTCTCAAGCACAGAAGCAGAGTACATGGCCTTATCAGAGGCAACCAAGGAAGCCATGTATCTGCAAGGTATCTTGGAAAATGTGAATATGTCGAGTGATTGCGTAACGTTGTTTAGCGACAATCTCGGCGCTCAGGCACTGGCAGAAAATAACGGCTATCATTCGCGAACTAAGCACATCGACGTGCGACACCATTTTGTCCGAGACGTCGTCGAGAAAGGGCTAGTTGACCTTCAGTACTTGCCCACGGAGGAGATGCCAGCGGACGTATTAACCAAAGGACTTAGCGGACCAAAACATCGTGAATGCCTTATCAATATAGGCATGATTAATGTTCATGATTAGTGAGGCTTGAGCTCATGACTTCGAGGGGAGGTGTTGGAAGGTACGAAGCATTTAAAGCCTGCGCCTCATGTCAACAAATCATGACGTCACTAGGGCCGGCCTTCTGCCGGACCAACCTTGCTACGCGAAATATACCAGTCTGTTGTTAAGCGCTTCACGCGAACGGTGTTTATCTCTTGGAGACGCAGAACGATAATTTGTGTACCTGTTCACCGATATAATATAACATATAATAAAAGAGATAACAGTATTACAATGTCAGCTATCCTGCGTTATTATTTTATACCTTTTCAATAATTGGAAACCATGCCGAAATCAATTTGAAGTTGAAATAATTGGAAAGTTGAATGAAAAAATTCAAGAAAAAATTTTCCTCAATTTTTTAGTGAAAAAGGAGGAAACTGAAGTTCGCTTCGGTAATATCATATGATGAAGCCGAAAGAGTGATTGACTCAATAGTTTGGTCAGAAAAAAGCGAAAAAAATTTCGAATAACAAAACATGAAATCTTTTCGACAAAAAAAATGTATTTTATGATAATCTTATCATATTACAACGTTATGGAGACTATATTCATTTGTTATCAACTTCTCGTCCATGGCGTTAACGTGACATTTGAAGTTAAAAAAAAAAAATTTCATCTGCAAAAAACTTTAATTTTTTTTTCAACTTCAAATATAACATTAACACCATGGATGAAAAGTTGATGTAGAATAAATATAGTCTACATAATGTTGTAATATGACAAGATTACCATAAAATACATTTTTTGATCGAAAAGATTTCGTTGTTTGTCATTCTACATTGGTTTCCCGCTTTTTTTCTGAACAAACTGTTGAGTCGATCACTTTTTTGGCTTCATCATATGATATGACTGAAGTAAACATTAGTTTTCTTATTTTTCACTCGACTATTGGGAAAATTTTTTTTTTCAATTTTCAAATCCAATTTGTTTTAATTTTTTCAACTTCAAATTGATTTCGGCACGGTTTCCAATCATGCTATAAATTACACCGTGTTTTTGGGTCATTATCTATCGATTCAAGGGGTGGCAAGTATATGTTAGAAATTAACGACCACCCTAATGTAGATACACCCAGAAGAAAGATTTATTTGAAGATTAACCTATAAGATTATTTATTTGACAGAAATAAAATTTATTGGTGGGTAGTTTACATATATTTCGCGCAAATGAAAAATTTATTTGCGGTAAATAAATAATCTGAAAGGTTCATATACAGATAAAATTTATTTAGATTGAATAATTATTTACCTGGGTGTAGAATGAAGTATATGGCTTGAAAATTACATTTGCCCATACCGCTTCAAGCAGAGCGAAATCGGAAAAACCAAAAAAATGCTCATCTAGAGAATTTTAAAACGAAGAAAATGACTCCCGAGCGCGAAGTCTGTATGATAAAAATCACGGCAGTTATGGCTTGCCAAAGATTACTTTTCAAGGCACCGCCACAGGTAAAGCGAAATAAAAAAAAAAACAAAAAAAATGCTCATCTAGATAATTTGAAAACGAAGAAAATGATTCCTGAGCGAAGTCTGTACGATGAAAAACATGGTAGCTATCGCTTCCCAAAGATGAAATTTTGTCCGATGCAGATATCTTCAGGGTCATAAACACTGTAGGTCTCTCATGGTCCTTCTCACTTCTATTCGCACTGTTTTGGTATACCTTCTTACTTCTACTCACGGACATAGCAACAACATCGTTATCATTCGATTGTTTACGCGCGTCGCTTTCTTCAAGTATTTTTACTTTCAAAACTTCCGCGGTGGGCAACTCGTCCCGAGTTTCAATCGCGCACCGGAAAACGTCATACGAAGAAGGCAAGCTATATAACAGCATTATCGATAGCAGGTCACCGTTTATCGTCACACTCATATTTTCGAGTTTGTCAACGGCATCGAAAAATCGCGCCATGTGCTCTCGCACATCTCCGCCATTGTCCATTCGCTGAAGCATTAGTTGCTTCAACAAGGTCGCTTTTCGCGCCGGTCCTTTTGACGCATAAATCGATTCCAATTTAAGCCATAGTTCTCGCGACGTCTCACAACCACGAATTTGCTTCAATTCCGTAGACTGGATTGACAATATCAAGTCCGCCTTTGCCTTTTTGTCCATCTTGAACCAGGCATCGCGAGCAGTTTGGCTGAGGCTCGCATTTTCGCCGGCTGCTTCTCGTGGTAACTCGATGTCCCCACTCACGTATCCCCACAGGTCATTCTTAATTAGCAATGCTTCTACTTGCATACTCCACGTATCGTAATTGTTCTTCGACAATAACTCGAGCCGCGAGAACCCGGACGGAGAACTAGAAGCCATCTTAAGAATTTTAAACTCAACCCGACACGTGCACGCACTAAACGCAACGCAAAGTTAATTCGATAAAAAGAACTTATCGCGCACCCTGGGCCCATAACCTATTGAGCAAGAGAATTTAGTTTAGTAACGAAAAGTGGTTTATTGATAATACAGAGTTAGGACAATATATATATATAAGACTGGCAGCTAACGGCTAATAGTCTTGAGAGACGGCTTAACGACAACTGAGCCGAAGGTATACATAGTTACATGCGCAGATATAGGTAAATGGATCGAGACAATCGATCATCGGTGCGCATCTCACATCGTACACACACACACGCTACGCGCGTATTGCTATGAGTCATAACACTCTCAACAGTATTGAATCGGGGTTTGCGCCATTTCAAAGAGCTCCAAAAACTCTACAAAGTACTTTCTCATTTTTTTTTTAAATCAGTTTTTAGAATTTTGGGACAGTTTTTTTTGCTCTACTGAAAAGTCATCACGGTAGTACTTACACCGTTTTGCCGTGCCACCCTTCAAATATTTCGTCAACTAGACTATTCTAACGTTCATGAAGTATTTAACTGCCCGAGTATAAGATTGAACGATAAGAGTAAGTATGTCGATTATCTCTATACCTCAATTCATCCAGCTACTTTCATTTTCGTCACTAACATTATTTTCTCATTCTTGTAGATACTATGAATACATTAGGATTCCTTCTTTTATATTCTTTGATTAAAGTCGGTTATCGATCAAATGACAATACTGGCAAATGGAAGCCACGTAATAAATCAGAATATGTGGATACTTTCATCCAAAATATTTCTGTCAGTCTATCAAATTTTATGAGGTGATTTTAATGTGATGAATCAATCTCTTGATTATCTAAGAATATATGACCACTATTCCAGGATCATGAAAAATTGAATGAGCTGGTCAAGCAAGTAAAAGCTAATTACGAGTCTAGTGGCGTGAAAAATATGCAACCATATGCAGTTTGTTGCGGATTACTTCACAATGTTCAGTGTTGCCATGCTGTAATAGATACTGTGGTCTACGATTTTGAAGATATCTTACAAGCCGTTTACTTTTTATATAAAGCTTTCTACATTCTAAAAGTCCAGCACTATTCCATTGGTTGCCCGCAAGTGTGGTCTTTTTTACAAATTGCTATCTATGATATGCCCAAATCGCGATCAGCCATTGGAAAAGCAAAAATCACTATACTTCAGGAACTCTTGAAGAAAGCCGAGTTACAACGAGCAAAATCGACATATGTTGAACGTCAAATCAATGATGAACATTGAGTAATAGTATATTGCGTTGCTAGGGACGAAAGTTGGCGATTGCAACGAGTGTGAAGTTTGCCGCCCGAGCGAAGCGAGGGCCGCAAACACACGAGTTGCATCGGCAACTGTTGGCCATAGTAACGCACGATATTTTTTATAATAAGTGCATGAATGTGGGGCGTGCATGTCAGTAGCGGGACGTTTCCCAAGGGACGAAAGTGAAGTAATTGTGGAAATTCATTTATGAATTTTGTTACATGCATGTACTGGATAATAATGAATGCAATGATATAGTCGCTCTGAAGAATCAAGATTGAGTCTCACTATATCATAATTACTAATAAACTCATTCACAAGCAAAAACAGATAAAATTATGCTCACAGATTATCAAGCGACATAACTTCGTGTGTTTGAAAGCACGCTTATTCGCCCTACTGCCAGACCAGCTATAATGTTGGGCAACCTCATCTGAGAGGACGCGTTTCAGTATCATAAGAGTGCTACCGTGCACATTAGCACCCCCTAGTTGTTTTAAACGGTACACCTAAAATGAATTCCAAATTCTCAGGTTGCTGGACGGTCGTGGATCAAACATTTTTTGTAATAAAAGTTGTGGTATACGAGTTATACCAAACCTGTACATCTATATGCAGTACCTTACCTGTTGCCTGAATCTCATTTGGTCCACCAACAATTTTTCAAACGTTTGAAGTTCCTGTTCAGAAGTTACTGGAAAGTTCACGCTGTCCTCCTCCGTTTCCAAATCAATAGCTAAACTCTCGATACACTTTCGATCATTGGGATTTATAACACATTTATCTAGTTGTTCGTCCATATTTCGCAATTTGAAAAGGATTGCGTTCAATTTTCGTAAAACGACTTTCTTGAATTCTAAAATGCAATAACTTAAATATATACGATACGAAATTAAAAACTATCTTGAAAGAATAATTGTTGTCGAATACATACCCTTATCTGCCAAAAAATGTGTCTCATGGTCTTCTAATGGAGGTTGTCGACTGCCCGTTATGAAGTTTTCTTTGTCAGATATACTGCCACAAGAACTATCCCACGACCGTGAATTTACATTAGCGTCATTTTTTTCTTTTGATCGTCGACTTTTGCAATTGTATCTCGGGTCCATCGGTGGTGGTGCTGTATCGGTTAGTTGTTAGTATATTTGTAAAATCCTTTTCAATATCTGTGAATAATATCCCATCATGCAAAATGCATTATGCTCAGCTTCAATCTGATTCGATCCATAATGGCGGAGACGAGAATACATATATGTCAGATACGAGTAATACGTCCGGGCAAAACAAGCCTATAGTTATTAGTCAGGATCTAAACACCCAGACGTATTCCACGCACCCAATAATAGTTAACAAATAATTATCTCACTGACTGCCGCAGTGACACGGCTAACAAACAATTTATTTAGAATACAAGTAAATACAAAATTAAACAAATTATAACCCGATAGCGGTGCTAGTGGGGTGTACCACGTAGAGCCTTCTAATGATCACAAAAATAAGACGTCTTGTCTTTCTTGCTGTTGCAAAGAGAATGCCTGGAGCACCCTGCGTCTCCACTTCAAAAAACCTAGGCCTCTACGTGATACAATCCACTCGTGGTGTATGCACCACCCACCACCATCGGGGGAGGTTCTTTCCAAAACGCACTTATCGAGTGGTTGCAACGATGCAGCCCGATCCCTTGGCACCTCGCACTTGAGGTTGCATAAACATTGACCAGGAATTGAGAGCGTTGTTTTAAACTGAAGCTCTGTTCAAGATCTTAATTTTCCCAGCAGAATTCGGAAACCAACAGAACCAGACTGCGTCTGTTCAACAACTTATTGTGCCGACCCACATGGGCACAATCTCTCGGCAAAACCCCATGTTTGCACTCATGCCCAAAAACTTTTGATACCACCACAGTTGAATCACACGAATCGCTACGCGACACTGTTCTCACCTTCATCGCTTTCTGCGGCACAGCTATCCTGACTCGCGTCATCTCCTGGAGCTGCGATCAGTTTATCATGAGATACCTTAATGCTATTACGGCCTCTCGATCCGGAGCCTACTTTTTTGACTAAATATCTATCGTTCGATAGCACCGCAACGACTTCCACGGGACCGCGATATTTTGCGTCCAACTTTGTCTTTATCCTATCGTTATTCCTCACCAGTACAAAATCTCCAGTTTTGAATGGCTTTACTTGTTTGTTCTTCCTATCAAACCTTTCTTTTTCTTTCGCGGCTTCTGCTGTTATGCTATCTGCAGCCTTTGCCCTGAGCTCATTCAAATCAGAATTTTCGGTCTCTACGCTATTATGCTCCACGCGTTCAATCTCAATTGCATTTATTTTTACACCAAATAAAATTTCGGCGGGACTTTTCCCTATCGTTTTCTGAACAGTCGAATTTATCGCAAGCTGCACTTTACCTAATTCGTTCTGCCACTGCTTTCCCTGAGCCTTGCTTATTGACAACATATTTCTCATAGTCGACATAACCCTCTCAACTTGACCGTTAGCTCTGGGCGTTCCCGAAGCTATGAGGTGAATTAAAATATTCTTTTCTCCACAAAATTTCTTAAATCGCGCATTTGTAAACCCTGATCCTTGGTCACAAATGATTCGTCTCGGAACTCCAAAAGTAAACGAGTGTTTCTCTATCTGATTGATTGCTGTTTCTGTATCCAAACTGTTTATCCAATTTAATGTTACAAATTTCGTAAATCCATCTATAATTACGAAGACGTATTCTTTCTTGTCAGAGGGACCTGATAATTTTCCTGATATGTCGATGTGAATCGTATACCACGGAGTATCGTCTTTGTCTATAGGATGCAGCTGTGCTTGCATCGGTCTTGATACCGATTTGCAAGTTTGACACAAAATACAATTTTCTACAAATTTCTTAACTCGCTTGGACATGTGGGGCAACCAATACAGCTCGTACAATTTCTCCAAAGTCTTTTCCCAGCCCAAATGGCAGATATTCGCGTGTACGTGATGTATGAGTGACCATACCATCAATCTCGGCACTACGGGCAGTGTTATTTGTTTCGATTTTCTTTCTATCGTCCGCATCAAGATCTTGTCTTTTATGGAGTATGTCTTTGCTGTCTCCGATCCGTCCAGTACTTCGCGGTACAAAGTCTTTATTTCATCGTCTTTCTGCTGGGCTACGATCAACCAGTCATCGGCTAATTCGATTATTTTATTCGCGTCGTCTTTGACTACCTTCAGTACATTCTTTTCTGTAACTGGATTTCTCGACAGAAAGTCCGCGTGTTTCATTCGTTCACCCGCGCGATATTCTATTTCAAACTCGAACGACTGCAAAAATGCCCACCAACGATAAACACGTGGCGTTAGATCTTTCTTAAGGCTCGCGGCCTTTAAGGAGTTACAATCGGTCACAACTAGAAATTTACGTCCTACTAAGTATTGTCTGAAGTGTTTTATTGCATTTACAACGGCAAGAGTCTCAAGTTCGTATGAGTGATAACGAGTTTCAGCGTCTATGGTACGTTTGCTGTAATAAGCGATCGGATGTTTTTCTTTATTGACACGTTGAAGCAACACAGCGCCATATCCGAGGGTACTAGCGTCGGTATGCATTTCGATTGGAAGATTAGGGTCAAATATTCGCAGTAACGGTTCTGATGTTAAGTACTCAATGAGCTTGGTCCTAGCGTCGGTGTGTTTGTCTGTCCACGTTATCGTCTTCGCACTACCTGCAGTAAGTTTATAAAGAGGAGCTGCTATCTGTGAAAATCTTGGTATGAATCTACGAAAATACGATGCCAACCCTAACAATTGCTTTACCTGGGTCTGCGTTCGGGGGATAGGCGATTGCACCAGGGCTTCGATTTTTCGAAGGTTGGGCCTCAGCTCTCCATGCGATACAGTGTACCCCAGATAATCAATTTCGGTTTTCAAGAACTTACATTTCTTCAAATTAAACGAGAATCCATTCTCGGCTAGTTTTTCCATTACAACTTTTAATCTATACAGAGCCTCTTGCTCAGTTCTACCGGGTATAAGAACGTCATCCAAATAAACAATCGCGAAAGAATACCTCAACTCTCCCAACGCGTCATTGATAGCTCTCTGATATACGGAAGGTGCATTCATCAACCCAAATGGCATTGTTAAAAATTCAAAGTGTCCGTCGGGTGTAATAAACGCGAGCTTCTCGATTGAGTTCTCTTTGACGGGTATCTGATGGAACCCAGCTGTCATATCCAATGACGAAAAATAGTGCGCACCAGACAAGCGATCTAATTGATCTTGAATCAATGGCAACGGGTAACGATCTGCTACCGTGTTCGAATTCAATTCCCGAAAGTCTACGCATAATCTATCCGATCCATCCTTTTTCTTTACCAAGATGATCGGACTAGAGAACGGGCTTCTACTTTCCCGAACGATTCCTGCCTCGAGCATTTTATCAACCAAACCTCTTACAGTCTCCCGTTCTACAGTGCCTAGCTTATAAGGTCTTCTCTGCACGATCTTATTTTCATCTTCCAACCTAATCTCAAAGCTGCCAGATGTTACTCGAATCTTTGGAGCCTCAATGCTCATGTGTTTCGCATATAGTTTCAACAACTCTACAAGTGGTTCTCTCATTTCAACCAAATCACAATCAACAGCGTTGATGTCCATCTCTACACTACATGAGCCAACGAATTTATCTACCTTTGCAAATTTAACCATGGTTCCGTCCAACGTGACTGAGACACCATTTGCCAATAACTCTTTACCCAGTATTAACTTCGCGGACAAACTTTCGTCCGGCACCACATACAAATCAATTTCAACATTTATGCCATTCAACTCGGCAAGCACAGAGATCTGCTCTCGGCAATCTACATATCCATTCCCAATACCTCTTAATCGTGTAGAGACTGATTGTCTCTTACCGGGCAACCTTTCTACCAGACTCTCTGCTACAAGAGAGCAGTCCGAACCAGAATCAAAGATAAACGTCAACACCTTACCGTCGGCTAGCTTCAGAGTATTCTCGGTAGAGGTCAAATTACAAAGCCTCACTACCTTCTCATCCTTCTTAGGGCAATTCGGGGCAATGTGTCCCTCCTCCCTACAGTTGTAGCAGGTCACCGGCCTCTTGAAGTCTGAACCCCTGCTGTTCGGGCCCTTGTTGTCCCGTGAATGACCACTGGTCTGTGACCGCGTAGCTGATCGGCATTCGGCCTTGCGATGCCCCCTTTTTCCGCAATTGTAGCACTCGACGTCTGAACGGTGCGACCTACCATCTCGCGGCGCCGAAGTCTTGGTATGGGGACCAGGGGCTCCGGAGGATGCACGCGGTCGATGGTGGTCGGTCGTTCGTCCATCGAGGTACGCCATTGCCTCTTGCAAACTTCTGGGCGATTCACGCACGAATATATTTCGGACGAATCGGTTCTGCCCGGAATAAGACAAGCCCGCTAGTTGCGCGGCGGCCTCGTCCATTGTTTTTCTCTCGTTGAGCCACGCTTTCAACTTCCTTCCCCTCTTCATAAAGTTTTCCAGCGTAAACTCGGCGTCCTCTGCCCAAATCGTGTGAAGCTCAGATACAACGTTCTTGTTCTTTGCATAGGCGCTCAAAAATTCGGCACGTATTTCAACCCAGCTTTTGCCAGAAGGGTCCATACCAGTGAACCACTGTGCCGCTTCATCCTTGAAGGCTTTGGCTAAGTGCTGGACTACTAGCCAATCATCAGGGTTATGGCGTCGAATCCACTCGTCGACCATCTTCGCCCAGCCAGTTGCGTCGGTGGTTTTGGGATCAAACTTGATGAGATCCATCGGAGCTTGTTCTTTTCTAGTAAGCAACGCAAGAAGTCGCAGATTCTCCTCCTCCAATCTCGACTTACGTCTTCTCCGTCTATTCCTTCTCCGTACTGAATCATCAGATTCATACTCAGATTCCGATGTCGTCGGAGATCGATTTCTCTTCCTACTTCGAGATTTTACACTGCCTGACTCGCGGTCAGTGTCATCTACACGTTTTTCAGCGTCTTTCACCACCACACTTGCACTTTCAGCGTCTATCGCTATCACACTCACAATCTTTTCACCGTTTCCTTCCATAATTATATCCAAACTTATTACCTAACACGGTTTTCACAAGAATCTTTACCGCGCGAATCACAGTCGATTAAACGTTCTGTATCCCACTTCTGATGTCAGATACGAGTAATACGTCCGGGCAAAACAAGCCTATAGTTATTAGTCAGGATCTAAACACCCAGACGTATTCCACGCACCCAATAATAGTTAACAAATAATTATCTCACTGACTGCCGCAGTGACACGGCTAACAAACAATTTATTTAGAATACAAGTAAATACAAAATTAAACAAATTATAACCCGATAGCGGTGCTAGTGGGGTGTACCACGTGGAGCCTTCTAATGATCACAAAAATAAGACGTCTTGTCTTTCTTTCTGTTGCAAAGAGAATGCCTGGAGCACCCTGCGTCTCCACTTCAAAAAACCTAGGCCTCTACGTGATACAATCCACTCGTGGTGTATGCACCACCCACCACCATCGGGGGAGGTTCTTTCCAAAACGCACTTATCGAGTAGTTGCAACGATGCAGCCCGATCCCTTGGCACCTCGCACTTGAGGTTGCATAAACATTGACCAGGAATTGAGAGCGTTGTTTTAAACTGAAGCTCTGTTCAAGATCTTAATTTTCCCGGCAATGCGACATATATTCAATGAACTATACACACCTGAGTTGCTGTGGCCTGCCTGTTGCACAGCTGTCACCTGTGAGCTGATGATTTTCGGTCTCTTTGGAGGTGGAGGTAATGTTTTGGTGAATCTATCCTCCAGCTGTGCGTCACTGTCCTGATCCGTTTCAGTTGATGAGTTGCTCGGTGAGATTACCCGTCTTGCTCTAGTGTGTCGACTCTTCTTCGCGCGGGTCTGATCTGCTTCAGATGCTGTGTCTATGTCTGACACTCGTTTTGCAAGGTTCAATTTACAAACGGCAGCTTCATATTTACCTGCAAACAAAATGTGAATAATGTAAAATTGTATACAAGAATATTCATCACAGGTACCAAAGATATATAAGAATTCTGTAGATAGAACTTGAATAAATTTCGAGTATGAATCTGTCATGCGATTTTCAGTTCATATCACATTGAAAAAGATAATTTATCAACAAGAATCAAAAATAAAATCAACCCACCTGCTGATCCGAAGTATCGCACATTCATAAGAACCCAAGTTTTTTCGTCGGGTTTTTCGCCGTGTACTACAGCCTTATTAATACGGTCAGCATTAGTGTATTTTGGCCACAGAGATTTTGTTCTATTGTCTCGGAGCCAACTCGATGGCACAATTTGTAGACCATCATGAAATTCCGCAATAGCATATGTAGTCATATTTATTTATACTCGTCTTAATGTCAAATCCTTCGGTCCAAACAAACGAAAATATATGATTCATATAATTTATATACAGTAGGCGCCCGGTATATGGCCATTCAGTATATGGCCATGCGAGCGAGTTCCCCTCGACACACACGGTCACGCACACAAACATGGCATCCCCCACCTCAGCGCGTCCACCACACAGTGCGCAGCCTCGTGCGCCGGCTCACGTGACCGCGCTTCCCAGTGTATTCCCTCAGCGTAAACAAAGTTTCCGTTTGATGGAAAGTGTTTAAACGACGTGCGTGAATAAGTTCAGATTATCCAAAATGTCAAATAAGGATGTTAGTAAAAATCCAGAAACAAAGAAGCGTCAAAGTTTCAGTATATTAGAAAAGTGTGACATTTTAAATGAACTGGAAAAAAGCTGTGTAAAAGAAATATGTGAAAAGTATAGTATTCCAAGGAGAACTCTGAGAAATTGGATTGCAGAGAGAGAAAAATTGAAAGAACAACAAAGTAATTATCAACTAACCTCAAAAAATAAGAGGATCAAGCTGACTGCTTTTGATAACCTTGAAGAGGCCCTATATATTTGGTTTAACAGAACTGTGAAAGCAGGTGCACCTTTGACAGGTCCTTTGATCGCTGGTATGTACATATTGATTTTTTGCTTAAATTATTTGATTATTGATTGACCGTATATTATTGATCAGAAACCATCAAATTACTTGTATGTAAATGAAGTGATATGTATGTACGTTAATTTCAGAAAAAGCCAAAGAATTGCACTCAGAATTTGGGATAAAGAAAGAGTTCGTTGCTAGTGATGGCTGGTTGAACAGATGGAAGAAAAAATATAATATTCGACAGTACACGAGATGTGGTGAGAAGATGTCGGCTGATGTTCCTGCTGCAAATACTTTCAAAATTGATTTTCAAAAAATCATGGACGAAGAAGAATTGCTTCCATGTCAAATATTCAACGCAGATGAAACTGGCCTGAATTTCAAACAGATGCCAAAAAGAACCTTGGCTGAAAAATCATCAAGTGTACCAAGTGGTTTCAAAGTCAATAAAGATCGAATAACAATAATGTTATGTAGCAATGCAGATGGATCACTGAAGATACCTTTACTCGTTATTGGGAAGTCAGCAAAGCCAAGGGCAATAAAAAAACAGATCGAGAGTAATAACCTTCCAGTTTACTATGCTAGTCAGAAAAGTGCCTGGATGAATACTGAAATTTTCAGAAAGTGGTTCCAAGATGAATTTGTAAAAAGAGTGAAAAAATTTTTGATCGAAAAAGGACTTCCAATAAAAGCGAAATTATTACTTGACAATGCACCTTGCCATCCACCAGCAAACGAGCTCATTGACGGTGATATCACAGTGATGTACCTGCCAGCAAATACAACATCAATACTGCAGCCTCTAGATCAGGGCATTATAGAAACATTCAAGAAGCAATACAGATCACTTTTTCTATTCGGTATCCTTCACGCACAAAAAAATGGAATGAATATTGTTCCATACCTAAAATCAATTGACATAAAAAAAGTTATTTACTGGGTAACTCATGCTTGGGATAATGTAAAAGACAATACGATCTTCAAATGCTGGAAAAAAGTTCTACCTGATCGGATTTATGCTCTGAATGGGAATTCTATCTCTGTTTCAAATGAAGAAAGGACTGACGAAGAGATATTGAGGAATGTCAGACGTGTACATCAGTATGAGCTTCTTGATAATCAAGCTATTCAAAATTGGGTTACACATGATCCAGATGATGAAGCTATTCCAACAAATGCTGAGCTGGTGGATATGATGTCTGTCAACATTGATGCTGAAGGTATTTTTGTCATATTGCATAGATTCAATAAAATATCTATAATATCTTTTCATTGAATGTGATGATCAGTTGTCACAATTATTTTCAGAATCGAACGTGACTGTGGAATCAAATGAAAGTATTGATCCGAATGTTGCAGTAGCTGCAGCGGACACCTTACTTTCATTTTTTGAAACGAATCCTGTCGTTCCACAATCAGTTATTTCAAATATAAAGGAAGCGAGATTAGCTGCGATGAAAATGAATATATCTAAGTAATATTTCAGTATCCAGCAATCGATAGTTCCCTGATAAGCAGTGATAGTGGAAAAAGAACAAATAATATTTTGATAGTATGTAAGAGAGAAGATTAATATATTTGTTTAATAAGTTATTCATCAGTACCAAATGTGATAATATTCAAAATATTGTAATATAATTTATGTCTGATCGTACTAGAAAAAGTAAAAATGAGTAAATCATATATTAGTCATAGGAGGAAGACTAATAAAAAACTTTTAAACCTAATATACAGACAATTTTTATAAGTACATACACGCATATGACATATTCTCTATACGAGCTAACGAGTGGAATTTTAAATCGCGCGCCAGTCCCGCCCCCTTCCCTGCCCCGTACCGAAGACGGCCCCCACTACCGACGCCAGTCACCCCCCACCATACGCGGGTCACGCCTCCGACGCCAGTAGTGGTGGCTCCTAGCATAAGGCCATTTCCAAGAATTTTCCGCTCCTCGGCCCCCGTGGCATGGCCATATATCGGGCGCCTACTGTAAATTAGAATTATTCGCAGTGATTGCATGACCCTGCGTTCAAGTGGAATACCTGGTAATAAAATCAAAAAGCCACGCTACTAATGATTTACTAGTAAACAATACCTATTTCGTAATTGATTCTTTATTCAATTTGATTATCCATATTAGACAATTATTAAACAATCATAATAAGAAACATATATGTGGAACATATATATGTGTCTTATTATATCATAGTTGGAATCTTGTTTCCAACATGAAACCGAACCCACCACATTTGTAGTCGTTTACGTGTGTAGAATCGGAAAAAACACAAAAATTATCAGAATACGGAATCTTCAACATTTTGGATTTTACTGTGGCCACGGGCCATACAAATAAGGCAGCATTTTCTTTAACAACCGAAATATCAAGATCTGATGAATCGCAAGGTGATGTGTATAAATTTTCAACGAAAACAAGTTTTTTTCCAACAATTAATTTACATCCATTCTGTTTTTCTACTATATTCAAAACACAAATTACTTCGCCAGTGGTTAATAGGCAACAATTGTTTGCCAAACCGTCGCAGCATAAGGAATAGTATATTACATACCTAGGGCAGTAAAATAAGGAAGGTCCCAGATCACATGTAATTGTCGTCCGAGGCGAAGCCGAGATCGACAAACATGTGATCTGGGGCTTTCTTATTTATTGCCCGAGGAGTGTATACGATTTTTCGCATCGACGGAGCCGAAAAACGGGAACTTCGTTCCGCGCAGCGGGACGAAAGTTGTCGCTTTCGGCCCGGAGGTGAGAAAAATGTTTTCGTTCGCACTACTTTATACTGAGCTATCGTCACATTTCCACAATCATTGACGATCGGTCCATCATTATATGGTTTGTAAAAAAAAAAATTGTCAACAGAAATATCTGGCTGTTTGTTTGCTGTTGTATTTCTGTGCATTTCAATTTCACGATATCGTCTGAATAGTTGTTGTAGTGGTCGTTCTTGTTTGTGAATCTTTTTCTTAATCGAACCGATGAAGCTTTCGAACCTGAAAGCACTGAAGCTTTCCAAGGGTCCATACTTCTTCACATCGGAAGCAATATGTAGCAAGTTGTGCACGTTGTGTGACATGAATTCTTTCCCATAAATTATATGAAATGTTTTTACGAAATATTCAAATAACTGATGAGCATAGTCAATGTGATCAGCGCTCGTTGCATATTTAGGACCACTCAAAATGGTTGCTGCTATGTGCAAAGCTATAAAATTGAAATACACATCTCCTCTGAAAATATGTTTTAATACCACTGGCCCTGTATATAATAGGAATTGCCGAAATTCGGTTCCCTTCCAATGGCTAAATTCGTCCAATGGTCGTGGTCGTCTAACAAAATCATTTGGTACGAAATTACGTGAAGCAATCAAGATCTTGGAGATTCTTATTACGTCCCGTGAACTTACCCTAACACGCAAAGGATCTTTCAACATCAACATAATCAATTTTTTTACTATACCCAACCACAATAAGTGCAAAGGGTCTAACGGAACACCAGTGACCAATTTGATCCCGGGAATTGTGTTCAAAATTGTATGACGCTGTTGATATTCTTCGTACTCATTATTCATAAATTTTGAATCTGTTCGCAACTCGTTTATAACACTATGTTCAGGAAAACATACTCGACCACAATAGTACTCTCCTGCAGTGGTACATTTACTACAACTATAATACCCAGTATGATTCTTAACCCCCAGCACAAAAGCTTTCGCTGGCGCATCACAAACTAAGGCATCAATTTTAACTTTATACATTTTTTCCCGGTGACATATGCCATGATTCATCATGTCCATTAATTCATCGACGAACATTCTCAAGAACTCATTCGAATTTTTTGGCTTATCTTCGCCATAGTAAGCACCGATAAGAAATACTTTTTTAATAATGGAATCTGAGCACAGAATAGGCCACAATTGGGATTTAGCTGACTTTGCCAGTGGAGCACCATCGATATTAACGAACAAACCGATAGCCTGTGAAGTATGGTTAATACGGTGGTATTCATCTGCAATTGCAATGACTGCTTTCGATAGACCAAAATGTTGGTATTGACCACCACATATATTGAGTGGTGTTGATTTCCTAGGAGTACGGAGAAGCGTTCGCGCATCTTTAGGCAACAGACATTCCGTATATTCTCTCAATATCGATAACAGTGCATTAAGGGCATTCTGACGTATTTCGAATTGTAATGCCCATGAAATCAAGTCATGCTTAAACTTCACATCACCTTCCATAGGACCTTCAGAATCTGAACTATCATACGCTTCTGACATACTACTTGTAGATCGACTACTTTCAGGATCTTCAGAACTTTCCATTGCATGTTCAGAGGTGGTAGAGCGTGACAAAGAACTATTTAATTCTTCTACAAGTGCACTTGGAGCTTGCAGTACATCAGGAGGTGTTATAATTCTGATATTCCCAGAAAAACTAGAATGGTTACTCTCGATGGTTCGAGTTTTGCTTGCAGAGGAATCTGAATCTGTTTGTTCTGGTTCCAGAGGGATAGAAAATTCTAAAGTTGATTCTACCTCATTATGTATAAGACGTCTAACGTGTCTCTTTGAATATGTCAACGCAGATTTTGACGGGCGTTTCCTGTTATTTTCGTCCATTGTGTATATCTTTGCTGAGATGTAGAACTACATTTGATGAAATATATTGCAGCGTTTTTTCTCGGCTTATATTCGCTACTCTTTATTGTAGAAAATGTGTTTCACCCTAATATATTGTTGTAAAACTGAGATACAACGAGAAGAATACGTGGATTCCCGAGGGAAATAAAGCGACTCAAAGTGCAAATAAAATGGTTGGAAGAGAATTATTAATATTTGAGAAAAATACAAGTGTTCTGTTTTTGGTCTAGAACAAGACTATTTACAAAACAGAAGTTCATCTAGCAACCGTTATCATTTGTCAGTGTAAAGTACAATTCGTATGTTTGAGACTACTAGACCGTATGCGCTAATATACCGGGTTTTACCCTTTTTAACAATATAATATCTGGCTTATTGTACTGGAATGAAGGATACATATTTATATGCGAGTCAGCAGTACAGTTTTATGCTGAAAAGGATTCAATAATTCCTGTGAGTGAAATAATATTGAAAATACATTAAAATGAGGGTTGAAGCACATAACATACAGCATAACAAGTGAAAACTACGATTTTTTAAATTAATGATAATGAGTACTGCTATTTATGAATCTTGGTTGACTTATATCTGACTATTAAAACATTATAGGTTCATCAACCACCTCATTCTCGAAACATTATAAGTACCTTGGTATTGTTGGTAAAAAAATCTTGTTCTAATCACATAGATATTCAGAATTTGAGAATGGAAATTGTAATCAAAATAAGCGATGAATAGTTATTTTGACATCCATATTATTTTCCATGTTTAAAGTGGTCAATACATCGCTAAATTTATGTCAAGATTCACGCATTGACAAATGTGCAATCTAGAGGGAATCGTAAGCAGGGTGATTGAAAAATTTGTTCACTAACCGTTTCTTATCCAAATATGCTCGTTGAAAAGGCGACGTACGTCTGTATAAGAAAAATATATGGTCACGATTATAACCTATAATATCAACAAGTATTTAAGTTAAGCCTTAAGGAACATTTCAATAATGAATTTGGTGATTTACATTGTTCCATGTTTATATTGGAATGAAAAACTTACTTCAATTTGTTTTCGGACGCTTTCGGTTTGTCTTTATGTCATCACTTTTCGTTAACACGTGTTTACTGTTGTTGTCCCGCTCGAATAGAGATATCTGCGACCGGCGTCGACGCGACGCCAATATGGCGTCGTCCGCGACTACGCGCATCATGGCGGCACCAAACGCGAAAGTTCAAACTGCGGTAGAAGCACCCCTTACATTAATTGGGGCAAGTTCCACACTATTTTTAGCCACTTATTGTGAAATCGATTTTTCTCACTATAAATCCTAATTTCTTTTTTGTATTTTTTTCTCAAAGCTAAGAGTTTTTTTACATATAGACTGGATTTTGTTGGATTTTATTTTCGACATTAACCTCGTGGAAAAAAGTAGGTTTCCCAACGCATTTCCCAAATGTGCGAAACTTTCAGAGTGCCACAGCTATAAAGCGGGTGGATAATTTTTTGCTTTCAAATACCATGAATTCATTTTCCGGCTGTATCGTGTTATTGCAACAATTCATTGTTGCAATATTGCAGCAACATTGCAATAATTCATCGCTGCAATATTGCTGTAATATTGCAACAATTCATTGCTGCAATATTGCAGCAATATTTCGATGACAACTTTGGGAAAATGAATGTTGTGGCAAGGTTGCAGCAATATTGTCAGTGCAATGTAATGAAAATGAGCTTTTGCAATGTTGCTGCAACATTGCTGCAATATGACGTGCTGTATGGGTAGACGGCTCAATTTCTACCGAGGTAGTTGAAAAAATTAATGAAATTTTCTCTCTTAATAATGATGCTTTCAAATTCATTAGCACATATCAAAAACGGATGACAGTTTTGAAAAATAAAGGTTTATATAAAGGCCTGTTCAGACTATGCGGAAGCGAAGCGATCGAAGTTTTCATTAACATGCTTTCTTAGGAGTGTGCGTGCATACTTTCATAAAAAACATAAGAAAAGCATGTTAATGAAACTTCCGATCGCTTCGCTTCCACATAGTCTGAACAGGCCTTAACCCGCCTCAAGAAATAATGATTGCAAATAAATCAGTTCAGACACTTCTTGGAAATAAAATTAGAATAATTGATAAGGATGTAGAAATCGTTAGAATATCAATCAGAGATTCTTTATTAAAAATGTTTAAAATCAATGGTTTATTTGATGGGACCATGCAATATATGTCTGAATTATATGAAGAAAAAACTAAGAAAAACATGATTTTGAGTAATTTTATTCAGGGACAGTTATGGGACGATCTGCTACAAAAGTTTTATCAAGATAGAAAAAACGTAAGAATATCATTCCGATGCCTTTGATGTGGTATTCCGATGATGTTGAAACTGGTAATGCTTTGGGAGCACACGCTGGTAAAAACAAAATTGGTGCAGTTTACATAATTATCCCATGTTTGCCTCCTAGTTTTTCTTCAAAACTTGAAAGTATCATCGTTTCGGATGTCTTCTACTCATCAGATAGGAAAGAATTTGGGAATAAAGTAATATTTAGAGCGTTAACCCTAGAACGACAAACCGAGGTACATATCTACCCCAGGCGAACTACGAAAAATGACGTTTTGCCCGTTTTCTTAGCGCTTTCAGGCATTTAAATTGATTTTTCACCGACTAAACCTCAGTGAAATTGAATTTACTTTTCACCGTCCTCTTCAGCATGCAAAAACGAAGAGATTCATGTACTCACGAGTCTGATTACTGCTTTCGGAACGATTTTACGAACAAGAAACGCGTGGGATAAATATTTACCCCGGTTTGTAGTTTAAAGGTAGAAAAAATGGGTTTGTCGTTCGAGCGTTAATATCGGAATTGACAGATTTATGTGAGAAAGGGATTTCTTTTTTTCATAATGGATATCTTTATACGATACATTTCGTTCCCAGCTTAGTATTAGGTGATAATCTCGGTCTCAATTCAATTCTAGGATTTGTCGAATCCTTTCATAATACCGTATTTTGTAGAATTTGTGTTAGAATCCACGTTTTGAATCAACGCGCCCTTGTATACATGTAGAGTAGACATATACGACCGCCATGTTTTGGCCTATTTACTTTTTCTATATAGGCTACTTGTGGCTACCATCTTTTTCTCTGTACCTATAACTAAGCTACTCCTGTGTAATAAAATAATCCAATTCAATCCATTAAAAGTAACTTGTTAAAAGTAAAGTGTGAACCCCATTCTTTCCAACAGGTTATGGGCCCAGACATTTAAGGCGTTAATTGTGTTTTTAAATTGAACCTTTTTGACTATATAGTTAACGCCGGCTATCCTAACCTAAAAGCCACCACGCGCTGTCCATGTGGGTCGAATGTTAAAATCACGCTGAACATTTTTGTGCCTGAATCAAAAGTCTAAACAAAATGTCGCACGGTCTCAATGTGCACATTGAAAAGCTAAACAAAGAAAATTATGATACGTGGTGCCTACACATCGAGGCAATCCTCGTCAAAAACGACCTATGGTCGTATGTTGATGGCTCCTGTGTAAGACCATCTGATTCGCTCCAGTTAACTGTGTGGGACAGACAAGACCGTAAAGCACGCGCTGATATAATCCTTTCAATGGGACCTACGGAACTGTGTCATATAACACACTGTAAGACGTCTAGGGATGTCTGGCTGCGCCTGGAAGAGGTCTACCGATCCAAGGGACCGGCCAGGAAGGCTCATCTAATGAAACAGTTGCTTTTCACGAGGATGGGTAACGATGATGATATGCAAGACCATACTAAAAATTTCTTTGAGACTGTAGATAAATTGAAAGGCATGTCAATGGACATATCGGATGATTTACTAAGCATCTTACTGCTGTATAGTATACCAAGCTCATATGAGAATTTCAGATGCGCTATTGAGTCGCGAGACGAGCTGCCCACGCCAGAAACCCTCAAGGTTAAGCTCCTAGAGGAAGCAAATGCCCGGAAGCAGATAAGCCCCGAACAAGAAAGCCACGGAGCGATGTATGCGAGGTGGCCTCGGAATCAGAAGAAGTCACCACACGGCAAGGGCGCTGTCAACAAAAATCAGCGTCAGAAGAAGGAACAACAAACAGCGACTCCCAGTGGTGAATCGGATGGTAACTTCACTAGGGCCTACAAGTGCAATTTTTGCCAGAAGTATGGTCATAAGTCTTCTGACTGTTGGTCAAAGAATAACAAGAGACAACAGCAGGCGTCAACTGTTCGCGAAACTGACATCGAGGCATCTATGCTGGCCTACGACGTAGAAAACGCCACGCGCCAGGAAGCTGCCCTGATGACAACTGCGTTGAGCGCACAAGGCTTGACTGCAGACGACTGGTGCATCGATAGCGGAGCAACATCACACATGTGTCGGGACTTGAAACAATTCAGTAGCATCGTTGAGGTAAAGGACCAACATGTGCGACTAGCTGTCGATAAAGTTGCTCCCATCCGAGGTAAGGGAACAATCCATTTGAAACTTTCCACAACCAAAGGGGATAGAAAGGTCCGTTTAGAAAACGCCCTGTATGTGCCTGATTTAAAAACCAACCTATTGTCAGTATCCAAAGCAGTTAACGACAACAGGGAAATCACCTTCACACGAGGGATGGTTGAAATACGAAATCACAAGGGTCAGATAGTGGCTGAAGCTCAACGACAAGGAGACCTGTATTTCCTGCAACGGGCTGAGGAACCAGCAGCTCTCACGTGCCCCAAGGTCGAGTCCGTAACAGATTGGCATCAACGATTAGGACACCTCAACGAGGCAGACCTGCGTCTGTTGGCCACGAGAGACATGGTAAGAGGAATGACGTTTCCAGCCGGAAAAATGCCTAACTGCAAAGTATGTATCCTCGGGAAGCAGACAGCTTTACCGTTCCCAAAGTCAGAGGAGAAAGTAAACCGAGACGTACTAGATGTGGTACACTCCGACGTTTGTGGGCCCATGAGAGTCAAATCTATCGGAGGAGCCCTCTATTTCGCCACATTCATTGATGATAAATCAAGGTGGGTTGAAGTATACATGCTGAAAACCAAGGACGAGGTGAAGGACGCTTTTCGGCATTACCGAGCGCTAGTGGAAAACCATCATGAAAGAAAAGTAAAAATTCTTCGCACAGACAACGGCCTAGAATATTGTGGAAAGGACTTCACGGTTGAACTGGAGAAGAGTGGCATAAAACGTGAACGATCAACCGCCTACACGCCGCAGCAAAACGGCCTAGCAGAGCGTATGAATCGTACACTGACTGAAATGGCTCGATGCATGCTATTACAAGCCGACCTGCCTATCAAATTCTGGGCAGAAGCCATTAGCACAGCGGCATACATAAGGAACAGGTGTCCGACGAAGGCACTCAAGGAAGAAACACCATATGAAGTGTGGAACGGAGTTAAACCCGACGTTAGCCACATGAAAACCTTTGGTTGTACGGCGTACTTCCTGGACAAAAGACCTTCGAAAGGAAAATTTGAGCCAAGGTCAACGGAATGTCGACTCATCGGATACTCCAAGGAATCCAAGGCATATAGACTCTGGAACCCTGAAACCAAAACAGTAGTCCGCAGCAGAGATGTGGTTTTCAGTGAACCTTGCCAATCTGCTGAGGACGCACCTTATGAAAAGGAGTTCCTACAAGTCGAACTTAACGATATCTCGACTGACAAAACTGAAGAAGATACCACCCCAATAATCGCAGAGGACCCAACGACAAATTCCAAAGAGGACATCAGCAGGAAGATTAAAGAAGATACTCCACTGAAGATCCGAGAAGAAACAGGACCAACGAGTGAACACACGCCTGAAAAGGCAATGAAAAGAGGCCCAGGTCGACCATCGTCCGTGCGCACAGGTGAGCGAGGGCGCCCCAAAAAAAAATACAACCTCGTACCAGTCGTCACAGCTTACTCGCATTATACGCACGATGACATAACTGAGCCGACACTTGAAGAAGCTCTGAACGGCCCTGACTCCCACGAGTGGCAAGAAGCTATGAACCAAGAGCTCAGTGCACTCATCGACGCCGGAGCTTGGACACTCACAAGGTGTCCTGGCAACAAAAGGGCAATAGGCAGCCGATGGGTCCTGAAAATAAAATATAACGCTGACGGGTCCATCGAGCGAAGGAAGGCCCGCCTAGTAGCTCAAGGCTGCACACAACAGCCTGGGACAGACTTCAAGGAAACCTATGCACCTGTAGCAAGACTTCAGTCCATTCGCCTACTTGTGGCATTGGCGACACAGCATAACATGAAACTCTATCACATAGATATCACCATGGCCTACATATACGGTGACCTGGACGAAGAAATATATATGAAGCAGCCCCCCGGTTTCGAAGCACCTGGAAAACAAGACTATGTCTGCCGACTCAACAAGTCCCTGTACGGCTTGAAGCAATCCGGCAGACAATGGTTCCAACGACTCGCTGCGGTTTTGAACGAAATCGGACTGAAACCGCTTGAAACAGAAAAATGCTTCTACATCATGAAGAAAGAAGGAAAAGTATTAGCAATCACGGTTTACGTTGATGACCTAATAATAGCCACTAATGACGTTAACCTGTTTCAGCAAGTAAAAGGAGCTTTAGCTGAAAATTTTCAGATCAAAGACTTAGGCCCACTAAGCTACTGCCTAGGTATCGAATACGAGCAACAGCCATCCGGAGCCGTTTGCCTGAGGCAAAGAAAATACATCCACGATCTGCTGACCAAGTTTTCAATGACAGAAGCTAAGACAGCACCGACTCCACTGGAACCCAAAATAAAGCTGAGCGAAAATGACGAGGGACCAGAGGTAAGCAGCACAGAATACAGACGACTAATAGGATCACTGATGTACGTTGCAGTTGGAACCCGACCTGACATAGCCTACGCTGTTAGCGAACTGAGCAGGTTCTGTCAACAGCCGAAGATGACGCATTGGAACTCGGCGAAAAGAGTCTTGCGCTACCTGAAAGGAACGGCAAACCACGAATTGGTTTTCCAGAAAGACGACGGAGAGCTATTCGGTTTCGTCGACTCTGACTGGGCCGGCGATATAGACAATCGCGTATCACGCACTGGATATGTCTTCAAACTGGCCGGCGCACCAATCGCATGGGAATCGCGAAAGCAAAAGAGTGTCGCGCTCTCCAGCACTGAAGCTGAATATATGGCACTGGCTGAGGCAACAAAAGAAGCAGTATACATCCGAAAGATCCTAAAGGAATCCGGCTTATACGACAGCGACACCGAGCCAACCACAATATACTGCGACAACCAGGGTGCGGGAAAATTGACCAAAAACCCCATTTACCATTCACGCACCAAACACATAGATGTAAAATACCATTACGTAAGGCAAGCCTACAATCAAAAAGAAATAGACGTGCAATACATTTCTACTACCGATATGCTAGCAGACGTACTAACAAAGAGCCTGGCTGCGCCAAGTCACCTAAAATGTATAGAAGCACTAGGCATAAGAAACCCAATGTAAAACAAAATATACACATACAGGAAATAAGCTCGCGTTGAGAGGGACTGTTAGAATCCACGTTTTGAATCAACGCGCCCTTGTATACATGTAGAGTAGACATATACGACCGCCATGTTTTGGCCTATTTACTTTTTCTATATAGGCTACTTGTGGCTACCATCTTTTTCTCTGTACCTATAACTAAGCTACTCCTGTGTAATAAAATAATCCAATTCAATCCATTAAAAGTAACTTGTTAAAAGTAAAGTGTGAACCCCATTCTTTCCAACAATTTGTTCTGCTGAACCAGTTTTTACGTCAAACATGATTCGAGAAGATAAATGTTCTCTGCGGACAAATGAGCAGTATGATGAGCAAATTAAAAACTTGAACTCGAAAAAATCAGGAATTAAAGAATTGTGTGTATTTAATGAAATTCCGTATTTCCACGTAATAGAAAATCAGTCGGTCGATTGCATGCACGATCTGTATGAGGGAGTATGTAATTATGTGATGACTTTTGTAGTTTTGAAGCTTATAGAAGAGAAATATTTTGATAGAAACTTCTTGAATCATCGCTTGAATTCAGTTGGTTCTAATAAACCATCGGAAAATGTTCCCATGGACATAAATCTTGATTACGTGAAAAAAAAATAATAAATTAAAAATGTCTGCGGCAGAATGTCTTTTCTTCACCCGATATTTTTTGGCAATGGTGGGAGATCAAGTGCCAGATGATTGCGAAACTTGGAAATTGTATTTAAAAATACGAAAAATAATTTCAATAACTTCAACACCATATTTGACTAAGTCACATATAGCACAGTTGGAAGCAGCTATTACCGATCATCACGCACTTTATATAAAATTATGCGGAAAACTTCCCCCGAAGTTTCACACGCTTCTTCATTACGTATCGTTGTCGTTGAAAAACGGCCCAACATCTAAATTTTCATCGATACGATGCGAATCGAAACACTGTATTATTAAATCAATTTTAAGGAATTCTCGTAATACTCAAAATATATTGATTAGTACAGGCATTCGTTATCAACTGGGAATGATGCATTTGAAATATGCTGATTACAAAGATGAGTATGTTACATCAGGAAAAAAAATATATGATCAAACATGCAATAAGTGTTTTATAAGTTTCGTCACAATTCAGGACATCACCTATACTAAGGATTCAATTATTTTGATAGGTATATCAAGTGACTTTCCAGAATTTGGCTTGATAGATACGGTTCAATTAATAGATGATGAAATATATTTCGGTTGCATTTCTCCATGTGTCGTTGGAATTGATAAACACTATGATGCGAACAGTGTGATAGCTGACAGTGGTAACCATAAAATGGTTGCATACAAATCATTAGACTTGAGAGAACTGTGTACACTTCATGAAATTAAGAACAAAATGTTGATCATTACCAAACATATCTTTAAATGTATTAATAAAGATTTCACTAACTTATATTTTATAGCTTGTATTTTATTGCTGACTCATATATCCTTGGTAAGAAACGAAAATTTATAGAAAAGCATACATAAGCACATGAAAGTGTAGAAATGTATATAATTTCGTGTGAATAAAAATAAAACCTAATTAAATTATGCGTATTTATATACTTCTATATTCATTCATATTCCACGTATATCCCTGAAAAGTAAATGTAAAAAAAAAAAAAAAAAAAAAAATGTATGGATTTCTGTGATTACTATTTAAATTTGGTAATATACAGATTTATACATTTTTCTACGTTTACATAGAACTCTATTAAATAGTAAATCATCATTTCGTACTATTTCGCCGTAAATATTTGTGTATAATTCAATTTTGTATGCTCAATTCGCGCGCGAGATTCCGTATGTGTATCAGCGTGAGTGCAGAGGAAATCATCATGCACGCACCGAAAAACTTTGTGCCATGAACAGCGTAAAACAGAGAACGTCGCGACGCGTGATAAGCAGTGCCCCCACCCGAATAAGCGATTTTCGACTCTCGTATTGCTGCGAGTAGGGCGCGAGACTCTGAAGGTGGCGCGCGTCACGCTACTTTCTTGTGTCACTTTTTCTCAGTGTAGGAGGGTAACCTCGCAAATCGTAACCATTGCGTATTGGTCCGGATGAAATGCGGAGACCAAAACACCATCAGTTACGGATAGGGTCGTGAAGCCGTGAAAGAACGGCCCCTGGTTAAGACCCGGATTGAGCCAGATACACTCGGTAGTTGGAAAAAGTAAAAAATTGCGTATCAATTGCGTATTGGTCCGGATGAAATGCGGGGACAAAAAACGAGGCTGAAGCTAGCAGCCGCATCTAGCAGCCGAACAGGGCCACAGCAGCGGGTGGGCCCCTCCGCATTGAAACTTGGTTTCATGCAACTATTATGCGTGATTTTCGATCAGTATCAAGTCAAATGATCTTGAACTGTAAACAAGTGATTCTCGGGTGAAGAAAACCATAAACATCCAGGTTTCTCAAATGTTTTACGTAAACTGTGAGTTGGAGAATATGACAGCAGTCACCAAGTCGGCGGGGTGTTAAAGGGTAGCTTATTTACGCAGGGGTGCGTTACTTGACTAACTATTGGAAACTATCCACTTTTTGAGGGAGCAACCGGTTTTTATAGTTTTTTGAATTTTTAAATCAGTAAAAATGACGAAATTCGGTGAAAATCGCAACAGCCACCAACTCAGCGGGGTGGTAAAGGGTTGCTTATTTACACAGGGGTTCGTTACTCAACTAACTATCGGAATCTATTCACTTTTTGAGGGAGCAACCGGTTTTTATGGTTTTTTGAATTTTTGAATCAGTAAAAATGACGAAATTCACTAAAAATCGCAGCAGCCACCAATTCGGCGGGGTGGTAAAGGGTTGTTTATTTACGCAGGGGTTCGTCACTCGACTAACTATTGGAAACTATCCACTATCTGAAGAAGGAACCGGTTTTTATGGTTGTTTGAATTTTTGAATCAGTAAAAATGACGAAATTCGCTAAAAATCGCAGCAGCCCTCAACTCGGCGGGGTAGTAGAGGGTTGTTAATATACACAGGGGTTAATGAATCAAAACCTTTGTACAGAGACTTGATAGAAAGATATCCCATAACTTATCGGAATAAGAGAATATTCATTAATCATAATGATAATTCAATATCAAGATGATACCTAATATACAGTCATTAGGGGTAACTGTGCGCACTTTGCTCTTTGGAGGGTTGTAAATCTCAAACAATAAAGGTTAAAAAAAACAACCCATACTCGTTAGATAAAGCATTTATTTGACTATCCAATAAATGAAACAGTTTTACAAAAAACCATCACACTTAAGAAAGAAATAATATTAATTAAGAAAACTCAGAATGCGCACACTTGACCCGCATTGCGGGTAACTGTGCGCACCCCTGTGGGGTGAGTATACGCACCCTGGAAATTCAAGTGCATTCTTCACAATTATGAATGTGAATGCTCTGAACAATAAAATTTGAGTAAAATGAGCAAATTATCTGACCAAAACTTGTAAATCTTCATAAATGTCCTTCCCTGTTGAAAAAAGGAACAGAAATCCGTTAGAAACCTATAGAAAACAACGCCCGAACCTATGGGATTTTAACGGAATCCTATACGTTCTATCTGCAAGAGATAGAATCCTGAACAGGTCTCCATCCGTTTCGAAAAGTAAGCTATCCGCACAATGATGAGTTTTATGGGAATCTATCTGACGTCTGACCGTCCAACTGCACGTACCTGCCAGAACGTATACGAGTGTACAACATTTCTGTCCGCATTTTGTATGCAAATCAAAGTATCTGTTTCTGTCTGCAATTTCGGATCCGACAACCATCCGTTTCAATACACATCTTCCAACCTTATCAGTTTTTATCCGCGACTGCGTGTGACCCTCTGACTGTTTCTATCCGCAGTTCGAACGCATCTGTAGAGTGTATGAAACGCCTGTCCGTTTCAATACGCATCTTCTGGTCTTATCAGTTTCTATCCGCGATTGCGTGTGACTCTCTGACTGTTTCTATCCGCAGTTCGAACGCATCTGTAGAGTGTATGAAACGCCTGTCCGTTTCAATACGCATCTCCCGAGCTCATCGGTTTCTATCCGCGATTGCGTGTGACTCTCTGACTGTTTCTATCCGCAGTTCGAACGCATCTGTAGAGTGTATGAAACGCCTGTCCGTTCCAATACGCATCTTCCGACCTCATCAGTTTCTATCCGCGATTGCGTGTGACTCTCTGACTGTTTCTATCCGCAGTTCGTACGCATCTGTACCCGTGTGGAAATCTGAATCCGGTACGTGCCAGGCGCTGAACAGGCTGCCGTATTTGTACGTAGGGCCCGGATACGGAAAATTCATCAGGCCCTGATGGTGTTCTGTAACGCTCTCCACCATAAGGCCCCTACGTGACAGCCTTACAAGGCCCATATCTGGCTACCTTACAAGGCCCATATCAGGCAACCTTCTTTATTCCTCAACAATAATGCAGGCCTTGATCAGGGCCACATTGGTTTACTATCATATATAGCGCGTAATTCATTTCAGAAAAATTTATTGGGATAATAGGTTAACCCTAGAGGGGTACACTGGGTGTTATACACCCAGGCCTTTTTGTTTCTTCGCGTGGTTCTCCGATTTCATGCTTTCGAAAAACACGATTTATTCATGACAAAAAATTTCGAAATCGACTTTGTCTAACTTGATCGTATTCAGAGTACTTCAAAGAAAAATTCTACGTTTGAAAATTTCAAGAATCTCAATCACAGCCGGAATGGCATCTTTTTGAAAATGCCCGGGTGTCGCACACCCAGTGTACCCTTAGCGTAAGAATCAGAAAGTGTACCCCTCTAGAGTTAACAAAAAACAACTCTCTTGAAATACCCAATAAACACAAGGTGGTTGAAATCCCGTATAATAAACGTGTTCATCATACGTGTAAAAACCGTTGAAACGACCCTTTATACATTCATTATACCAAAATTAAACCTATAGTACAATGAATTTCCAGGTCTGATGTCCGCCTGTACGTGGATCTACGATTAATTTATCCACGTGCACCAAATTTATGCAGCCGGCACGTTTTTTAAACGTCTATTAAACGGACCTGTGTTTATTGGGTATAAAGACGAAAATATATAATTTTTATTTCATCGTATATTTCAACCCAGTGAAATCTCATTTCGTAATATAATTTTTATCATTCCTAGGCCGAAAGTTCGATTTTCTTCTCTCTTTTGCGGGAAGAAAGAGGCGCAATTCAGCCCGCTGACAATTAGTGTCATTCAAGAGTTCGTATGTTTTTGCATTAATTTTCCTCCCGTGTTTCATTCATAGTTACCGGTTGTTATGATAACAACGATCTGTCAACAGCTTCATCGTAACCCCGATATTCCCAGTAAAATAAAGATTTGTCAGTATAAATATAGTAATAATAAAAAATTCAAAAAGTTCGTGTCCAAAAAAATCTAAAGCTTAATAAAATAAAAATGAATATAAATAAATTGAACTGTGAATAAAATATAAATTCTCAATAGACAAATTATTAGTATAAAAAAAAATAAAACAATGAGTTCATCAGAAGATACATCTGGTGATTCTGACTATCCAGATGAAGGGCGTAATATTGAAGCGGAAGCCGAAATAATATCGAAAAATATGATACCATCCAAATCTAATGATCGGTACAAAATTTGCTACGATGACTTTCTTAAATGGCAAACATTAAATAAAGTAAATTCATTCCAAGAGGATGTCCTCTTAGTTTATTTTAATGATTTATTGAAAAAGTTGGCTCCCTCTACGATATGGAGTCGTTGGTCAATGCTCAGAACTATGATAAATCTAAATCACAATAATGACATCGGCAGTTACCCGAAATTAAAAAATTTGATCAAAAAAAATTCAAAAGGTTTTCGTCCAAAAAAAGCTAAAGTTTTTACGTGGTGTGAAGTTAAAAAATTCATCGGAGAGTCACCGGATCTCATTTATTTAGCCATGAAGGTAAATATTACACTAACTTACAAATATTGTAAATAGGGGTAGGCAGGGCAAAATGGGACACCATATTTTTCGTACGTGTTCGGGGAAAAATGGGAAAAATTTCCAGAATAGAAAGAAAAAAAAAATCGTAAAAAACTATACATACATTTATTTACAACTAGTTTTCTATTTACAAATATTTATAAAAATTTTATTTCAGGTTATTGGAATCTTCGGGGTATCAGGAGCATTGAGATGTGCAGAAATTTGCAATATCAGAACCCAAGATATCGAAGACACTGGCAATCGGTTCATTGTATCTGTTAACGATACGAAAAATTATTATCCTCGAACATTTATAATTGGCCCAGAATTTTATAATGAAGTCCGAAAATATCAAGCTCTGAGACCTGAAGACGCGAACACAGACAGATTTTTTTTATTCTACTATCGTGGTAAATGTTCACGTCAAGTAATCGGCAAGAATAAGATTGGCGAAGTCCCTAAAACCATGGCGTTGTTTTTAAATTTATCCGAACCTGACAGATATACAGGTCACAGTTTTCGCCGCACCTCTGCGACTTTATTGGCTGATTCTGGAGCTTCTTTAACGACAATTAAGCAACACGGTGGCTGGAGATCAGATGCTGTCGCAACTGGATACATTGAAAATTCTTTGGGCAATAAAGAAAGAATTTTCAATCGAATCATCAATTCAGTTATACCATCTACATCAGAAGGATCATTTACACCAGAATTACCTCACACAATAACATCACCATCTGCAACCGATACAACAACACCAATAACTCGTACAATCACATCAACATTCGCAACTCATACCACAACAACACCAATAGCTCGTACGAACACATCAACATCCGCAACTCATACAACAGCAACAACATCAACATCAACACCAATAACTCGTACAAACACATCAAGATCCGCCACTCATACAACAACAAAAGGAACAACAACAACAACAACAACAACAACAGCACCGATACCATCAACTTCATCAGCACCGAGTAATCACTCAAGCAGTCGAGTTCCATTGCCATTTACCGAATTTTCAAGTCCAACGTCGAGGTTAACTTCACCAAATAATCGACCTAACACTGAATCATCACAGGCTAAGCGACGAAAAAAAATTTTATTGGAGAAAAATGACATTCAAAACATGCTGAAATCAGTAACAGATAATTCCAACATAAAATTTGAAAATTGTAAATTCGAAATTAATTTTCATTATCATGGAGATAACGAAGATAAAGAGAATAATAACGATTAATATTACATTAATTACATTTTTGAATTTAATAATCTTCCTGTTCTGAAGATGTATTACATAATTCGAGATCTACGTAAGTAGTGGTTTAAATATTTCTGCCCGTATTCTAATTCCGTGATATCATATAATCCGAGATATAATATATATATATATATATATACATATTTTTATTTAATTTTTTTCCTTCTAATCAGAGAAACGCAGAATTTCTCGAAGAATGAAAAGAATAATTATAATTATTATTATTATTATGAATGTATGTTGTTAAAAATTTCATTTTGATTCAATGAATATTCATAATTAAAACATTAATTTTATGACTGTTATAATTCTTTACACATTCAAAATATTCATCATAATGTGTAAAATATTTTCAAATTTTAAAACCATTCTGTTCCAATAAGAACAAACACATTAAAATGCTTCAATAATAATTGAATATGTTTGTTTCATTCCATTATTAGTATTTATTATTATTATTATTATTATTCATTTATTTATACTGGATTTTCAAAAAGTTGAATAAAATTTTTTAAATTTAGTATTTTATAACCTGTCAATGTCTTATAAAATGTCAATATTTCAAATCCACTGCTTTATAACCTGTTCAATGTCTTCAATTATCACCGAACTTTCGGTCCTGGCATGATAAAAAATTGTATGCACGACACGGGAAGAAAGTTGGCCATCTAACCCGCGTATTTACCACCCTCGCCTTCGGCTCGGGTGGTAATTTTATACGCGGGTTGAAATGACCAACTTTCTTCCCTAGGCATGCAATATACTATTTTAGTATTATATGTCGCACTCAACAAATACTTCGAATGAGGTTTGAACACTTCTTACAGAATAAGGATAACAAATAATATCATTATATTAAAAAATAATCTGGAATAGCTAGTTGAATCAGTTATTATACATAATAACTTTTCGAACTATTATTCAAATAAAATTCTAACACGTATAGTAATATCACGAATCGAGTCTTTGGTCCATGTAACTTCTAAAAACTTGAGCTAATTTTTTTACTCTGTTTAGCAACTTTATAATAAAACTTTGAAAATTATAACAATAATTCTGGCCGGGTAAACCCTTAGCCTAATACGGCCCGGGTAAACTGCTCGTATCATGAGGTGAGGCATTCATATATTGAGTATTATTATGTGAGGCAGCCTGATCAGGACCTGGCTTATTGTAAAAAAGGCTCGTGTCCCGTCCGAATCAGACTGCCTTACTTGTAATATATTATCAAGTAAGGCAGCCTGTGATCAGGGCCTGACTTATTGTAAAAAAAGGCTCGTGTCACGTCCGGATCAGGCTGCCTTATAGTTGTAATATATTATCAAGTAAGGCAGCCTGATCAGGAACTGACTTATCGCGAAAAAGGCTCGTTTCAGGTCCCGACCAGGTCGCCGTACTTGATAATATATTATCAAGTGAGGCCACCTGATCAGGACCTGACTTATTGTAAAAAAGGTTCGTGTCACGTCCGGATCATGACGCCTTACTTGATGATGCTTGATAACGCCTTACTAAACAATAAGGGCAACTTATCCGGGCCGCGTTTGGGCCTGATCAGGGCCCTAATGATGAATTTTAAATCAGGTAGCCTGATCGGGACCTGATAGGAGCCATTTTCACAATAAGGCAAAATAAGGCAATTTCCACACGGGTAGCGGCGATGAAAGCAATTCGATTGTTAATAATCCAAATTTATCGTCTTGCGAAGAAATTCGTTGCGACGGAATTTTTGATGCTGATAAGGCAATTATTGGTAGTGTCTCATCAATCGCCAAGCCAGGAAATATTTGGAAGATTCAAACCAAAAAGTTGATACTTCCACGCGACTTTTGGGAGAAGTTTTGGGCAGAGGTGTGAGAAGTTCTGTCATTTAGGTGGCATAAATGTCGTGATATGAAAAATAAAATAGGAACAGAGCATTCCTCGATTTCGTTCCAAACTGTGGCCACTTGCAAACACTCTTCTTGTTGTTGATACCAAGATAGATGTGCCGTTTACCGACAAAGAAGTCACGATCTACATGGACAAAGAGATTTGTCACCATGCAAACGAAGTACACCGCCGATTTGTGCGTTTTCAAAAACGCTCGGCTATTGCGAAAGAGTTACAGGGTAAGTCGCCCAGTTTTTTGAAGCTTCAATTGCTCAATTCGGTCTCCGATGAGATCCTAGAAGCTGGTAATAGGAACAATGCGCTGAGCCTTCCTATTCTTCAAAAAATTTCGAGCGCACAAAATTCAAAGGACGATTTGGACACCGACATCACACCATTTGTGCTGAAATTGACCAACGCATATAAAATATCATGGCCAGGAAAGTATTTAGAGGGATACATACAAGAGTATTGTTTGGAACCTTTTTTTATCATATTATTTACAGAAGAACAACCCGTGTGGAAATTGTATTCGGGCCCCGGCCGGGCCCTGACCAATTTGGCTATTCTCTTTCCGGGCGCTAGTCAGCGGAACTAGACGGGGCCCGGATCGAAAACGTCACGCTCGACTGATCGGGGCCTGGATTGGTAGAATTTGCTGGCCCCGGCTCGGCTGCCTTTTGAATGCCAGCCTTATTATTAAAACCTTCTACCGTCCCATTTCTTCGGATTCAATGAATAACGAGATGAGAATCAAATAGAAACTTGATATTATATTTTTTATTAAAACACTCCTCAAATGACTAATAAATCCTCTAATCTAGGACCGCTCTTAACCGTCCGAGCATTGGTACAGTTACCTTAATTGATTATTTTTTTAATTATTCTATTTATTTTTAAAAAAAATTTTTTTTATTTCTCGCATAAAAAAACTTAACGAATTAAAAAAAAATAATACAAAAAATAAAATAAAATAAAATAAAACAATTAAAAAAATAATTAATTAATCGATATATCAAAATAGGTAAAATAATAATTTCAATTTTTTCACTCGAGCTATGTGTAATATACAATAATATCACTCAATAAATCAATCAATCAATCAATTTTTGCTGAATATTGATTTGATGCATATGAAAATATATTTATATAGCGATTTTTCTCTACTCATATTTTCTCATCAGGGCCCTGAAAGGCCCCCACGAAAATTTCCGTAAGGGCAGCCACGATTTTGCCTGGCCAGCCGACCCGTCTAGTTCCCGGCTAGCGCCCGGACAGTTTTCCGAATTTGAAGTTGCCACGCTTACGCCCGGCAGGGGCCTTGCCGGGAGCCGGGCGTGCCCTGACAAATTTCCACATGGGAAGTACGGTACTTAGTTTCTCCTAAATCTGATTATGTGTTCTGCCACTTCGATGCAACAGGTTCTATCATCGAAAAACCGCCGGGTGTCAACAAACAAGTTTATTACTACGCGATTATTCTTCCTGGTTCGACAGAATTCGGTCCGCTTCCTTTAGCAGAACTCATATCATCAGATCATAGCGTACCTTATATATCGCACTTTCTGCAGGTATTTGTATATCATCTGAAACGAATATCCACTAGATGGCCGATGATTGATAAAATCGAAACTGACTTTGGTCTAGCGTTGATTCATTCAGTTATACAAGCATTCACGGACATGACATTGTCGGTATATTTAGAGAAAATGTACGCAGAAATTCAGGGTACGAAGCCAATTCAACAACAAACTGTTCTTCATGTCTGCTCTTCTGATTTTATCCATCAAGTTTCACGCAAGGCTGAAACTTATTTTAAGGAAGCTCATGAACGTCAACTCGCTGGAGCCGTTCTGACGTTCCTTATACACTGCGATACCATGGATAAGGCCGTAATCGATGTACGACATTTGATTATAATTTTTGGCACAGAAATGGAACGGCCCGAGCTTACAAAGAGCATTGCAGCTATTGGTTGTCCGGAAGAAATTGCCTCTTACATTGACGTAGCTGATTATCATCGATATGATTCCGAAGCAGAAGAAAAAATCGGTGCACGAAAAGCGTCAGCATTTTACAAATTTTTCAAAGAGGTACAATGTTCGGTTGAATCAGAAGGCGATTGTTCGACTGAATGTAATTCATATTATTCACCTGAATTCGTGGCCTATTGCATGGATCATTTGATGCCATATTTTCCAGTGTGGTCAGCAATAGTGATTTGCAGATTCAATATGACTAGATCTTCGAACGCCTCAGCCGAAAACTGGTTCAAGATTGTCAAAAAAGATACGTTTCAGGAAAAACTGAAGACTCGTGCTCCTAGATTCATAATGCGCATGGAATCTGTTTTACGGTCTAGAAATCGAGAACGTCGATACCCTCTAAAAACTACTCGACAAAGAAAAATAAGATCAACATGTCCAAAAAAACTAGCTGCCGTAGACGCAGAATCGTTCGTGGAGGAAACGTGGCAGAAAAAGCCAAAGCGACGGGGAAACTATTTCTTCAGGTGTCCGCGACTCTTGGAAGCAAGCAAACATACAACACAAAGAGGTCCAACAGAACAGACAATTATCTGCGAGGAGGAAATGCATGAAATACAGAAAAGCTTATCGGAACAGACAGTTGTCTGCCAAAATATATTAGGTAATGAGGCATATGACGAGCATTTGCTTGTTACTTCAAAGCCACTGCAAAATGGGGGTGCACCGAATTTGGAAATGAGCTGTGAGGCCACAGAAGACGACGACGATCCCGATGACCGGGGACCATTACTCCAGGGTAACCATCTTTCGGAACGCGGACTTTTTGATAAAGTTCTGCAATACCCGCCGAATTTCCCGAATTTGAGAAAATGTATAGCGGGTATAGACATCAACGAAGCAAGCTTCAAAACGCTACAGCCGAACAGATGGCTGGATGATAACATAGTCAATGGTTTCTTCGTTGTATTGCGAGAAGTGGCGAGCAAAAATGGGCCGAAAGTTCTTCCCTTTGAAACGTTTTTTACCGAAATGTTAATGCGCCCAGAAAGCTTGAGCCGCGGGTTCAGAAAGTGGGCTGCATTTGCGAACATTTGGGATAACGAGGTGTGGCTGATACCGATCCACCTTAATAACAATCACTGGACATTATGACTTGTGGTCTTAAGCCATAAGGTCTTCGTGTACTTTGATTCTCTGCACGGAGTGCCGCCAGCAAATCTCGTACCAAAGCTGTATGATTTCATGGAAAATCATCCAAATCCAAAAGAGCGTAGAGGAAAACAAAGTGCATGTTGGCCATTATGGAAAATGTACGTCCCGGATAATATACCCTCACAAATTTCAGAGAAAACTGCTGGGAATTGCGGGGTACATGTATGTTCATGGGCATATATAATATGATCTGGATCATACACAAAGTTTTCGGGGTATGATATGAATCCTGTCAGGAAAAACCTAGCATATTTTCTCGCGGATTCACAAATTACGGAATCGAAACAGAACGAAACTACCAAACGACGCCGCTTCATACTCGAAAACACTGAATTTCTTGAACACAAATTCTCCAAAAAAAATATCGCAATAACGAAAGGAGCCCCTCTAGGCTTTGAAAGTACGCTCGAATATTGCGCGTCACTGCATCTCTTACTCGCATGCTAGAACCTTATCCGTTTTTCAACATGATCTCATGAATATCAATCTCATCAAATCTGAATGGGTAATATTCAATCATTCTCCGTCCCGCTGAGATGTTTTTTTTTTTTTTTTTCTATTTATAGGAACTTCATTACGCTCATGGAGCTTTACTTAGATATCTATTTCTCGTTAAACACAAAAAAAAAGTCTACATTATTTGGCAGAAAACGATCGTACGACCGTTTATCACAGCAGACTTTTTATTTATTTTTTTATTTTATATAGTTAACAATCTACGTCTGGGGAAAACCGCCATTGCCTGAATGAATCAGAAATGTTTACGGTAATTCATTCCAGGGATTTAATCTTTATCTATAATTTCTTGGCTTTACAGGCAAAACTGCTGCATTTTCAAGCAAGCTCGAGACACTGGGCTGTTTTTTTTTTTTTTTTTTTTCCAGAAAAGCAAAACTATAGCTGTTGCTTTGTTAACTGTATTATTATCATTTTAATTATTTTATAATATTATTATTTTAAGGAATGATCTTTGGAATATAATTTTTGAGTTATTATACTTATTTTAATTTTCAATTAATATCGGCTTAGAAATAGTTTGCAGAACAATAGTATATTGTATACCAAGGAGGCAAAGAAGGTCTTTCAACGCCGAGCGTATATTTGCAATACGAGTCGTAGACGAGTCGAAGACGAGTATTGCAAATACGCTCGGCGTAAAAGACCTTCGCCTCCTTGGTACACACGATATTTTATACAACAAAAGTATGTTTCACAAGTTCATGCTCGATCCGGTACACAAAGTCGACGGACATACACGCATAGCAACGCATAACAACGTGATTTGAAGGCTACGGCGCGTACGTTAGAGACCACTTTTAACTCCTAGGACTCAAAAGTAGCCAAAAGTGAACTGTCCGCATGCGCATTCGCAGACTCGCTCAACTGTCTCTAAAACGCCAACTTTGTGTACCGCAATCGAGCATGAAAAACGCGTAAAACATGCTTGCGTTGCATAAAATGTTATAATTGTTATTCACTTTTCGGAAATTTTCATAGATGTGAAATTTCATTAAAATAATCAAGTTAATTAGAATTTACAATACTAAGAAAATTAATTGATTAGTAACTTCATCTTAATTTTTGATTGAATTGATTAAATACTATATTCAATATGAAATAATATCTGTCCCATTATCAATAATAATATATTATCCGTATTATCACTTATTTTTGAACTATTATCATAAGTATTCTAAATATTCAATATTATATTAGAGTCATTAGGGGTAACTGTGCGCAGTGGGTAAGTGTGCGCACCTGGCTTATCTCCGAACGGAATGAAAGGGGTTAACGGTATGCTACAGCAAATCAGACGGTCCTGAATAGAGAATTAGTTTGCACAAATAAAAGTGATGCGCTGCGCTGCATTTATATTTTTTGTTAAAAAAACGAAAACAGGCGATCCCAGAATAGTTTCTTCGCTAACGGCAAACAGTGTGACGCCTAAACCTGGATTGAATCTGAAATAAATTAATTTTTTTCATATCAGGAATTCATTTAAGCTTGAGGCTCAGCAAAAATTTTGAAGTTATATTCGGTGCTGGTGAAGTTTTGAGCATCTATATAGAATTCGTCTCGCTGGGGTAAGTGTGCGCGGGTAAGTGTGCGCAGGCTTTATCATTGGTCGAAGACCAGATTATGCCTCAAGATGAACAAAACGTTTTCACTACAAGAAATGGATCTTCTAATAACAATTTGGAGCAGCCAATGGTAGGGTTTGGGGTAAATGGTGTTCGCAACAGTCAAACTCGGGCTCCCGAAAACGTCTCCGTCAGTGACCTTCATGTAGAACCCTGTTGAAAATGTTTATAGAAACGGATAGAAAGTAGATCCTTTCCGTTTGTGACGTATCTACTATGCGTTATTAACACTGCTTTTACGGACGGAAACGTGTGAAACCCGCTACTGATGCATTTCCGTATAGAAGCGTATAGGAACCACTTCAGATAACTGGATGTCGTTCTCATACGCTCCTACACGCAGATGCGTAAGTAGCGGTTGTCACACGTTTCTGTCCGTAAAAGCAGTGTTAATAACGCATAGTAGATACGTCACAAACGGATAGGATCTACTTTCTATCCGTTTCTATAAACATTTTCACCTGATGTCAACTGCGGTAGTTCCTATACGCTTCTGTACGGAAATGCGTGAGTAGCGGTTTTCACACGTTTCTGTCCGTAAAAGCAGTGTTAAAAACGCATAGTAGATACGTCACAAACTTCAGGCAGAGCTGAAGGCGAGTGTTGGCATTTCACACAAGTCATGAATTGCCAATCCGAACGAGTAACCAATTTTTATTTTTTTTTCAATTTGTGATCAAACCCAATGAACCGTAGCGTATATAAAATAGGACTAATGCCCGGCTGAGAAACGTATATTAAACGTTGCAAAACGCGTATACGTGAAATATACGTTTTTCGGCCGGATATTAGTCCTATTTTATACACGCTATGGTTTATTGGGATGTACATTCGCGCACGCTACTACTACATTACCGCTCCGTGTTTGGACTGTTTGGCGATCAGCCACTTCGCGCACCATCTATAGTGCGGGAAATCTAACTTTCCATGCATGTATTATAAAAATGATATTTCCGTCATAACAGGCGTAAAGTACGCTTTTTTTTGTCCTACTTTGCGGACGTGAAGCCACACTTTACGCCCGCTAATTGGGACAAAAAAAAAAATGCACTTTACGCCAGAAATTACCAAAAATACTGTTTGCACCGCGGGCGTCAAGTGCGTAACTTTACACCCGCGGGTGATCACGCGACCCTCGGGCTGGCTATCCCCGGTTGAAATTCCATCAGAAACCCACAGAATATTGAACCGAAATGTATAGGAGCTTAACGGAATTCTGTCCGCTGTATCTGCACAAGTGACCCAACATTGAGTTTCTATCTGCTCCTATCAGCTTTATGTACGCATCACTATGAATTTCAAACGGTATCTATTGGAATTCTAACTACTTTGCGGCATCTATCCGCAATAGCGTATACAAATTCTATCAGCTCCGATCCGCATCCGCTCTTCACAACAAGCTACCCGCTTCTGACTGCAATTACAGAAACCTGGTCTATCCGCATCTGTACGCATCGCTTAGCGCTATTCGAACCCATCTGGATCCATCCGCAATTGCATGTACAAATTTTATCGGCCTCTATACGCGTCCGATATCCACAACGAGATATCCGCTTCTGTCTGGGACTGCGTACACAAATTCTATCGGTCTCTAATATCCGCGTCCGCTATAAAAGTGATGGTGCCCGCGTCGTATGAACTTTACCTGCAATTTCGGTTTTATATTTCGTAATTTTTAGTCTTTACGTCGTCCGGTCGGTCATTCTCGTGCCCTACGTTGTTCGCCCCGTAGTTGACGTTGTCCAGGTGGTCAAACTGGTGACTCACATTCCCCAGGTCTTTCGCTTTGTAGTTTTCACTCTCGTTGTCTTCGAGTTATTGATTTTCGTGCTCCAGAACTTTCGCTACGTAGTTGACGTTCACGGAAATCAACAACCCGATGACAACGATAGTGAAAACTACGAAGTGGACGAGCTGAGTAACGTAAGTCATCCGTTTGACCACCTGGACAACGTAAACTACGAGGCCGATAGCATGTAAAAACATCCGGACATAGGTGCATTAATAGAAAATGACGAAATGAACTGGTTGATTAGCTGCGTATAGGTATAGATACGGATAGAATTCATACCTGGATGGTGCGGATGTTGCAATTCGAATACCAAGCCATTGCGACACCTCATATCCGGTATAGCAGGGCAACGACTCTATCGTTCAGCGAAATACACGATTGCGCTAAACGTGGTGTAGCAGGGCAACGACTCGATCCTATGGCGAAATACATAGCAATGTGCAGACGCAGCACCAAAAGAGTCGTTAAAGGGCAGGCAGACGACGCGCCCGTCGTCAGAACATCGCGACCAGAAGCAAGACACATTATATAGAGATTAGTCCGAAATTAGTAAAGCCTTTGTAAAACTTCATACATTAATAAACTTGAATCACTTTTGTACGACTGAGTTCCAACTCTTAATTCGACAACGAACCTTAAATAAATTGTAGTTGTATGAAAGATCTCAGGATCCCGATTACAACACGGACAAGGGTACATTATTGGAAACAGATCGGATCAATCAATTCAACTGCGCATAGATACGGACAGAATTCATATGTGGATGGTATTGAAACAGGTGCGGATACACAGTAAAAATTTTTGCGTAATTTTTAACACAAAGTCTTGTGTCAAAATTTTTGTGTTAAATATCTAACACTTTGTAGTGTCAATTTAACACAATACAGTTGATACTGTACAGTTCAACTGTATTGTGTTAAATTGACACTGCAAAGTGTTAGATATTTAACACAAAAATGTTGACACAAGACTTTGTGTTAAAAATTACGCAAATACTTTTACTGTGTAGAGATACATTAGAAACGGGTGGGAGGAACTATTGAACTGCGTTACACAGATATGGATCACATTCTTATCTGGATTTGCTCATTATTCCGGATGGACCACGCGTGCGTACAGAACTGCAGATAGATGCGGATAGAAATTATGTCCATTCGATATCAAAATTCGTATAGAATCAGACACGCGCGGATAGGATTTCTGTGCGGTGTTGCACGAATATGCGTATAGGAACGAGTATTTCCAACTGCTGCTATCCGGAATTGCAGTGACAAAAACACATACGATACGGACAGGATTCGTCTTCTGTCTGTTTCTGATGGGATTTTAACCAGGGATACCCTGCTCTGGCGCGTTGATCACACGGCGGCGTCAAGTTGCACTTCACGCTCATGGTACGGAAACTGCTATTTTCAAGATTTCAGCGTGATGTGTAGAAGAATGTTAGGTCGATAAAGTAAATTTTCATTTATTTAGTATAATCGCTTCGTCATGGCAATATAGTCAGAGGGTCACACGCAATCGCGGATAGAGACTGATAAGGTCGGAAGATGCCCCAGATAACAGAATGTCCACATTCCCGTGCAGAAATTTGACCAGTTTGCCCGACTTCTGGCCAGAGCCAGCCGTGGATTTGCTGGCCAGAGCGAATTCGGCAGAGTCGGACCTGGTACCGGCCAGATACTACTGGCCAGGGCCAACTCGGCAAGGCCGGACCTGGTACTGGCCAGCATTCTCTTGGATTTACTGGCCAGGACGAACTCGGCAAAGCCGGACTTGGTGCTGGCCAGTATTTTCTTGGATTCACTGGCCAGAGCGAACTCGGCAAAGCCGGACCTAGTACTGGCCAGAATTATCTTGAATTTACTGGCCAGAGCAAACTCAGCCAAACCGGACTTGGTGCTGGCCAGGATTCTCTTGGATTTACTGGTCAGAGACAACTCTCCAAAGCCTGATTTGGTACTGGCCAGATTTCTTTTGGATTTACTGGCCAGAGCGAACTTACCAAAGTCTGACTTTGTTTTGGCCAGATTCTTTCTGTATTTGCTGATCTCGCCCATATCATAAAATAATTGATTTCGCCTTGGCACTGGTCATTCATGATACTGATCGGTGATATTCATATGTCTATTAGCTCTTAGTTTGGCAGCTCGATCATAAGTTTCGACAAATAGGAAAATATGAGGCCAATTACTATAGGAGAGTTTAGCGTAGTAGGTAGAGCGTGCGACTAGTAATACAGCGAATGCGAGCGGACTTGGGTTCAAATCCCGGTTAGGTCGAAAAATCAGATGGCGTTTTTCTCAGCGAACTGGCAATGCTTATAGATCTACGTGGAGAGTTACATAATGTGAAATCGAATATTCACACGTACGTAAGTTTTTTGGTTTTTTTTCTCACTAGGAACAGGGTTTCCCGACTAGAAACTAGCGAGTTTACTGGCCAGAAACTCGTCAGTTTGTCAGGCCAGGCATTAGACAGTTTTGCGTTACATCCCTAGTCTGGAACTTGGCATTGTACCTGCCTAATAACTGGCCAGAAATAAGGAAAACTGGGCAGGCTCTGCCGAGCGCCAGCTTTCAATTTCTGCACGGGATGGTGCGTGCGTATATGCACTCACGGCGTGCGTATTAATCCTCATAGCGTGAGTGCAAATACACACGCAATTTTGTCATCAATTGCGACCCCATGTGCACGCACGTCGTGAGTTCCCCATGCGTGCTATGCATATTGCTAGCACATCGTGATGATATAATAAAGCTTCCTCTAATGGCAATTATATCAAATTATTGGGTCCCGTAAATAAGCAGTAATACTATATCAGATATCCTTCTTAACCAGAATATATTTATAAATATTATCACAACATTGAACATAAAATACTGTGTACAAACTTTACTTCACTTAATATTTATTTATTTCACATAGTGTGATAATGGACGTTCTACCCACGCTTTGCGTGGGTAAAATCCTCATTTTCATGTACTATTAACAAGCTTTATTCAAAGTGTTAACTATAGCCTAGAATAATATATCTCATAATTTCGAACTATTGATATTGATAAAGCTTTGAAACACATAGTATTCACATAGTCGGAAACGCAGACAAATGAGACGAAATTGCACGAAACTACTCAAAAGTGAGGTTACATGGATTCCCACGTGTTATATTTACGTTTCATGTGGTTATTTTTATAATAATATCAATTACGTGTCACTTACCTTACAAGACGTGATGGACGTTCAGTATGTTATAATCAAACTCGTGCAAAATTTAACTTCAATAAACTAAAACCAATAAACTAAATTTACAGACAAGATCGGGATGTTTCGCCTTCTACCGAAGACAAAACATCGCGATACCAATAATTCTCCATTTCATATTCTTATTAATCTATAGCTTCTGGGAACTACAGTGGAGAGTAGTTCAAGATTAAGGGGGGGGGTAGGGTCTTGAAATTTCAAATTTTTCATTTTTCTTTTATTTGCTCATATGAAAGTATAGACATTTAAGAATAGTGTGTAAAATTTTCAAAGCGATCGGAGCAAAATTATGAGAGTTGTGATGTTTACAGCGGAGCGCTCTGTTCGGTGCCGGCCTGAGTTTTGAACGCTTTGAAAACTTTAAACGCGTTTATCTCGGAACTACCTTTTTCAAAGTCCGTTGCCGCGATATCTCGAAATCTAATGAACCGATCCTTATGAAAATTTAATCCCATATTCTTGATCTACTTTTTCAGACATTGACGTCGGGTTTTTTCAAAATTTACAACAAATATTGATTTTACAATAACAATTAGACCTTTTTTTTCGCCGAAAATCGCTGTTTTAACTTCAAAGTGCTGCCAAAAATTAAAAAAATAATCCTACAATAAAATTCGCTTCGTCAATTTCAGGGGAAAGTCATGTAATTTTCAAAATTTCCTGGTTTTTTGATTTCGGATGATCTAGTGACGAGTTATCAGGGCAACGGAAAACCAACTTTTTTTCGAGGCGTCTTCGGGAATCTGCTGCCAATCATTTATTGATTTATATTTTCACTAGAAAAAAATACCACTTATTGATGAAATGTTATTTTATCCGGAGCAGTTTATAAAAATAAATAATATTTAGCTCATCGCCGAAAAAAAAATTATAAAAAATGGTCATTTTTTCAGGCTACAGACCCTACCCCCCCCCCCCCCCCCCCCTTAAACACCTTGCCTTTTGCGCTCATGCCTTTGAGACACTTTAACGGCGTCCTATACGCCTATGCTAAAATACCCTGCGTCAGCACCCTGCTGACTTAAGGATAGCAACTGAGTTGCAATACTCGGACCTTCACTCTTCTTCTAATTGCCAACAACGTAACACTGTGTTAATAAAGCCTTACATTGGCAAACTGCCTTAATATTGGTCAATCATAATTCAAACACCCAATTCCCACTCCTAGTTATAAATCACTTATAACAAGTATAATAAAGTTAAGTGGCAATATTCAAAATATACATACCTATATGGGCAAATCCAAATAGAACTTAAAAAAGCGTGTCCCTTGGCCTTTTGAGGCACTCAAATTATAAAATATGACAAACTATTGCTATCAACAGACTCTTTATAATATCCTGCACTAGAGGCATATAACGCATGGCCCGGAAACAAGAAATTCTACAAGTTATTTCACCAAAAGTCACTAAAATGTCCTTACCGTCCGTGTCCCTGGCGGACGGTAAGGACATTTTTCTTGCAACCCTTAACCCTTGGAACGATTATCTATTGACAACAAAGTGTGCCGTTGTAAGAAAATTCCGGCACAGTATTAGGAAGAATTGTTCTCACAGAAATTTGCACGAAAAATGTCCTTACCGTCCGCCAGGGATAAGGACGGTAAGGACATTTCAGTGACTTTTGGTGAAATAACTTGTATAATTTATTGATTCCGGGCCATGCGTTATATGCCTCCAGTGCAGGACATTATGAAGAGTCTGTTGATAGCAATAGCTTGTCATATTTTATAATTTGAGTCCCTCAAAAGACCAAGGGACACGCTTTTTTCAAGTTCTATTTGGATTTGCTCATATATCATTGACGAAAAAAGAAACAATAACATCGCCCACAGAACATGGCGTCGGTAAACAGCTGAGCTGTGTCTATGCGCAACTTCAAACGCGCACCTTACTCAACAGAATCTATGAGCAATTGTATACGTAGTTACACGAACAATTATTGCAGGTTTCATTTCCAAATGTTCACAAGTGTAACATTTGATTGAGTAACTTGAAATCATTATGGCTTATTTTCGCTCAACTAAAATGGGAAAAAAAAATTCAGGCTCACTCATCATATGGCATATCGTCGGCGATAGTGCAATACCGCGTAACTAACATCTGCAATACCGCGTAACTAACATCTGCAATACCGCGTAACTAACATCTGCAATACCGCGTAGGTACAAAAAAAAAAATGAGATTTGGTGTGCATTCGATGTAAAAATAAAAAATACATCGAATGCACACCAAATCTCATTTTCTTTTTTTTTTTGTACTTACGCGGTATTGCAGATGTTAGTTACGCGGTATTGCACCATCGTCGACGATATATGTATCTATTTATTGATTATTATTTTTTTCACTTATTTGTTCGAAGAAATTCATAATGAATGAATTTATTTATTCATTTGTTCGAAGAAATTGTTAAGCAAATGAATTCGATTGTTTGTTTATATATGAATGGATGGATAAATGAATTTATTCGTTTGAATAAATAATTATAAACACATGAATTTGTTTATGAATGATGAATGAATTAATTTATTTGTCTAAATAAATGATTGGACAAATGAATTTGTTTGTTTGTTCGAATAAATAGATTATTATATTGTGATATTGTATAATTGCGTTGTGAGTACAGTACTGATTACGCACTGCCCTCATAGTATTCGAACTCTGCGAGTCGCATTTTTGCGGCAGAGCGTGATAACACGTTTGAACGTGTATGGAGACTCATCGCGCCCGCACTCACTTTCTCACAGGCGAGTGCTAGCGGAAATCATGCGTTTCGACCCTTACGACATGACTCTCACGCTCGTCAGGGTTACGTGCGTGACACGATTGTTATCTGGGGCGTATTAAAACGGACGGGCGTTTCATACACTTTACAGATGCGTTTGGGCTGCGGATAGAAACAGTCAAAGAGTCACACGCAATCGCAGAGAGAAACTGATAAGGTCGGAAGATGAGTGTTGAAACGGATAGGCCTTGCGTACACTCTACAGATGCGTTCGAACTGCGGATAGGAACAGTCAGAGAGTCACACGCAATCGCAGAGAGAAACTGATAAGGTCGGAAGACGAGTGTTGAAACGGATAGGCCTTTCGTACACTCTACAGATGCGTTCGAACTGCGGATAGAAACAGTCAGAGAGTCACACGCAATCGCAGAGAGAAACTGATAAGGTCGGAAGATGAGTGTTGAAACGGATAGGCCGTTCGTACACTCTACAGATGCGTTCGAACTGCGGATAGAAACAGTCAGAGAGTCACACGCAATCGCAGAGAGAAACTGATAAGGTCGGAAGATGAGTGTTGAAACGGATAGGCCTTTCGTACACTCTACAGATGCGTTCGAACTGCGGATAGAAACAGTCAGAGAGTCACACGCAATCGCAGAGAGAAACTGATAAGGTCGGAAGATGAGTGTTGAAACGGATAGGCCTTTCGAACACTCTACAGATACGTTCGAACTGCGGATAGAAACAGTCAGAGAGTCACACGCAATCGCCGATAGAAACTGATGAGGTCGGAAGATGCGTATTGAAACGGACAGGCCTTTCATACACTCTACGGATGCGTTTGGCCTGCGAATAGGAACAGTCAGAGAGTCACACGCAATCGAGGATACACGGAAAGAAAAGTTTAGGGATATTAGCCATATTGTATGCTTGAAATAGCAACTAGCATACCGTATAGCTACTGTAACTATACAAATACGGTTGGTGCAATAACGATGTTCGATTAAAGATATTTGTATAGTCACGGTTGACATACCATATGTTTCAGACAACCAACGATCATGTCATTGCATGCTCGAAATCTGGTAGCATTGGCAATAAATTCTCAAGCATAATCGTATAGTTGGTAGGTCCTTACGATTTTTTTCCGTGTAGAAACTGATGAGGTCGGAAGATGCGTATTGGAACGGACAGGCGTTTCATACTCTCTACCCGTGTGGAAATTGCCATATTTTGCCTTATTGTGAAAACGGCTCCTATCAGGTCCCGATCAGGATACCTGATTTAAAATTCATCATTAGGGCCCTGATCAGGCCCAAACGCGGCCCGGATAAGTTGCCCTTATTGTTTAGTAAGGCGTTATCAAGCATCATCAAGTAAGGCGTCATGATCCGGACGTGACACGAGCCTTTTTCGCGATAAGTCAGTTCCTGATCAGGCTGCCTTACTTGATAATATATTACAACTATAAGGCAGCCTGATCCGGACGTGACACGAGCCTTTTTTTACAATCAGTCAGGCCCTGATCAGGCTGCCTTACTTAATAATATATTACAAGTAAGGCAGTCTGATCCGGACGTGACACGAGCCTTTTTTACAATAAGCCAGGTCCTGATCAGGCTGCCTCACATAATAATACTCAATATATGAATGCCTCACCTCATGATACGAGCAGTTTACCCGGGCCGTATTAGGCTAAGGGTTTACCCGGCCAGAATTATTGTTATAATTTTCGAAGTTCTATTATAAAGTTGCTAAACAGAGTGAAAAAATTAGCTCAAGTTTTTAGAAGTTACATGGACCAAAGACTCGATTCGTGATATTACTATACGTGTTAGAATTTTATTTGAATAATAGTTCGAAAAGTTATTATGTATAATAACTGATTCAACTAGCTATTCCAGATTATTTTTTAATATAATGATATTATTTGTTATCCTTATTCTGTAAGAAGTGTTCAAACCTCATTCGAAGTATTTGTTGAGTGCGACATATAATACTAAAAATTATATTACGAAATGAGATTTCACTGGGTTGAAATATACGATGAAATAAAAATTATATACTTTCGTCTTTATACCCAATAAACACAGGTCCGTTTAATAGACGTTTAAAAAACGTGCCGGCTGCATAAATTTGGTGCACGTGGATAAATTGATCGTAGATCCACGTACAGGTGGACATCAGACCTGGAAATTCATTGTACTATAGGTTTAATTTTGGTATAATGAATGTATAAAGGGTCGTTTCAACGGTTTTTACACGTATGATGAACACGTTCATTATACGGGATTTCAACCACCTTGTGTTTATTGGGTATTTCAAGAGAGTTGTTTTTGTTAACTCTAGAGGGGTACACTTTCTGATTCTTACGCTAAGGGTACACTGGGTGTGCGACACCCGGGCATTTTCAAAAAGATGCCATTCCGGCTGTGATTGAGGTTCTTGAAATTTTCAAACGTAGAATTTTTCTTTGAAGTACTCTGAATACGATCAAGTTAGACATAGTCGATTTCGAAATTTTTTGTCATGAATAAATCGTGTTTTTCGAAAGCATGTAATCGGAGAACCACGCGAAGAAACAAAAAGGCCTGGGTGTATAACACCCAGTGTACCCCTCTAGGGTTAACCTATTATCCCGAAAATTTTTTCGGAAATGAATTACGCGCTATATATGATAGTCAACCAATGTGGCCCTGATCAAGGCCTGCATTATTGTTGAGGAATAAAGAAGGTTGCCTGATATGGGCCTTGTAAGGTAGCCAGATATGGGCCTTGTAAGGCTGTCACGTAGGGGCCTTATGGTGGAGAGCGTTACAGAACACCATCAGGGCCTGATGAATTTTCCGTATCCGGGCCTTACGTACAAATACGGCAGCCTGTTCAGCGCCTGGCACGTACCGGATTCAGATTTCCACACGGGTATTAGCCGATCCATTTTTACTTTCATCATTCGTGAGCAATGATTTGACTTTCCAAAGGGTGTCACACGAAGAGGAACGTATTATTGGTGATATCGCATAGTTTTCCGGTATATTGTTATCAACTAAATCGCTGATCTCAGGTATTTCATGGTTCCGGAAATTGTCATGTTCGGAAGATGGATTAGCCAAGGACGTGCTAACTCTCGTAGTGGACAAACCTTTCATCAAAGTATAGTGTCTTTTGAACTTATAAAAGTACTTCGACGTATACTTAGCGATGGTCCGTTGTCGTCTGATTTCTGGATGAATCTGACGACAGACGTCATACCAAAGGGTATTTTTCCGTTTGAAGGATGTTTCCAGTAGCGTCTGCATGAAACTTTCAACATCTGTTGTGATAGGGCAAAGCTTAGCGATGGCTCTCGTAATCGCTCCGTCGTCTTCCGACATTGCAATGCAAGGCCAATACTGATTGCGTCTGGAAGAAATTTAAGAAAAATGGCTAGAAAATCATTAAAAAAAAAATTTTATATTGGGTCAGACAGTAGAATGGAGAAAATCAACGAAGTAAAATACTGTGTAGTCAATTACCGTTGACAAAATGGAATGAAAAAACATCAATTAGTAGGTGTACGATTGAAAATTATTTTTTTCATTAAATGATTCAATTACGATTCAGAATTGTATATATAGACGTCTTGACTGATGCGCTATGTTCTGCCAAAAGTGATATGTGGAACGAATCTCGCTTTCTGAGGACTCGAACGCTAGCTTTTTTTAATCCTAATAGCTTATCGCGTAGTCGCAGGTAGCTACTCGAACGCTAGCTGCTGTGGCAGAAGTCTAGTATAAGCATGGAGGTATAATATGGAGGGCCAGCTTCCCCCCGTTCGACCGTGATTTTGGAGCCCCATTCGCGGTCGCCGAAATAGTTCGGCAGGCCGCCACTGGAGTGCGTCAAGGGCGGCATGGCTATACTTTTGAATGAAAAGCGTAGCAATTCAATGGCAATTGCACGGGGTGTAACAATTAATAACTGTATAAAAGTGATTTATCGTTCTCGTGCTCGATTTGAAGAGTTGTCATATCCTTCAATACGTAACAGGTAATGTTCTGGTAATGTACTGCGTGAGATCGAGAGTTAATTCTGGTTAATACGGGCAAAACACGTCGTAGCATTACATCTACTCAAAGGAGGGGTAGATGTAACACTTATAATCTGGACTTTAGTGATGGAAACTGCATTCGAGACAATTCTCGTGTACAATTCTTCCTGAAGATTTGAAGTGAGGGTTTCTAGTAAGGTTATTTCCGAGACGCACTCTCTAAAATGAAATCAGTGAAATTTCCACTAATTGAAAAAAGTTGGTAATCACTAATTACTAGTTGTATGCTTCAGACATTTTTAAAAAGTGAATATTCAATATTAATTAGTGATTTTTCATCAATTCACTTTAGAGAGCAGACGAATAATTACGGAAATAGCTATCATGGTTATACATTTATATAATTAATTAGTCATTATACATTGGAAGGCTGCAAGGGAGGTCAATATTCAAGTTTACTTTCATCCAAACTAGTATATTAAGAGTTTTTAATTTTTAACCAATAGTTGTTCATATATTGAAAAAGTTATCAACAAATTTTCAATTCAAAATCTTTATATTGTGCGTAGTTATTCGTATTTTGACGTGACCTCTTTGGTACCTAATGGAGTTCGAAATTGTACCTGATCAATTCGTCCCTCGACAAAGGGGTTTATACCTACCTACTTAATTATACAATAAAAAACATAATTTCTTTCAATCAAACTGTACAGATCTAAAAAATTATAGCTGTATGCGTGACAGCAGTTTTATAGTCACTGCTATGAGAATCTGGAAATCAATCGTCTGAAAACATTTCAAAAACATATCAACGTACTCTCATTTCCTTTGCCCGACGCAAATAATCGAATTTACGCGATTCCATCAGTTAAAATAATCCAAGTGTGTCAAGCGCGCCTATTGCCACCATGTATAATTCATGAGTCTTTATAGCCAAGCCGACGAGAGCGCTGCCTGCCAGCCACGGCGCGAGTTAATTCTCCGACCGCGAATTGGAGTCAGGTCCGCTGGCGCAGCTGGCCCTCCATATTATACCTCCATGGTATAAGCATTGAGTGTGACATTGCGCAGGCGCGCTGGTGATGGGGCCCAGTCTCAGAGCGAGACCGCGGTCTCTCGGAGCGTGGCGGAATTTGGCACTATCTTCGGACACTAAGTTCTAAGAGGATATAGCCATCGGGAAGAAAAGAAAAAAGAAGAACGTGGGGAAGGCGGCTTTGGGGATAGCCACCGCGTATATACGTAGTGTTTGTGTGAAATTTATAATTTTTGTCATATTGACTTGAATACAGTCATTATAGCTGCTAGAATAATGAAAAATCATAATTTTTATATTTTATGAAACAAGCAAATTCCCAGAAATCCGTGAATGAAGAACCAAAGCTCTAATTGAAAAATGCTCTGGTATATGTAGGTTTCGGTTTTGAAATAGAACAAGGAAAAAAATGTAGAAAAAAAAAATCTCAAATCGTACACCTACTAATTGATGTTTTTTTATTCTATTTTCGCAGCGGTATAATTGACTACACAGTATTTTGCTTCGTTGAATTTCTCCATCCTACAGTTTGACTCAATATAATAATTTTTTGTGATTTTCTACCCCTTTTTCTCAACTTTCTTGCATAGTACGTACGCAATCAGTATTTGGCCCTTGCATTGCAATGTCGGAAGACGACGAAGCGATTGCGAGAGCCACATGGAGAACATTTTTCTAGGAGAGATTCCCATACTTGCTGGTGAATCAGCTACATACTAGACATTGCACGGAATTTGATACAGGGCTGAGGAAAAAGTAGAAGGATGATCGTTGACATACCATTAAAAATATTACTGTTTTCAATACTCGGTCAGACCTTTTCCTATTCCCTCCGTGCACACCTATACACTCTCGCCAAAGTGAGAATGTGTATTCGTGTACATACATTCACTTTTTTCGGGAGCTAATGCCGATCCGGACTATTGGCATCGCCACTAATATGCATATACACGACTACACATTCTTACTTTGGTGAGAGTGTACAGGTGTGCACGGAGCGAATACTTTGTATCAAATTTCGTGCAATGTCTAGTATATACCTGATTCACCAGTAAGTATGGGAATCTTTCATAGGAAAATTCTCTCCGTGCATCGTTAAACTTTGCCCTATCACAACCGATGTTGAAAGTTTCATGCAGACGCTACTGGAAACATACTTCAAACGGAAAAATACTTTTTGGTATGACGTCTGTCGTCAAATTCACCCTGCTTGTGTGCTTGTAATATTGAATGAGGGTATATAGACCATTTGGAAGAGCTTGAAAAACTCTGGAAAGTATACTTCGTCATTTTTTTTATTAATCAATCAATCGAATTGTGGGAGGGTTCTTTAACTCTCCTGTGAAATCATGATGGCACTTACGCCGTTTCGCCGTGCCACCCTTCGTATATTCCAAATAGCCCATCCCATTCGTATTCTGTCATTTTAGTAGTATAAATGTCGCAATATAAAGAATAAAACAGGAACAAAGAATTCCCCGATTCCGTTCCAAAGTGTTGCCACTTGCAAACACTCTCAAAAAATAAATGAATCAGTAAGTACATCTTGATTTTTGATTGAATTAATTTAATATTATATTGAATATCGAATAATATCTGTCCCATTATCAATAATAATATATAATGTATATTATGACATATTTATAAACTATTATCATGTGTAGTATAAATATTTAATACATTATCCCGAGCAGAAAGTTGATCAGGCTGCCTGATGTCTGATCCGGCCCGAGTCAGGTATCCCGGCCCTCAGGGCTGCCTGATCAGACCAGCCGGATCGGGTCCTGATCCGGGCCCGATCAGGCACCGTCAGGGACTAGTCAGGTGAGGTTAAGGCATGCCGGATGCATTCTGCCTGATTGATTTCGGATCGGGGCCTGATCAGTTGAGGTCAAGGCATGCCTGACGCGTTTTGCCTGATTGACTTCGGATCGGGGTCTGATCAGTCGAAGTCCAGGCATGCCCGACGCATCTTGCCTGACTGATTTCGGATCGGGACCTGATCAGTTGGGGTCAAGGCATGCCTCACGAAAGAAGCTCAAGCCATATGTTCAGCTTATTTCATAGATTCGAAGTTTGCGGGTTTCACTTCGCCGATAGGTGGCGACCGGCGAAAAACTATTTCTCACCAGCACTTAAACTGGATCAACGTTGGTATATAAGGAAGAGGCGACCTACATACTAACATATCACTGCGATGCGTCCGAACTTGTTACCCTACGAATCAGCGTCATCAATAATATAAAATATATTGTAAGAGTAATTTACTATCGGTCTACTGAACATGGGAACCAAGATGATCAAAATATCAAACTTTTTTCTCAGTGTAAGGCACCAAATCAGGGTCCGACTGAAATACTCGATCAGGGCCTGATTCAAATACTTTATCAGGGCCCAATTTGAATGCCGGATCAGGGGTGGAGCGCGCGAAGCGTTACATTTCTGATCCGCGCCGGATATCTTTGCCTGATCAGGGCCTGATCAGCATATCAGGCTGTTTGGCCAGGGCCGGAATTATGCCGGAATAATTTTCTGCTCGGGATATTATATGATATATTACGTATTATCTAATTATTGAATTATCATTATGATTAATAAATATTCTGGGATCCTGATAATTTATGGAATATCTTTCTTTCTATTCTCTGTACGTAAGTTTTGATTCATTATTTCCTGTGTGAATAAATACCCTCTGCTACCCCGCCGAGTCAGTAGCTGCTGCGATTTTGACCGAATTTTGTGATTTTTACTGATTCAAACATTCAAAAAACTAAAAGAAACGGCTGCTCCCCTAAAAAACGAATAGTTTTTAATAGTGAGTCAAGGTACGAACCCCTGTGTAAATAGACAACCCTCTACTACCCCGCCGAGTTGGTGGCTGCTGCCATTTTTAGCGAATTTCGTCATTTTTGCTAATTCAAAAATTCAAAAAACCATAAAAACCGGTTGCTCCCTCGAAAAGTGAATAGATTCCAATAGTTAGTCGAGTAACGAACCCCTGTGTGAATAAACAACCCTTTACCACCCCGCCGAGCTGGTGGCTGTTGCGATTTTCACCGAATTTCGTCATTTTTACTAATTTAAAAATTCAAAAAACTACAAAAACCGGCTGCTCCCCTAAAAAACGAATAGTTTTCAATAGTGAGTCAAGGTACGAACCCCTGTGTAAATAGACAACCCTCTACTACCCCGCCGAGTTGGTGGCTGCTGCGATTTTTAGCGAATTTCGTAATTTTTACTGATTCAAAAATTCAAAAACATAATAAAAACCGGTTGCTCCCTCAAATAGTGGATAGTTTCTGTATTGTGAGTTATTATTCTATCTCGGGCTGGGTTGAGGTTTATTATAATGAGTACTCCGATGTTGTTAAGTAAGTTTTTTATTTAGCTTTTACATACGCGATGCCATCGGCTTCGCCCGCCATCTTTGTACTGCCTTACCCGGCGTCCCCTACTATTAAGGCGCGTCTCTATCTTGTCGCTGAGGCACGTTCACACAACAGTTTCCAATCCCATACGGAAATAAAATATATGCGAAAAATATATGCGACATATATGTAACATATTCGTTTTTGGCCGAAAATTTAGTATTTATATATTTGATATATATTTCGAATATATATCAACATAAATGTTGCGGCATATATGTCACATATATGTCGACATAGATGTCGACAATATCAAACATACATTGTTTTTGGCCGACATATATGTTGTTATATGCGACATATATGTTGCATATATTTTATTTCCGTGCGGGATAGTTAGTCAAGTAACAAACGCCTGTGTAAATAAGCAACCCTTTAACACCCCACCGAGTTGGTGGCTGCTGTCATATTCTCAAACTCACAGTTTACGTAAAACATTTGAGAAACCTGAATCTTCATGGTTTTCTTCACCCGAGAATCACTTGTTCACAGTTCAAGATCATTTGACTTGATAGCGATCGAATATCACGCATAATAGTTGCATAAAACCAAGTTTCAATGCGAAGGGGGCCCACCCGCTGCCGCGGCCCTGTTCAGCTGCTAGATGTGGCTGCTAGCTTTAGCCGCGTGGACAAAAACACTATCATTTACGGATAGGGTCGGAAAGCAGTGAAAAACGGCCCCGTGCGAGTCCCGGATTGAGCCGGATACACTCCGTAGTTGGAAAAAGTGGAAAAAAGTGAAAAATTGCGTAGGAATTCAGCAGAGGTCCGGATAAAATGCGGGGACAAAAGTACTATCATTTGCGGACAGCTTCGGAAAGGTTCCGGATAGTAAGGATTCCTATCAGAAATTTTACGCAGGGTTTCTCTGGGAGTTTGGCGATAGCTTCAAGGACTGCGTCTTGCTTAATCCCTGCGCATTTCGATCTCATATTTTCGACCTTTTTTTTTAGTTTCTTGCGCTGTAGAAGAACCATTTCTCTTAGAAGAGTGAAGTACTGATAACTAATGTCAACAATGTGCGAATTGATACTATTGAATTTCAAATAAACTGTGCTACAATTTCGAATACATTTAGCATTGATTTTTTCACTCGGATGTAGTTGGATTTACGCTGCATTTGAATATAAAAACAAAATAATTATTTGCACATAATTGAATAATGCGGTATACCCTTATATGGAGTGTCTTATTCTGGCGCATCACAGTCTTGCAACGATAACTTAGTTTTCGATTATTTGCACGGAGATTACTAGCTGGGACTGAGCGGCCAGAATCTTTCGTAGCTTTGGTCCTTATTCTTGTACATAGGGCACAGGCTCTTGCTTGTGGACCTTTTTTGTTGTTCGCTTTCATGTGAATATACCCTGCGCACTTTTCAGCTGTTAAAATTTAAGGGGAGTTAATTATACACCACACGCCCAATGTCAGGGAATCACACGCGCTATACCTCGCCTGCCAATTCCAGCACACGCAAGAAGCTGCGATACTTTTCTTAGTAATTCAACTATCTCAAGCATAGATATTGCACACGCCTTCGGTCTTATAGTTAATTTCTTTGTCTCCAGTAAATATCTACCACAAACAAATTTCCAATTATTTAAAATACTTTATCCATCCCAAAAATTGAAATTCATCGTTTAATTTTTAGGCATTTGATGAGGCAGTTGCAACAAAGTAGGAAATAGAACAGATAAGTCTGAATGATGGTGGTGATGATTTTCCAGCTTTTTCGGTAAAACTAACAGACAGTCTTGAATCACCAGTGCACCTTGAGAATAATAATTCTATAATTTCTGGTTTTTTTTTCCTACTCCAGCTGCAAGATTGGATGACGGGTTCAAAGATTCCAGTGAGATGACAATGATCATGAGCGAGGATGTAAAAAACAAGAAAATGTATTGATATAAAAAAATACAAATAATGTAGCAAAATTTGCTTGTGAATACCCGTCGGGCAACGGCTCTTGGGAAAATTGCCCAATCCGTTGAACGTTTCTAAACCATATTCATCCAGTGCAAACTTCCTTTTTTTTTTTGGACTTTACAGAAATAAAGAAATTGAAGGATATCGTGGATTGGGTTTATTATTTTCAACACAGTTTCCCATTCATTATTTAAGTATTTATCAATTAAGTTACTTTTACATAAATTCGTGAGATATTTTCACTCTTCATTAGACCAGGGCTTGGCACACTCATTAGATGGTTCAACGCTCACCGAATATAACAGAAATTATGTTTTCTGTTTTTTTTCCGTTTTCTTTTTTTTCTCAGGCAAAGTAGGTTTGAATCAGCTGACGTTGTAAAGCTCGACCTCGTGCGAGTCCTGGATTAATTCTTTCTAATGCATTGTCGACTCCATCGTCAGGGAATTGTGCATGCATACCCCACTCAATATTTCCTTCATCTTCTCGTGGCATAACTGGTGGCAAAATACGATTTGCAATGCACATATTGTGCAAAACAACACATGCATTTATTATTTTTGCTGCAAAACCGGGGGTATAATGCAGCACGCGTTATTTTGAGAGGCACCGAAATCGCATTTTTAGCACTGCATTGACACGTTCAATTAATGATCTGGTCAGAATGAGACGTCGAGTGTATCGTTCTTCTGGTGTACCAGGTGCTGCGTTGGTAATGGGTGTCATAAGCCACGTCCTGAGTCCATAACCAGAATCTCCTAGAATTTTTGGGAAAAAAAATCCTATCAAAAATCGCTTTACGGAATAACTATTTATGAAAATTTGAATCCCTATAAAAATACTTTTACAAAACTCTTATTAAAAAGAGTTCTTTCTACGTGTCCACGCGATATGAAATCAATATCATTACCAAGTAAAAAGAAGCGATCGTGTCCCGCAGCGTGTAATCTCTGCATCAGAGGTAAAACTTGACAATTATTCCAAATGAAATTGTCATGTGTACGTCCTGGGTACCGTGCATTCACATTTATTATTCTGTAGTTCGCATCGCAAATCTGTAAAAATAAGAAGCAATGGCTTTACAGACTTGTATTAATTTTTCATTGAAAATCCGTTTGCAGAGAGACCTGCATACCAATTGAGTATGTATTGAATGATACCCTTTGCGATTTCTGTATAAATACTCTATGTCATCCCGTACGGAAAAAACTACTGAAAGACTACTCAAAAACCACTGGAAAAACTATTGGGGAACTACTGAAATAACTACAGGGATACTACTGATTACCACTGCTGTTTTTCAGTAGTTCTCAGACTGTAAATTCGCGAATACTGGCGACTACTAGTGAGTAGTAACTACTGATGAGGAGTTACCACTCACGAGGAGTCTACTATTTAACCTGAGGGGTGTGTGGAAATTATAGTCGAGAACTTACCAAGCACGTCCATCTAGTTGTCTCGGCTAAAAAAAAAAAAAAATGAAATTTCATGTTCGCATTTTATAAATTTCTGTACGTAGATGGACAAGCCCGTACGGAAAAAACTACTGGACTTTCAATAGTTACTACTGAAGCGGTGTAGTAACTAAGTAGTAACTGCTGAAAGTTTGTAGTTAATTAAGTAGTCACTCCTAGAGGTGAGAGGTAAGTTCAGTAAATAGTAGGGCTGTGCGAATAGTGTTCGAATCGAATCGAATCGAATAGTGCTATTCGATTCGATTTTCGAATCGAATAATTCGAATTTTCGAATAGTTCGAATCACGAATAGTTCAAGTTTTTCGAATAGTTCGAGTCTTCGAATGATTTGAATCATTCGAATTATTCGAACTATTCGAACTATTCGAAAACTTGAAAAACTATTCGAATATCCGGATCTTTCGAAAAATCGTTACTTTCGCGAGTGATAGGATAGACCCCTCACATACATATGAAGGCGAATATTAATCGATATGTATCAGTCAAAAAGAATATTTTCCACGTATCTTTTATCTCATGCCCCGTCTACACACGCAGTTTATGATCGGGTATTTTTAGGGTCTTAGCCAATCGCTGAATTTCCACAACAGAAGTGACCAATCCCGTACGGAAAAAACTACTGGATTTTCAGTAGTTACTACTAAAGCGGTGTAGTAACTAAGTAGTAACTACTGAAGGTTTGTAGTTAATTAAGTAGTCACTCCTAGAGGTGAGAGGTAAGTTCAGTAAATAGCATACCCCTTAGTAGTAACTACTGCTAATAGTAACTACTGTGAGCAGCAGTACGAGTATTCAATACTGAATCTACTACAGCTTCAGTAGTTTACTCATATCCTACTTCTCGAGTCGAGTGGTGACTACTGCTAGTAGTAACTACTGTGAGCAGTAGTACGGGTATTCACTACTGAATCTACTATAGCTTCAGTAGTTCACTCATATCCTACTTCTCAAGTCGAGTAGCGACGACTGCTAGTAGTAACTATTGTGAGCAGTAGTACGAGTATTCACTGCTGAATCTACTACAGCTTCGGTAGTTGACTCATATTCTACTTCTCAAGTTGAGTGGTGACTACTGCCAGTAGTAACTACTGTGAGCAGTAGTACGAGTATTCACTGCTGAATCTACTACAGCTTCAGTAGTTTCCTCATATCCTACTTGACAAGTTAAGTAGTGATTACTGCTAGTGGTAACTAATTTGAGCAGTACTGCGAGTATTCACTGCTGAATCTATTACAGCTTCAGTATTTTTATTATGTTTTTCAATTTTTAATTTTATTTTTCATTTCTCTCAAATAGGAATGATTTCAGTCAACATTTCGGTTTTAAATAATATCTTTCTTCTGCAAATATTTCAAAAAAAATCTCATTATTGTAAAAAAATCATAAATTTTGTTCTTCCAACTTCAAATGACTGACGTGATGATCGTTTCAATACCTTCCGTTTGTATAATAATCCGCTTTTTGCTTCAATACATTTATAACAATAACACATTTTTTTAAAATTATTTTCCAATCAAATTAGGCTTTAATTGACCACATACCATAGTTTTCGTGACAAGCGCACGGAAAGTGGGGTTTGTCCTCATTTAGAAGCGGAAAATGAGTCTTTGAGTCAGGATTCAGGTAACACACTGATATATATTCTAACTGGATAGCCGAACGATCAAAATCGACCAACATCGACGTCGCCGCATGGTGGCGATGTTCGGAAGTGGAGGACAAATATTTTCATATTTCACCAGCATTTTTGTCCTAGGACCTAAACAACTAACCAATTGGATCCTGACTCAAAAAGACTTATTTTTCGCTTTCAAATGAGGACAAAAAAACCCCACTTTCGGTGCACGTGTCACGAAAAAAATATTATTCGAAATATAAATGTCAACCGACATCTCGATCCATATTTTGACAGAAATTGAAAACAAAAGAGAACAAAAAATTAATCGAAGAATTAAAATGAAACAAAAGATACAATAGAAAGAAATAATTAGAGAAAAAATGTCAAAAGTATTTGGTTGAATAGTTGGTAATTGTACACATGAAGGTTATATAAAAATAATAATATCTCAAATTATGGAAATTTCTAACCTGAATTTAATCAGATAAGATCATATACAAACATGTATACCTATGCATTTTTTTACTATTACAAAAAAACTTTCAGTTTTTTAACACCTTTTATTTTAATTTAATTCAAAACCTTAATCATGAGCTTCGACAAATGAGGAATTAATAACCAACCAACCATACCCGGGAAAAAATGTTCAGACATGATCATGCCTATTCATGTATGATAAGGCCTGAAATGAGACATGATCATGTCTGTTTATGTATGATCAGGCCTGAAATTAGACATGATCATGTCTGTTCATGCCTGTTCATGTCTGATGCCAGACATGATCATGCATGATCATGAATGATCAGGCCTGAAGCGCCCAATACGTTCAGACCTGATCATGCATGACCATACCTGTTCATGTATGATTATGCCTGATGCCAGACATGATCATGCCTGTTCATGTATGATTACGCCTGCTGCCAGACATGTTCAAGCCTGTTCATGTATGATCAGGCCTGACGTCAGACCTAATCATAAATACGTTCATGCCTGATCATGCATGGCCATGTCTGTTCATGTATGATTACGCCTGCTGCCAGACATGATCATGCCTGCTCATGTATGAGCAGGCCTGATGTCAGCCCCGATCATAAATACGTTCATGCCTGATCATGCATGGCCATGCCTCTGCATGTATGATCATGCCTGCTGCCAGACATGATCATGTCTGTTCATGTATGATCAGGCCTGATGTCAGACTCGATCATAAATACGTTCATGCCTGATCATGCATGGCCATGCCTGTTCGTGTATGATTATGCCTGATGTCAGACATGATCATGCCTGTTCATGTATGATCAGGCCTGACGTCAGACCTAATCATAAATACGTTCATGCCTGATCATGCATGGCCATGCCTGTTCATCTATGATTATGCCTGGAAGGTTGAAAACCTCCGCTCTGCTCTAACTATGTCGCTCTGATCAGGCCTGATACGTGATCAGACCATGATCGGCCATGATCATCAGGCCTGATCAGACATTAACAGGCATAATCATGTCCAATTTCATACGATATGATCCGACATAACTGATATAAGTCAATGTCCAATCATTTATAGGTCTATATATAATTATAAAATATCATTATTATTATATTATTATTATTATTATTAATCATATATGGTCTATATATAATTAGATATTATCAGACTTGACTGATATAAGCCCATGTATAATCATATTATATAGGTCTGATATAGGTCTATATATGATCAGATCTGATCAGACCTGATTGTTAGGAAACCTAGATAATTTGTTTAAATCATAGATAGTTGTGTATATGTTATTATTAGGTCTCATGATATCTTACTCAATATACAGGGTGATTCAGAATTCGTGACGAATCTCTCGAGAGATTAATCCTTGGCAAATTCGCGATCGAAAGTTCCTCGGCCATTTTTCCGAAAAATGATTTTTTTCCTTGGAATCATAACACATTTTTTAAATATCTTTCGCCAAATAAGAAACTGTTGGGATTCTTGGAAATCGACAAATAATACAGACAAAAAAAAAAAATTGTAAAAAAAATCGTTTGTCGGAAAAAAATATTTCCCACGAAAAATGGCTGAGGAACTTTCGTTCCCAATTTTGACAAGGATAAACCCCTCAAGAGATTCGTCGAGAATTCTGAATTACCCTGTATACCCATACATATACTGTGACAATTTAAACAATAAAAACCTGAATATTATGATATTATTAAAGTAGCCATTTTGCCCCAAAACGTTATATTAATTACCCCAGTCAAGAAAATACACGTTTAATTTCTCTCAATAAATAGAATAAACAGCATTTTCAGATTAGTAATTTTTTTCACTGAAAAATTCAGAGTGGCCATGTTGCCTCACATTCCCTAAAATACAGAAACAATTCAAGAATCGTTCGACCGCATCATAATCATTATTAAGTGCATCAGTTAAGATTGATAAAATTTTCGTGACAGATACATATAGACATGCTGAAAGTATCAACTATCAAATACGTAAAGTAGCAAAGTGGTAGAAGCCTCGACTGATGCGCAGAAGGACCCGGGTTCGAATCCCAGTAAAAAGCGATGAGAAAAATTAATTGACAAAAAAAAGTTAATCATCAGAAATAACCATAAATCCTTATCATTACGACGTAAAAAAGATATATAAACAATAGTTTGTATAATTTTTTGATATAATTAGCTGTTTTATTTCAATTTGTCCAAAAAAAAACCCGGGAAAAATGATCAGGCCTGATCAGACATGAACAGGCATGAGTCTTCAGACCTGATCAGACATGAAAAATGACCGGGCATGATCAAGCATGATCAGACATGAACAGACCTGATCAGGCCTGTTCAGTCCCGGTCATTTTTCATGTCTGATCAGGCCTGAAGACTCATGCCTGTTCATGTCTGATCATGCCTGATCATTTTTTCCCGGGAATTGTACATCTTCACTTACAGATTTTATGATTTATATCGCTTCCCCGGTGTAATCGGATGTATTAGTCCAAGATCCCAGAGCCCCCAGACGTAACTTATTTTCTAAAAGACAAAATGTGGGGCTTTGGGTAGTGTTTATGTGTACAATGAATGCCAGCATAAATGTAAAGTTGGTTAGTCGGCCGATTTACAGGTACCAAGTGAGAAAGGTAAGTAAAAACAGGTCTAACTTAACTTAAATTCTAATGGTTGATTTTTATATCCATTCCATAAAATGTTATTACAAAATAATATTCAACACTGCCAGACACTTTTCGACGGCCATAACTTGCGCCAGACGCTTTAAAGCTCACAAAAAAATAATTGAACTTTACTTATATTCTAACGCTTGATTTTTATATATGTTACTTAAGGGACTATTTCCAACATATATGTGTTCAGCCAGACAAATTGCAAGGGCCAAACATCCCTCCAGACACCAAAAATATTCAACCGTGAGTGTGAGCGCGAGGGTACTATGCTCGTGCTTTGGAGCGAGTGAGATATCTATCTGAAATGATTTCCCCCTCTTAAACTCAGTTTTAAGATTTATAAAAGTAACTTTGAGTTATATTAACATTTTCCGCGAGTATAGTTCAAATACTTACCAATTTCGTTTCAATAGTTTTCCATGTCTCATTCTAATGTAATAAGACTTATGATTAAGATTATATTTTACAATTATTTATTGAAGGCTGAATCTTAAAACTGAGTTTAAGAGGGGGAAATCATTTCAGATAGATATCTCACTCGCTCCAAAGCACGAGCATAGTACCCTCGCGCTCACACTCACGGTTGAATATTTTTTGTTTGGCCCTTGCAATTTGTCTGGCTGAACACATATATGTTGGAAATAGTCCCTTAAGTAACATATCGACGGTACTTTGGTAGAACCTCGTAACTGATAAATCACTACTTTACAGGAACAACGAAAAACTGTATATTAATAATAAAAAAGTATTTTTAATAACTATTTCATCAGAATATTAAACATAATGCACTTTTAGGTTTATTAAGGGTAAAATATAACGAATCACAGTATTTCAACCCTTATTCTGAATTAATTTTAGAAGATACGAGGTTTTTACACGCTAAATTTACACTGGGATGCGACTTACGTGTTTTTGCAAATGATCGAATTTCGAAGAAATTAGTTTCATATTTATTTGAATCTATTATTGAATTCACTCGATCCAATTGAGAATGATTTTTAATAATTAAATAACGGAAACAATATTATAAATAGGTATTTTAATAGAAAATTCAGACGCCACTTTTTTGACAGATAAATTTAACAGCAAAACACAATCATACTTGGAAAACAAATGAGGTGTCGCTCATATATATCTTGAGATACGAGGTTTTTCGGGTTTTGCATTGTCAACTTATTGCGGTGTGAGATACAAGGTTCTGATTTGTTTAATAAAGAATGAACTGTTCAATATTTTGACATAAAAATTATAAAAGATATAAAGGGACGTGTGCTGATCATTTTTATGGTCTTAACTCAAAACCGTAAAAAATCGACTTACGAGGTTCTACCAAAGTACCGTCGATATATAAAAATCAAGCGTTAGAATATAAGTAAAGTTCAATTATTTTTTTGTGAGCTTCAAAGCGTCTGGCGCAAGTTATGACCGTCGAAAAGTGTCTGGCAGTGTTGAATATTATTTTGTAATAATATTTTATGGAATATATATAAAAATCAACCATTAGAATTTAAGTTAAGTGAGACCTGTTTTTACTTACCTTTCTCACCTGGTACCTGTAAATCGGCCGACTAACCAACTTTACATTTATGCTGGCATTCATTGTACACATAAACACTACCCAAAGCTCCACATTTTGTCTTTTAGAAAATAAGTTACGTCTGGGGGCTCTGGGATCTTACTCTATATAGACTGTACACATGTAGCCATTGTCCCACCAAGACATCCCGTACGGAAAAAACTACTGGATTTTCAGTAGTTACTACTAAAGCGGTGTAGTAACTGAGTAGTAACTACTGAAGGTTTGTAGTTGATTGAGTAGTCACTCCTAGAGGTGAGAGGTAAGTTCAGTAAATAGCATACCCCTTAGTAGTAACTACTGCTAATAGTAACTACTGTGAGCAGTAGTACGAGTATTCACTACTGAATCTACTATAGCTTCAGTAGTTCACTCATATCCTACTTCTCAAGTCGAGTGGCGACGACTGCTAGTAGTAACTACTGTGAGCAGTAGTACGAGTATTCACTGCTGAATCTACTACAGCTTCGATAGTTGACTCATATTCTACTTCTTAAGTTGAGTGGTGACTACTGCCAGTAGCAACTACTGTGAGCAGTAGTACGAGTATTCACTGCTGAATCTATTACAGCTTCAGTATTTTTATTATGTTTTTCAATTTTCAATTTTATTTTTCATTTCTCTCAAATATGAATGATTTCAGTCAACATTTCGGTTTTGAATAATATCTTTTTTCTGCAAATATTTCGAAAAAAATCTTATCATTGTAAACAATTCATAAATTTTCTTCTTCCAACTTCAAATGACTGACATGATGATCGTTTTGATACCTTCCGTTTGTATAATAATCCGCTCTTTGCTTCAATACATTTATAACAATGACACATTTTTTTTCAATTATTTCTCAACCAAATAAGGCTTCAATTGACTACGCTATAAATAAGGACATTCGTTTGATATAACAAAAAAGTAAGTCGCATTATTTTGGGATTCTACAAAATTGACATATTATACAAGACAAAAATGGAAAAAGTGCGGTACATATTTCGTTTGCCCCATGATGTGGAAAAAATATCATTCGAAATAAAAATGTCAACCGACATCTCGATCCATTTTTTGATAGAAATTGAAAACAAAGGAGAACAAAAAATTAATCGAAGAATTAAAATAAAACAAAAGATATAATAGAAAGAAATAATTAGAGAAAAAATGTCGAAAGTATTTGGTTGAATAGTTGGTAATTGTACACATGAAGGTTATATAAAAATAATAATATCTCAAATTATGGAAAATTGTAACCTGAATTTAATCAGATAAGATCATTCACAAATATGTATACCTACTATCGGGCCGTACGCTCTTTGAATTCTAGAGAAATTTCTAAAATTATGGTCACGGCAATAGAAAATTGCCCAAGTGGTGATCTCGGAGACGGGTAACAACAGAAGGTTTATCGATGGCTGAAAATTTAGAGAAAAATTATGGCAAGCAATTGCCATTGCGATTCAATATGTTCGATGTGTTGTTAAACAGTAATAGCAAAGTTATCGCTTCTGCAGCCATGGGCGCCGAGCACCGATATGAATACTTTGCAATAACTGTTGAACAACATATCGAACATATTGAATCACAATGGCAATTGCTTGCCATAATTTTTCTCTAAATTTTCAGCCATCGATGAACCTTCCGTTGTTACCCGTCTCCGAGATCACCACTTGGGCTATTTTCCATTGCCGTGACCATAATTTTAGAAATTTCTCTAGAATTCAAAGAGCGTTGCATTCAGGAGGCTTCAAAAATTGCGCATGATTTTTTAAATATTTTTTCCGGCCACTTTGGAATAAAGGCGATGAGTTGAAGTTAAGCTACGAAAAACAATGTGTAAAAACTACGTTTTTTTATATACATTGAACGATAACTCCCCTCCTGATTCTCGTACAACAATTGTCTATGGCTGATCTAACGGGGAATAGGACAAGCTCGAAAATGATTCTTATCCGAAGACTGTGCGATTTTTTTTCACTTGGACATAGTGTCTCAAAACCAGGTGCCCCGACTTTACGGCCCGATGGTATGCATTTTTTGACTATCACAAAAAACTTTCAGTTTTTTAACACCTTTTATTTTAATTCAATTCAAAACCTTAATCATGAGCTTTGACAAATAAGGAAATATTACCCAACCAACCATAGGGTAGTTTGGCGTAGTGGGTAGAGAGTGCGACTACACGGAGAAAAAAAAACATCAACCAGTAATGCGCAGGGCATTAATGCCCGGGAAAAACGAATTAGATCTGACCAGATATAATTATATCTGGTCAGATCTAATTATATCTGGTCGGATCTATTTATATCTAGTCTGATATGACATTTTAGACATGATCAGATCTAATTATATCTAGCCAGATCCGATCAGACATAACTATATCTGGGCTGAAATCTTAACCAGACATGATCAGATCTAGTTATATCTGGCCAGATCTGATCAGATATAACTATATCTGGACTGAAAACTACATCAGACATGAACAGATCTGATAATATCTGGTCAGATCTAATTATATCTGGTCAGATCTATTTATATCTGGTCTGATATGACATTTTAGACATGATCAGATCTAGTTATATCTGGCCAGATCTGATCAGATATAACTATATCTGGACTGAAAACTACATCAGACATGAACAGATCTGATTATATCTGGTCAGATCTGGTCAGATATAATTAGGTTTGGAATTGTAATTACCATCAAACATAAATAGATCTGATTATATCTCGTCAGATCTGATCAGATATAACTGTATTCATACTGAATACAACGCCACGGTTGATCAGATCTGATTATATCTGGCCAGATCTAAATAACAAAAATAAAAAATTTTCAATTTTCGAAAAAATTGTAGAAACACTTTATTTTTCGAAAATTAAAAGAAATAATCAACAATGTCGAACATCACTTCAAAAACATAGTTTGTCGAATAAACGAAATTTGTCACTGAATTTATGGGGCTATCCGTTTTACCCCCCTGACTTCTAATAAATCAATAATTATTAATGATACTATTCGGACAAGGATAAAAATAGATTATGAAATTGATGTTTACATTATATTCATGCTAAAGTGATCTATTATGTTATGAACTTTACAAAATCGTCAAGACTATCTCATCAGCAGTACAGCGGCCGGACAGCTCATGGAACACGAGGATCACTGAAGTTAAGCAGCATTGAGCGTGGTTAGTACGTGGATGGGTGACCGTCACAATACAGTCATGCAATTATAGTTCAATTATTTTTTCAAATTATTTTTTATCATAACAAAATAGTTTTGTTTAAATTATAGTCAAAGTTGAGTCATTTTCATTGATAATTTATGTGAACAATTTATTTGAAAATAAAAATAAAATATTTGATCTGGTCAGATATAGTTAGACATATCTGATTATATCTGGCCAGATCTCGTCAGATAGAGACAATTTAAAGATCTGACCAGATCTGCTCGGCCAGATCTGACCAGATCTGATCAGATATGGTCAGATCTAATTCGTTTTTCCCGGGTGTAGTCAATGTAGTACTCAAAAGCATACATTATTCAATCAAACATCACGGATTACTTCTACGACAGCAATAGTTACTTTCGTCACATAAATGCGTACTGTTAGAAACTGTAGTGGCAGATGATTCGCACATCACGGCAAAAGCAGCAATAGTTAATCTACAAACATCGTTCACTAATGTCACAACGATAACCAGTCGTGTCATAACCTCACGCGCAATCGTACTGCGCATGGTTTGCAATGATGAAACTAAATTGAACAGTGAGGCTGACATCTCATACAGTGAGGTTATGTCATATTATAGTAGTTGCTAAACTTACCTTAAAATATTAAAATCAAACAAACAATTAGTTTTAAAAACACTTAGGTGTAATATTATGTCACATATTTTTAATTAATAACGTCAACAACAAAATAATTCTTACGCATGTGACCATGGTAATTCTAGTGGGATCGGGGTGTCTTATAGTGGAGGATGTGCAGTACGATTGCGCGTGAGGTTCTGACATGACTGGTTATCGTTGTGACATTAGTGAACGATGTTTGTAGATTAACTATTGTTGCTTTTGCCGTGATGTGCGAATCATCTGCCACTACAGTTTCTAACAGTACGCATTTATGTGACGAAAGTAACTATTGCTGTCGTAGAAGTAATCCGTGATTGTCGATTGAATAATGTATGCTTCTGAGTACTACATTGACTACATTAATGCCCTGCGCATCACTGGTTGATGTTTTTTTTTTCTCCGTGTAGTAATACAGCGAGTGCGAGCGGACTTGGGTTCAAATCCCGGTTATATCGAAAAAACCGGATGGCGTTTTTCTCAACGAATTTGCAATGCTCTCGTACGGAAAAAAATACTGAAAGACTACTCAAAAACCACTGGAAAAACTATTGGGGAACTACTGAAATAACTACAGGGATACTATTGATTACCACTGCTGTTTTTCAGTGGTTCTCAGACTGTAAATTCGCGAATACTGGCGACTACTAGTGAGTAGTAACTACTGATGAGTAGTTACCACTCGCGAGGAGTCTACTATTTAACCTGAGGGGTGTGTGGAAATTACAGTCGAGAACTTACCAAGCACGTCTATCTAGTTCTCTCGGGTAAAAAAAAAAAAAAAAATGAAATTTCACGTCCGCATTTTATAAATTTCTACATGTAGATGGACAAGCATTGCAAATCCGTTGAGAAAAACGCCATCCGGGTTTTTCGATATAACCGGGTTTTGAACCTAAGTCCGCTCGCACTCGCTGTATTACTAGTCGCACGCTCTACTCACTACGCCAAACTACCCTACCCGGGAAAAAATGATCAGGCATGATCAGACATGAACAGGCATGAGTCTTCAGGCCTGATCAGACATGAAAAATGACCGGGACTGAACAGGCCGGATCAGGTCTGTTCATGTCTGATCATGCTTGATCATGCCCGGTCATTTTTCATGTCTGATCAGGTCTGAAGACTCATGCCTGTTCATGTCTGATCAGGCCTGATCATTTTTCCCGGGTTTTTTTTTGGACAAATTGAAATAAAACAGCTAATTATATCAAAAAATTATACAAACTACTGTTTATATATCTTTTTTACGTCGTAATGATAAGGATTTATGGTTATTTCTGATGATTAACTTTTTTTTGTCAATTAAAATTTTCTCACCGCTTTTTACTGGGATTCGAACCCGGGTCCTTCTGCGCATCAGTCGAGGCTTCTACCACTTTGCTACATTACGTATTTGATAGTTGATACTTTCAGCATGTCTATATGTATCTGTCACGAAAATTTTATCAATCTTAACTGATGCACTTAATAATGATTATGATGCGGTCGAACGATTCTTGAATTGTTTCTGTATTTTAGGGAATGTGAGGCAACATGGCCACTCTAAATTTTTCAGTGAAAAAAATTACTAATCTGAAAATGCTGTTTATTCTATTTATTGAGAGAAATTAAACGTGTATTTTCTTGACTGGGGTAATTAATATAACGTTTTGGGGCAAAATGGCTACTTTAATAATATCATAATATTCAGGTTTTTATTGTTTAAATTGTCACAGTATATGTATGGGTATACAGGGTAATTCAGAATTCTCGACGAATCTCTTGAGGGGTTTATCCTTGTCAAAATTGGGAACGAAAGTTCCTCAGCCATTTTTCGTGGGAAATATTTTTTTCCGACAAACGATTTTTTTTACAATTTTTTTTTTGTCTGTATTATTTGTCGATTTCCAAGAATCCCAACAGTTTCTTATTTGGCGAAAGATATTTAAAAAATGTGTTATGATTCCAAGGAAAAAAATCATTTTTCGGAAAAATGGCCGAGGAACTTTCGATCGCGAATTTGCCAAGGATTAATCTCTCGAGAGATTCGTCACGAATTCTGAATCACCCTGTATATTGAGTAAGATATCATGAGACCTAATAATAACATATACACAACTATCTATGATTTAAACAAATTATCTAGGTTTCCTAACAATCAGGTCTGATCAGATCTGATCATATATAGACCTATATCAGACCTATATAATATGATTATACATGGGCTTATATCAGTCAGGTCTGATAATATCTAATTATATATAGACCATATATGATTAATAATAATAATAATAATAATATAATAATAATGATATTTTATAATTATATATAGACCTATAAATGATCCCGGGAAAAAATAGTTGTATATGAATATAAATAATCATATATGACTTATCATTAATGATCATGAACGAAATTTGTCTCTATATGACCATATATAACCATATATAATTGTATATAGCCATACCTGGGAAAAAATGATTTTCTATGATCATATATGATTAATAATCATATATAACCATATATGACCATATATAACCATATATAATTGTATATAGCCAAAAATGATTTTCTATGATCATATACGATTAATAATCATATTCGATCATAGAAAATCATTTTTTCCCAGGTATGGCTATATACAATTATATATGGTTATATATGGTCATATAGAGACAAATTTCGTTTATGATCATTAATGATAAGTCATATATGATTATTTATATTCATATACAACTATTTTTTCCCGGGATTGGACATTGACTTATATCAGTTATGTCTGATCATATCGTATGAAATTAGACATCATTATGCCTGTTAATGTCTGATCAGGCCTGATCAGAGCGACATAGTTAGAGCAGAGCGGAGGTTTTCAACCTTCCAGGCATAATCATAGATGAACAGGCATGGCCATGCATGATCAGGCATGAACGTATTTATGATTAGGTCTGACGTCAGGCCTGATCATACATGAACAGGCTTGATCATGTCTGGCAGCAGGCGTAATCATACATGAACAGGCATGATCATGTCTGGCATCAGGCATAATCATACATGAACAGGTATGGTCATGCATGATCAGGTCTGAACGTATTGGGCGCTTCAGGCCTGATCATTCATGATCATGCATGATCATGTCTGGCATCAGACATGAACAGGCATAAACAGACATGATCATGTCTGATTTCAGGCCTGATCATACATAAACAGACATGATGATGTCTAATTTCAGGCCTGATCATACATGAACAGGCATGATCATGTCTGGAAATTTTTTCCCGGGTTATCAACCAACTTACGGGAATACACGAAAAACATATCATGACAAATAAAATACGACAAACTCATTTACCCATCGCGAACTGCCTGCAGCTCTCGTAAATTGCTTGGGAAGTAGACCCATTCGTTAAAAATCTCTGGTTCATTCAAAATATCAACAACTAGGTGAAGACATTTGCTAACAGAAGGTTGGCTGAAAGCCATGAAGATATTGAGCCCTATGATGTGCCTGAAGTTCCGAACATTCATTTGAACGAAAGTTCATCAGCAATATAAAAATCTCCAAAATCGCCTAAGACCCCGCAGTTTTCATTTTAAAGATACCCTACGATTAAATGAGGAATTTATAGGCCGGTCAAGATCATCTCCGACCCCCGGAACCCACCCCCACAGCCACCCCCAATCCAGAAAAGTCTAAAGTCGACCCAAGACCCCGCCTTAACGAATAAGAGTCGGAATACCCCGCCCGTTTTAATCGAAATATTAGAAGAAAAATCGAGTAGAATTTTCAAGATTTATTTAGATTTTTTTAAAGACACGGATGGCACCCTTAGTCCCACCCTTATGATCGAGAAATTCACCTCAACGAATAAGAGTCGGAATACCCCGCCCGTTTTAATCGGAATATTAGAAGAAAAATCTAGTAGAATTTTTGAGATTCATTTAGATTTTTTTGAAGACACGGACGGCACCCTTAGTCCCACCCTTATGATCGAGAAATTCACCTCAACGAATAAGAGTCGGAATACCCCGCCCGTTTTAATCGGAATATTAGTAGAAAAATCGGATACAATTTTGCAGATTCATTTAGATTTTTTTAATGACACGGCCGGCACCCTTAGTCCCACCCTTATGATCGAGAAATTCACCTCAACGAATAAGAGTCGGAATACCCAGCCCGTTTTAATCGGAATATTATTAGAAAAATCGAATACAATTTTTCCGATTCTTAACGATTTTTTCAAAAACCCGACGGCACCCTTAGTCCCACCCTTATGATTTATAAATTCACCTCAACGAACAAGAGTCGGACTACCCCGCCCGTGTTGATCGGAATATTGATAGGATTTTCGGAAGCAATTCTACCCCGCCCGTTTTGATCTGAATATTAGCAGAAAATTTTAAAATAATTCTTCAGATTTTTGACGATTTTTTTCAAGACCCGGACGGCACCCTTAGTCCTACCCTTATGATCGAGAAATTCACCTCAACGAATAAGAGTCGGACTACCCCGCCCGTTTTGATCTGAATATTAGTAGAAAAGTTTGAAATAATTCTTCAGATTCTTTCAGAATTTTTTCAAGACCCGCACGGCACCCTTAGTCCCACCCTTATGATCGAGAAATTCACCTCAACGAATAAGAGTCGGACTATCCCGCCCGTTTTGATCGGAATATTGATAGAAAATTCGCAAGCAATTCTACCCCGCCCGTTTTGATCCCAAAATAATGTAAAATCTGTGGAACAAACAAATAAATAAAAAATTCAATGTGATTATAAATCCTTCAACGTTGAATTAACATTCATTTAGTTTTCTTGTTGATGATTAATACAAAACCGAACTTCATTGATGCATGAAGTGTTGAATTAGAAACAATAAAAATCTGTTGACGAGATATATATATTTTAAATAAGACATCACGTCTCCATGAAATATTAATTAATAGTATTATTATTATTGTTACACATACTGATACTCATATTCGAATTTAGACTGTATAAAGTTCAATTGAAGCCTGGATTACGATGAACTCAATGTAACGTAACTTACACAACGGAACGTACCTTGATAACTCCGAAACGCCTCGCCTCACGCAAATTTTCAATTATCCCTTTTTTATAGATCGTTAAATTTCATACAAGAATCCATCTTAGTTATTACTGTAGAGTAAAGTAAAGTAAAGTAAAGTCAGAATCATCGGCATGGAAAGACTATCAATTCATCAATGTAGACTGGATTGCTGATTAAATACTAACTTAATACCAGAACTCTGAGCTCAAGAGGAGAATGAGAGCTCATCAAAATACATGCTTGATTAATCTAATTTAGTCCAATACCCTCCTTCATAATCTAGAACTATGAAAACGAGTATAGATACCTAAATATTTTGTCAGATATTTTGTTATTATATATATTAAATATTTTTGCCAGTTGAAGAAAGCATATTAACAAAGCAGATAGACGAAGGTAATAAAAAATCAAAGTTTATTCAGACTTAACATATTCAACTAATGGCCTGAACTTACATATTTACATTTGAAATCTTAAATTAATGGCCTTAACATCACGACGGCCCCGGCCTCTTTGGCCCTGGCCCCTCTGGGCCTGGCCCCCCTGCCCATGACTATCCTGCTGGGCCCGTCCAGCATATTGTTGGGCCTGGCCCCCCTGCCCATGACTATACTGCTGGACGGCCCGTCCAGCATATTGTTGGGCTTGGCCCCCCTGCCCACGACCATACTGCTGGACGGGACGTCCAACATATTGTTGGCTACGCTGCCAATAGCGGCCTCTCTGGCCTGGCTGGCCCCACTGGCCCCCGTGGCTGCGTTGGCCATGATGGCTTCTGGATTGTCCTTGTTGGCCATGACGGCTTATGGTTGGGCCTCGTTGGCCATGATGGCTTCTGGTTGGGCTCCGTTCGCTATGGTGGCTGGTGGTTGGGCGGACATGTTTAGCGGCCAGATGTGTGGCCAGGCACTCGCGAACTACTTCCATCTACAAGAAATTGCCACACTTTATTCATAATATTGATAACAAAATGTTTATAAATTCTTCCCGCACAATCTAAGCATACAGCACATCAGCTCTGAATAGTCCATAAGAAAGTAATTTCTCATATTAACCGCAGAAAAATTAGAATCATGAATTAAAAAAAAATATAGATAATAGTGTTGTGGGTACGTACTATTTTATCTAATGGCACCATCGGAGCCGGAGTAGGTCGCGGAGTAGGCTGCACAGTAGGCTGCTCAGTAGGCTGCTCAGTAGGCTGCGGAGTGAATGGAGGCGGTGTGGGAAACGGAGCCGGTGTGGGAAACGGATCCGGTGTGGAAAACGGAGCCGGTGTGGGAAACGGAGCCGGTGTGGGAAACGGAGCCGGTGTGGGAAACGGAGCCGGTGTGGGAAACGGAGCCGGTGTGGGAAACGGAGCCGGTGTGGGAAACGGAGCCGGTGTGGGAAACGGAGCCGGTGTAGAAAACGGAGCCGGTGTGGGAAACGGAGCCGGTATAGGAAACGGAGTCGGTGTGGGAAACGGAGTGCGTGTGGGTGGCAGCACCCCTTCTTCTATCCCAATCATTTTTTGAGTATTAGCTGTAACAAAAATATATCAATTATTATTAGTCAATTTGGATAGATTTTTTAAATGGAATAATAATATTTTATTGAAATAAAAAATAAATTAAAATATATAAAAAAAAAAAAAATTAAAATAAGAAAATTAAAATTATATATAATTAACAAAAATTAATAAAATTAAAATATATTGACGCGCTAATAATTATTTAACTCTATTTTGGAGAAATAATAATAATAATAATAATAATAATAATAATCAAATATAAAAAATCGTAAGGACGCGACACAACAAATATCCTAAAAATTAAAATATACTGACGCGTTAATAATTATTTGAATCTATTTTAGAGAATAGAAGAAAAAAAAAATAATAGATAGGTATACCCTATTGAAAAAATCCAGGTGGGACACATGGGAACCCATATGGTTTTGCTGGGCAACCACATGGTTTGGCTGGGAACCTACATGGGTTTGTTGGTCTCCCACATGGTTTGGCTGGGAACCTACATGGGTTTGTTGGTCTTCCACACGGTTTGGCTGGGAACCCACATAGGAGTCTTGGAAATCGATGTGGAGCTTCCAGGAACCCACATAGGATTTTTGTTCACCCACGTGGTTTTGCTGGGCACCCACATAGGAGTCTTGGAAATCTATGTGGGACTCGCAGAAACCTACATGGGTTTGTTGGTCACCCACATAGGACGTTTGGGATCCCACACGGGTTTGTTAGGCACCCACATGGAAGTTTTGGTAAATCACCCAGTAAACACAAAAATAAAAGTCGTCTTAAAGTCGTGGTATAGACGTCCAATGTCTCACTTTTGGACGTCTAAATGTCGTCTTATGTCGTAAAGACGTCTTTAAGGTCCTATGGGGTACCCACATCCCACATGGGTCCTATCGGGAGACCCACACCTACCACACAGGTCCTATGGGGTACCCACATCCCACATGGGTCTTATTGGGAGCCCCACCTCCCAGATGGGTTCCCTGCCAAAATTCCCCTGGGAACTGGGAACCTGGGAGACCCACATGGTTTCCCATGTGGATTTTTTTGATAGGGTATATATAATATATAGGTATCGGTTATTAAGCCTGAGAGAATGTTTCGAATAAAATAGTTAATTCGTACTTACACATCTTACTCTTCCTGATGCGAACCGTCGAATGATGCGATGCTTCAATGTTGATAAAAAAAATGATATCAATAAACAATCACAGGCGCGAAATTGGAAACAACGGATAGTTCCATCGATTATTTATCTATCTACTGCCAGCCAATGGCATACGAGATGAGACCCCCGCTGCTGCCGATATGCTTTGTTTTCGTGCGGCGAATCCAACGTTGCTAAGCAAGTTACACGTTTATGACAATCAACAATTCTATTCGAGCAAAACTCGACTCTGTGATGACGCTAATTAGCGAGTGGGATTACAGCCTTTTACCGCAGGCGCTAAAAACTCTCGTCGGTAGTTCCTGACCGGTAAGTAGCGTTATCAGAGAGTCAGGTTTTCATCGTCTTCAATTATTGAACGGGTGTAGCAGAAAAACGCAATGATAGCACTTGCGCTGAGTGCGATTTTTTTACGAGGGGATGGGGGTCTCAGAAAGACTATGCTAGAGTCTCGGAATTAAATAACTCTCCGTTCACCATTTAATAATTTTTTAGGATTAAAATACATCAACTATCCCCGTTAAGGGTGGCTTCCGGGAATTCGATTCCGATCGCGATTTTTGTACAACGGGGTAGGGGTCACAGAAAGACTATGTCAAAGTCTAGGAATTAATAATTTAATAATAATTTATTAAACATTACGACTCTTTTTTTTCTCATTTTTTTTTCCAAGTTTTTTTTTCGAAACTACCTTAATTCCACAGACACGTGTCCCTGGGATGAAGGTACTTGGTTGAAAAAACTTATAAAAAAAAATGTTTAAAAAAAAGGTCTCGTGAAGTGTGGTCCAATCGACTCGAAATCGTCTGAAACGTCGAGAAAACGTGTCCGTACGTGGGATGATATTTGAAAAAAAGTATTGATGGAACTTGGAAAACGAACGTAAAAAATTTTCAATTTTTCAAGAAAAAAATTCGAGTACGTCGTAATCGACGCGAAATCGTCTGATTTTACCATTTAACTGGTGAACGGAAAGTTAGATAATTCCTCGACTTTGACATAGTCTTCCTGTGACCCCTACCTCTCTTTCGAAAAATCGCGATCGAAATCGAATTCCAGAAAGCCACCCTTAACAGGCATAATTTATGTTTATTATTCGAATTTTCTAGTAATATTCCGATTAAAACGGGCGGGGTATTCCGACTCTTATTCGTTGAGGTGGATTTCTCGATCATAAGGGTGGGACTAAGGGTGCCGTCCGTGTCTTTAAAAAAATCTAAATAAATCGCAAAAATTCTACTCGATTTTTCTACTAATATTCCGATTCAAACGGGCGGGGTATTCCGACTCTTATTCGTTGAGGTGAATTTCTCGATCATAAGGGTGTGACTAAGGGTGCCGTCCGTGTCTTTAAAAAAATCTAAATAAATCTAAAAAATTGTATCCGATTTTTCTACTAATATTCCGATTAAAACGGGCGGGGTATTCCGACTCTTATTCGTTGAGTTGAATTTATCGATCATAAGGGTGGGACTAGGGTGCCGTCGGGTCTTTAAAAAAATCGTTCAAAATCTGAAAAATTGTATCCGATTTTTCTACTAATATTCCGATTAAAACGGGCGGGGTATTCCGACTCTTATTCGGTGAGGTGAATTTCTCGATCATAAGGGTGGGACTAAGGGTGCCGTTCGTGTCTTTAAAAAAATCTAAATAAATCTCGAAAATTCTACTCGATTTTTCTACAGTAGAACCTCGATTATCCGAACCTCTGTCATCCGAACCCTCTGTTATCTGAACCACGATCGCTTTAACCGAACCCTCTATTATCCGAACCCCAACTCGTTTTTTTTTTCTTTCATCTTCATGCGCGCGTTTTTCGCGTTTTATTAGATAGTATTTCTCTATTTGAACGACGGAGCGAAATTTTGAAATCTATATGCACGTCGAAGGACGGCGAGCAATTACAATGTTGCAAACAAAACGTTTGGTCAAACTTGTTCAAGCTTGATTCGCCTGTCAGGGCATTAGTGAGCTCGCATATTCATTCTTACCGGTAGTCTTTATTTAACTCCAGGCAAACTCACATTGTGTAACATTACTGTTCCATTATCCGAATTTTTGATTATCCGTACTAGGCCCGGTCGAAATTGGTTCGGATAATCGAGGTTCTACTGTACTAATATTCCGATTAAAACGGGCGGGGTATTCCGACTCTTATTCGTTGAGGTGAATTTCTCGATCATAAGGGTGGGACTAAGGGTGCCGTCCGTGTATTTAATAAAATCTAAATAAATCTGAAAAATTGTATCCGATTTTTCTACTAATATTCCGATTAAAACGGTCGGGGTAGTCCGACTCTTATTCGTTGAGGTGAATTTCTCGATCATAAGAGTAGGACTAAGGGTGCTGTCCGGGTCTTGAAAAAAATCGTCAAAAATCTGAAGAATTATTTTAAAATTTTCTGCTAATATTCAGATCAAAACGGGCGGGGTAGAATTGCTTGCGAATTTTCTATCAATATTCCGATCAAAACGGGCGGGATAGTCCGACTCTTATTCGTTGAGGTGAATTTCTCGATCATAAGGGTGGGACTAAGGGTGCCGTGCGGGTCTTGAAAAAATTCTGAAAGAATCTGAAGAATTATTTCAAACTTTTCTACTAATATTCAGATCAAAACGGGCGGGGTAGTCCGACTCTTATTCGTTGAGGTGAATTTCTCGATCATAAGGGTAGGACTAAGGGTGCCGTCCGGGTCTTGAAAAAAATCGTCAAAAATCTGAAGAATTATTTTAAAATTTTCTGCTAATATTCAGATCAAAACGGGCGGGGTAGAATTGCTTCCGAATTTCCTATCAATATTCCGATCAACACGGGCGGGGTAGTCCGACTCTTGTTCGTTGAGGTGAATTTATAAATCATAAGGGTGGGACTAAGGGTGCCGTCGGGTTTTTGAAAAAATCGTTAAGAATCGGAAAAATTGTATTCGATTTTTCTAATAATATTCCGATTAAAACGGGCTGGGTATTCCGACTCTTATTCGTTGAGGTGAATTTCTCGATCATAAGGGTGGGACTAAGGGTGCCGGCCGTGTCTTTAAAAAAATCTAAATGAATCTGCAAAATTGTATCCGATTTTTCTACTAATATTCCGATTAAAACGGGCGGGGTATTCCGACTCTTATTCGTTGAGGTGAATTTCTCGATCATAAGGGTGGGACTAAGGGTGCCGTACGTGTTTTTAAAAAAATCTAAATAAATCTGAAAAATTGTATCCGATTTTTCTACTAATATTCCGATTAAAACAGGCGGGGTATTCCGACTCTTATTCGTTAAGGCGGGGTCTTGGGTCGACTTTAGACTTTTCTAGATTGGAGGTGACTGTGGGGGTGGGTTCCGGGGGTCGGAGATGATCTTGACCGGCCTATAAATTCCTCATTTAATCGTAGGGTATCTTCAAAATGAAAACTGCGGGGTCTTAGGTGATTTTGGAGATTTTTATATTGCTGATGAACTTTCGTTCAAATGAACGTTCGGAACTTCAGGCACATAGTTTTCTATCACTGCGTAGTCAGTACTCTCAGAGTATCAGTACTCAGAGTAAATATGATTTGAACTATTCTTTGAGGATAGATTACACTTACCTTTGTAGATGGATCTAGTGCTAATGCCGGTCTAGCTGGAGGTGGAGTACGATCTGTCACCAAAGTTATCAAGTCATCAACCATATTTTTATTGATTCTAAAAATACTGCGAAAAGCATCAGCACGGAGTTCAAAAGGATCTTCCGCTTGATGAAAAATACGGGGACGATTGTATCTATTGACCACCTCATCTATCATAGCGTCATTATGATCAAATACTATCGGTCAGAAGTCCATTTAACGAATTATTCGTTCCCACAAATCGTTACCGTAACAATCTTTAGAAGCCAAGACTGGTATACGGCCATTTGTTCACGCGCTTTCGTATACGATCCTGATTCGTATACGTTTTGAACGAACGCGCGCCACACATTCGTATACGTACAGTCGTATACGATCCTTCGTAGACGAATCGCACCGCATACGTTCGCTCGTGTGCGGATTCACTCGTATACGAATACGTCCATCCGACTTGTGGTCGTATACGGTCCTTCGCATACGATCGCAAGTCACCAGAACGAAAATAGGCTCCCTGGGCCAACTTTTGAGCCGCGCGCTGCTCGAGTGTTGTCTCCTTCCTACTACTCCGTGACCGCGATGCACTGCGGACTTTTTCAGCAGTGCGCCCACTGGTCAGCCGTAGTGCACCGTCCCGCATGGAAAAATATATATGCCAAAATTATATGCGACATATATGTGACATATAAGATATATATGGGCATATCCATAGAATTTTTAACTTTTGTGAGGGATAGTGGTTGTGTCCATTCCAAGTACAAATTGGATACCCCAAGGGTGTTTTCGACTGACAAATACTTTTTCTTGAAGCTAACTGTGATGTTCTAGTATATTTTAATTCATTTCCGCATGTTATGAGTACAAAAATCCTAAAGAAAATGACAAGTCACTGTAAGGATGGAGCATTTATTTTTTTTTCAACCACTATAACTTGTTGACCGATGATGATAGCAACCTAATTTTTTTTTTCATTAATTGTAAGCACGTAAACATTAGAAAAATGCGAGTCAGATATATGTGCCGGCCAGGTAAGCTCTAATAAAAATTAATGAAATAGCGATGACGAAATTTCTTGAATCGAAGATGATTTTACTTTTTTCATTACAACTTTTTGACCGATCCATTTGAACGAGCGACCTTGAAGTATCTTATTTTACGTATCTTAAGCTATAAAACGGTACTCGACCGGAAAGTGTGCCCACAACCTGAAAAAAGTTGCAAGCTTTTGAAAATTACCATCTGAAGAATAATTCGAAGAAAAAAATCACTATTTCTGCTGGCACACCTGTATATTGATTGCGATCCCATTCCAAGCAATAGTAATCGATAACATTCGTTATAAGAAGTATATTATCAAATCGGTCGCTATTTCTATGCAAACTTCGAAGAGATAAATACAAACGAGTAAATATTTTCATAAATCATCAATTTTCATATTTGTTAAAGAAATGTTTACAAACATATCTTTCACGTGCAGTATCCCAAATGTCGTTTTGAACAGCACGAGTATTTATTTTTTATTTATTTTTATTCATTTTTATTCATTTTATTTTTTTTCAATTTATTTTTCTTTCAAATTTTTTTTTTGTTTTTTTATTTTATTCTATTTTTCGCGTTTATTATACGCGTAAGACTCTAGGCTCCGTCGAACCGGAGTGCGAATTCGACCACAAAAATAGTTTTCCAAAGATTATTTGAAAAAGAAAATTGATTTTTGATTTTTGCTCCATCAGCACTTGACCGAACCTTGAAAATGAATTATTCTAATTTTTTCCATGTATACTGAGACTCAAGAACACAGATCATTCTAGTTTTATAGGTGTGCCGTCAATTTTTCCGAAATTTATTTTTGTACCTCAAAAGTTAAAAATTCCATGGATATGCCCATATGCGCGCAAAAAACAAATATACTAACTATATTTTTCGATAAATGTCAAAATATATGTCAGCATAGAAGTCTTCATAGTTGTTAACATAAATCTTGAATATATATAAATTATATTCAACCTATATTCAATCATAAATTTCTAAATATATGGCCACCTGAATGTTAACATAGATATCAACAAATATCTCCGCTTATATGCCGATATATATGTTTACATATATGTCGACATATATGCCAAATAGATGTCGGATATATACTAGGGTGTCCGTTATTTCCTGAATTCCCCAGGTCTTTTGCTTCGTAGTTCTCATTCTGGTTGTCGTCAGGTAGGTGATTTCCGACCTCCAGGATTTCAATTATGTTCTTGACGTTGTCCAGGTGTTCAAACTGATGACTTCTGATCCCCGGATCGTTCGGTTCGTAGTTTTCACTCTCGTTGTCTCCGAATTGATGATTTCTGTGCTCCAGGACTTTCGCCCCGTAGTCTACGTTGTCCAGGTGGTCGAACCGGTGACTTACGTTGCCCAGGTCGTCCGCTTCGTAGTTTTCACTCTTCGTTGTCTTCGAGTTATTGATTTCCTTCCTCCAGTAGTTTCGCCCCGTAGTTGACGTTATCCAGGTGGCCAAACTGGTGGCTTACGTTACTCAGGTCGTCCGCTTCGTAGTTGTCGCTATCGTTGTCATCGGGTTGTTGATTTTCGTGCTCCAGGACTTTCGCCACGCAGTTCACGTTGTCCAGGTATTCAAACTGGTGACTTACATTCTCCAGGTCTTTTGCTTCGTAGCGTTCGCTATCCAGGTCGTCAGGCTAGTGATTTTCGTACTCTAGGACTTTCGCCCCGTGGTTTACGTTGGCCAGGTGGTCAAAATGGTGACTTACGTTCCCCAAGTCGTCCTCTACGGAGCGGACGACCTGAGTAACGTAAGTCACCAGTTTGACCACCTGGACAACGTAAACTACGGGGTGAAACTCCTGAAGGAAGAAAATCAACAACTCGAAGACAACGAAGAGTGAAAACTACGAAGCGGACGACCTGGGCAACGTAAGTCACCAGTTTGACCACCTGGACAACGTTACGGGGCGAAACGCTACGGAGCAAAAGACCTGGAGAATGTAAGTCACCAGTTCGAATACCTGGACAACGTGAACTACGTGGCGAAAGTCCTGGAGAACGAATAAAATAAAATTTATCAGTGTCATCGTTATTCGTTGTTATTTATTTATCCCGCCCAGCAAAGAGAATAGAACACGCGTGCGCGTGTGCGATACAGGTTTCACTATCACATGACTATCACACATATGTATTAGGGTGGTCCTTAAAAATAAAATTTTTTTATTTACCCCATAAAAAGTTTCCATTTTGTGTGAAAACATGAGGGAAATTTTTTTTTTCGTGGAAAAAATTAAAAGAACACGTGCCGGTAGACGATCAAAGTTCTGGTTTTGATAAATCTGCATTTTTATTTTATTATCATTCAATTTAAAAAAAAAAGTCAATTTCTAAAATTTTGTAGGATACGTAGATATCGATGGACTAATTCCATAGGGGCGTAAGGAACAAAAAAAAATTTTTTTTGCGGATATGCCCATAAGATTCTCCATTGCATGAAAAAGATTTTGCCACTATAAAAACGAATTTTTTTTTGCCGCTTACGCCCGTTTGGCGTTAGTCCATCGATATGTAGTTTTCGAGTTATACCCAATTAAAACTCTGACATTTCCGATTTTCGCCTAATATCGTATCAACTGCTAACGTCTAAACGTTTACGATCAAAAGTTTACAAAAATTCATGCATACTCTCATCAACTGACACAAACATTTCTCAAAGTTTGGACTGATTCTGAGGGGGTCAGGGTTTTGGTCAGGTCGATTTCACGCGGAATACTCCATATGTTATCCCCTTTGAATTTGTTACGTTCTAGTACGTTCTCGTGGCTCCATCTAGTACGGAACGGAATTTTATTCTGGCAACACTGATCCGTGGTCAAGTCCGCAATTTCCGATGAGAGAAACAATTGCAGAGCAGTAATAGTTCTCTCGCGATAGAAGTAACACCCTAGATACTTGACTTGGCATAGATTTACCATGTAAAATCAGCGAAAAGGATCGCGACGCTGAAGCCAGTATTCCGTAGCCGAACCTGTACCTATACTCGCTCTTATAAAAAAAATAAACCTATACCTTTTTGTACCCATTGAAGTCGAAAATTTTTTATTTCTATCTTCAAACACGCATTGACCGGAGAGCCGTCCTCCCGAGGCCCGCTGTCCTTAGCATCAACTTCTATGCGACATATATGCGACATATATGCGAACATATATGCAGACTTCTATCCGGACTTCTATGCGGGCTTCTATGCGAGCCTATATGTAAACTATAAGGGAACTTGTAACAAATTTAAATGCGTGGTATATTTTTGTATATATTCATGAATATATGTGCTCTTATAGTAAAAATAGATTGCGTCATAGATTCGTCAATATATGTAATAATATATTTTCACGCAAAAACAGTAGTCGTCGACATATATGTAATATATATACGAAATATATTTTTATGGATGTGACATATATGTCAAATATATATTGGCATATAATTTTGACATATATATTTTTCCATGCGGGGTGCACCGCCAGCTGTTATGAAATGCTAAACAATCTTCTTTTCTCATATTGCTATTTGCTATAGGAACGCTTATAACAATCTTCTCCACTTAATTCGGCGGTTAAACTCATCATGGATAGCAGTTCGTCATCATCAGACGAAGAGAATTTTGTGATTGCTTTTTTTTGTGAGCAAGTCTTACGTTCTAACCCAAAAAAAAAATGGGTTCATGAGATCTGTAGGGACAGACCTGCTCATGGTGAATATTACACTCTGTTCCCAAAATTATTACATGACCACGAAAAATTTTTCGAATATTTTCGCATGTCTTACGAGAAGTTTAGAGACTTGCTGAACCTAATAAAGAGTGATTTGTAAAAGGAAAACACCCCTTTCTGAAGATTTATTGAACCTGAAGAACGGCTAGCAGTGTGTTTAAGGTAAACATAAATAATTATCATTTTTTGAATTATAGAATTATTGAATTATTGAAATTATCCTGAAATCGCCCTGAAATCATCCTGAATTGACGTGAAATCAGCAATCACTCTGTCACAGGATTTGGAATGAATAGCCCTGAATAAGTCACCAAATGCTCATTCGGATTTAGCATATTGTATTCACAATTTCAAAAACTGAATTGCTGGCTTAAAAGGAAATATTCAATCAACATTATCGAAAATAGTATATTGTGTACCAAGGGCGTAAAGTGGGCTTTTTTAGACCGAGTACTGCAACCACACAAGGTCAAAAAGCCCACTTAGCCTTGGTACACACCATATTTTATACAACAAAGCCATGTTTAGCGACTTTTTGATGTTTCTGTATAGGATCTAAAGTAGTACTTTTAAGTCCTGGGACTCAAATGTGGCACATTTAGGTCCTGTATAGGACCTAAAGTAGTACTTTTAAGTTCTAGGACCTAAATGTGGCACTTAAAGTCCTAGGACTTAAAAGTACTACTTTAGGTCCCATACAGAGGCATCAAAAAGCGAGGAAAACATGCTTTCGTTATATAAAATGTATTTTATAGTTTGCAGTACGAGTTAGAGGCGAGCACTGCAACCACACAAGGTCAAAAAGCCCACTTAGCCTTGGTACACACCATCTTTTATATAACAAAGCCATGTTTAGCGACTTTTTGATGTTTCTGTATAGGATCTAAAGTAGTACTTTTAAGTCCTAGGACTTTTCGTGCCACATTTAGGTCCTAGGACTTAAAAGTACTACTTTAGGTCCTATACAGGACTTAAAAGTACTACTTTAGATCCTATACAGAAACATCAAAAAGTCGCTAAACATGGCTTTGTTATATAAAATATGGTGTGTACCAAGGCTAAGTAGGCTTTTTGACCTTGTGTGGTTGCAGTACTCGTCTTCGGCTCGCAACGCACTCGTCTTCGACTCGTGCTAGCTCGCCTCTGACTCGTACTGCAAACTCCACATTCGGTCTAAAAAAGCCCACTTTACGCCCTTGGTACACAATATACTATTAAATACTACTTTTTTTAAGTACTACTTTAGGTCCTATACAGGACTTAAAAGTACTACATTAGATCCCATACAGAAACATCAAAAATTCGCTAAACATGGCTTTGTTATATAAAATATGGTATGTACCAAGGCTAAGTGGGCTTTTTGACCTTGTGTGGTTGCAAACTCCACACTCGGTCTAAAAAAGCCCACTTTACGCCCTTGGTACACAATATACTATTATACAAAAAAAAATAGGCCTAAAACTTTTCATTAAGTTTAAGAAAATTAATTATGTAGTTTAAGTTTTTATATAGGTAATCAATTTGTATACAATAAAACAAGTATTTAATAACTATTTAATATTTTTATCAAGCTGAAGGTCGTATCTGCAAGGACACGACTGCTCTTATGTCTTCTAAATTTTTAACTTTCAATTATTCATGTTTTTTCAACATCTTTAGATGTAATGGCTGAGAAAATAAAAAATAAAATAATATGATCTGTAATATTTATTTTTTTTAACATTTTATTTAATAAAGTCAGCTTCAACTCACCAGATATTTGCATTGCCTTAGAAATATCTTTCCAATAAAATATTTGTTGTAATTAATCTTCGATGTCATGTTATAGTATTTATACGCTCAAGATGAATTATTTAGTATTTAGATGAAGTAATATCAAATTTATTTGGGTTGATTAACAATGGGAAAAGATGGTTTATGGTGAACCTACCAGTGAATGGACGGGGACCGGTGAATGGCCATTCTCACACAAAGTATATCTGTATATAGTGATTTTAACATGGCCGCCCATTCACTGGGTGCCGTTTCTTAACCGCCCATCCACTGGTAGGTTTACCCTATCTCCCAGAATGAAGTAAATAAATGTAACTGTGTGTCAAATTGAATATAGCGTGGACACTGGGCAATACATTGGGCTGTTATCATTTTGCTCAGTTTCTGGATATTTTTCAATTGAAATTATGTTAGGTTTCTTTGAGATCGGTGCATTCGGCAGGTTCTCGTCGATTTTGTTGTTACCGCATCCAAGTTCACATCCATATTTAGAATCGTACCGATGATGCGATGTATTCGGACGCTGTTCGTCGTGGTACAGACATTCAATCGGGAACGATTTTTGTCGGTGGTCAGGTACCAACGTGCGTTCAATGTTCGGCACATCGTGGTTAAGGCCAGTGACCACTTGCATCTCGTACTCATTTATAAGAGCAAATACTTTCGACTTGACTTCAACTTGGGTAGCTCCCGGGAACAATTTTGCGGTTTGAGCCATGGCAGTCAAAAATTGGGTCATGTGGTCGATATCTTTTCGTACTGATGATTTCATTGTCTTGTCTTGAAAATACTGCAATAGAGCAACTGCCACATCAGTTTGCACTTGTTTTTATTGGTTTTATTTTCATTCGGACTTGTATATGAAATTCCAACTTCCGTAGGTGACGAACCTAAAATATAATTGTCCAAAATTTTAACTATATGGGCCATTCCACGTGAAAAGGATCAGTCATTTATCGATATTTTTCAAATTTTGCATATCAATTATCCTCGAGGAGTTGAATTTTTGTGCCAAAGGTTTTTTCAATCAGTGCAAAATTCGTTGAGCTATTTACATCGACAAATTCGAGCAAGTTTTTTTGCCCAAAAATTCATCGCTCCGCCAAAAATGATACTGGGCACAATTTTTTTTTTAGTTTACGCGGAAAGTGTCATAGAATGAATAGAAAATATAATATATAACACGTTAGGGTGGCTTTTATTTGGTAAAAAAAAAATATTTGGTGTGCTACCCCCTTAATCGGTTCCAAATTGAATAAAAAAAATTCCTAGGACACGTGTTCCCATTGGCCGACTTACCTAAAATTTGGCTCGAATTTTGTTTGTTTAATTTGCAATCGATTGAAGGGGTAGCACACCAAATATTTTTTTTTCACCAAATGAGGGCCACCCTAATAACACGTGCAATCAGCGCCGAATTAAGGTTAAAAAGCGCCCTAAGCCCATAAAAGTATCGCCGCCCCTTGCCAAGTGAAACTCTCTAATTTTCACAATTTTTTCAACTAGAATACAGGGTGGGGGTCAAAATTATAAAAGTCCGAAACATAAACTGGCTGAAGTCTCGAATTTCAAAATTAGCGAAACGCAAAATTCAGAACAGGCAATATTACGATAGATACTCTATAAAGTATACAAACGATCGTTATGAATACGGAAATATCACAAACAAATTTCATCGAAAAACCAATTTATGAATGGACAAGATCACGAAGGGCAAAATAATGAGTTAGGAATTTGCACAGCTGTTCTTTATTTTAGAATAGCCAATCTAAGGACCGTTCAAAAATTCGAATTCATTCAAACGAAAGGTCGAAAACTCGAATGGTCAGAATCTCGAATCGCTTAAACATAGACGGGCCAAAATAGCGAAAGTGCTGCAACACTTATTCCAGGTATTTCCTGTTTGCTACGCTACCGAAAAAGGCTAATATTTAGGAGCTCATGAAAATTCTATCATTTAAGATTTTGACCTTTCTACATTTTGCGTTTATGAGTTCCGCTCCTTCTAAATTTTGGTTCTCGCTATATTCATGTTTGGTTTATTAGCTGTTTAAAATATGAGCCATTTTCGATTCTTAGTATTGGAAATATAAACTTTTCATGTCATTATAATCTATATTCTACTCATTCGAAATACGAATGATCTGAAAACATATCGTCGAATTAGCGACCCGCCGGATAAATAGCCTTTCGACGAAACACTTATTCGACTCAGTGGTCTGTCGGAAATAAAAAATTTTGAAATCACAATTCTCTTTGTTTTGGTATTCGCTCATTTCAAAATTCGAGATTTTGCTCAGTTTACGTTTTGGACTGTTGAAATTTTGACCCCCACCTAGAATAGAGGCCTCTGAATAGTAGAACTTGACCAAAAACATTCATGTGCAAGAAAATGAATCACGAAGTTATTGCAAATATTATGAAGAAAAAAAAATGTCGCGCCTACGCTGCCACCCCCCAAGTTCTGGCACCCTAGGCCCGGGCCTAGCGGGCCTATTGGTTGATCCGGCACTGCGTGCAATAATGTCTATTGTTGCTACTCGATTTGAATCAACATTGCTATGATTCTAACCACTTGTCTCCGCAGCTTCTTCATCTTCATCTTCCTCATTAGACATATGTGTATCTTCTTCTTGGTTGGTTGTATGAGATCCAGATGTATTCGGTTCAGCGATATTCGATTGAGCTTCTCGCTCATTAATGTGTGATACAAGAAAAGCCATTTGATTTTCGTATTTCCATAGCCCTTATTTAGTTGCTGCTGCTCCGCTCCTAATTCCCAGTAAACACAAAGGCTTCTGGTAGACGTCCGTAAGATGGCGTTCGTAGACGAAGGTCGTCTATTTGCGAGCCATTAAGTCATCGTACAGTCACTGTATGGACAATGAATGTCCATCTATATGTTGACTATTTCTTGCCTATAGGATGTCTTCAAGATGTCTTTTGAAATACAACAAACAGGCATCGTTTACTCATCGTCAAAAAGGCATATCTTATTGTCATCTGAAGGCAGATCTTATTGTCGTCTGAAGGCAGATGTTATTGTCATCTAAAGGTATGTCTTATTGTCATCTAAATGCGTTATATGAGGATAACTTGACGTTATCTGTTAAAAGTAAGTTATTAGTATAGGCTGGGCGCGGTTTATAGGTATATCTCTCTATATTATAAAGATATCTCGCCGCCGCCGCCGCCGTGTCAGTATTTATAATTCTTTTGTTTTTCCCAGAATTCCTGGGTTGTCCCAGAATTCTTTTGTTTTCCCCATAGATTTTCAAGGTCGAAGGTCAAAGGTTTTCCCAAAGTTCCCGGGTTTTCCCCAGAATTCTTTCGTTTTCCCCATAGATTTTAAAGGTCGAAGGTCAAAGGTTTCCCCAAAGTTCTCGGGTTTTTCCCAGAATTCTTTTGTTTTTCCCAGAATTCCCGGGTTTTCCCAGAATTCTTTTGTTTTCCCCATAGATTTTCAAGGTGAAAGGTCAAAGGTTTCCCTAAAGTTCATGGGTAATCCCCATGGATTTTCCCCGGAATTCTTTTGTCTTCCCCATAGATTTTCAAGGGTCAAAGGTCAAAGGTTTCCCCAAAGTTCCTGGGTTTTCCCCAGAACTTTTTTGTTGCACATCTACATACGTACATTAACTTATTAGCATAATTGACTGATTAACATCATATTTAATTTTCGGAATATTTCGAATAGAACTTAAATTCCTGTTGTTTTTTTTCAGTATAATTTGTTAATAATATGTATGCATCTTATGAATGATGTACAATGATCAATATTAATAAGTCCGTTAGAAATTTCCGTTACTTTGAGACCCGAATGAAAAATACAATAATGAATGCATATAACATGGGGGGTTGGCGCGCGTAGCACGCAAGGAGGCGGAGCCCCCCTAGTATATATATGTATTGTAACTTTCTCTGCGTATGTCTCACGGCAGAAGGCCGCGAAATTACGCTAGCTCGCGTGAATTCTTTGTCACGGGTATGATTTGGAGCCCCTCCAAGGAAAAATGTGAAAAACCTATTGTTACCCTAATACAGACTTGGGATTGCACACTCTCAGACTCGGGTACCGATTAAAGCTATACCGTTGCTGTCTGAGTGTTACGCACCGAAGCTGCCTCCCTAATACAGACTTGGATAATCTTACACTCTCAGACTCGGGTACCAATTAAAGCTGTACCGTCGCTGCCTGAGTGTTAGACTACCGAAGCTGCCTTCTTTTCAGCTAGCTAAACACGATTTTATTTCCAAGTGATTTTAGCTGAAAGGAATTTATGTTAATTAAAGAAATGAAACAAGACACGAAATGAAAGACAATAGATTCGGATTGATTATTATATTGATTCGATTTTCTCTATCGAATTTTACTTAATCTAATATTTACAGAAATGAAATAAACTAAAAATGTGGCTCGATATAATCAAATGATAATCTCTATTCTAATTGTTTTTCTATTTCTGTTTGTTTTTTGTTTCTGATTCTGTTTGTTTTTTGTTTCTGTTTGTTTTGTTCTATTTTGAAGTTATAATTACTGCTTTGGCTAATTATACTTTTTCTTTTGTTTTGAGTTTAATCTAAATTGCTGCTTTAGCCAATTTATATTTTCTCGATTTTTGATTCTACGTTAGGTAAGATCTCGCTTTGAGTAACTTCCTATTTCAATTTTATTCTTTTCTATGGTAAGACCTCGCTTTGAGTGACTACCTATTTGAGGTTATGTGAGTTTATCTTTAGTTATGAGTCGATTGACTGCTCTAGTACTAATCGCTAGCTACTGCCTCAGCGTGCCAGCTTATATAGTAGTTCTCGTGACGTCACGTCAGGGTCTTCTGATCGGATCGGCGCGAGGCTATTTGCGCGGTTGTATGTAGCTTGTTCGGTCGATCTACCGGGTGGTATAGTTCGAACACGTTACAGTATATATATTAGGGTGGCCCTTATTTGACTAAAAAAAAATATTTGGTGTGCTATCCCCTCAGTCGATTCCAAATTGAACAAAAAAAATTCGAGCCAAATTTTGGGCGATTCGGCGAATGGGAACACGTGCCCCAAGGAGGTTTATCTTTTTCTTTCTTCACAGGACATAGTATGAAAGAGAAGGACGAGAGAACCTTGTAACAAATTTTTCTTCCAACTTTCGGTTTAGTAGGAAAAGCAATATTTTGGAATTCCGTTAACAAAAATTTAATACATGCAAAATTACAATCAAAATGGTATGAACTATTATTATTATTATTGTTATTATTATTACTTAGAAAAATTTGTTACAACCTTTTCACCTTCTTTTCTGTCATCCTATGCCCTGTGAAGGAAGAAAAAAAATAAAAAATAATAAAAAAATAAACCTCCCAGGGGCACGTGTTCCCATTGGCCGAATCACCTAAAATTTGACTCGAATTTTTTTTGTTCGATTTGGAACCGATTGAGGGGGTGGCGCACCAAATATTTTGTTTTGGCCAAATAAGGGCCACCCTAATATATATATATCAGCGGTATCGTTTGCGCTTATATATATCGGTCCATCTGCGTGCATCAACTGCGATTTCACCAATTTATGATTAATCAATAATCAACTGATAATTGGTCAAACTAATCGGCGAAACCGCAGGGTACACTGATGGATCAGCTGGCCTAACAAAATCGCTGATACATAATTATACGTATATAGTAGGGCTGTGCGATTAATCGATTAATCGAGGTGATCGATTAATTGTTTTTCCGATTAATCGATTAATCAGTTAATCGAAAAAACAATTAATTGTCTTCCCGATTAATCGATTAATCGACAGTTTCGATTAATCGTTTTTACGATTAATCGATTAATCGACGTTTTCAATTAATTGTTTTTCTCGATTAATCAAATAATTCGCAATTTTGTTTTGACGTTTCTTCATTCATTAGAAGTTGATATCTTATGCGCTGAAGTCATTTTAATATTCCATTTTTCGAAGCGTCGACATTTTTGTTCATATAGTCAATCAGTTATAATAAAAAATAACGAGTTATCAATTCAATGATAATTTCAGGAATCCCACTGAAGGAGATCTGATTTGATACTTCTGTTAGATTTATTATATTAGTTGTGTATGTATATGTTATGTTTTGTATAAGAAAACCTATTTCAATCTACATAAATATACCATGATACGAATTGTTCTAATCGCTTGTTTTATGTTTACTTGTTTACTTGTTTACGAAGAGTGAACGCTTCGTACAGACAAGCTGCGTACTCAGGGGCCGGTTCAGAGTTCCGAATTTCCGAACGGTCAAATTTCCAAATTTATTCTAAACGATTCCGAAATTTTCAGAAAGACTGAAGTTTAGAAAACTCAAATTTCGAATGGCTGAAATGTAGATAGCTCAAGGCTCCGACTGTCCGTTGTTCTAAAAGTCCAAATTTCCGAAAGTTCAAAATTCCGAAAGTCCAAAATTCCGAAAGTCTAAAATTCCGAAAGACCGAACGTGTTCTTAACGTGTCGACTATAGGCCGCGCGACGGCTTGATGTTCAAGTTTTGCAGTTTTGGCCTTTCGGATCCTAAGCTTTCGGAGTCTTGACCTGTCGGATCTTTAGCCTTCGGAATTTCGAACCTTCGGTGTGTTGCGATTCGGAATTTCTTAAATCGGCCACATAGATTTTCGGTGAAATACCCTTTCTGAAAACTATGAGTTCGTTGCATTGAAATTCGGAAATTTGACGGTTCGAAGCTTTGACCGTTCGGAACTTTGAACCGGCCCCGGGTAATTTTTCCCTCTGACTATAAAACGATTATACAAAGCGGTGATCATTATTATAATATCCCGTATGTGCAAGTGTGTGAACCAAGTTCGAAATTATCAGATCATCGAGTCGCCAATTCACAGTGATAAGAAGATTAAACAAGGTAATTCAAATATTTCTTTGGTAATGTGAAGATATTCACTTCTTGCAGATGTAGCAGAGGAGCTGGAGCAAATTATAACATTTATACAATTTTCGAATTGAGTATAGGCTTACTCTACGATAAAAAATGAGATAATTTGTACTTAGATTTTAATTGAGCCCCCGGATCATAAAAGGGATCGCGCGGACGAAATCACATAGAAGTATTGTCACTTCTGAACATATGCCGATCGGGAAAAAAGAACAAAAAAAGTCAATTAAAAAGTAGTGACTATTTGTTAATTCATGAACTGTTTTTCTTTTTTCCCCGATCGGCATATGTTCAGAAGTGACAATACTTCGATGTGATTTCGGCCGCGCGATCCTTTTTATGATCCGGGGGCTCAATTAACCTCATATTTTCACTTGTTCAACCTGCATTACTAACCGGATTCGTTCAAAACCATTAATCGTCAAATGCCGAGTGCTGTTTGGGATCATTTCACGAGATCCCAAGAGAATGTGGATCGAGCAAAGTGTACAGTATGCGGCTTGTGGATGTCATGTAAGGGTACCACGTCTTCGATGATGTATCACCTGATAAAAATTCACCATATTGGCCTCCATACAAACAAAAGGTGAAGGTCTTGTTACGCAATTACGAAATCTATCAATTGAACCCTATACCGGCGTAGAATCGTTCGGACTTGATTTAAAATTAAGAACTATTGAAAACTATTTAATTTTCGTTGTTAAGGTCACCCGACGAAAATGAGGCAGATTCCGAGTCTACTAGTGTCGATATAGAAGAAAGTGCCGCGGTAGATGTGGAAATTACATCACTTGGAATCACCGAAGTCAATCAAGGATGTTCGGACACCTCTTGCAGTGCTGCAGAAGCGTCAATGATTGAAACGCCGGTTACTCGAAAACGACAGTCCAGGGCAACGCCGGATTAAGAATTTTGAGGCTGGGGGCTACAGTAACTCAGTGGGCCCCTACATGGGTTCATTTTGTAAAACTAGCGTATAAAGATGGAAAATGACTAAAATAGACGAACAATGTTTGTTTGCAGTTTTTTATTCAGAATTTTTTTTTTCTCGCCTTTTCGTTTGCAAAAGTTTCAATGACATCGTCAAAGTTTAAAGTTTTCGTCAAGTCTCGCTCAATGCATAACATACTCAATGATGTTAATCGTAATTGTTCCATTGAAGTCCTGTACTTATTTTCTATAAATGACAATTTCGAAAATGCTCTTTCACCACCGCAATTTGATACGGGAATTGTTAAAAATATTCTTAAAACTATGAATATATCAGGGAAAACATCAACGGTTTCCTTATCAACAATCCATTTCAACAATTGAATTGGGGGTGGAATATTTTGCTGGAATTCTCTTTTCAGTAAGCTAATAAACTGTGTCACTTCGTCAGCCAAATGAGCGTCCAAGTCTTTGGGATAAATCTCACAAAGTCGGTCAGTACATTCTTTTAATTCGTCCATCTCTATCGTGTTCAGATTTGTGAGAAAACCAAATAATGTCGCAATATGACTGTATGCATTGCTACGTTTTTCCAGCTCTACTCGTAATTTGTCAATTATAGGTAAAAATGAAAAAACACGGAACGATTCTCGACCGTCCAAGCCCCCGTTTTCCGATGATGTACTGCAATCCGCATGTTTTTTAGTTATTTCACGTTTATGATTAGATGAATATTCTGGGCTAACATTAGAACTTATAGCCTTCGCGCATTTTTCGATATCATCAAACTCATCTCTCAAACCAATTACGAATTCTACTAATGACTTTAACATATTGTCCGCAGTAACTAAGTCAATATCAACTTTCTGTAGAAATTTGCTAGTCGAGTTGAAACGTTGTAGAATTCGATGCCACAAGATAGTCATGATAGCCGTTTCAAGTTTCATGAGTTTATTTTTCAAGGATTCTGCTTCATCGCGAGTGTTTTGATTTTCTTGCACATTTTCTGCTAATTCTGAAAGAGCATTGTGAATGTCCTGGTAATTTCCTTTTAGAGCAGCAGCGGCATCATACCTACATGACCATCTTGTGGCACATAAATTTTTAACAGATCTTATCGTGTGATTTGATAGTATGTCCCAGCGATGTGTAGACGCAACAAAAATGCATATAATTTCTGCAGAAACGTAAAGAAACGGATAGCCTCGAAACATACATTAACGCTACATTCGCCAACGAGGTTGAGAGAATGGCCAGCACACGGCACGTAATATGCTAATTCATTCTTTTGCCGAACATGCGCTTGTAGTCCGGAATACTTTCCGGACATGTTGCTAGCGTTATCATAAGTTTGGGCTCTACAATTTTCAACATCGATACCATTTTTTTCTAATACAGATAATACATTGAAACTCAAAGATTCACCAGTATGGCTATGTATTGGAAGAAAGCATAAAAAGCGTTCGAATACAGACCCATTCAAACAATATCGAATTACAATCGTTAATTGATCTACATGCGACAGATCAGGCGTAGAATCAACAATCAGAGCAAAGTATTTTGCTTCTCGAATTTCCGACAGAATTTTCGCTAAAATTTTTTCCGCGAGCAGCTTGATGAATTCTTCGCAAATAGTTTTCGAAAGATACGATACATTGCTTCGGCCTTTATTACCATACAATTTTAAGTGGTTTTCCAAAAATGGATCGAACTCGGGTATCAGTTCTAATAAGCCAAGGTAATTCCCATTGGTAGAAGATCCTATACGTTCATCCTCGCCTCGAAATCCAAGACCACGTGTCGCGAGAAAACTCATCACCGCAACGATTCGTTTCAAAACTTCGGTCCAATATCTGATTTCACTTTGCATCGTTGTTGCCCAACCTTCCCTCAAGTTTTTCGCTTCATTTACACGTAAAAGCCACGTTATCATGGACTGCTTATGTTCTTGGCTATTCTCATGCATACTGACTTTTTCTTCTGACTTTTTCCAATTAGAGAACCCGTCTTTCACGAAAGCATTTTCACTATTAGTTCCGAATAATTTACAAACATAGCAAAAAACATTCCCCGTTGAGTTAGAATATAAAAGCCATTTTCTTTCATGCTTTTCACCGTTAGCCAAGACACGTTCAAAAAGCGTATCAGAAAGACATCTATTTTGATTTTTATATTTTCTCAACGACGCTTTATAATTATAGTTTCTGTTCCGGAGATGTTCGCATCCAACATCTATGTATTCGTTCCTATCACCATCATGCAATTTGATTGGCCAAAGGGCTGGATCAGTGCTAATTATATTTTTACCTAGAAGTAAAATGTAAAGACATCATGCAAATGACAGATAAAATAAAAATTGTATGCCAAATTCATGCGAATGACTAATTGAATGAAAATTCTAATGCAATGAAAAACAACCTGTAGCATTTTCAATTTCATCGGGGGGGTCATGCGAATCTTGTTTATCTACATCTACCTCCGAACGCTCCGTACCGCTCGATTTTGAACCTGATAATTATAATCATTTTTCATAATTCGGAGAATAATGATAAATGTACATGCACATTGGATTTAGTTACGCTCACGCACTACTTTCAAAGCAGTAGACTACGTGAAAGGTATGCATATGAAATAAATTTGTCGCATATATGTCACATCAGTAGAATTGAATTATTAAAGAAAGTTACCTTCGTTTTCATACACATCATTGACAGCCGAAACATTAATTATACTATCTGTATCCGATGGAATGTTAACGCCAACATTTTCAATATTGTTAATATTTTCAATCTGACACGAGAAAAAAGAGGTCAACTTTGGAAGTTTGCTTTCGAAATTATCGCGTTCTTTCGCAGCTTTTCGTTTTGCAGCACCACTTTGATATTTCTTTGATGACATTGCAAATAAGATTAGTTTTCTTCCACATGAAATGAATGATTTTCCGAATTCCTCGATCTAACGTTCAGTGAAAATATATTTTAGAATACGCTTAACATATCCCAAATTGGAGTAAGTATAACTAATAAGAACATTTGAATAACGCATAGCAGTAGAGCCAATCGAAGAAAAATATAATCAATAGAGATAAATGAGTGACATAGTATGTATAACTAAATATAGATAGGTATAGGCCTTGCTATCTGCTTAGCAAATTCAGTGCCCTCTTGCGGGTGCACACTTAACATTCCAGCTTTATTTTAACAGCAGAATCATTGTGCTACAACAATGTCACTCTATTGAATAGCAGTAGCTCATTGAGCGTCGCCAATCGTTTTCCATTTTTGCCGTCATATGAACGTGAACATTAGCGAATAAGCGCAGCAATCAAAAAAGTGCAAGAATATGTTTCTTTTCATGTCAATTTTTTTTAAGACCTATGGCTAACGGCACTATATTTCTTCGGGACTCAAATGGTATTGATGAATTTTTTAATATTATTTTCCCATATTATCAACATGTCTAGAGTGGGCCCACTTATGCTTGGGGGCCCGGGGGCTGCAGCCCCCTTAGCCCCCCCCCCCCCCTCAATCCGGCGTTGGTCCAGGGTTGCAAGAACACCGCATGCCGGCCCTTCTCGACATTTGAGCTATGATCAGTCCGAGGCAATAACTACAGCAATTGCTAAGATGATCGCCATCGATATGCTGCCGTTATCTTTCACGAAAAATGAGGGTTTTGCTCAGTTGATGGATGTCGTACAGCCAGGGTACAATATTCCCGGAAAAAAAGCAATCGAAAATCGTATTGAGGAAATGTACATAATAACCAAGAAAAAAGTAGAATCATCGCTTAAAGCCGCACATTCCGTCGCCTTAACCACCGATGCTTGGTCCTCCAGAGCTGCTAAATCCTACGTTACCGTCACAGCCCACGCACTGGACCCTGATTGGAAACCCATTTCGTTTACACTGGAGACACTCGAATTTGAAGATAGACATACGGCAATAACTCTGAGACAATATTTAGAAGACATGGCGAAACGGTGGAATCTGAATAATAAAATAATCGGTGTTGTACATGATAATGCCTATAATGTGACGGCAGCTGTTCGTGGTTCAAGATCAATTGGAGAAAGCGTCCCATGTTTCGCACACACCTTGCAACATGCTGTTAATGCGGGACTAGCCGGGGATGGCATGACAAAGTTGATTGACAGGGCTCGCAGTATCGTTGGACACTTCAAACACTCAAACCTAGCGACTGCTGCGCTCTCAAATCAACAGCGCCTACTAGGGTTACCCAAACACCGCCTGATACAGAGCTGTCGTACAAGATGGAATTCGACCTATGCAATGTTCGAGCGGCTTTTAGAACAACAACGATCAATTACTGCTGTGATGGATGACCGATCGCCATTAGCGCGGACTGCACAAAAATTCAAATTAGAAGACACTGAATGGGAGGTCATGCGTCAATTGGAAAAACTCCTGAAGCCATTCGAACGGGCAACAACAGTCATGTCTGCTGAAAATGGTGTGACGCTTTCAATGACTCGGCCATTGATCCACAGTCTTCTCAACAACTTCCTGAAACCCAACTGCACTGACAGCGAATTGGCTGCCAACTTTAAAACCGTAACTGAAAAAGAGTTACGGAAACGCTTTTTGTCGGCTACAGCCAAAAATGCAGACTTGGACAAGATACACGTAACACAATTGGCCATGCTATTAGGTGAGTGTGAGATTCATACCTTACCTATACTGACTTATCGTATTATGATACGAACGAGAATATACCTACTTATATTATACCATCGTACTTATCGTAGAACTTATTTGTTGGTGCTGATACCAACGGACTAATTTCAAAGGGGCGTGAATGCCATTCTGAAAAGCAAACGCTTTTACACACTTTTGGTAGTATAAACTCTAGAAATTTTAAATTGCATTAGTCATCGATATTTCAATATAGTTTCGGTATTTCCTTTTGATCAAACATTTTTCAGATCCACGATAAAAGACCTTGCCGGGTGAGAAAGAAGAGGATAAAACCAGGGTTTTGGAAAAAATGTTCGAGATCGTCAGTGATGATTGTTCTGAAGATCGGTTGAATAACTTTAGATCTGAAACCAAGAACCCTACGGTCTTGGACTTTCTTTTCATTGGTGAAGTAAGTCCAGAGGACGAAGAGATGACTACCAGTCGCACGCAATCGGGTGAATTAGACGCGTACCTGGCTGAAGCAGACATAGACCACAATAACGACCCGCTGAAATGGTGGCGAGATAATGAGGCTCGATATCCCATAATTGCAGGCATAGCCAAAAAGTATTTGGCTATACCTGCAACTTCTACCCCAGCTGGAAGAGTTTTTTCTACAGCTGGAAATATCATCAGCGCAAAGCGGAATTGCCTTTCTTCCGAACACATTGACGTCTTGATATTTTTATATCAGAATAAAAATTGGACGTAAATAAAATAATGTTTCTTGTTTAGAGAGTGCTGCGACTATACCTACGATTAACTAATATCTCATATTCTCAATACATATTACGATAATGACAAAAAATTCATTAATAAAGATTCAATAGTTCAAAAACTGTACCTGCATTATACTGTTTGGGCCTTATCGAAAATAGTTAGTGCTTAATCTAGAAGAAATTGTTCTTAAAGCCCAGTTATGTAGCTACATAGAAGCAGCGCATTTGGAAATAAGATTTCCTATGTATTTTAAACGGAATTTTTTTTTATTTTAGTTTTATCTGTATGATCTAACCTGCATGGAAATGATCGTATTATATATATAGTACATAAAATATTACCTTCCTACTGAACAAACAAAAATGGAATATGGAAATTACTTCAGCGCATAAGATATCAACTTCTGCTGAATGAAGAAACGTCAAAACAAAGTTTCGAATTAATCGATTAATCGAGAAAAACAATTAATTGAAAACGTCGATTAATCGATTAATCGTAAAAACGATTAATCGAAACTGTCGATTAATCGATTAATCGGGAAGACAATTAATTGTTTTTTCGATTAACCGATTAATCGATTAATCGAAAAAACAATTAATCGATCACCTCGATTAATCGATTAATCGCACAGCCCTACTATTTATGTATCAAGTCCGAAAAGTGTCACAATCCGGTATGGGTAATTTCTAATATGAGCCGATCGAGTATGCTGTGACACAACACACTCAGAGGCGAATTTTGGAAATTACCCATACCGGATTTGACACTTCTCGGACTTGGTGCATACAATATTTTATGCAATCCGTTGTTTGAAGGTTAGGTTCACTTTTTGGAAAATCGCACACCTAAAGTGTTATACACTTATACTTAGGGGAGAGTGAGGCACAATGGGTCAATTTTCACTTTCAGATTTTTCTAATTTTTTTGGAAAGATGTTTGAATTTGTGAACAGGTGAAATTCATGGCTTAACTCATGGGTGACATTGTCCGAAAACTAAATTTCTCATATCATCTACAGGAAAAATTGGAAAAATACATTACCAAAGAAGAAATTTTGACCCATTGTGGCCCACCTGTGGTGCACAATGGGTCACCTCATGGGCCACTGTGGATCAACCTAGAAATGAGCTGGGGAATGATCGAATTTTCGACAAAAGTTAATAAACGTAAGGCTGCCCTGATGGCCCCTTGGGACCTATGCAGGACAGAATCCGGACGAATGTCGCGGACGTCCTCATGACGTCCTAGTGTGTCATTTTAGGACGGCTCGAAGACAGAATGAGGACATTGTGAACTCATTACGAGATACGCCCTGGACATCCGCAAGACGTCCTAATCATGTCCTGAGGATGCATCCCCACATTTTTCTCCTGTTTTGGAGACTGAGCGCGGACGTTTATGAGACACATGATTAGAATATCAGAACGTCCGCAAGACGTTTTCACTATGTCCTCAGGATGTCTTGTCGAATTCTTCGATGGGTTTGGTGACACGCGGGGAACATGTATAAGACACATGATTAGAATATCAGGACATAAATAAGAATAAACAAATATCTCGGAGACACGGCCAGGACATCGCTGAGTTTTTGAGACACTACTAAGGGCACATGAACTTGTGCGAAGCTATCAGGACACCCGTCGGACCTCATCCTTACGTGTGAATGACCGCAGGATATGAGTTTAAGGAGTGTAAAATGTCTCGAGGACTTGCCGGAGACATCTCTGAGTCTTGAGACACCACTGATGACATTTAAATTACGAATACGAAGAAATCAGGACGTCCTTCGGACCGCAGCATTATACTGCGAATGACCGTGGGACATGAGTAAGGACAGTACAATGTCTCGGGGATATGATCTGAGCTACTGCTCGGTAAAAACGCGCTAAAAACGCTGTCAACGTCTTGGGATACCACTGAAGATGTTCCTCAGTCCTCAGGACGCGAGTTAAGACACTTTGAAATCCTCGGGACATCATCGCGGACGATTGAATATCTGATGGACATTGACAGGGACGCATTGATATCCTCCAGGCATTGACGAAGACACCCAGGACTCCCGTACGACGTAATTGAGGACACTTGAATTTAGGCAGAGTACTTAGGACGTCCGTCGGACAGTATCGTTAAGTTATCAATGACCGCGGGACATGAGTGTGGACAGTTGGATGTTTTGGGGACATAGTCAGAGACACCGCTGGATCCTCAGGACACCACTAAGGACACTCGAACTCGGACAAATAGATTAGGACGTCCGCCGGACCTCGTTATCCAATTGAGGATGACCGCAGGACCTGGGTGAGGACAGTAGAATGTCTCAAGGACATGGTAATGGACACTATTTGGTCCTCGGGACACTACTCAAGACGCTCCCAAGTCTTCGAGACACCATTGAAGACGCTTGAATGTCTGGCGGACATGAATAGAGACACATGAATGTCATCTGGACATGCGCAGGACGGGATTCCGGACAAAATTCATGTCCGCAGGGGCCATCAGGGTGAGATGGTAATAGAAGCTTATTTAATTGAAATTACGATGTGTAAGCACCTGATGCCTCGTCCGTTTGAAATTTCAATAAATTTTACATGAATCGACCCATTGTACACCACGCACACATTTTGTAAACAAACTGAATTTACCGAATAAAAAAATGCATATTTAACTATGGGCGATGCGTGATCTTTTAGCCTAAGTATGTAAGTATTTATTGATATAACGAAAATCGACCGTACCTAATCTATGAAAATGTGAAAACGAAACTAATCAGGATTTTTTTTCCAACTTCTGAGGTGTCAAAACACATTTCTATGTCCAAAATCGTACCACGGTTAAAAAAAACGACCATCGCCTCGTTAGAACATGTGTCTGGAGGCCACGAAATTGCCACCCAGGTGCCACCTCTCTAATACACTCGAGAGAGGCGGGGGTGGCAGTAACCCATTGTACCCCATGACCCATTGTGCCTCACTCTCCCCTACTTTATAGTTTCCAAAATTACTGGTGTTATTGCGTTTTGCTGTATCGAAATATTTTGACTCATACATTTGACATTTTCAGACATTTCATTTTATAATGTGTGAACGTAGTCAAAACTAACCTGACTATGTTTATTTTGATGAAACATATTCATATTGTCCGATAATATTTTCATTATGGGCTCCTGTCCTATAATATTTCACTATATCTTAGTGACCTGAAATTGATCACTTTGCGGCCTAAATCCAATGCTCATAAAGTGAACTTTCAAACAACGGGTCGCATAAAATATTATAATATGATCAGATAAACTCCATTTATAATAAATCAACAAATCATTGAATATTTATGAAAGAACAAGACTCAAATATTAATTTCCTCAACTATTATTGAAATAACAAGTTAATAACAAAAACACAAGAATCTTTTGATCATAGGTAACTTCGAGGCATTCTAAAAATCAATGACAAAATTACAATAGGTACCTAATGCCTGGTTAACACAACCCCGTTGTGTCGTGTTACTTTCGTCCCCAACCTCATTTTCCAGAATAGAAAAATTATAACTTCAAAAAAAAAAAAAAAAAAAAACAGAACATAGAACTTCTACACAGCCACGAATAAAGCGACTTTTCAAGAATAATCTGGCAAAAATTCATTGTAGTATTTACATATTTACTACAGGTTTTCATAAGAATACCAAGAATCGAAATACTGACTTCAGGCGCCGAAAAACACAAAATCTCCGAAAAACGTTTCAATGTCACGCACGGGCGCAATCGATGGCCCAAACTGAATCAGTATCGAACACGCTTACTATTATATAAAACACAACTTCTAGATTTGATTGTGTGCGTTGTAGGAGGCCTTGTTACTTTCGATCCGCTGTTACTTTTGTACCCGGTCGCCCCTATACTACACTACCGGCGTACAAAGGTGCGAAAGTTACACTTTTTTTACGAGCGTTTGTAGTCACAGTGGGGAAACCGGAGTATCGAGAAATGTATCTCCTGTAATGCGCTCACACCCCATGGACGGCTTTATTGAGAGGTTGCACTGTATTTGCTACTTTGTAATCAATTTCAATAGGTTTGTGCAGAATGATCCCATACAGCCACATATCCGATAGGAATAGCCATGGGACATTGGATGTCCCATAGATATCCTATGGATATCCTATGAACATCTATCGGGCATGGGTGCTGTGTGGGATGAGTGTATACTCACTGACAAATCAAGTGACACGACTGAATAAAATCCGTTTATCTGTTTTGGTGGTAGGGCAATGCTACCAAGGCCATAGTGCACGAAGTTTGGAACAAGTTCTATCCAGAAGAACTGAGGAACGAGGTAAGTTGCCGAAAAATTTACCGTGGTCAACTTATCGGGGGCAAATCTAACATTAATCTGATACTGACAAGTGATGCAATCCTCCGGATCAGAATCTCAAGTCCCAAAGATTCATGTTCTGTTTCGTGGAGTCAGTCAAATCATATTACGCACGGGGAAAAGTTTAGCACAGCAACAGTCTTGTGAAGCGACGGCAACGCTTCCACATGCTGCTGAACGGTAGTCGTGCGAGTTTTGACTCGCAGCAGCTCAACTTGAGTGAAGCGGCAGGCGCTCCTCTCTAACAACAATCTAAAAACTTTGGCATAACAGACATTCGGCACGAAGTGGCACTTCTACAGTCCCATTTCAGCGCGCAGCTTTACCTCAGTAGAACTGCAGCGACTCAGCGTCGAGCGCCTGGCGCTCCACAACGTGGTATCGACAGAGCTCGTCATTTTGAGCTGCTGACGTTCTGCGTAGAACAGCTGCGGTGCAAAACTTCTCCCCGTGCACTATGTCACTATCACTCCACAGAAGGTCGTTCTTTCGATCAATCACACTTTGTACGTACACTGAGAAAATACTTCCGTTGTTAGAACGTTAGAGCACGGTGTCATTACTACTCGACAGCCAGCACAGTAGAGTCTACTGTGCTGTCGTGTTATCCCCACCATGTTATCCAGTATAAGGCACTGTCTTGCCTCTCAACGCAGTGCCTTATACTGGATAACATGGTGGGGATAACACGACAACACAGTAGACTCTACTGTGTTGCCTATTGAGTAGTAATGACGGGGCACTCCAACGTTCTCACAACAGAAGTATTTTCTCAGTGTATATATACCGAGAAGATTCGCTGAGAGTAGACAGCCCCCTTCCTACGCCAAAACTAACACAGGCGCGCACCGCGTGGGTGAGGCTCGGCGGGCGGGGCTAAGCGACCAGTGGTTCTTCTACCGAATCTTCCGCGCTAAGCCGAGTCCGCATAGCCCACCTTGATACTTAACCTAAAAAGCAATCATCGCATTGAAACTCCTGCGACAAAGCCCCTCCGCACGCTATGAAGCTTCGCTGAGGTACATGTCAGCACTCGAGTCTCCGATAGAAGTAGTCGTTGAGAAACAAAAATGGTTTGAGTAAAAGTCTACTACGTTCGACAGTGGCTCATCGGTAGCATCTCTTCGATTCCCAAGCATTCAATCTCCGCTAAGTTTGGACGTACGCCATAATTCAACAGCAATGGATCCCTCGATTAACCAATAATCGTTGATAAATTTTATTTTTCTGTTATTAAATAGATAAATCAATAAATAAACCAATTCTTGACCATGCTGTCTTCAATGATTTACCCTCCACTCACCTGTTCCACTTCGTCACAAATATCGATCCTGAACACTGATAATCAATACTTAAATCCAATTAATTGATATTTGATTTTAAATTCGTTCTTAAATTTCGAAAATAAATGTTCACATCAGGCAAATTCATTTCATTCGCGCTCATTCTTTTCCATGTTCAGTGCGATGATTTCTTTTTAGGTTAAGTATCAAGGTGGGCTATGCGGACTCGGCCTAGCGCGGAAGATTCGGTAGAAGCACCACTGGTCGCTTAGCCACGCCCGCCGAGCCTCACGCACGCGGTGCGCGCCTGTTTAGTTTTGGCGTAGGAAGGGGGCTGTCTACTCTCACTGAATCTTCTCGGTATATATTGTAACGAGGCAGATTTGTTCAGCCTCGTAAATGAACCATCTCCTCTTCCTCAGACCGAAGTGACCACCTTAGTTAATAAACCGAATTCAAAGCGAGAAGTCCCAGCTCAAGTGCCCAAGGTCCATTGTAGTAATTATAAGTTCATGTACTAATACTTTTCCCGTTCCCTATATCTTATATTCTCGTACCGTTCCTGCCGAAATCATCGAGGGAGATCATCCCTCCATCTCATCCGGCCTGGCAGGCCACCCGGCCTTCGAGTGATTAACCGGGGGAAAAACGAGTCATCGTATCCCGAGATATGCCTGGAAGAGCGCTGCAATACGAATCTGTCAAATGGAGTAGCTCCTTCCCTCGCCTCTACCTGTCCCACACCGGCTTGGTCCACCGGTCCAATATGCAGAATTCCGCCTTCCAGGATATCGAAACAAATAGAACACGACGAGACATCTAACAACCCCCTGGCGAAAGCTTGAAGTGCCAAAAGGCCCTGTCAGGCCCGCGACACAACCCGGCTGCAGAAGTCAACACGCTCATTAATTTTATGCGCAATACCCCCCTTCACCCCCGGAAATAGCATTTAGATAGAGACAGATCCAGACGCTTCACTTCTTGCTTGGAATCAGTTCGATACAGTCCTGTTTATAGAAAAAACGATTTTAATTGTTTCTTTGTTCGAAGTTTATCGAATATTAACGTCTAAAGCCAATAAATATTAACGTCGTAAACTTAGTTAGTGAGTGTATCATCTTACTTAAGGTAAGATTCCAACCCTAGACGACTCTTCGATTGATAATAGATTGATTAAAAAGGAATTCGTTTCTCCTTGCGTAGTTGGGTCAGGCCTCGAGGAGGGTGACGCCATAACATGTCATCGAATTGTCGTGCTTTAGTTTTGTTTAACTATTGATTAGTGATTGTATTATCGATTATTGTATCCCCCTGATATATATTGTGCCTTATCGATTGATTTTTCGAGAAAATACCGCCTATAATTGCCATAGCATCAGTAATTGTCGTACCGTCCCTGTTTATCGTACCGTTATTCTTTATCGTGTTTTTATTATTTATCGTATCGTCATTATTTGTCGTATTTTTATTATGTATCGTCTAAACCTTATTTATCGTGTTTTCATTATTTATCGCACCGAGAAAAAAAATCGTTTGGATCAAATGAATTTCAATTCGGTGAAACGAAAACGGCGATCGCGGGCGGCGAAGTGAAATGTTGATTGAATTAACAAAATCATGCAGTCAAATCAAAACTAAAAAAATGATTGTGACGACTACATGCAGCATTTGACTCAAATATCAAAATGTTGCTGGACATGAATTTCCAATTGTCGGAACGACCACATTTCGTTGATTCAAATGTATCACTATGTTGATTTTATGGCATAAATCATTACCTCAATACAATCATTAATTGACTGCGAATTTCTTTTTGCATATGCCCGAATGATGTTATGTAGCATGAAAAAGATTTTGCCACCAAAAAACTATTTTTTTTCGGCGCTTACGACCTTATGGCCTTAGTGACGCGATATTATGAGCGTGAAATTACATATTAAAGATTTTTATATTAGAAAAACATCGCATTGTTTTGGCCGGGATTCGATCCGGGACGCACGCATTCGCTCGCATTACTAGTCGCACGCTCTACTGACTACGCTAAACTGTTTATTGGAATAAGTTATCACTTTTTCCCATTTGTTTCGAATTGAGCATCTGTCTCGATGATATCATATCATTTTAATGCTGCTGAGATTAACTGAACATCCGAATTCCAAATGTTTTCTCAATTTAATTTCTTTTCTAGAGTTTCGAAAGTTCTCAAGAATAAAATTCAGCTCAGACTTAGCTACGTCTTCGTGTACACAATTTGAAATACTGAAATTATTCGAAACAACCCTTACATTTAATTAGTTCGACCGTGAACATAAGTAACAAAGAAATAGTTCCCTTAATCATAGGCAACACAATTCGATGAATCCAATGATATTGTTAGATGAACAACATATCATGTTGATGGAATGAATTCGCTCACATGTAAAGTCAACGTCACAATTTTGTTAATATATAGCTGTTTCACACGTTTTAAGCAACAGAATATTTATTCAATGCAATACATTTACCCAAAAAAAGGAGATTGTACATTGAACTTTATATTTTGTACATGTTACCAGATATTACTTCATATAACATCTAATGTAGTTGAATTTACTAAGTCTTTCAACAAAATGGGTTGCTTCAGTGAAAAAAACCGAAATTTTTGTTCCAATCAATATTTACTTGACTCAAGTGTCAATTGATTGATGCAATTATTTCCACACTGACTAAATATATTTGGTTAATTCAAACGATTTTTTTTCTCGGTGCGTATAATTAATAGTTATCGTATCGTCAATTATTTGTCTTAAATTGTTTGTTAAATATTTCCGTGTCTCTTTCCGAGAAAGTATTATTAATTGTTAATCTGAATTACCTATAATTGTTATTTGTTAAACTCCCAGAAAATATATCCCCGCGTGGAAAAATTAGTTTCGTAGTCAAATACGACAAGTAATCTCGACGGCTTGTTGAGCCACGTATCTCTGGAAGGATCGGTCTACAGGCTGTAGATTAGCTAATATAAAATAATCCCTTTTCAGTAAACCCTTGTCGTTGAAAGTAGTCAGTAAACCCTTAATAAACCTTGAGCTGGTATAAGTATCATTACTTCGATTCATTATTTGTATTAGATTCTCGCGTCCCTTTGTGTTAATTTGTTGCGGCGTAGTTGCATGGCGTGCCTCGTGTAAAGTTGCCTTGGCCATCTTTGTACGAACTTGTTTGAATCTAGTCCCGACGCCTTGCACTTCCTATAGAAAGACGCCTTGCATGCACTATAGAAAATTCTGTAATACCGACTTGTCCCATTAGTTACAAGAAGTCCCCAAATTATTGATTTTATAGATTTCCGATCCCCCTATGTTACCGACCTATTTATTATAAACTAATATTTTAGTGAGATTGATTCCTACCGTACCATAAGATATTCGTTTTCTTCCTTTTATGTAAATTGTCCTACCTTATCTTCTTCTACATCACCTTATATTCTATCCCAACCAACACGAAATGGTGGAATAAACGTTTAAAATTGGTGGAAGCTGGATTTGAAAACCGCCTACATTGATTGTATAATATAGGTTTATCAAGTACGTTTATTTATACCACTGAATGTCCGCCTTCAAAACGAAAAATTCAACGTTTATATTCGGTTCATTAAACGACTTATATACGTATGGAATTGACGTTTTCGATCAACGTGATGAGAACCTACTTGTAGAGCGTTTTATCCACATTAATTTTATATGTTTATCTATATCCTAGCATTCGCGTAACTGAAACGTCACCTATAATGGTAAAAACAGCTGAGTCATTGAACGTGTCGTCTACGTTCTTTTCAGGTTGATCAACAACGCGACTTGAAAGCTATTCGAAATCCGGATAGTTCCCAATTGATCGCATATGTTTTTTATACGTTTCTGCAACTCCACGTGTTACACGTCTATTCAATATATTGCAAAACATATTACAGTGAGCCAAAAGAGAACAGTATCAGCAGAAACGTTTATGAGCATGAGCTACGCATTCAGAAAACCTCGCAGAAAACCTTTCGATTAACCTTCTATGGGTTCAGTCTGTTCAGATACTTCAAACAGCCTGCAATTATGAAGAATTAATTAATGTCGAAAGCGTACGTATTCGAAACGTTCTATGAATACGTAAAATCCATGACCGTTTAGTGATATAATGATTGAGTGCTGATTAACGACATAACAATAAAGACGATTGTAAGCGTGAAATAAGCATTCATAAAACCTTAAAATCAATATGTTTTGCATTTATGTTGCTCACATGGTTTGCAAATACGTGTGTCACAGATCTGAGTGCGGAAACATTTATTCAACTTTCAAAGAAACCCTGAATGAAGTTATTGCCGATAAACGTAACTGTTGCTGATTGAACGTTTAAAAAACGTAAAAAGTATCAATGACTTAAACGGTTACACTCGGACCCCGCTTCGTCGACCTTCAGCTACTCAACGAACTCGCCTACTCGACCGAGTTCGTTCTCAGCTACTCGACTCCCTCTACCCCCACCATCAGGCCGCGTTTCTTGTACTCAGGGCCTGCACCTGCGCCCACGGTCTGCGTGGCCCACAATACATATAGCTACCGTTTACGGACGGAGTGGGGGCCCCGCGTTTCGTCGAGTAGCTGAATACGTCCGGTCCCGACTTGGTCGAGTGAGCGGGGTCGGAGTGTATTTCCAAACGTAACTTACACGGCATTTAGTAGCGTTGATTCAAAGCTGATAAATGCCCTAACGAAAACGCTATGAACGTGGAAGACGCATTCATAAAACGTTAACATTATCTGCTATAGATTGAGGTATTTACATGGCTTGCAGATACATGTGGCACACGTAAGCGCAATAATATTTATTAAACGCTTGGAGGAACACTGAAGAAAGTCATTGATAAACGTAAGAACCACGTTAATTAGGCGTTTAGAAAATGTGAATAGCATGAATATTTTAAACGTTTTTTCGAATACGTAGGTTACACGACAGTTTGTCATTATTTATTAAACTTCGATCGCAGCCCTGAAATCATTGGTCTATAAACGCATAAAACACATGCATTGAATGTTGAAAAAATTGTAATCAGTATACGTCTCAATTCAACGTAATATAATCGTGTTAAAAAACAGATGTCTGAACTAAACGTTTTCAATAAACGTGTTATAATAGTGAGTGGAAAACCGCATCGTGGATGCACGTTTATTTTTTACACCGTACACTACATTTCCACCACGATCACGCATATTAAACGTGTTTTCCACCATTTCGTGTTGGTTGGGATATTGTTATCTGTCCTACTTTCCATTTGTGACCTACTGTCGGCGCGTAAAGGTTTGGCCCCTCTGTTTGAGTGATCATAACTTCTACAGGAAAATTGGTAGAGCATCGAGTTTGGTAAGATCGGAAAGCGCCAAGTTTTCTGCGTCTAATGGTTGTTTGCAAATTTCCGTGTAAAAATCGTGAAAGCTGTTATGACCTCCGAAAAGTTAAAAAACGTAGTTTTTCGGAGTCCATCGCCGTACGTCAACTTAAACTCGTCACCGTTTGTCTGAAATAGGTGTAAAAAATCTGGACAAATTTAGAAATATTCCCTGAACCTTAACGAACATGATAGAGTCTGGAAATTCCAAAAATATTCACAAACCTGGACGCCAGGTGCAAAACGGTCCAATGGTGCGATTTGGGGAACAGATCGGTACGGGCGAACCTGAGCCGGCTCGAAATTTTCGTCAGGATATACACTTTTTGATTCCGTAATCAGTTTTTGGTTCGCAATAGTGAACTTCCAGTAATCGACGTCAACAATTTTTCAAATTTGCACGGGGCCGCCTATATCCTAGCCGTGATATTCGTCGCTGCATTTCCCTCCCGCCACGCCCGTCGCAAACGCAATTGTTACTCGCGGCCACTGTTACAACAATGTGAATACAGCGAAGAATATCGCGGCTGGGACACACGCGGCCCCGCTCAAATTTGAAAAATTGTTGACGTCAATTACCGGAATTTCGCTATTGCGAACCAAAAACTGATCACGGAGCCAAAACGTGTATTTTTTTACGAAAATTTTGAGCTATCTCAGGTTCACCCGTACCAATCCGTTCCCCAAATCGCACCATAGGACCGTTTTGCACCTGGCGTCCAGGTTTGTGAATAATTTTGAAATTTCCAAACTCTATCAGGTTCGTTAAGGTTCAGGGAATATTTCTAAATTTTTCCAGATTTTTTACACTTATTTCAGACAAACGGTGACGAGTTTAAGTTGACGTACGGCGATGGACTCCGAAAAACTACGTTTTTTAACTTTTCAGAGATCATAACGGCTTTCACGATTTTCACACGGAAATTTGCAAACAACCATTAGACGCAGAAAACTTAGCGTTTTCCGATCTTACCAGACTCGATGCTCTACCAATTTTCCTGTAGAAGTTATGATCACTCAAACAGAGGGGCCAAACCTTTACGCGCCGACAGTAGTCAGTCAGCTGTTCCGAATTATTAAGTTATTCAGCTTTTCGTGCGGAAAATCGGTTTTCAGAAAATGCGTCGTAACTCAAGCACTATCGGGTTTTAGATAAAATGTCATGACGTGAAAAATGTGTATTTTATAATTTTTCAGTCGTTCAAATTTTTTTTTAATTTTTTTTTTTGGATTTTTTTTTTTAATTTTATTTTCGAATTATTGGTACATGAACAAATCCGAAATAAAATAAACAATGAATTTCCTCATCATATAATAACAAAAGAATCGCAGAAATTATTGTTAACTTTATTTCGGATTTATTCGTATAATATAGAAAAGTAAAAACCATTTTAGAAGAAATGAAAAAAATTTCAAAATTCCTGAAGAAATTCATTGTTTATTTTATTTCGGATTTGTTCATGTACCAAAAATTCGAAAATAAAATTTAAAAAAAAAAAATCGAAAGAAAACCCAAAAAAAATTTGAACGAGTGAAAAATTAAAAAATACATATTTTTCATATCATGACATTTTATCTAAAATCCCATAGTGCTTGAGTTACGACGCATTTTCTGAAAACCGATTTTCCGCACGGAAAGTTGAATAACTTGACGAAAAAGAATCGTGATTAAAAAAAAAAACACGATTTACAGCTTAATCTCTCCTCTTCCGAAGTCCTACTGGACAAAAGTTTCTATATCTATTTTCCAGAAAATTACACGCGAATTTATGAAAGTATGAAAATCGCAAAAAAACGGTCATCTTCAACATTATCTGGTAAGTGCGGAAATTTTTTTGGAAAATTGAACAGGGAAGAAAACTGAAGCCGGTTCTTTCCACTTTTGAATGCCACCCGGGCCATTTGGCTACAATTTTTTTTGACCGAGACATTCAACTTTTTGTCTCGATCGAAAATTCGGAAAGTGATCCCGAACTTATGGACGGTACTGTATATATTATATAAATTCATTACTCGAAGTATGACGCATCATATCAACTGTTGCAGCTCTCATCATTATCTCTTCAACTACTGCATAAATCTGTCACTGTGTCTGCTTTCGGGTTCTTCGATCTGGGTTATTCGTATCTCTACAAGGTAAGACTCAGTGTATTCAACGTATATATTGTAACGTGTCCAGCTGTCCAAGCCAAGGACAGCTGGGATTGGTCAGTTAATAATCGAGAAGAAATGGACAAGTAGCTTGTCCAAGTATGTACGCTTGTGACGTCAGAAGCGTAAACACAATAATATATAAACACGCGCCGGCTAAGCACGTCAGCGCATTTGCGGTATAGCACCCAGGCGACTCACTATAACATTTTATTTAGGGCGATCGAGCCAAAGCGGCCGTCGTACCCCTACTGAAAAAGTTCATGTGATATATCATGTAGAAAAGTACATAATAAATCGCATGGTAAATTGTATGTTGTTATGGAAGATATCAGTGCACAATTTACCATGTGAATTATTGTGTACTTTATTTTGTGATTCGTTACACGATTTATTGTATAGTTTGAATCCACATCATTTATTTTGTGATTTACCATATGATTTCTCATATGGCCGGGGTTTACCGAAAAAAAAAAAAAAAAATTGAGGACTTCGTGCGGGGTCGAACCCACGTCCGTCAGATCCTGAAGAAGTCTCGCTACCGCCTCGGCCACGCAACTTATTTAAAAAAGTTCATAGTTGGATCAAAATAAAGCTCAACTCGGTGGTAGAAAATGAAATAAATTTTGGTCACATGTGGATTTCATGTGGACTTCAGGATCCTTAAATTGTCAATCCAAACTCACAAGTGGCGTAGCCCAGGCGGTAGCGATACTGCTTCACAATCTGATGGACGAGGGTTCGATCCCGCACGAGATCCTCAATTTTTTTTTCTTCGTTAAACCCCGGCCATATTAGAAATCATATGGTGAATCACAAAATAAATGATGCGGATTCGAACTATACAATAAATCGTGTAACAAATCACAAAATAAAGTACAGAATAATTCACATGGTAAATTGTGCACTGATATCTTCCATAACAACATACAATTTACCATGTGATTTATCATGTACTTTTCTACATGATATATCACATGAACTTTTTCAGTAGGGACCTGCTCAAACCATTAAACTCAGATAAATATTAAATATAACTTTCAAATTTAGGGACTCTAGCTAAAGCAGCATTGTCACCATAGTAGAATCACACGAAGCATAGACAAAAAAAGTCAAAGAGATAAAGTTAAGTTAATTATAAGAATTTATTTTGTTATTTGATTTTTGTACAATTTGTTTGGTTTACTAAAATAGATAAATGCCACTTCGGCTGTTACAGAAACTTGCTTGACATTTCTCTATTTCTGTTTGAGGTTTAAAACTACCTACAACAAGCCAAATAGATAGAGGTTCGAAATAACAACAACAGAAGCGAACGACACTAGTTTACGGACTTGTGTTCGAGGGCCAGTATTTGTAATTTCGAGTCAGACACGCAGTCTCGGATCTTGGATAATGGATCTGCAGCTAGAGTAATCATTAAAATCGCAATAGCAGGACCACAGGCTTGGTGAAATATCCTAGTTCTGTAGACAAGTAGCCTGAGCTTCCCTGCTTAAAATGTCCGATTGAATATTATTAACCAACATAGGAATAATTGATGATATTTATAATATCCTTTCGGACCTATCTCGCTTCGCCTTGGTGATGCATAAATATTGTTTCGTTTCGAATATAAACCAATGCTACCTGTTATAAATGTGGAGAACGGGATAGCTACTTTATGAATTTGAATAGATTTCTATGCGATACGTTGATCTCTGTCAGATGCATATCATAGTCACGATTTAGTTTTATATGATTTTTTTGTCATTGCGGGTACCAATGGGATTCTTTCGTCTTCGTCTCATTGTATGGTATGATTCTATCGTGTTTGTGTCATCACATTTTATTTCGTCTTCCGAATAATACAGATACGATTATGGTGCTAAAATTTCCTATGCAATGTGGATAAATCAAATTGAATCTGATCTAGCACCTAAAACTCGAATCATGTCCTATATGAAAAATGAGGTTCTATAAACAGGATGTGATAGGAACGATATGTATTTATATGATTCGTTTTCCATACGTCATGAGAATACTATCCTTTCGTTTTTATCTCATTACGCCGCCTGATCTTATAGCATTTATACGAATCAAATTGAATCTGATCTGGCACCTAAAACTCGAATCATATCCTATATGAAAAATGAGGTTTTATAAACGCGATATGACAGGAAGGATATGTCTTTGTATAATTCGTTTTCCATACGCCATGACAATACTATCCTTTCGTTTTTATCTCATTACACAGCCTAATCTTACAACATTTATACTATAAACGATGCGTGAATGATTTCGAATAATACATATACGGCGATGACCGTGACTTTTTCATTATGAAACCTACCATCTGTTGTAATGTAAAGTTCGTTATTGCTACTTCATGAATTTGAATAGATTTCTATGCCATACGTTGATCTCTATCAGATGCATATCATAGCCACGGTTTAGTTTTAGATGATTTTTTTTTACATTGCGGGTACCAATGGGTTTCTCTCGTCTTCGTCTCATTGCAAGGTATGATTCTATCGTGTTTGTGTCATTACTCTTTTTTCGTTTTCCCAATAATACAGATACGATTATGGTGCTAAAATTTCCTATGCAATGTGAATATATCAAATTGAATCTGATCTGGCACATAAAAATCGAATCATATCCTATGTAAAAAATTAGGTTTTATAAACACGATGTGATAGGAAGGATATGTCTTTGTATAATTCGTTTTCCATACATCATGAGAATACTATCCTTTCGTTTTTATCTCATTACACAGCCTGATCTTACAACATTTATACTATAAACGATGCGTGAATGATTTCGAATAGTACATATACGGCGATGACCGTGACTTTTTTATTATGAAACCTACCATCTGTTGTAATGTAAAGTTCGTTATTGCTACTTTATGAATTTAAATAGATTGTTATGCGATACGTTGATCTCTATCAGATACATATTATAGCCACAGTTCAGTTTCATATGATTTCTTTGTCATTGCGGGTACCAATGCAATTCTTTCATCTTAGTCTCATTGCAGGGTATGATTCTATCGTGTTTGTGTCATTACTCTTTTTGCGTTTTCCGAATAATAGAAATACGATTATGGTCCTAAAATTTCCTATGCACTGTGGATTATGCACGTATCCTATCCACGTATCTGATTCAAAACGATTCATTCTCATTGACACATCATACTGTAACTCTTTATTACGTAGTACATACCTTCGTAATGAAATGCTACCAGTAATTAATAATACAGGCTGAACTTCCATGAGACGTATCTCATTCAAAACGATTCATTTTCATTGACACATCATACTGTACTCTTCATTACGTAGTACGTACATTCGTAATGAAATGCTACCAGTAATGAACAATACAGGCTGAACTTCCATGAGACGTATCTCATTCAAAACGATTCATTTTCATTGACACATCATACTGTACTCTTTATTACGTAGTACATACATTCGTAATGAAATGCTACCAGTAATGAATAATACAGGCTGAACTGCAATGAGCCGAGTCACTTTAGAAAACATTTATAGTATATATACTATTCATAGGTATGTGATTCAGCTCCATAATGATTGTATGGAGAATGCCGAATTCAACTGCATAAAAGCAGTGTATACTTTATACAATATTCATATCGAACATAATACGATTTGGTTCACACGAATAAGATCCTCATTGCGCAATATATGAATCAGAAACACGAAAGGAAACTATATACATGCTGTTTTGGTGCCACGCTATACGACGTAACATATTCGTGCATATACATTTACAACAAACAACAGAAACGAAAGGGGCAATCATTCATAGCATATACGAATAGATTCACTCGCATAAACAACATATGTCGTAAATCGCAATCCTACGTAATGGAGTGGTATCATTCATTCGTGATTCATTCGGATTGGAGCTCCATACTATAAAATCATCATCATCTGATACGATTCCCATCACGTTAATCTGCAGCCGTTTATGAAAAACCGGAATCAGAAACACGAAAGGAAACTATATACAGGCTGTTTTGGTGCCACGCTATACGACGTAACACATTCGTGCATATACATTTACAACAAACAACAGAAACAAAAGGGGCAATCATTCATAGCATATACGAATAGATTCACTCGCATAAACAACATATGTCGTATATCGCAATCCTACGCAATGGAGTGGTATCATTCATTCGTGATTCATTCGGGTTAGAGCTCCATACTATAAAATCATCATCATTTGATACGATTCCCATCACATTCATCTGCAGCCGTTTCGTAAAAACAGGAATCAGAAACACGAATCAAAACGAAATAAATTTTTTTTTCGTTTTCTATCGGACATTTTAAGCAGGGTTCGGCTTAGTGACCAAACGGCTTCCGAGATCATTGATCACGAGAGTCCGGTAGTTAGCTTAGAGATCAATACGATCACATGTAAAATCTGTATAGGTGGCTTTTGCATGGTAGACTCATCCTTTTCCCCACCAACAGTGTCGAGGAGTCCAAATTAAGTTAATCATTAAATATAATTCGGTAAATCCTTTTTTTTAGAACCCTAGCGTCGGCTTGCCACTACGATCTTAAGATCCGTGTCAATCCGAAACGTTACAATATCGCAGCATTCAATAGTTGCCATCTGAGGATTACATCGTAGTTCCTTTGTGCAGCGCTGGATTTACACTAGGGGCACTAGGGGCTAGTGCCCAGGGCGGCAAATTTTGAGGGGCGGCAAAATTGGGGGCGTGAGACAAAAAAAAGTTTTCGCGTTATAGAAAATTCTTCGAAAAGTATGATCGTGTTAAAAACATTCATAAATTGAAATGAATAAAATACTTTTTCTCATTATTCAGAATGTGTCTAAAATTATAAACACTGCAGTTTTATGTACAAAATTGTGAAACAAACTTTCAGTTTCTAGAATTTTGCACAGATTTTTGGTAAAGAAAATAAGAGGGTTTCTTCGTCAAACGGGGGCCACCCATTCAATTTGAGGTCTTCGAAAATTCCGTAATAATTCGTCAATGTTATTGAGGAAGAAAAGGATGTTGGGAATTTTTTCAGATTTTTGTCATTGCATTCCAGAAATATTTTTACTCAATCATTTTCACGTACCGTGAACGTCCCAATGGCCGGACAGGTCCCAGTTACCGGACAGACAGTGTGTGCAAGAGAGACAGAAATACGATTTCGTATGAATGTCCGGACACTAGGACGTCAACCTTAGCTGTCCGGTAATTGGGACGTTGACGGTATATGCTTTATAAATTGGGGAAGGAGAGAAATCTTGTTGGGATGAAATTTCTCTGTTTTTTTCACAGCTTTTCGGTAAAATTAGATTAAAAGAATTCTGTTTAGACCCCTCCTATCAAAAAAAAAACATTGAAAAATGTGCCTTTTTCTAATTTGGACAGTTTCTTTTTTTCGTTCAAAAAAATATCTAAAAGAACGATATTCATGAGAGTTTTTTGAAAAAAAAAAAAAAAAATGGGAGTGAAGGAGAGGAATCATCGTTCTGATGATGATTTTTCGTCTGGAAGAGAATTGAAGTGTCCACTCCAAATTTTCTGTCAAGAAACTCTATTATGGATATAATTTTTCAGACATTTTTTTTAAACGAAAAATAATCTGTCCAAATTAGGACAAGGCACATTTTTCAATGTTTTTTTTTGTTGATAAAAGGGTTTTAAGTGGGTCTGAATTTTTTGCTTCGAATTTTGCAGAAAAGCTGAAAAGAAAACAAAGAAATTTCATCCCGACAAGTTTTGTCCCATTTCCCAATTTATCACGCTACGCGAAAATGATTGAGTAAAAATATTTCTGAAGTGCAATGACCAAAAAATTCGCAAAAATTCCAATTTTTTTTTTTTTATCCTCAATAACATGTACGAATTATTACGGAATGTTCGAAGACCTCAAATTAAATGGGTGGCCCGTTTGACGAAGAAACTCTTATAAGTATCTTGTTATTCACAATTTTTTTAAGTTTTTGTTTTTATTTTGTTCATTTGAAAATTGTATACCGAACCTTCACCCACTTTATGTAGGCTTTAGGTAATGGGGCGGCATTTTTCACGGTGCCCCAGGGCGGCACTTAGGGTAAATCCGGCCTTGCCTTTGTGCCATTAATATGTATATCTTCTAGTGATTCTGGAATAAGAGTAACAGCAAATGGTGAACCCAGAATGTAGATTAATAGATTATTTAAGTGGAGTAGTGAATAGCAACGGTGAGATAACACGCGTAGGCAAATTACAAACGACACACGATTGAATTACAGAATCATTGCGTTATTGCTATCTGCGAAGAATCACTACATGTACACTAAACGTGTTGGATGTTGACCGGTTCAAGGCCATGCATATTTTCGACAAATGCGAATCTAGATGAGAACCGCTTGATTCGTCTGTAGCGCCGCTAGTGGCCTCGGAGGGTATCTCGCCCCGATAAAGATTTCGACTCGCTGTTTTATAGACATTAATTTTAAAGGGCTAGACATCGATAAATTCAGCTAAAAAAAAGAAAAACAGCTATCGATATCTTCATCAGCACGAGATTCCCCTTTAGAGGCCACTAGCGGCGCTACAGACGAATCAAGCGGTTCTCATCTAGATTCGCATTCGTCGAAAATATGCGTGGCCTTGAACCGGTCAATATCCAACACGTTTAGTGTACGTTAGTCATCATTGGCAAACTTATTTTCTTTGTTAATATATATTATTTTATATATTCACAGATATTCTACGCCTTGATAGCGTACTTCATCATCATGATACAATTTGACGCTTCCAAACCAAACCGTGAAGAAATGGGCTGTTCTGCACAAGGGTGAAATAGCGTTGTCGAAGTTGTGAAAATCAGCGATTTCGATCGTCATCCAAGCTTATCTTACCTGAGTGGTGTATTGATTGCTTGCACCGTATTAGCTAGCTGTAGATTATTCATATTTTGTAATTTACAAAGGTACCAACACGGAGTGATAGGACGAAGAAGCTTCTTTAATTCGAATGATTTCCACAAATAAGTTTGTCGCCCGCTCGGTACCTACTTTAATGTCCATGTACTGAATGTTCAACATGTAGAAGAAGATACAGTCGGCTCTCGCAATAGGGCCGGTCATGGGGGTGTAGGGGAAGATAATTCCAGGAATCGCCGTTCCCCCACCAATACTCGACGTGCAGTCGGCCGTGTTTAGTGTCAAACGCTCACGATAGGGCCGCGCGCTTGCTAGAGATTCAAAACCAAAGCAAGTGCAGAAAGTCCCCGTCGTCGTCCGCGTCACTGTATGTATGTGCCCTTGGAATTCGCTGTCGGTCCAAGGAGTCACGAATTTTCATGCAGATTCAATAGTTAAAGGTTGTCTCAACTCAAGCAAACCAGAAGCATACGGCATCAAAAGATTACTTTGTATAAGGTAAAGGACCCAGTACCGGAACGACGAAGGGTATATGACTGATTTTTCTTATTTGCAAAATACTTAAGTAGCTGATGGACAAAAATGAATTAATTCACCGGATGGAATACACATTTAGCTATTCAGGCGTAATTACATTGATTAGTTTTACTAAAATTTAATATATTAAAATTTTGTTTTACGAATGAGTCTAAAAGACCCAGTATCGGAACATAGTTAACCCAGTACCGGAACGGTCAATAAAATGAGTTTATTTCAATGAAAGGATTATGCTTACCTTAAAGTGATTGAATAATATAGCAGTTAATTAGAAGAAATAATTAATGATAAATGAGTTGAGGCAATAATAATTAGTGATAGAAGCATTTAACATCGAAAAATTCTATTATAAAAGGGTTTTATTATTCTTTTATAATAAATTAATTTTTCTTTTCTTTTTTTTTTCTTTTTATTTACAACCTGTGAATAAGTAAATAATTGATATATAAAATAAATGCCATGTACTCCATTATAGTGAGTTTCAATAATTATTTAATATGTACAAATATGAAATGCATTTTATATTTTTGAATGATTTAATATTTTATAAGAAAAAAAATAAACAAACATTTTATCAAGTAAATAATAATAAAATAGAAATGAATGATTTTGAGGTTATACTAGAATTAAATAGTTTCCGAATAAAACATTTGACACAGAGATTAATTTTTACCATCTAAATTAAATTTAATGTATATTTCATGTATTTTTTATAACAAACGTACCCAGCAATCACAGAACTGCCGAAATCATAATGGCCCAGCACTGGCAGTGCTGGCAATGTGCTGGTCCAGGCAAGCCTTTGCGGCGCCACTACATCTAAGATAGCGGTATTTCGGTGAAGTTTCACCAGTATCCAACCATTGATGGAACGGTGCTGGTTACCAACTACCGTTTTCCTGCAGGGCATTTTGCATCTTGCCACAACCGAGTTGCCATCACTTGGCCGTTTTCAAACACACTTGCATCTGTATCTTGATGACCCGGCATTGGCAATTCCGGCACTTTTCTACCGGCATCTGATCGTTGATTCGCCGGCGTACATAGTATGATAGAGGGTGGCAAAGAGGGCAGCAGGGATCCGGGGCCACCTTGGCTAAATTTTTGGAATTAAATTTGAAAAAAAAACAAATTCTTCGGGAAACAATTTTTATTAAAAAAAAAATCGAAAATTTTCGAAGAATCTTTTGTTTTTTGGCCGAGGTGCCCTCTTTGCCCCGCTCTCCCGTATGAGCTCTTCTGCTGACTGCAGTATTCCTAACACTTTCACCGAATTTACCGGAAAAAGAATGTTTCTATGCAATCGAATAAAAGTATATACTATTTAATTATCAGAAATCTTCGAAGTGATCGTGAAATTGTTCTATAATTTTTTTTTTCAAGTACATATTGATGTAAATCCTCACAAATCAAAGTTTACCTATCGAGTCAAAAAGTGTTAAGTATTGTGACAGGTGACCATTAGGTCTAGATGAACACTGGACACCAGACGATCAACAAAGTTAAGCAACTTCAACCGCGGCCAAAATTCGGATGGGTGACCCACATAAAAAAAAAAAAAAAAGTTAGTCTTTGAAGAGATGATTTCTAACATCCAGAAAATATTAACTGCGTGCTCTACCGCTCGAAAAAGAATTAACTAGTGAAAAAAATATTTTTTATCCGAATAATATCGAGAATAAACAAAAATAGAATGATTGGGTCATCGGCTGATCAATATTGGGCTCTTGTTGGGCCATTGACGACTGCCCGACAGCCAATTTGGGCCATTGCTGGACTTGCGCTGGCCAAACGTTGGGCCGTTATAACACTGCCGGCACTGGCCCAGCTGTCGGCCACTGTGACACCAGGGTACAGGGCCATCACCAGTCTTCCGACAGCGGTTCGGCAACTCAAGTATCGGCATTCCTCCACCTATCCAGCAATGGCCCTGCAATCTGTGTTTGCTGGGGTACTTACTGCATTAAATATTCAATCACAAATTAATTTTTTGGCCCCACTCGATCTGTACACTAAATAAAATGCCCTGCATGTGTCATGCGATAAAAGCAACATGGATGGCTGTTCCGACACTGGGTACAGCTCATTTTTAGGGGACCAATAAAGGAACGGTAGAATTTAAATGAAAAGGGAATTTTGCTCATATTATAAATAAATTATTCTGATTTCAAAATACTTCTACAAACACATAAGAAAAAAAAATATCCGAAAAGTTTTTTTATGCACTTTCTACAAGCTTAAGATCATCGACTGATTTCTTAACAAAACCATTAAGGAACTTGGAAAAGTCGTACATCTGAGACTACTGCTATATTTGACAATTTTTATTTCATACTTCGAATATACTTTCAATTCACATTTATATATGTTATATAAATAAAAGATTAAGGTAACAAATGAATCAAGATTCGAAAAATTCCATCGCGTACGAGATTAAATATAAATTATTGAGTGTCAAATCGTTCCGATATTGGGTCTCGTTCCGGTACTGGGTCCTTTACCTTATTCGGCTGGAAATATACGTGCGAAGTACGTATACAACGCGTTCCTAACTCACAAAATCTATGGTCGCAAATAACAGCTTATAAATCGCGTTACTAAAACCAAAAGGGCGTATCTCAAATCATACGCCCTTTTGGTTCTGCAGAGCCAAAAGGGCGTATCTAAAATAAAAATTTTCCTTTTTCAATATATTTCTTTATTTCTAACATTTCTACGTTGATTAGAGACATTTTTTTTCATACGCCCTTTTGGCTCTGCAGAACCAAAAGGGCGTATGATTTGAGATACGCCCTTTTGGTTTTACACGGAGAAAAAAAATGCTCGTTTCAAGAAAAAGATTCCTTGTTTCAAGAAAAAGATTTCTTGTTTCAAGAAACTGTAGTTTCTTGAATGTTTTTTGATTGAATTAAGGAAATATGTTCTTAATTCAAAATAATATGTTCTTAGTTTAAATTAAGAACATAAATTTCCTTGATTTAATCAAAAAACATTCAAAAAACTACAATTTCTTAAAACAAGAAATCTTTTCCTTGAAACGAGTAATTTTTGTTTTCTGTGTAATAACGCGAAATGTTAAATGTTTACATTTCTTATAGGAGTGAAATGACTGAACCGTCGAGAAATTCTAAAAGAAGAAAAAATTCTTCCACTCAATGTGCTGTTGAAAACTCATGTATCGTAACAAATGACAACAAGAATAAAGAAAACCGTAAGCAAAAGAGACGAAGGTTTTCATTTAAAGAAAAAAGTGCAATCTTAGAATTGCTCGAAACAGATTCGGCAAATGTGGTATGTGAGAAATTCGGGATCAATGATCGTACGTTGCGGAAGTGGAAAAACCAAAAAACAGAAATAAACGAAGTGTGCAAATCAAAGAAACTTCAGGATTGCAAGAAGAAAAGCACATCTGATAAGGAGCTGGATGATGCTGTATATGCATGGTTTCTCGAAGTACGGGCGAAGGGAATCCCTGTGTCTGGACCAATGTTGAAAAGTAAGGCTTTGAGCCTTAGTGAAGATATGAGATTCAGAGCTAGCGACGGTTGGCTGTCCAGGTGGAAGTCTCGTAAAGGTCTGCGATCTTTGAGAATAACCGGCGAAAAATTATCCGCCGATACGGCGGCCGCGGGACAATACAAACAGAAATTCGCCGATCTTATAAATTTTGAGCATCTAACGAGAGCCCAAGTATTCAATTTTAACGAGACTGGTCTAACCTATAAAGAAATGCCGAAAAAAACATTTTCTTGTCAAGATGAAACTCAAGCATGTGGTTTCAAAGGTCAAAAAGAGCGATTCACGATAGGTGCTTGTTGCAATGCAGACGGTTCCTTTAAGGAGGTTGTCTCGTGACATTGAGGTCAAATGAACGTCTAATCACGAACGAGTTAAAATTAATAAATATAAATACTTTAAGCAATGTGAAAATAATTAAATAATTAAATTGAACAATTAAATGATCAAATTTAATAATTTAACCACATATTTTGAATAGTCGTTTTATGTACGGTAACTGTTTTGATTCCGGAATCAACGACCCATCACAGCTGTCATTTAAAATTACTCGGTTTTCGCTATAGTTTTCTTGATTTTCTTGAAATATCTTTGCCAAATATCCGATAACCCCATGTTTTTCTGGGCTCGTTAGAATCTTTGAAAACTTATGCACTAGCAGCAACTTTATCATAGGAGAAATCTAATCGTTCCGTGTGTGAAATATGTGTTTGAAAGGCTAATTCAGCATGACATACCTATAACTCTATGGGAAGGAAAAATTCAATATCGGGTATAGACGGTCAGTTTTGACAAATAGTTTTATTATTTGACGTTTCGGTCGGAAGCATGGCCGACCATCCTCAGAAACGAGACAGACTTCTTGACGCACTTGATGCTTCCGACCGAAACGTCAAATAATAAAACTATTTGTCAAAACTGACCGTCTATACCCGATATTGAATTTTTCCTTCTACTACTCTTCACGGTCAAGAATTTGTCTACATACATTATAACTCTATGTTGAATTAGCAATCTTCGTTATTCAATTTCTGGCAAAATAGTTCGATAAGAGGCCCTAAGATTCAGTGACATCAAAGAGGATTACATAATTTCTAGAATATTTCAAATTCGTCCCTCGATCTAATACCTCGCACCACGAGACAACCTCCTTAAGTTGCCATTGTTGGTGATTGGAAAGTCGATGCGCCCACGAGCTTTGAAAGATGTCAACAAAAACAACTTGCCGGTTACATACAAAAATCAAAAAAATGCTTGGATGGACGTGATCATTTTTGAGGATTGGTTCACTAACGAGTTTGTGCCACAAGTCCAAGCATTTCTCGGCGAAAAAAATCTTCCCATGAAAGCTGTGCTCATTGTAGATAATTGTAAGGCCCATAAAATTGTAAAAATTGGGGAATTCGTTGTCACGTTCTTACCGCCTAACGTGACTTCGCTTATACAACCTTTAGACCAAGGTATATTGGAAACGATGAAGCGAAATTATAAGTTCCGGCTTGTATCTTCAATTTTGGACGCACAGGAAAACGGTATATCCGTCAAAGATTACTTGAAAAAGGTCACAATTAAAGACGTGATCTTTTGGGTCGATGAAGCTTGGAAAGGTATCACTTCTTCGACAATCTATAAGTGCTGGAATGTAATTTGGCCCATACAAACTCGGACTATTGCGACGCAGACTGACAAAGAACAAACACTCTCGCTAGTTCTCTTGGACTCATCAGTGGGAGCTCAATCGCACGAGCGCATGGTTGACGTACGAAATCGTACAACGACCGACATGTTATCTCGTCTTAGGCACATCGAAGAATACAAAACCGTGGAAGAAGGAAACATTTTCAATTGGCTCAACACAAACGAAGAGTGGGGTGAGCTTTAATATTGCGTTCTTTAAACAATTAGCTCGATAGGAGTATATTGCATGGAAATATTATTTTAGCAAAACGGAAAGGTGTTTTGGATTCATCAACTGAAGGCGATGAAGATACAGTTCAGCCACCAAGTTCTAGTTCCCAGCAGAATAACCTCTGGCCAGACCCCGATTTTTTGACAAAAGCCTTCAACGACTTGTATGGTGACATTTAAAAAACACGTTTGATTAGTTTTAAGAATAGGCGATATAGTTAATATCCACATGCCTATATATAATATATTATGTACTATATAGGTACACAAAAATAAAGTTTCTCTGATAAAATTTCCTGCGAACTGTTCATTTCTATTACCGGCCTTATTGCGAGTGTAGTCGACAAAAGCGCGGCGAAACTCCCGGCAGGTAGAGTAGTGGGGGAAGCTGCTGAATGCTGTTCAGGGGAAGTGGCACTATTGCGGGCGGCCCTATGGCGAGAGCCGACTGTATATACGTACATAACAAAATCCAATTCAGAAATCGAATCCAAACCAATAAGACAGAATCAAAAGACTGTGTAATTCTAACGATGATATCGGATGGAGATGAAAATTTACAAAACAGTCACGCAATGTTGCATCTGATGCCAATATTTTGGACAGAAAGTAAAGAATCGCTTCAGGAAAACGAAATACTTGGAGTGTTGGGAGAGTTAATATTGCAAATGATGGAAAAAGAAACTGAGTGTCACGAAAACGGAGAAAATACTTTTTTCAGCGAATGATGACCATTCATAATGAATAACACATATAAATCGATAATCAAGAAGTCGGTAATTGGTCAGATAAAGTAAACTTTCATCAATGATGCTCAACGAACATCAGTATTACTGCTTGTATACGTTTTATATTCAAGGCCGCCGACTTGCGAAATTTCATGGTGCGGAGTTCGTTCAGGCGGCGGCAGGGGGGGGGGGGGGGGGGGCAGTAAAAAAATCCGTCATTCCAAGTGTTTGAGTACATTTTCCACATGCTGAGGGTCGTCGGTAATTCGAGATTCTGAAAGTCAGTTTTGTCCGTGTCGTAGTTTATAATCTGTGTGAGTGATCGATATGGTCGCCACAATATAATTATTTGCGCAGGATTTTTATTCTGTTTGGAAAATTTTAATATCGACGTTGACTTCCAGGGTGTGGAATTTCCACTCCCTTAACATTTAGTGTGTGGAGTTCTCCACACCCACCACACAAAAGTCGCCAGCGTTGCTCGTATTCCTAGATCGTATCGCACATCACTTAGCACCCGTCCAACCAGTACCCATTAAAAATGTACCGTAGCATAATGCTGTCAGAATCTTCAACCGAAAAGCGATTGGTCAACAAAGTTTGCTATTAGGTATAAATTTGTATTGTACAAAATATACTAAACTCTATGGATCGATGTACTTTTTCTTGTTGATTTCACTACGGTCGTAAATCTTCCTATTCGTGACATTGGGGAGTCGAGTAACTTAACTTGGGCGCCCACATGCAAACAGTACGAATACATGATTTATGAACGATGGATGACATAATATAATCTTCGGTTTGAGTCGTTCGTCTAGTTTGTCTGCGAGAAATTAGACTTCCATCGATGCTTTAAAACAACCACTAAGACTGCTTGTACTTTTGTATTACTCGGGTACATCGCATATTACTAAGTACGCATCCAATCAGTGCTTATCACAAATGTACGGTGGTACGTGCAAAGCGGAAAAGGACCCGAGTTTGTCAATTGAAAAAACATGAATAATCGTTTTTTGAGGACAATAGTTTGCCTGACATTTGTACTCAAATGACCGATATTAGTGGTCATCAACCAAATTCTCATTCTAAATTGATATAAATTATCTTATTATATTTTATGATTCTTATATTTTCTACGGTAGCAGTAAAAAAAATCGCACAAAATTGCTCCTAAGCATATTTTGATAGATAACAAACGTGCAGAAGTTTTTCACACCGCGTTTTTTGTCAGTTTTATTAACTGCTTTTCCTTTTAACCCAAGTTGGTTGAAGGACCTTCACCAGTGACAATCGGAGACAAAAGTTTGACGCACGCTCGGCTGAGTTTGACCCTCGCACGGTATACCGCGCCGCTCGCCCTAGGCCGGAACTTTTAGCGTAGACTGTCGCACTAACACAAATAGGTCTGCGGCGCGCCTTGTACATATAGACCAATACAAGCATCTTGCGCCTTTTCTCTCCCCCCGAATCGTCCCGCCGCCCCGTCGCCCCGCCGTTGCCACGACTTCGATGAAGAGTAAGCTTAGGAAGTCAGGGATCGGGTAGCGTCTGATAGGCAAGAACCTGTGTGAGAATAGTCGGATGGGTGAAGAATGGCTATGCCAGGACGTAACAATACGGCGCTACCGCTGTTTTTCCGCAAAACGAATACTTGAAAAAGTATGCTATTAAAAATAAATGGATCGAGATACCTACATTTCCCTACCTAGCCACTTTCAGGATAGTCGTGAGTGGGGAAGGTCTAGTGAGCTAATTTTAGCGACTACCCGTGTATGGTTATAAGATAGGGTGCATGTTGACAGTTCACATCACCTCGAAAATAGATGTTGTCGCAATCGATCAACTAATTAACAAATTATCCTAACCGTAATTATAATTGAGTAGTGACTCTATCGTTCGTATACCTATTAATTCATACTATATGAGAATTTATCGGACGAGACGAACCAAATTTTTAAATTAAGTCTTTCAACTGAGGAAAGATTCTTCCTCTGCATAGAGCGTACAATCCCCAGAAAGACCGAAAAAAACTGATAGTGCATCAAATCAATTTTTTCAAGTAAAAATTCCTTCAGCCCGGGTTTGAACCGGGACCGCCGCATTAGGGACATAATAACGTAATTATTATTGTTGTGCCTTTCTGGGCGCTATATCATGTTACTTCTCAGTTTTCCCCTCAGACCCGAGGCGTAAAGGTCTATATAGTTCTTTCGTTTTGGCAGCGTTGTGCGAGGAATTAAGATTTTCAAAGTTGAAAATGAAATCTTACGTGAATTTCGCGCGGTTTTAAATTCTGCTTTATTATTTCCCGAGCTTTATCGGTTTGGCGCCGTTCAGCGTGAGGGACAACATGCTTCGTCCGTCCGGTTTCCCGCGCAAAGCTTATGCCATGATTCTGGCGATTCTGTGTTTATCATGGATGTATTTTGTATTCTTCAACCAGCGAGCACACGGAATAGAGGTCTCTTCCGTGAATCAATTCGTCTTCGCTATAGCGCTGATTTTATTTGTGGGAAACCAATGGGTTACTCTATTGGTTTTCGCGTTCAAGAGCCACAAAATGATTGACATCCCTAGTCGAAATTTAGCGCCTACTTGAGACCCTACCAAGGTTCAAATGAACCTACTTTGAAGGAAACTGAACCTATTGCTCCTACATTGAACCTCCAGCTACTACAAATATAAAACTGAACCCTACTTTGATGCTATTGAACCTGCAGGCCCTCCTTTGGCACTGTAACTCCTCCTCCTATATAATTGATTGCAGTTGTACATGTACAGATATTATGTAATCATCTGCCAAACTGTGATTTACAATTAGATCATTTCAAATTTTCATTCAGAACTTACAATTTAAGGGGCTTCACGTACTCAGTATGTCAATTCATATGTTCACATAGTAATCCTTGAAAATTAACTATAATATTGACCAAAGCTGGAGGTATCTAGATACAAGCATCTAAGATACAGTATCTAGATTCATTCTGTATCTAAATACAGTGCAACCTCCGAATAAGACCGCCCTCGGGCTTGTAGGGGAATATAATTCCGAGAAATGAGTTACCCCCACCCGTGGTCCGAACTCGCAACGAAAAATTCTCGGCTCAACCTCCAAATAGGACCGCTCGCACTCGATACATTTCACGTGCATAGTATGGTAACGTAACATACATTCCTTAGTTCTAAGCCCGATCTTTCAATGTTCAGTTCGTGTAATACCTGGTAAGTACATGTGGATTATTGTTTCTTAATTACGTCATTGTATTATTGTACATGCACGGAAAGAAAAAAATAGGCATTCTTCCTTCCTTCCTATTTTCACACAGGAATTATTTCTATGTTAGCGAAGTGATATTTAATATGTCAATATAGCAATTGTAACAGTAATCAATAGTAACTACTGCAGTACCTATGCATTAAAAATTTTAGATTTAATAAAAAAATTTATTTCATAACAAGAATTGCTGAAGATGTTACTTTGTGTTACCTTTTTTAACATATGTAATTAAATTTTTTCAATATTATTATATTTGAATAAACAAGAAAATAAATGTTAACAATAGATAAATGAAATTGATCACAATCGATTGAAATTTTCATTACTATGCTATTATTTAAAGCATAAATTAAGATCAAAACGCAATTTCCACGCTCGGTCCTATTCAGAGGTTCGCCCCCGATTCTGCGATGGGCGAAGTAGTGGGGGCAACTCTCGAACGAAGATTTGGAGAAGCGGTCTTATTTGGAGAGGGCTTATTCACAGGTTGCACTGTAATGTATCTAGATACGATATTTTTTTTTATATCTCCATCTGTATCCAGATGTTTTTTGGAGTATCTTTATATCTTGCTACAGATACTCCTGAGGATACTTCAGAAAATCTGAAGGAAGGTTGAATCATTGAATGGCTCTTATGTAGTCTTGTACATACGTCATGGCCAAACGCAATGCTCGCGATGATTTGTTCGAGACCTTAGTTTTCTTGAAAAAAATTAATCTTTTGCTCAAGTCTTACTGAGTAGTCAGTAGTCTGTCGCTCTGTTACTCGCAATTTTGTTATGTGGAAACCTCAATTTCGCGTCGTTCCAATTTTGTAGTGAAAGATAAAGCTGATTGATTAACATCCAAACTTGTGCCTATATGTGATCTCATTTTATTTCAGAAAATATCTGTTAAAATATCTAGATAGTCATGAACGTATCTGTATCTGTATCTAGATACGTTTAGTATCCTTGTATCTGTATCTGTATCTAGATACATTTTACAGTCGCGTATCTGAATCTGTATCTAGATATATTCCAGAAGTATCTTTTATAGCATTGGTATTGACTCCATAGATTTTTTGTTTTTCGAATGACCAAAAAGATAAGTAAAAATTCTTTACCACAATTTTCAAATTATATATGGTCGTATGAAAACATAATTTGACGTGCGATAAAAGTGTATACAGTGCAGCAAATCTTTCGCGTTCTCTTCGCTGTGACAAGTTCTTTATCGGATTCATACCTATACTTGCATCACCGGTTGACTTTTCGTGTCAAGACCATAATCTGGAAATTGTGAGGGAATTCTCGATCGGATTTTTTTTCAACATCAGTAATATATGGATTAATATCTATACATATACAATAGGTATACGACAGTCCAATGATTAAATTCTTGGGAACATATGGAAACAGAAAAAGTAACAGTTTTCAAAAACGTTTATTATTCAAGTTCTTTCGTATTAACAGGGCAAGAAATGTATGCTTGATTAAGAAACTTCATATATACACCAGGCGTTACAAGAGTGTTAACAGGTATAACATTGGCAATATCAGTTTCATGACATTTGTGCAAAAAAAAGCTGCTATTATAAGTGAATCGGTTGCCTTCTGTTTCAAAAACACCATCGCTCACTGATTCACGAATAACAGCATAATGTTGGCTACGACAGTTACATACTTGAACACAAGCACAGCGTGCAGAAACTTCAATGAAATAATCAATTTTCCCAAATTTTGATTGATCATTTTGCATAATATATTGTACAAATGATGAATCTGTTTGTACATTTTCTTTGTACATACTGGATACATAAAGCTTATGATTCTTCAACAGCCTGAAATACTGCCGTATTAAGATATTATCAACTAACAAGTTATTTCGTCGCATTGCATCGATGACAATATCAGGAATATGAATTAAATCTTTATATATGCCGACACTATAGCAATGTTCGTACAATTGTTCTGTAATTTTTACTTGTTTTTTTTTTCTGAAATAAAATTCCCGAACATCTCCATCAGGCAAGGATTCTACAAATCGAATCATTTTAATAAATTGGCACTGTGAATGAGCTATTTGTGTGTCGATATGACACGTACCATGTATTAATTTTAATAACTGGCCATTCAAATCTTCATACTCATAACATGTGTGAGCCCATAGCGGCGCCAAATTTTGCACGCAATCAGGCAAATGCGGTAATTGATGAATATTAATGGAACAAAATTGAGCTCCAAACAAAATTTCAAATTCCAGGACAAATCTGTCTAACAAATCACGAGCTCTTTCGATCATGTCCTGTGTAATCAATTCCGAACTGAGAATAGTCGATGCTGTTATTAACCGTAAGCAATTTTCAAAGTAATCTAAACGCATTATGCCGTCAAAAACAGGAATAGAGTAATGGAAACCAAAAATTCTCAACTCAGATAATTTTATAAATAATATTATTGAATAAATATTATGATAAATTAATGATAAATTGAATTTTTTAATATTCAAATATGGTCGATGAACGCTATAAAACATGTTGCAGTTACGCACTTCAATGAAATTCTGCATTCTGGGTATTTTACGCTGGCTACACCGCGCGGCGAGCGAGCACATGGCGGAATTTGACAATTAATATCGCGCGAACTAGATTCGACTCCAAACTTTGTGATGGCTGAAATTGAAGATAATCTTGGAAGGAGTAACCTGTATTTTTTTCGAATTTTAGAATGTGAGAGAACATGATTGAAAATCAATTATTAACATTGTATTGCATAATAGAAGCTAATTTTTTCACCTCTATTATTGATGTATTTTTTTCATTAAACTGCACACTTTTCCACGTCACTCCGTGGCTGGAAATTCCCGATCCGATAAGTGGTTGCAGAGATATGAATTTTCAAAGAATTGACGATCAAAAAGTTTCGAATTGGGCAACTTCTATAGTTTTTCGAATTTCGCGAAATCCTTTGGTCAGAAATTATTTCCATACCAAACTAGCATAATCACCAAATTACAGTAGAATCGCTGACTATGACTGACAGGAATGGTACAGTTGACGTGGAACCGCCCATACCAGTAAGCTTAATGCGTTCACTTACCCGGCTGCGTACAGTTACCCCACGTGACTCTATATTAGTTCTCAGTATTCCGCCAGAGAGCGAACACAAAACTTGTCGGTCCAAGGGCGAGTGGCGAGGGTTGGGGCAGGAAATTTCTCCGGCATAGATACACGTCACAAGAAATCTTTCGAAGCATTCCGATGTGAACTCGAAAGCTGTGCTTGGTGAGTTGGAATTAAACTTCATGATGTTTGTGTTTAATAGAATATTATTCATTTGGATCAAAAATACAACCGCAAACTTTTAAATCTCAGGTGCTGCCCATGCTGGCGTCGGCTGCACTGCATTAAATAAAATATTGGCATGTTTAAATATCCCCGAAATATCTGTACACTTATTCAAGCGGTATAAACGAGAAGTTGGCCCAGCGATTGAAGAAGCAGCAAAAGAGAGCTGTAAACGAGCAGCGGATTACGAGCAACGATTAGTTATAGAAAACCTGGACCAATTATGTGTAGAACTGTAAGGCTTTTTCAGTTGCACGTATCGATGAACCGAGTTAACATTAATTCTACAATGAATTTCAATCAACATGTGTTGGCTGACCTATTTCTCGACTTTGATAATAATTCATTTGGTTGATTACTTTTTTCACCAGACCAACTGAAGTTGTTGACGAGGTTTATCCACACTTACGCCACCTTCGTACCTCAAATAATCCTCATCCCGAGTCCTCAACTAATCACTGCGACGTACCCACAAGTTCAACCCACAATCCTGTTGAGTTCGATGCGGCATTGGGGGAGATCGTGAACATTATTGTTTCTTACGACATGGGGTGGAGTAAGCGCGGCAATGGTCGAAGTTACAATAGTTTGAACGGATATGGTTCTGTGATAGGATTGTTCAGTCGTAAAATTTTAGATTTCGCCACACGCAACCGAAAATGTAAGCTATGTGATATTGGCCGAAAAAAAGCGGATCGTGACTGTCGTAAAAACTTCCAAGGAAGTGCTAAGGCCATGGAGCCTGACGTAGGTTCTGCACTGGTCAATGAAAGTGATATTCTTAAAGAAAAGGGTCTCAATGTACGTGTGGTAATTGGTGACGAAGATAGCTCAACAATTGCTGCTGTTCGCCGTGGATCTTCAAATACCATTTTCAAGCTTTCCGACAGGAATCATCTTAAGAAGTCTTTTACTAAGGATTTATATGCTATCCAAAAGAGCTTCAACGAGCTTAAAAAGAAAGAGACTATCCCGCATTTGAAAAAATGTTTTGGTTACGCGATAGCACAAAATAAAGGTAAAAGCGGCGCACTGGCTGATACTCTACGCAGCATTCCAGACCACGTATTCAATCAGCACGAAAACTGTGGTGATTGGTGTAACCATTCAGAGGGAATTAATACGAAACAACAGACAGTAATACTGAAAAGCCCAGAACTATATGTGAAGTTGAAGGATATTTTCTCGAAGTATGCTGAAAATGCCTACAAATTTTCGGTAGCAGCTTCAAGCCAGGCAAATGAAAGCTTGAATAATATTATGGCGCACAAGGCTCCAAAAAATTGCTGTTATAGCTGAAGCGAATCGAGTGACTATCGCTTTGATAGTGCTGTTTGCAGTAAGAATGTTGGAGAGACTGCCCTGCTCAGCGTACAAGAAAAGCTATCCTTGTCACCTGGAAGGCACACAGCATCTTACGCGGAAAGAAAAGATGCAACTAAATTCAAAAGATCTATCAAGGAAAAGTTGCCGTCTTCTAAAAAACGTCGGATAGAACTAGCTAGATACAATGAAAATTCTAGGAAAAAAAATGGAAAAGTCTGAAGGTGTACATTACCAGTCTAACTGTGGCTTCACAGAGGATACAGAAGGCTTGAATAATCTATTTGATTTACGACTATCTGACATAAACTTGATGAATAATTCCCGAACATTAGAAACTTGTAATATAGTGTACTTTGACCTTGAAACTTCAGGGCTTTATAGATCAGACGAAATTTGGCAAATTGCAGCCCAATATGAAGATCGGGTATTTAGTGTATATTTGAATCCTACCAAAAATGGCAATCCCGATGCCTCAAAGCATACTGGGCTCAAAGATATTCATGGGGAATTGTTTTTCCACGACAAAAAAGTTCAGTCAGTTGCTCCCAATGAGGCTTTACTCGCATTTCAGCAATTCTTGAGCTCTTCTTCGAAGCCTTGTATATTAGTTGCTCACAACGCTGCGTTTGATACTTCACACTTTATTCGCGCTCTCATAAAAAATTCAATGCTTACAAATTTTGAAAACATTACTGGCTTCTGTGATACTTTATTATTACTTAGAAAGCGTTTTCCTGAAAGAAAAGGCGAACGAATGTTCAAGCTATCAAAACTAGCCGAAGATTTTCTGAACGTAAATACCACCGAAAATTTCCATGAAGCATCATACGATGTAAAAGTACTGAAGGAACTTACTTCTTCTTTTATAGCAAAAAAAGATTTGCATAAGAATACAAAAAAATTTATCGAATACGTAATGCGTGAAAGAGAATTGCTGAATCAAGCAAATACGCTACCGTACTTGCAACCTTTGAAAAGCGTTGTCTGCCGGAATGTTGAAAAAAATTGCCGGACAAAAAATCACTTACAAGATTTTAATAGAAAAATATGAAAATGAAGGAAAAGAGGGTGTTGTAACCCTTACGGAAAAAACACTCGACTTTTGAGTGTATATCCTCAAATATGAGCGTTAACACCGAATTTTCGGTGTTAATATCAGTTTTTAGGTGTTTACACTCGATTTTTGAGTGTATATCATCAAAATTGAGCGTTAACACCAAATTTTCGGTGTAAATATTCATTTTTGAGTGTATACACTCGATTATCGAGTGTATACACTCAAAATTAGGTGTTGATTCTCAATTTTGTCAGTGTTAATTCTCAACGTTCAGAGTAAACCTTCAATCGTTGGGTGGAAACACTTGTTCATTGAGTGTGAATACTCAGAGTTGAGGATCAACGCCGAAGATTCAGGATAAACCCTGAAAGTTGAGAATCGACTTTCAACTTCAAGTTCATATCTTGAACATTGAGAGTCAACACTCGCATATTGAGTGTCAGACCCTAATTGAACACTCAGACAGGGCCGGCGAAACGTGTCTGGTAGGTCTGGTCGCTCCAGACCTCGGAGTGTGGCGGGTATGGAATTCCATACCTCAAATTTTGATTCTGTACCAACTTTTATCAGTTCTTTCGTCAGAAAATCTATACTCTCACACTTTGAAAATATATGTATACACGTTCTTCAAAAAAAATTTATTACCCCCTCCCCCCAGAATCGTGCCTCCAGACCTCGGAAAATTGTGTTCCGCCGGCGCTGCACTCAGATACTAAGTGTTAACTCTCAAAGTTGGGAATCACACACTATGATAATATGACAAACGCTATCACTCTCAACATCAATTCAGTTTTGATCCACCGAGTGTTTATATATAGTAATAGATATGACGTTTAATTAACTGTATTCATTTTTTTTTTTCGATGAATATTCATAAGTGCTGATCAATATAAAACCCTTCTGGAACATTTTTAATCGTCATCATATACGTAGTTATACTTCTCACTTATCATTCTTCGCGATGAGCTTAATTAATTGATTCTTTCAATAGTCATTGTGACTCTTATTTGAACTTTCACACTTTCTTTTGAATTCAACTGGTTCAAAATATAGTGTCACTATTATGCAACTGTTCATTCATTCGTACGCTCAGGAGCTCAGGACGACCGCGTGTCTTCCGGAGCATTGCACGCTGATTGTATGTATGAAAAAAAACAGGAGAATTTGAAGTAATTTTTCCAAACCACCGTTATACTCTTATTGCAACAAATATTTTATTGAACAGATCTGCGAATACAAAAATATGGACATCTAATGGTTAGCGATTTATACTACATATGGGGCTGTCCACGTCAATTCACCTATAGCCTCCAGGCCGCATCATCCCGCATGTACCCCGTGATTTTTTATGTTGTTGTTCTTGCTCTGAAACATTTTCCTGAATTTTTTCAAATTTTTTAGACCAAGCCTTTTTGAGTTATAGAATTTTTCAACCTAAAAAGAAGGACCATTTTTAAAAATCTGAAAAAAATCACAAAAATTATACGACTGACGAAGAACAGTTTCCCGCTAATGAAAATGTGAAACAAAAAAAAATTCCGCTGCGAACAGCGAGGCGTGGTTTGGGAGACATAAAATAATGTGGAACATAATCTTAGATCTATCTAAAGATCTATCTAAAGATTATGTTCCACATTATTTTATGTCTCCCAAACCGAGTCTCTGTCCGCAGCGGAATTTTTTTTTGTTTTCTTAAAAAAAAAATGTTTGATTGAGTAAAAAAAAATTAGAAAAATGTGTTCCACATTCTCATTAGCGGGAAATTGTTCTACGTCAGTCGTACAATTTTTGTGAATTTTTCAGATTTTTAAAAATGGTCCTTTTTTTAGGTTGATAAAAATTATAACTCAAAAAGGCTTGGTCTAAAAAAATTGAAAAAATTCAGGAAAATGTTTTAAAGCAAGGACAACAACATACAAAATCACTGGGCAAATCCGAGATGGTGCGGTCTGGAGGCTAGGCGAATTGACGTGGAAAGCCCCATATACTTAAGGGGGTGCATACACCTTGAAAATAATTTTTTTCAAATCACTGCTACGCCCTGAGAAAGCATTTTAGTGACTCAGTTTTTTTACAGCTGATTAGTGCTATTTTGATACGTAGTTCCTGATTTTTTCCAGATTTTATGTCTTCTGCTGAACAAAAATTTAGTCCATCGAAGAAAAAGTAGTTATAGGGTACAGGTTGCTGCGTTGCATGAAACTTCTTCAAATTTGGAGGAAATATTCTGTACGAATGTAATTTAGGGGCAAACCAATAGTATTTTATGCATTCAAGTTCCAGACATAGAAATTTTTGATTGTAAGACTTTTTTTTTCATCATTTTGGAAAAAATATTTTACAATCAAAAATTTCTATGTCTAAAACTTGAATGCATGAAATATTATTAGTTTGCCTCTAAATTACATTCACACAGACTATTTCCTCCAAATTTGAAGAAGTTTCATGCAACGCAGCAACCTGTACCCTACGACAACTACTTTTTCTTCGATGGACTAAATTTTTGTTCAGCGGAGGACATAAAATCTGGAAAAATCATAAACTTTGTATCAAAACGGCACTAATCAACTGTAAAAAAAACTGAGTCACTGAAATGTTTTCTCAGAGCGTAGAAGTGATTTGAAAAAGATCATTTTCAAGGTGTGTATACCTCCTTAAGGATGCTATATTCGGCTGTACACATTCGGTTGATAACGGAAATTTCAAAATATTGAGGAAATCTGAAATTCTTTAAAAATTCGTGTGCATTAAGGGAAATGAATTCATTTCACATGAAGGTAAAAAACATTCCCTGGAAATTAGTTCAACAATGTTTTCTTCAAAATAACAATTTATTGATAACTTTTGTGCATTATCTTTATTCGAAATTACTACTCTTATTGTCTAGATTATGGTTCATTTTTTTCAGATTTTTATCTCCTAAGAAAGAATTCAATATTGATGGTGAGGATCACTTTTGGTTAAGAATGTATGCAGGCAGAACATCCCTAATCAACTATGAAAAATGTTTAAATTTAATTATGTTCAAATGTTATCAATCTGTCTCTTTCGTATTTACTGTAGGTATGACATAATTTTTCAACTCTTCGTTAGCAGGTAAAATGACACATTTCGCCGACAAATTCTCCGGGAGACATGTTTTGAAATTGCCAGTTTCTCTCGTAACATATAAATAGCTTGATGACAAAACGCCATCATGTGCACAAAGAATATCATCAAGGATTTCAAAACCCTTTCCAGTAACGATAAATTTTTTAGTATTGCTGCGCCTGACGAAAACAATAATTATTCCGGTGATGGACATAATAGTATCAAATGTGGTTTTGACAATACTATTATTTCTTTTGCTAATTTTCTCGTATGTAGAAGAGTGGTACAAAATATTATCGAAAATGAATCTTTCATAACACACCGCGTTATCTTCGATATTTTCATCGATCAAAGTTTGGATTGACAGCCTCTGAACTAGATCTAGGTTCACGTTTTTTCCATTTCCAAAAATTATCAATCGATTATCCTCAGCCAATCTCACGCCTGTTCTAGACTTGTAATTGCCGATCATATTTAAATACAAATTCCTTCCTTGTCCGCTACAATTTTCTGCATTGAATGTGGTATCGAATTTTATAGTTTTATATCGCAAGTACGATTTACAAATTTGTTGTAGAACTGCTTGCGAACTGTGCAACATATTTCTCAAGACATAGTTGTAGCTTTCAAAGTAAAACGCAGACCATGCCCATAGTGCGCCAAAATACTTTACAGAGATAGGAATGTGAAGTAGTAAGTGCACATTGAACTTCATAAATTGTTCTCCATACAAAACTTCCGTATCGTGAACAAATTTGCATATTGCCCGTTCAGCTTCTGCAAAGTCTTGCTGAGTAATTTTTGCGGAATTAAATTTATATATTGAAAAAACAAGCAACGACCAGTGTTTATAGTGAACTGCTGGTAATAAATTCTTCAGGCATGCCATTGAGTAATATAGTAGGAAGTTTTTAAATTCTGAAGCCTTCCATAATGCGACCGTAGAAATTGATCGGGGAGTGCGAGTGACTTCTCGAGGTGGTAAAATTTGGAGCAATTTAGCATCGAAAATGTTTTTCTGTGTTCCTAGATACCAAGGTTGTGCATAATTTTTAGCATCAAACCACGACGTGAGAAATAATTTGACTACACCCAGTAATACTGCATGCATATACTCAGGTGGGAACGACCAAATTATATTGAAAATTGGTAAATGCATCAGCAGAGAGACACCTTTAACCCCATTAACTACGGTTTTTGTAGTAGCAGCTTCAATGGCATCTTTCGAATGCTGCTCCTTTGTTCTTTTGCGACCCTCACCACCAAGATATGGCTCAAAATCACCAAGGTGGTAATTTCCAAGGTTGGAATTTCGTAAAAAAATTAAGTATATTTTTGTTCTGCAAATCAGTTCTAATCATTGACCAACTGATCTTTAATTGATATCCAAACGGGGCAAGCTAGAAATTAAAAATTACGTGAATAAAAATTATTTATGGAAATAGTTATAGTTCCTTTGAAAGTAATATTTAAATATAATTTTGGACATTTAATTTAGTATGAAAACAAAGAAATAAATGTATATCTGCAATTAATCATTGATTTGATGAGAAAAAAAATGATTTTTGCTTATTAATTGACTTTTAGTAGCGTTCCCGGAAATGACGAATCGTTCCTGAAATGACGAAGCGTTCCCGAAATGACGATATTATATTATATTATCTTCATAAAACAGCACTGAAAGCAAAATAAATACTCTATAATAACGCCTTTACAAACGTTAAACCATTATTAACAATACAATCATCATTCCAGAAACCCAATGATCATGCCGGGAACGCATGTCACCCGGGACCGTTCCCGGAATGACCGTTCCCGGAATGACGTTTCTACATAAAGACGCGCCTGAAATAAGTATTGGCCACTTAATCGGGATTATTCGAGGTTATTATAAAGCAGATCACAATCATCTTTAAGAAATATCGTATCAAAAAGCATTTGCTTGTTTTTTTCCTAAATTATTGGCGTTCCCGGAATGACACTAAATTAGTGTACAGTGCCAAAAGTTCAAACAAAACTATGCTTACCTCTTAAATTTTACACATTTTCACAAAAAACACGCTGGTCAACCGTTTGTACTTAAGTGTTTTATATGATTACCCACTAGAGCTATCTATTGCGTTTTGCTGAAAATCGATATATACAAAAATGTCTGCGTTCCCGGAAATGATGCACAAATTGTCAGACATACTTTGTATTAAATTTTCGGACAAAATAATATAGTGTAAATTCGGGAACTTATAAATATCATTTTATAATAAAATCAACTAAGTTAACAAGTACCTTCAAAACATTGAAAAAAATTTTTACTATGTGTTTTAGCTGTTGTTGTCCGTGGATTAGTACTTGGGGACGCGTTCCCGGAATGACTTTTCGGGGGTATTTCATTAAAAAAAGTATATTCTATGAATAAATTTTAACAAATTTTTCTGATGCAATGCTTAAATGAGTTGATGTGAATAATTTTTGCTACATTATTTGAATAAAGGCAAATAAATTTGATGATTTAAATGTCTCAGACACGAATTTACCACCTTGGTGATTTTGAGCCATATACACGAGCAAAACCGTTTCCAACTTTCACGTGTTTTCCTGGATTCAAGCAGTATGAGCAACCGCATTCACCATTAAATTGATGGATGTTTTGTAAAGAACATCTTGCAACAGAGTCCACAGGTGCAACAACAGTGTGGACTTTGACGGTGATAGGTTGTTCAACGTTTGGTGGCAAACATACTAAACCATTTTCGTGCAGATCTTTCAATTCGTCTACAAATGGCCGTAGGAATAAATCCAAAATTGGTTTCTCAGCCGCACACCATAGACCAGCAAGAAGCACATTTTCCTTCCTGTTACGATACGGAAGTTCGTTTATTGCTACATGAATTGGGCACATGGATACCTTGGATGACTTGAAAGTTTGCACGCCGTCAGCATTCCACTGAATGGATATATCATTATTAGATATTAATTCTTTGTGCCTTAACGTGCGATATGCTTGTCCACTCGTTATGTCTGAAAGAACACCATCTTCTGGGCAATCCCATCGTAATTTATAAAAAAGTGGTCCAGATAATAATTTAACTAATTGCTGTTTTAGAGGCACATGTATAAAAAAATGTCCGTTCCGCCTCAATGTAATTTGGTGGAACATTTTACCACATGATTCGCAAGTGACATGTGGTTCCTCAAAATTTAATAATATGTAACATTGTGGACAGTAAAAGTGTTCTTTCACAGTGACGATACTGGGGAATTTCTTTAAAAATAGATATTTTGATGGGACTCGGGATCGAATTGGCAAATGGCAATCGATTAGCTCCAGCAGATCCTCTAAAGCAGCGTCCGTTAAGCCATGACGAATTAAGAAACTCATAATCAATATATTACTTTCGTCTTCCGTGAGGGGGCAATTGGGATAAAGAGGTTTCCTTTCCTGAAAACAAAAATACAGGATATGTGATATTTACGTACTAACTACTGATTCCATATGAACCATGACCTCAAGTTTACTTTATTGCATAATCAGGTAGATTGGGATTCTAAGACAAGACATTTTCAATAGCCGTTCAAAAAACCTTCTTCGATGAGAGGGACAATAAATTCACGTGAAACGTCTGAATTATTATTAACTTTGAATGAAGAACACTTTTGGCCCTAACTTGCACAGTTTTGTTTCATAAAAACAAAAAATAATACTCATAGAATGCATAGGAGTATGAAAAATCAATTTGATATCCTGCGCTATCAAAGCCTGCTTGTAAATTTTCTTGCAAGATGACAAACCCTTCTGTTTGGGAAATAAATTACTTGACTAACAATAAGCTAAATGTCTATGATTTTATTTACGGGAAAATATCTTAGGATTGGAGTGAAAACATATGAAATCAAATTCACCTGATTTCTTGCACAATTATCGAGGACGTTGATTTCTTCCATAAGCCCGTCATCATGTTCTGCATTCTCGATTACATCGTCATGGTTCTCAACATCCAGCTCATTCAGTAAATGCTCGTGAGCTCGTTCTTCTTCTGAAACCTGTAGATATTAATATTCAACTAAGTTGTACATTAATTCTCATAAAACAGTGATAAATATATTGATTCTAGCCACTATAGATTGTTGACAATTCACTAATGTGACAACATGCAGACAGACAATGATTCAGTACGAATGATCCTATTATAACAAGTTGATGCCTGAATGATGCATACCTCATTATCAATCCTCTCAAACGATTCATTGTCACTGCTATCATTAACTTCTCGTTGGATGAATTGGGGTTCACCTTCTTGTTCAACATGTTCTCCGTCGTGTAACATCTGCGTAAACGTTAGTATATGATAAAAGATATTTCAGAGACATTTTTTCTTCACAGAAACTCTGATGTCAGTGTGATCGGATAAAATTTCACAAAACCCTATAATGTTTTATCAAATTATATCTGGATTTCATCTGGATGAAATTATATCAAAATATACAACGAAAATCTATTCATATATCTCACGAGACTTAAGTATATATATATGGGGCATTCCACGCCAACTCGACCTGGTCAGAACCCTCACCATTTCAAATTCTTTTTTCCTTTTAGTATGCTGTTTGTGATCACAAAAGAGCCCACCACACCAAGTTTTACATTTTTTGAAAAATTGGTCTGGTCGTTATAATGTGAAAACGTAAAACACTGTTCGACCACTCCCATTTGAATGAGATTTGGAGAGATGAATCTCTGTGAGGAATGAAGATTTTTGAGCCATTAGTGAAGTTGTGCGTGGATCTGGTTTGGGAAGTACAGGGATGAATTTTTTTCATTTTAGATATTCTAAATTTTTTTTTCTGGTATATTCACAATTTGTTCGGATCTAACGATAAGTGAATGTTATGAGCTGTATAGTAGCCTGGAGGTGGTGAAAAATCGAGATAAGATGTTATAGAATTTTATCCGAATACACAAAAACGTGTCTTCCATAGCATTCAGAACTTCCTTTATGTCACGTAGGTTCGTCCTTTCAGAAGGACTTATTCTATAATTCTAGGCCAGGGAATAATTAAATATATTTCACCTACATAAATGACTGAAAATTGATAAAATACCTCTATCATATCCTCTGCAGGATTGTGTTGCTCTCCAACTGCAGCATCATCACCTTCTTCCATAGGTAATTGAGCATCGTCTTGTTGTGGCTGTAATAACGAAAAATTTATGAAAGAATTAATTATTATGAATATATCCCTGAAACCAATTTGGTATATATTATTATAGACTTTTCACTCAATTTCTCATTATGTAAATCTGACTGATACAAACCTGTAATTCATTCAGCTGTCTGCAGCGCCGGATTAAGGGGGGGGCTAGCAGGGGCTATAGCCCCGGGCCCCAAGGGTTCCAGGGGCCCCCAACACTAGTTCTCGAAAAACAAAAAATACTCCCCAATATGTTTACAATAATTTTTATGAGATCGTAAAAAAAAATATTTTTGAAGAGGGTGTTTCGATCCACTTTTCACAGAATCACAGCAACATATACATGGGGGCTACTCGGGGCTACTATTCAAAACTCTCAGTTGCGATTTCTTTCCCAAAAATCATGTCATGATCGAAATCTGTTTTGAAGTACGTAGAGTTCATTCCCGCTGATAAAAGAATTAATTCAGAGAAAATGGTACTCGCAATATCTAGAATGGGCCCCACAGGTGTATAGGCTTTGCATACGCGTGCTAATTGTAAATCCTCATCTGTATTTGAAATGGAATCAGGTATTTGTTAAGTGATGGAGCTTATTTTAATTTTGATGGATTGTTTTTTTTTGCTTCTGATCTATAAGCATTGAAAAATGTCTTTTTTTTGTTGTCAATTTTAATGATGAAGCTTGATGAATGAAACCGAAAAATAGATTTTTGATTACGTTTTTCGTATTTTATATAAGTCGCTTCTGGAACGAGGAATCAAATGTCAGGGTCAGCCCTATTCTGTAACTTTTTATCCGATGGATTCGATGACTTTCTGCACGGATGAAACATCAGTGATCAATAAGGTTTCAAAAAAGACAGATCTACCGAACAAGACGAAGCAAACCGATCCGATCGTTTCGTTAACGAAAAGTTACAGAATAGGGGTCCGATTCATGCGCATACTTCCGTATCATTCAGATAAACTGTGGATGAAGAGCAAAATTTTTGAGAGCCGCCGCCGCAACGAACCTGTTAAGGGGACCAGTACAGCTTGGTTTAAGATATTTCAAGTACTCCAGAATCACTTTATTTGTCAACCAAAGTTTATTTTACATCAAAAAGAATATTTCTGCAAAAAACTGTGTCGTAAGGTTTCAGGCACACCGTTGATCCAATCCAGTGTTTCGACGTCTCAACTTCTTCAGACAGGAGTTCCACATCTTATGAACGCGGGGATCTGAAAAGAAAAACACATGTGAAAACTTACAGTCATTTATCTAAAATTTCCAAAATTTGAGCCACTAATTTGCAAATAACTTGGCCAAAATAGACACATTCAAAAATTCCCTCGTTCATATCATGAGGATTTGTCGCCCGAACAAATTGAGCCGTCAAAGACCCCAATCGGAGCAACGGTGCTCCTAAAACCTTACGACACAGCTCCAAAAACATAGTTCTGAGATAAACGAGTTTGAAGTTTTTGCAGAAAAATTGGTATATACTCCTCCGGAGGCTCATACATCAAAAAGTTTGTTGTACCAAAGTTGAATGAAATTTTTTTTTTTTTTAATTTTCAATTTTCAAAAAGAATTTTTTTTTTTATTGGAAATTTAATTTTTCCTTTTTCTTTTCTGCAAACTATTTTCTCAGAACTTTTTTTCCCATGTATTTTTTTGTTCCATACATGCTTCTTTCTCTTACTCACTTCTTTAAAAAGCTCCAGCAGCATATGAGGGCCCTGCTGCATCCTCCGCAGACTCATTGCCTTGCCCATTACAACGCATCGCTAGTATGGATCGCCTATTGATTTCATACGCGCTTCGTGTATCATCAATCATAGGGCTACTTTTGAAGGTTTTTAGCTGGACACAATTTTCACAAGAGATCCCGTATGTTCCACCCAGTCCTCTCAAGCTAACTTCAGTCATAACTATCGACCCACCACATGTCTTGCAAGATAAATGCTCCCGCAGAGCACGGAATAGTGTTTCACGTGAAACAGCCTATAGCCAGCAGAATCGCTAGCCTCGTAGTCGCCACTGATTTTTCTATCCGAAGCTGTTGAAACATGAGTGCTCTGTCCATCAGCCGCTGTTTGCTTCTGCGGAAATGTTTTCGCCCTCTTCTTTGACCGGCCAATGCATCCTTTTGTGCCAACACCAGAACTCCTCTCTCTTCTTTTCATATTGAATATATTGGATATATTTTATATATTTCCTTTCTGTTTTATCAAAAAATCTGTGAACAAAAAGCAAAAAAACTTCGACCGCACACACAGTTCGGCAGAAGCTTAGTGTAGATATTACTATTTTGATTGAATACTTACTTTTAGGTTATAGTTTTCGAAGCACCAAGTCACAACACCCGTATAACGATTACGCGCTATAGATATTAGGTAAATTTATAATTATTTAGTACTGAAAAGTACTGTTTTTATTTATTTATTTCAATTCTGAAACACTGGAAATCGAGCAGACGCTCACGCAACCTCGAAAAGTATTGCACAAGTAATGACGATCATACACCATGTGATCAATATCGAAATCAAGCGCCAGCGCCACTTGCGCCAAATCGCGATAGCCAAATAACGAACTTTTGACCGTAACTTCTAAACCGTGACGATTTCGTCAAACTCGATTTTTTCACAGACGTAGAAGATCTTTAGGTAACATAAACTGCAAAAAACGAAAAACCAATTTTTTCGAAAATTCAAGCTGTACTGGTCCCCTTAAAAACAACTTTGTACAAAAAAAAAGAAATCTTCTAGTAAATGACCGAAACAGATTAATTCTGTTCGATTTATTCTTTAGAAAGGCTAACTTTGATATCATTTAATTCAAAATTTATTCTGATAGTGCTGAAATTTTTCGTTAAGTTTTAGAAAATGATACTAATAAATTTTTCAAAGAAAAATATTCTAACATTAGAAATGAAATAAATTGAAAGTAGTACGTGTGTAGCGTGTACCGAAAACATATTCATGTACAGACAATGTTATAGAGACAACGACAAAGTGTCGCGAACAGCGCGAGCCGGTCAACGCATGTTTTAATTCGCAAAAAAAGCAGGAGGAATCGCGCGAGTTCATTAAATAATTTAACATAATGCGATGTTACATTCGAATAATATAAAATCGGTTCTTAAGGCCCATCCCTAGTCGCCCACCTCTTTTTGGTCGAAATGTGTCACATATCGATTATTATCCGAGCCCAGGCATCGAAACTGCAGAAAAAGAGATGCTTAGCGCAACTTCTATTTCAATTCCAAACACATACGTCCAAAAAAATGTTCGTTACGTGCGAAAATAGAGTCTACAGATGGTTTTTACGTAATTGACCGAGGAAATCGAATTTGAAAACATTCAAATAATGTAAAAACCATCTGTAGACCATTTTCGAACGGAACGAACATTTTTTGGACGTATGTGCTCGGAATTGAATTTGAATTTACGCAGCGGTGCACTTTTTTGCGTTTTCGACGCCTGTGCTCGGATAATGATCGGAATGTGTCGTTTTTCGACCAAAAGGACGTGGGTGACTAGGGATGGGCCTTAAGAGGGCCCCTGCTCTTGATTCAGCCCTGGGCCCTGCGAAGTCTTAATCCGACGCTGGCTGTCTGTTACGCTGTGATCGTTCTGTAGTGTACGGAATAGGCACATTCGGATCTTTGAGGTACTTGAAATAAGGTCCTCTCTTCATATTTGTGAAATAATCAAACTACGTATAAATAACCTAAAATGTAATAGGAGTGACAGCGTCACAGAGATTTTAAACGTTATATACACTTGCATGAGGTTATGTTATATGTTTTGGTTTCGCGTCTTCGCGAGTATTCTACCTGACGACCTTTTGAAATTTCGGTTCTGAATAATATGATGTTCTACTGCCGAGTTTGAAACTTCCAGCCAATCAGAGGCGTAGAAATATCGCGGTTACCGAGCTTAGCAGATACACACGTGGTGCTAAGCCTGTGTCGCATATACGTATATGTACAGTTTGTCTCTAGACCCAAGTGGCGGCGCTGATGATTGTATATACGTATACAAGTCCGAAACACACTACCACAGATTAGTGCGGTCGCACGTTGTGCGCCACGTTTTGTGTTGTTATAATCTACCGGCCACGAGGCACGCGCTTTGCATAATTAAATTGCGTGTTTTGCTGCTTTTTCGGATATATTCGAATAAAATCGGAATACGTTCACATTATTCGCTAAAATGCACAACGGCGTAGACAATACATTCTGCATTCTTGTAGAGTTTGTCAACGAAGAGAATTCTCTAGCTGTGGGATACAGGTGCTGGTTGACTGATTCCTTGAGTGATGAGCAATTAGACAATTGTATTGAAGAAAAAGAAGTGTTACAAATCAAGTGGCCAAAATGTGACGTGACTACCGCAGCGAAAATGAAAAAAGTCTTGAATAACCTTAAAAACAAAGACTGGGAGAACATTCCAGCAAGAGTTCTTGCTTTCGGTGGTGAGTACCAGTTATACATAGTATTTTCGACTGATATATATTCTTAATTACAATAAATATAGCCTTTTCAATCAACTATCGTACCCATCTGTTGGACGTTTAATTAGAGAAACATTTGCCAACGCTGCGCGTATTCAAATTCAATTCCGAAAACATACGTCCAAAAAAATGTTTGTTTCGTGCGAAAATAGAGTCTACAGATGGTTTTTACATTGTTCGCCGAGGAAATCGAATTCGAATGATTTCGTTACAATGTAAAAACCATCTGTAGACTTTATTGTCGCACGAAACGAACATTTTTTTGAACGTATGTGTTTGGAATTGAATTTGAATTACACTTCGAATTTTCGGCGGCTATTATTATTTTAGAGACGGCTATGTGGTCATGTATGAGCTACGATTTATTGATGAAGAGCGGTGAATAAAATTCTCGTTACATATTTTGATCTTTATAAATTAATCGTACCTCACGCGTGACCACTAGGGTGCTTCAAAAAAAAAAATTTTTTTTCAACTCTCACGCTCCCAAATGCTCGAGGTGGATAAGAAACAAGTCCTCCCGAAAGTCGGTCGCTGTAGCTCAACTCTAAGAGGTCGCTATTTTCATCTTAGTTTCCTATTCATTTAACATGGGAATTTTTGTTTTTTTTATTCAAACTGAAATTACACCTATTCATTTTAATTTTTTTTTTAATAACCATTGTATATTCAGAAAGCTGGTTTTTCAAGCTTTCCAAACATAACAAAAGTCGAAAACCTTAATTAGAAGATTAAATAATAAATATAATAATATATAATATATAATATAATATAATAATAATAATAAAGTCATTTAAAATCTCTAGATCTAGATCTAGATAATCAACTTTTCTAATCGACTTTTGTTATATAGGTTTGGAAAGCTTAAAAAAACAGCTTTCTGAATATACAATGGTTATTGAAAAAAAAATTAAAATGAATAGGTGTAATTTCAGTTTAAATAAAAAAGCGAAAATTCCCATGTTAAATGAAGAGGAAACTAGAATGAAAATATCGACCTCTTAGAGTTAAGCTAGAGCGACCGACTTTCGGGAGAACTTTTTTCTTATCCACCTCGAGCATTTGGGAGGTTAAGAGTTGAAAAAAAAAAATTAAAAAATTTTTTTGAAGGATCCTAGTGACCATGTCATAGCCATCCCACTCTGAAAATTAAATATCGTATTCCTCGTGAACGGCAAGTCTTATTGGGCTGAAACTTGGTGAATTTGCAAATCTTAGTTCACAGAATGCGAGGAAAAAAATTGAGGCAAATCGATTTTTTCGGACCCAAACATTGGTTGATAATTGGTGGAATTGCCCATATATTTTTTTTTTATTTTGTTTTTAGCAATATTTATTAGTTTATTCAAATTTCAGAATGGACGGCTATGTCCAACGAGTTGTCTGCGCTGCAGAAATTTGAGATTCAGAAACCTTCTAAACAAGACAGGCACACTTTGATGAAAAAAAGTCTCAGCGGTGAATATGTTACACAGTCAACATCGACTAGTAAAAAGGTAATATTAAATTTTATCATAACAAGTACTCGTCGCAATCGCTAACTTTCGTCCCTAGCAACGCAATATACTATATTCAGGTAAACATTAAAAAACAAGAAACATAGAAAATATCGCAGCTCCAGTTCATTCAATGTAATGAAACAATTTTAATTATATTGAGGAACGTCTGATTCATCAGATTTTTTTTCTAGTCTCAGAAGAAGTTTCCAGCCCATAAAAGAGTTGCAGCAGAAAGAAGAACACAGGCCATCGTGAAAGAGATCAAAAGCAACAAAAAACCGGACTTATTAGATGATAACGTAATTATTTTGTAATAGATTCGACTCTTTGATGAATTCAATGCCATTTAAGAGGAGACATCGGTCAAATTTTGAAAATCGCCATTAGAGGTCGTATAAATAAATCCTTTCAGCCGTTTTTAAATAATGTCAGTATCGACTGTGAAAAAAAGTTCCAACCTCCTGCGATGAAAGTGTAGACGCAAGGAAATTTTGGCAGCGGTGAGCAAAATCTTCTTCGCAAGGTTCCTTGCGGCGCTTAGGGGAGACCGGTGTCAATTGTAACAATTTTTACAAACTAATTTTTTTTTCGCTCAATATCGATATTTTGAAACTGATTTTTTTAACCTAAGTTCCCTCACATTCAACTCTTACTAGTTTAATTTTATTAGTTCAAAATTTTCGTTAGTATAATTAACAAAAATCAATAACGGACGTTGCTACACGTGTTACAATTGACACCAGTGAGGTGTCAATTGTAACGCAGGGTCATTGCGATATAACCGTAGGGAAAATGTTTTTTTTTTTTTTTTATTACTTTTTTATTTTGTTGATGAAATAGGAAAATTTGTAAAAAATTAACATTATCGTAAAGGGGGTATACTTTTTTTTTATGATTTAATAAAACACGAAAATTCAATAACAAATTAAACAAATAATCTTCTGAACTGCAGTTAGCGCATATGAAGGATGCACTGCCATCAGCGCAACCAATATGCGCCCATTTTTTGCACCTAGTGCATTAAAGACATTCGTCGTTGCTTCTTGAATTGACGTGTTACAATTGACACCAGCGACGATTTTATGTAGAAAAATGAAAATTCTACACTAAAACTCGTGACTTCCAAATCCTAGTACACAACAATTGAAGTCAAAGCATCGTAGTTTAATATACACTAAGTCAATTATAAAAACCATCCATGGTTTACTACGTTAAGCGAAAACATAATGAAACTAAGAGATTTACTCACGGGTGCAAAAAACCGATAAATGGACACAGCACAGAAAATATGTCCGAAAATTTCGCGAAATTTTGTTCAACAAAAGCCCGCCGAATGTTGCTATACAGACATCTAAACAGATTAGAGATTATCCGCAAGATGGCGGCGTAATGTCCACTGTTACAATTGACACCCTGTTACAATTGACACCGGTCTCCCCTACACTTACATCGCAGGAGGCTGAAACTTTTTTTTCACAGTCGATACTGATATTATTCAAAAACTGCTAGAAGGATTTTTTTTATACGACCTCTAATAGCGATTTGCAAAAATTCACCGAAGTCTCCTCTTAAGATTACAAAAAATTCTAATATAATCCAAAACACATGATTTTTAGTGGTCTGATAACAGTACTGACGAAAGCATATCTGATGACGAACAACCATCAAGAAAGACTAAGTCACAATTGCAAGATGACGTCCGAATTTTAACGCTACAAAAAAAGAAATTGCAGGAAGATCTGGAGCTTTACAAAAATTACATCATCCCAATAAACACAAGGTGGTTGAAATCCCGTATAATGAACGTGTTCATCATACGTGTAAAAACCGTTGAAACGACCCTTTATACATTCATTATACCAAAATTAAACCTATAGTACAATGAATTTCCAGGTCTGATGTCCACCTGTACGTGGATCTACGATCAATTTATCCACGTGCACCAAATTTATGCAGCCGGCACGTTTTTTAAACGTCTATTAAACGGACCTGTGTTTATTGGGATGACTGTGGAATGTGAGTCGAACCAAAAAATGATTCAGTAACGTGTATCATACGAATTATTAGATTTGGTTTTAAATTTCAATCTCATCCTCAAATTATTATATTCATTGTGTTTTCATAATACACACTTGCAAGTTTCCCCTTTTTCAGTTCTACCAAACGTGCAAAAAGAATCAGATGAGGTCTTATCGAAATTGAAAAATGCCACGGACATGCTATCCAAACTGAACTTAGTGTGCAGTGTTTGCAAAGACGTTCAGGTAGAGTAATGATTTCTGTATAAGTACCTAGCTCAAATTCAAAATACTACTGTTCTGCTGGAGGTATGGCCTCCACCCAAAAAAAAACCTTACTTTGTTTAAAAGGACCATTATTATATACGAATATGTTGGAAAACGGTCCATAATGATCATAGTTGAAATTGCATTACTGGATCACGAGTGAAAACTATAACCCTATACCACCTCCTTATTCACTTATCTCCAAAATTAGTATATCCCATAAAACATTCATAGATGGACAGAACAATCAATATTATTTACAGACATCTGGTAGTTTGGCGCACAAACCTGAAAGGACCAACTGGAAACAGCAGGGATCAGAACTATCGAAGAACAATTTATCATTGTTTAAAGAAACATATACAATGAAACAGAAATCTCCTCAACGCGATATGCAAAGTGCTAGAGTAGAATTCGGGACAAAATCCCAGAATGTAATAAAGACGGAGGTTGAAGGCAATTTGAGTAGTGATCTGGTATTCCAGCAATCAACAGATGGCATCGATTCAAAGTATGCTGTTGAAAATGCTGGCGAACTTCCTGACGGTGATAACTGCGTATGTATTCAAAATGCAGTATCAATGTGTTCAACTCTTCTATTTGATATTCATTATTCATTATTATTAATAAATTAAAAACCTAGGAATCAATTCCGTGTATTGATTTTTATGGAGAATGTAATATTCATGAAGAGAGCAAGTTTCATTATGATGTTTTCATATCAGAAATTGTAATTTTTTCCCCAGAAAACATTTGATCCTCGTACAGAACTTGAATGTTCAGGCTTCAAAAGCAAGTTTTTTTTCAAGTTTTTTTTTATTTTTCAAGTCAATATTTTATCCCTGGAAGTATCAAATATAAAGAAGATGCAAAATTCCTTTCAGTAATTTGTCAATCATAGTTAGTATGTGTCTCCCAAGAAAGTATCAACCTTCTGCGATGAAACTATATAGGTAGGGAACCTTTCGTATCATGAGACTTCTGACGTACTACAAAAGCTTCTCCGCACATACACTTTCATCGCAGCAGGTTGATAGTTTCATTCAAAACGTATACTACTATAATTGACGTATTATTGGAAAATTTTGCTTATTGATTTCAAAGAGAAAAAACTGAATTTTTCCAAAATACAATTTTTTCTAGAATTCTGCGGAGTCTCGCCACCTCGTGTGTAGAAGACTAATGTTCAAAATATAAGACCTCACAGAAAAAACAAACAATTTGCAATAGTTATATAAAATTTTATTTCTCCAGAACTATGACTTCATTGAAAAAGAAGAAGAAGGATTGATGGATTATTTGGAAAAACCTGAAGAAAACAACGATTCTGGCAAAAAAGCACAGATCGATCCGAACGGAAATATTGAAAAGGATCCAATAGAGAATGGAAAAGTTTCCATTGACAAAGAGAAAGAAGGATTTATGGATTACTTGGAAAAACCCGCAGAAGACGATTCTGTCAAAAAAGCACAGATCGATCCAAACGGAAATATCGAAAAGGATTTGATAGAGAATGGCAAAGTTTCCAATGAAGTTCTGGCAGGTGAAGCTGCTGACACTATTGAGCCTAAGGGTGCCGAGTCGAGTGAACCAGAGAATAAAACTGGAGTAACTCTTGCGAAGAATCTGGATGAAACGGTGAGTTTGCCTAGTTTGAATGAATTCATACCACTTTATGTAACATTTTTAATACACTGTTGTTCACAACAGGATAAGGGCAGGATATAAGCACAACAGTTTTGATCATCTTATTATAGTATCGATTTTGACCGCATTTGTTAAACACTAGAAGAAAAAATTACAAAAGTAGAGTACTAGTAACAAAATGAAGATTTAGTGATAAAATACCATTCAACGCTTCACAACGTAATGGTATTTCTATATGTCGTAAATTATGACTATAGATAACAATTAATAGTAGATTACGATACAAGTGCGCGAAGTATGTGATTCTCGCACGAGTGTAGCTTGTAAATTATGACTATAGATAACAATTAAAAATCATTACTCCGAAATTATGGGAACATGTAAACCAGACTGTATGAAAAGACAAAGATGTACTTCTGTAATGCTTTGAGCTTTCATGCTACGATTGTCTTTTGTAGCACTTTTTATCACTTCAAATTAAGCAAGTATCTACTAACAGTTTCTGAAAGAGAGAGAGACGCATTACAGTGTTGTTCGCATTTGATCTGTCCTCGAATTTTTTTAATTAATAGGAAAAAATGATATTTTCATAATTGCTAACTAGAATCAAGTTGACCTTGGAAACGGAGTAAAAATATCATCTATTCAACTGGACTCATACAGGACGAACGATGTTTCAACATTGACTAGAGATCTATTGACCATTCTCTTCGATGATAAAGAATTGGCCTCTAGTTCATTGAGTGGAAAGAAAGGAAAAAATAAGCAGGCAGACGAACGCAAGGCAAAGTTGGATAAAAACAGAGTTGACGCTATTCTAAGTAAGTGAAAGTAGATATTAAATAGAAATCCCGGTAAACCAAAACCAATTGAATTTCCGGATTAAAAATAATGCATGACGTCTTACGCTTATAATGAGAATTCAAATATCTGCGGATTGAAAATATTCTGCATTATATTCGATCCAACCATTTCGACCATTTCTTATTACTTCCTCCCATGGAATTGACCAGTATTCTGATTGAAATCGTGCTATATACAATTATGACTCACCAATTGTAACGAATTGGCTAAGAATAAACTATTGGTCGTGAATTTCCGTTAAGAATTTCGAAGACAAAAGAATACAAACAAATAAAAAATTTACATGGAATTGACAAATGGTATGCGTAGACGAAACATTTTCGATTAGTTTTGGTTTACTTGGATAGTATTTAAAAATACAAATATTTAGGCATAATTATTGTTTGATGGTCTCAATATCAATGCCAATGAAACAACATACATCCTTTGCGATACCCTTGAAAAAATATGCATTTAAAAATTAATAAATTAATACATTATTCTCTATGGGACATAATGATCAATATATGTAGTCGCAAGATAAAAAATTGTGCAAACTACAAAATTTCACTTCTAAGTAAGAGTCGTTTTCAGATTACGTGAAAAAGGTATTTCCCCACCACAATTCCGAAGAGGTCCAACAAAAAGTGACCGCAGTTATCTGCAATAAATGCAAAAACACAGCGCGTAATTTCAAACGTCAGTAAACTACTACCCACTGCAGGCTACTACATCAAGTGATATTCGATTCACTGGTCATATCATGATAGAAGTTCATGTTTAAATAATATATAGTATGTTGAACGAAAAAGCTTTTATGTAATATTACGTGCAATAAAGACTCAATCATTTCTGAAATTGAGGAGATTTATAAGTTTGTCTCAGGTTGTTGATCTCTCAAAATGAGGCTTAACCCTTTTAAGGGGGGGGGGGGGGGGGGTCTATCGACCAAAGTAGCTACCAGAAGTATAGATCGCAGATGGCTGTCAATTTTTTTCTGAATGCTGTTTGGTGTTCCGAAAAACATGCCTGAAGCTCACGGCGAAAAAAAAAATATTCGGCCCTGGCCGATTTTGCATATACGCCCCAAAACAAGATATCAAAAATCTGAAACGATTGATTGTTCGGAGTAGTAAACGGTGTCTGCACACCAAATTTCAGCCAAAAATATTGAAAATTGTAGAAGGAGATACACTTTGAAAAATCCAAAATTTCGAATTTTAAAGATTTTTCAATGCCACTATTTTTTTTCGTAAAGTGGAACCAATTTCATGTGAAAAAGGTCCCATACCGATTGTAGCTATCACGAATAGTTTAGGAGATATGAATTTTCGAGAATCAATTTTTATCACTTGAAAAGTTTCAGGGATGTATATTTGAAACAGGTTTACAATTGCTATTACAAAAATTGATTTTCGAAAATTCATATCTCCTAAACTATTCGTGATAGCTACAATCGGATGGGACCTTTTTCACATGAATGTGGTTACACTTTACGAAAAAAATAGTGGCATTGAAAAATATTTCAAATTCGAAATTTTGGATTTTTCAAAGTGTATCTCCTCCTACAATTTTCAATATTTTTGGCTGAAATTTAGTGTGCAGACACCGTTTACTATTCCGAACAATCAATCGTTTCAGATTTTCGATATCTTGTTTTGGGACGTATATGCAAAATCGGCCAGGGCCGAATATTTTTTTTTTTCGCCGTGAGCTTCAGGCATGTTTTTCGGAACACCAAACAGCATTCAGAAAAAAATTGACAGCCATCTGCGATCTATACTTCTGGTAGCTACTTTGGCCGATGGACCCCCCCCCCCCCCCCCTTAACTTGGGGGTTGACCCGCAACTTGAGAGTTAACCCTCACCTTGAGGGTTAACTCTCAAGTTAGGAGTTGACCCTCACCTTGAGGGTTGACCCCCCAGTTGAGGGTTAATCACCAAGTTTAGGGTTAACCACCCAGTTGAGGGTTAATCCCCAAGTTAAGGGTTAACCCCCAAGTTGAGGGTTAACCACCCAGCTGTTGAGGGTTAACCTCCAAGTTGACGATTAACCCTGTATTTTAGCGTTGACGCTCAATTTTAGTGTTAACTGTCAAGTTTGGAGTACGAAATGATCATCAAATTGGGTGTCAACTTGAGTGTCGTTTTGAGTGTTAATTTGGGTGTTTTTTTGAGCGTTTTTTCCGTGAGGGAAGACTTCTGTCGGAAAAGATGTGCAATAAGAAGCCACGAGTCACTAAAGATAACCGCGTCCTCAGTAAAATTACAGTCTTCTTAGAAGAAAAAACAAATTGTACATAAATATTTTATTTACGCATTTATAGATATTTCATTTTGCAGACATGTCCAATTATAAACGCAAACTACGTAAACGCGTACTACATAATATTAGCGTATATTATCTTGTTCTGAAATAAACATAATAATATCTAAATACCTAATTTTTTTTGCAATTTTGCTAATTTTGAATATATTTATCAGACTGTTTACAATTTTCAAATTTATATTTTCAGCTCTGAGTCACTGTCTTAAGGGGGTATAGGACTGCTGGAGCCTTAAAAGCAATTATATTCTTCTGGATGTGATTACAATGAGCGTACTTGAGATGGGCGAATTATATTTTAGTACATGTTTATTGGACTCAAAGTGAACCCTCAAGAAAATATCGATGAACAAAATCTTGATAAATATAGAAATCCGAAGCTATTGAATTAGCACAGGTTTTTCCCGGATTCGTAGCTGGCCCGCATGATAACTCAAAAGCCAAGCCACTTAGAGAGCTGAAATTTTCACGGAATTTTTATGATACCTTTGTGCATGGTGTGAACCAGTCTCATTGATTTACAAAAAAAAATGTCAAAAATATTCGAAAAAAACGAAAATTTTTCGAATTTATTAAAAAAAAATCCTGTTTTTCGTTCATAAAATCCCTCACAGAATTTTGCCGTTGATGCGACTGGTTCACACTGTGCACAAAGGTATTATGAAGATCTCGTGAAAGTTTCAGCTTTCTCAGTGCCTTGGTTTTTGAGTGATCATGCGGGCCAGCTACGAATCTGCAAAAAAAACCTGTGCTGATTCAATTTCTATATTTATCAATATTTTGTTCATTCATATTTTTTTTGAGGTTCATTTTGAGTCCGATAAACATGTACTCAAATATAATTTGCCTACCTCGAATACGCTCATTGTAATCCCACCCAGAAGAACATGATTGTTCTAAAGGCTCCAGCAGTCCTATACCCCCTTAACGTGATTTTTTTGTCAATTGCAAAAATAATAATTTTCGTTATTTTTGAATCAATAAATGAAATAAATTAACAGAATATTATGCAAGTCTTTTATTGTCTATGGGGTACGTATTCCACGTGAAGCGGATCGGTTTTTGGCTACAGGGCATTGAAAAAAGGTAAGATGAAAATTTAATCACTTTCTTTTTTGAACCGAAAAAAAAATGAATTACAACTTTCCAAAGTTTTACTTGCTCCAAACTTTAAAAACAGGTCAAGTAGTACATGTTTTGAGAGAGCTTGTTTATGCGCGTAGAATTCACTATGGGAAGTTATGATTTCGTTCATACATAGCTAAGATATTTGGAGTTGAAAATGTGTCGAATTGAATTTTCGGTGGCGATATATATTGTACCAATTATTTTCATGCTCTGTAAGTGTTGGAGGCATTTCATGTAGTAACAAGGAATCTGAATCTGCATTGGCATCAAATTTGATGACCTCCGGCCAAAAACGGAACCGGTTCACGTGGAACACCACCTATATTTCCCATGTTCATCGATAAAAAGATTCAGAAAGTCGCAGCCTCCCCGTCAGCCGCTGTTTGTACAAACACTGTTGCCAAGTCCTTACCATATGCTCCCACCACTCGATACGGCCACGCAGATTTTGAGTGCAAATTAAGTTACTTTGATTGATCAGCGAAACTGAATAATCATGAAATATTGTTTGACCCTATGCTCGTTTTTCGTAAACATCTATACAACCGTTTAGATGTTAAAATTGAAAATGTGCGATTTTCATATACTCAACAGAGACAACACGTATAAAAAGTATCAACTTTGATTGCAATTATACTGCCTTTGAGACGGTAGAAAATTATAAAAAAATTCGTTCAGATAGATATTATGTTAATAAAACTATAGTCTAAATTTCAGATGATTCAATAGAAAATGCACTTCGCGGCACAACTACCTTAAATCTCTATATTTGAATACAAATGAATTATAACTAATTTTACAAAGTTTGCTTATCTAGCCTTTTAATTCTCTCCTACTTCCCTACTTGAATATTGTATTGAATATGACTTTAGGTAACAATGCTGCTTTAGCTAGAGTTCCAATTAAATTTATATGAATTCTAAATCCTATTTTAGTGATATGAGAATATAATATTGAATGCTACGACGGCCGCTTTGGCACGATCGCACTATGATATAAGTAGTGAGTCGCACCGGTGCTCTACCTGGAATACGCTGATGAGCCTACTCATCAGCCGTTTATATACTATTTGTCTATCGCTTGTGACGTCACAAGCGACGCTGATGGACAACTCGAGTTTGTCCAGTTCCTCGACGAATTTACGTAACCAATCATAGCGGGCCTGGGGGTTGCCTGCTTGATACGTTACAATACAAGAGGATTTTACTCTCCTTCCACCTATGCCTTTCAACGATCCTGAAGCACTTTTGGACTTCGACCGCAGGCTGCAGCGTGGCGCTACTTTGCTCCAACAATTTGTACGTATATACGTGTTTGATACTCCATTATGTTTGTATTTAACCCTCCGTTGTCACACTGGGTCAATTTGACCCATAGACTTTTCAGCAAAATTGTTCCTATGTCTTGTTGTCTTCTGATTTTAAACAAAACAACTTTCGATACATATTCTACACTATTCAAAGCATGTTCTATAATTTTTTTTATCCACGTCAGGCGGATAGTTTTTTCACGATCGTCGTTTGAAATTCGACACTCTCCGGAAGTGTGACAACGAAGGGTTAACTATTATATTTCGTCGTCTCGTCCTCTAGATCAATTGGTAGTAACGTCGTTACTGATTGGTCCTGCCACATATTTTTAAATTAAGGAAACTTCTGGCGCCCTCTACCTCTTATAACGTCACTTCCCATACTCGTGCTTGCCGCGTCACCATTACGTTTTTCTGTGCGGTCCTGAGCACACGTGTATTATACCTAAAAATTATTTCATTCTTCATCTTCATCATACTTCAGTGAAAAATGAGCGCACGGGACAGGGACCGACACAGAAAAAGGGGAAGGTCCTTTTCCCCTGATTTCGAGAACGAAATGCTTCGCAAAGTGCAAAAGTTACAAGAAAAGATCAAAAATGGCCGTTACGGCCACAAGAACAAAGGACGCCATAAGTCGCGCAGTATTGAAGCATACAAGCGTCGACGTGCGAGTTCTGAAAAGCGAACGGCGTTGAATACCCTAACCTCAATAAAGAAGCTAGAGACCTATGGCAGTGGTGTGAGCAGAGTTGGGCACCACTAATTACAAATTGTAATTAATTACATTGAAATTACTAATTACATTCGTAATTTGTAATTAGAAAAAATTCAATTACTAATTACATTTGTAATTTGTAATTAGAAAAAATTCAATTACTAATTACATTTGTAATTTGTAATTAGAAAAAATTCGATTACTAATTACACTTGTAATTTGTAATTAGAAAAAAATCAATTACTAATTACATTTGTAATTTGTAATTAGGAAAATTTTAGTTACTAATTACATTTGTAATTTGTAATTAGAAAAAATTCAATTACTAATTACATTTGTAATTTGTAATTAGGAAAATTTTAGTTACTAATTACATTTGTAATTTGTAATTAGAAAAAAATCAATTACTAATTACATTTGTAATTTGTAATTAGGAAAATTTTAGTTACTTGTTACATCGCAACTCCGTTTCCCCAACATCCACCCGATCCATCACTTCCTTTCGCCTGATCATCAAATTACCTGATCCTCGCTTTCCGCTAGAATCACGCGAGTTGCACACGGACACCGGATGTGCAACTCGCCCAAAACCCCCTCTCAAAACCGAGTCTACCTTTTCCACGCCTCATCTCCACTACTCACTACCAATTCCAATCTAAAACCACTCACTTCGTAACTACTTATTCCCATTTCACACTACCTATCTCGTAACCTAATAAGCGACCAACCAACTCTCAATACCAACTATTAGAACCACCGACTATACGGATTATCTAAATAAATCTATTTCACTTCAATAAACATCAGTCTACGTCAATCTACACCAACTTCCACCAACTTCCACCACCTACCTCCACTGTGACATAACAAATTGGTGGCAGCGGAACCCCTCGTTTACCGGTCTATTATAGTGCAAAATCGTCTACCACTTAAAACCGGTTATCCTTGGATGTAAAAACGAGGTACGAACTCATAGAACTCAACAAAGCTACAATCCTAGCGAAACTCCTGATTTACGTCACAGCTGGTAGAAGCAGAAACTTTTCTTCTTGAAGTGAAAATTACAACTTCTCAAGGACTATGTATCTATCGCCCAAATCAGTGAATCATACACAAGACGTATAGACGGTTTAAAAAGTGAACAGTTCTATAGTTATCGAGTTACAGTGATATCGTGCACATCTTAAAATTTCCTCTTACCGTTCGATCTGCACCCTTGTTTCGATAATCTACGAATCTCTACAAAGAAAGTAATCTACGAATCTACTAATCTACGAATCTCTACGAAGAAAATAATCTACGAATCTCTACGAAGAAAATAATCTACGAATCTCTACGAAGAAGTAATCTACGAATCTACGAAGGCTCAGCAAAGTGTCGACTCTGCGACCCCTGGACACGTCTCACCCTGCACAGACCCATTCCGGATTCATCATACTCCTGAACTGCAACCTGGAGATGCAGCTAAGCAGATCAACGTTTGTAGTGCTCACCATTCTGTAAGTCTTAGATAGGTTATTATAAGCGTAGGAATTATAGTAAAAATGTCTCAAGGTGAAGAGTCTAACGCCGGGAGCACTAACTGCCCGTATCTGTCACTGCAAGCGGTGATAAGTCTAATACCAAATTTCAATGGCACTAACATGCCAGTAAATTCATTTATTCGAAAAGTCGAAAGTATTAAGCAATCAATTCAGGCGCGAGATTTGCCACTATTTACAAATCTCGTATTCCTAAAAATAGAAGGCGCCGCAGAAAAGTATATACAAAAAACGAGTTTAACATCGCTGGATGACCTATTAAAAGACTTAAAGCGGGCATATAAACCGAAGGAGTTATTACCGGACGTACAGGCACAAATCACGCGAGCAGTGCAGAACCGGGGCGAGAGTGTATTAGAATACGGCATGCGGATGGAAAGACTCGTCGAGACGGCATTAGAAATCTCCGGAAATTCAGATAATCCAGAGCTCGTCGTTATGACAAATAAATTCATAAACGATCTAGCTGGTCGATCATTCATGAAAGGTTTGAGAGACGAGCTCGAAATAAGAGTAACTTACGAAAGGCCGGGGACATTACGCGAAGCTATAGATCTAGCAATACGATTTGAAAAGTTCGTAGACGAAAGAAAAACCTTAAGACTGTCTCACGAGGTCAACCTGATGCCAGACTATGTAAGCAAACATTATCCAAAACGCAATTCGAGACCAGAGTCTCAAGATAGACCCTACTGTAATTATTGTAAAAGGTCAGGCCATACCATTGACATCTGTGGACCCAGAGAACGTGCCGGCAAGTACTGCACGTTTTGCAAAGCAAAGTAATTGGTCACACATTTGATGAATGCCGCGTGCGGAAACCACAGAATCAAGGGAATCCCCCATCCAACATTCCCAGTATCAATCCTCAGAATACACAATACAACCAACGCGAACAGAACAACCGCGGACCAGGTAACGCGCAACCATATAACCGACAATGGAATGATAATCCACGCGGACGACCGGACAACCGATTTAATGGCAGCAATCGTAACTATAATAGCCGAAATTATGGACAGCACGTATCCAATCAGCAAAGAAACGCGCAGATAAATGTTGCGGTAGGCGGTAACGCAGTACAAACTAATGACGATTTAAACGAGCAGCGGGAATTTCGCACGGACGCCGCGACATCCCGAGTCGACGAAGAGCGTCCGGGCATGATGGAAGATCACTTCTCGGTTCACCAATAATTGTCATTGAATCAAAGCAAATTCGGGGAAAAACTGCCTCACTTTTAGTAGATACGGGTGCGAATATTAACGTAATTAAAGTCGGAGTCATCTCACTAGACACTCGTTTTACACCAACGGACACGCGAAACATTTGGGGAATAGGTGAAGGATTTGTAAAAACTCTAGGAAGTATCGATCTGGAATTTTTCGGAACACGGCATGAGTTCCATTTGGTAGATAATTCATTCCCGATTAAAGAAGACGGAATTTTAAGCGCAGGCTTTTTACGATCTGAAAATATGACTATATGTTTTGAAACCAATCAAATGTTCTCACAAAACACAGGTAGAATTCCGTTATCTTATCGAAATCACGGTGCTCATGTCGACACTTGTCGAGTATTAACAACGTCCTCTCTGCACACGCCCAAGACTCAGGTATCAACTCCGCAACTCATGAACGAAACCACTACATTCCTTCTTGACACTGGAGCCGATATAAACATAATAAAGCGCGGCGCGGTAAAAGATGATACACGTATGCGACCCGACAAAATCAAAATAATAGGCATTACAGATGACACAACAGAGACTTTGGGAGCAATGGATGTCCAAGTCGGGAACAATACCCACGAGTTCCATATAGTAGATGATTCATTTCCCATTAAAGAGGCAGGGATATTAAGCATGACATTTTTACGTAACGAAGACGCTACAATTTCTTTTCCAACGAATACGGTGACCTCTCCCAACAACAGAATACTAAGAATTTTTAATGAGGATATCATATCAATTCCTGCCCGAACTGCGGTAGTAATAGCGTTAAAAGTAACAAAATTGTCACCAAAAGCAGGAATAATTAACAAATTAGACTTAGGCCCAAATATCCTACTAGGCAATGCTCTCGTGACGAATAGACGAGGTTTGGCATATGCTTATGCCATAAATTGCAGCGAAACAGCTGTAGACATAGGACGACCAGTAGTAACTCTAGAAGTGGTAGACGAACCTGCAGCAAACACAGATTCACACATAGCTTACAGCGAAGCAAATCGGGTTACACGTGACCATCGCGGCACTAACATTGATAAAAACCTACAGATACTTCAAACCTCAACTAATCATGATGCGAAACGCCTGGACACCCTTAGAGAAAACCTAAGACTAGATCACCTAAACGAAGAGGAAAAACAGTCAATAATCGATCTCACAACTGAATATAATCACCTATTTTTCTTACCGGGTGATAAACTAGGGCACACCCAAGTAGTCAGTCACATTATACCAACTACAGATGACATACCAATACACACGAAACAATACCGACACCCACAGGTTCACAAAGACGAAATTAAAAAACAAGTGACTAAACTCCTCGATCAGGGCATTATCCGACATTCCACGTCTCCTTACAATTCACCTGTCTGGGTCGTACCGAAAAAACCAGACGCACAAGGTAATAAAAAATGGCGCATGGTAATTGATTTCCGTAAATTGAATGAAAAAACCATAGGAGATGCATACCCCCTACCAAACATTATAGACATTCTGGACCAACTAGGATCCGCGAAATATTTCACAACACTCGATTTAGCCTCGGGGTTTCACCAAATACCTATGCATCCCGATCACACACTTAAAACAGCCTTTTCAACACCGCATGGACATTTTGAGTACGCCCGAATGCCTTTTGGCCAGAAAAACGCGCCCTCCACTTTCCAACGCCTTATGGACCAGGTGCTCACAGGATTGCAAGGCAACGAGATTTTCGTATATTTGGATGACATAGTTATTTACGCAAGGTCATTGGAAGAACACGCGGTCAGATTCAGAAAGTTAATGGAAAGGCTATCAAACGCAGGACTAACCCTTCAACCAGAAAAATGTGAGTTCCTACGAACGGAGGTAGCATATCTAGGCCATATCATTGCTCAGGATGGAGTGAAACCAAATCCTGATAAAATAGTAGCCATCAAGAATTACCCGATCCCTAGGAATGCTAAACAAATCAAACAATTCCTGGGACTAATCGGATACTATCGTAGGTTCATCCCTAATCTAGCTAGAATCGCGAAACCTATAAATAACCTGTTGAAGAAAAATATTTCTTTTCTTTGGACATCCGAACACCAAGCGGCATTTGAAACCTTACGGGACAGTCTTTGCAAGGAACCCATTTTACAATATCCGAATTTTACAAAACCCTTCGTACTGACAACGGACGCATCAAATTTTGCCATCGGTGCGGTCCTTAGCCAAGGTAAAGTTGGTGAGGACTTACCAATAGCCTATGCATCAAGAGCCCTTCAAAAGGCGGAGATTAATTACTCAACAACTGACAAAGAACTATTAGCCATCATTGCCGCTGTAAAACATTTCAGACCATATTTATACGGAAGGCAATTTACACTCGTAACAGACCATAAACCGCTACTGTGGTTAAGTAACGCCAAGGACCCGACACCCCCGATCGCTCCGATATCAGACACTCCCTCAGCTATCCTCACATCGAGAGATAACGATTCGGATACACTAGCACCACGAGTACACAAACGTAACCCTGTATCGAAATTGGACATACAAAACCCCACAGACTATAAGGCAATCTCAAACTCTGAAAATGAATTAATAGAGTCATCAGCAGAAGACCCGACGGTCTCAGACAGTACAGATAATACCAGTACCACCGATTACGAAAGTACATATCAAAGAACTAAGCAGTCCCCCAAATCAGTCGGTATACAAGAAATCGCCAATGACATATTTAGAGCACCCGTAACATATTCATTAGTGCACTGTGCAGCACAGGACTATGTAATGGAAAAAGGACTGGGAAAACAATTTAAACTAAGATTCGGTCAAATAGATAGATTGAGAAGCTTTAATACGCAGGTAGGCGGAGTAGGAGCCCTAAGTCATGAAGATAGATTCGTGTTTTATTTAATAACAAGGGAGAAAGACGGAGATAAGACAACTTACGAGACATTAGAAGCATGTTTTAAAACGCTACGAAGCATTTGCGGGGACGAACATATATATAACCTAGCAATGACGAAATTAGACACCGAAGTAGACAACTTAGACTGGAATAGAGTCAAAGAGATGATAAAAAAAATATTCATAGCTCCTTTTATGATTCAGGTGTACGAACAAAGACCGCAGTGTGCCCCGGCCCCCCCACAGCAGCAAAACAAAGATACGCTTAGCTTCGATGAATTTATAGACAATATAAATAATATAATACCAACGGCTAACGTGACGGAATCCAAAGACGGAATATTCATGAAAAGCGCAAATATCGCCCACTGCGTACCAGCTGACTGCGCGTGGAACGACGAGCTGACAAAACAACTAATAGACAGAGACATGTTACGAAAAGAGACGTTCACTATCAACAATCTCAGCAAACGCGGAATAGCTTTATCAAAATTCAGAAACAAGTACATTATGACTCTCGTAGTCAAAAGCCAACACTCAGACAGAATAGACGTAAAAGATCTCTATGATACTCTAATCAGACTAAAACAGCTGTTGCACACGTATAAAATTGAAGCATTTTCTTTTCCCAAAACAAACCCAGGATTAGAAGTCCTCCAATGGAATATCGTCAAGAAACTATTTTATTACATTTTCGGAGACACGAATGTAAGAATCACACTTTGTGCAAATGAAACTATTATACCCGACGTATCGGTACGCGGGGAGATCATTAAAGAATATCACGAATCACTGCTAGGCGGCCACCAAGGTGTAACGAAAATTTACAACAAAATTAGGGAAAGGTACTACTGGCCGAATCTAAAGACTCAAATTCAAAATTTCATTAAATCCTGCGACAGTTGCCAAAGGAAGAAGTTAGTTCGAGTCAAAACACGACTGCCCATGATAATTACGGATACTCCGGCAGATGCGTTTGATAAAGTTGCGCTCGACATAGTAGGACCACTTCCCGTGACGGAATCAAATAACCAATACTTATTGACAATTCAATGCAACCTAACAAAATTTCTAGATGCTATTCCCCTCCCTAACGCGACTGCCCAGACAGTCGGCACGGCATTTACAAAAGAATACATTACACGTTACGGAGCACCGCGAATAATACTAACAGATCAAGGCCAAAATTTCATGAGTACAACGATTAAACAGATTTGCAAATTATTTAAAATTAAACAAGTAAGGACTACCGCATACCGACCGCAATCCAACGGCTCCCTCGAACGTAGCCATCTTGTACTCATCGAACACATTAAACATTACACAAGAACAGGCAAAGACTGGGACAAATACGTACGTTTCGCAATTTTCTGTTATAACACCGCGATACACGAAGGTACGAATTTCACACCGCACCAACTAATTTTTGGTAAAGAAGCTCGACTGCCATCGGACCTACGAGCAACCGTCGCGATCACAAACTCATACAACACATTTATCCTCGACCTACTAACAAATCTAACCGAAATTCGTAAAAGGGCAGCACAAAATTTGAAAGACGCAAAATCAAAATCAAAGGCATATTATGATAAAAGAATCAATGAACACCTCTTTGAGGCCGGACAGAAAGTATTTTTAATAAATGAGAATCGCACAAAATTCGAAGACCAATATAAAGGCCCGTATGTAATTAAGAGAATAATTGACGGAATAAACGCTGAAATCTACTTGACACCTAGTAAAACTAAAATTGTCCACCTCAACAAACTGAAACTAGCACATATACGGGACGATAACGATTAACGTTGAGTAGACACATAAAAATATTCAAACCGCAAACTCTATCCATAGAGCACACTGAGACACATCCCCTGGAAATCAGGGAAATTACAGATTGTTTCTAAGTAAATCCAAAACAAGTCAATGGTATTGCCTGAATATAATGAATAAACGATACGTATGTCAGCATTGTTTAGTGTTAGAAAGTGGATCTAAACAGATCTATAGATGATAAGCTATAAAATTAGGATAATGATGTACTATGGAATAAGAAGTAGATAAGAATTGGGAAATAAAAATAAATAAATAAAAAAAAATAAAAAAATAAAATACAAAAAATAAGAATGTATGAAACATATAAAGCATAGTAAAAAGAAGGGAATAGAATTAGTAGGATTATATCTAACATAACTATATAGTAAAAAGGGAGTAGAATTAGTAGAATTACAACACTCTTCACTATTAATATTACCTTTATACGCATTGTTATCTCATTGTATTACGCTTGAGCATCATGTTATATTTCTCCTAGACCATAAGCTCACTCTATCTCACTACCAATATTATCAAGATGTAACCCTTAATTTAAAAATAATACATATCCTGCCATAGTCAACACATAATACATATATGTACCATCGGACTAAAATGAAGGTTTATACCACATTGCTTGGTCCACTATCATACATCATACCAAATAAGAATGCAGTATGTTATACTGACTATTCACACGATCATACCTAGTACTAAGTTTATTACATTCAAAACTATGTACAATCACACATATTTCTTTATGTTACGTATATGGTAACATAGGTATTGCACCCCTATGTTCCCTCTAATGGGGGGGGGTGTTACATCGTAACTCCGTTTCCCCAACATCCACCCGATCCATCACTTCCTTTCGCCTGATCATCAAATTACCTGATCCTCGCTTTCCGCCAGAATCACGCGAGTTGCACACGGACACCGGATGTGCAACTCGCCCAAAACCCCCTCTCAAAACCGAGTCTACCTTTTCCACGCCTCATCTCCACTACTCACTACCAATTCCAATCTAAAACCACTCACTTCGTAACTACTTATTCCCATTTCACACTACCTATCTCGTAACCTAATAAGCGACCAACCAACTCTCAATACCAACTATTAGAACCACCGACTATACGGATTATCTAAATAAATCTATTTCACTTCAATAAACATCAGTCTACGTCAATCTACACCAACTTCCACCAACTTCCACCACCTACCTCCACTGTGACATTACATACTAATTACATTTGTAATTTGTAATTAGAAAAAATTCAATTACTAATTACATTTGTAATTTGTAATAAGGAAAATTTTAGTTACTAATTACATTTGTAATTTGTAATTAGAAAAAAATCAATCCCTAATTACAATTGCGGAAAGTAATTAGCAGCTATTTTTCTCCTAATTACAATTTTTCAAAGTAATTAAAAGAATGATTCAATCCATTTACAGTTTTTAGATGTAATTATATCTCGGTATATACTCTTATATCTGGGTATATACAACCATATAGCGACATATTCAGGTATATCTCGGTATATACCCCTATATCTGGATATGTACAACTATATAGCGACATATTCAGGTATATATCGGTATATACCCTGTAACGGGTATTTCCTTGGGTTCGGGTACCCAAGAAGTTAAGCCGAATACAAACCAAGGCCCAACGGATAGGTAGGGGGATTTCGTTGGGCGCCAGACTTCGTTCGAAGTCCTCTCTCTCTCTCTCTGGGACCCTCCGGCTAGCTACTAGTGGTAGAGGGATTTCGTAGGGGCGAAGAATAATGACACAAACCGAATATTGCTTACTATTAGTTATTAAAAGAAAAAAAAAGAAAAGGTGGCGAATTGTTTACACGCCCGCTACCTGGCGTATCGTATAAACAAGATCAATTATATCTAATGACTCTACTCTACTCTACTTTAATATCAAACAAAACTATTTCAATCCTTAATGCTAGGCGACGGTCTTCTTAGACGGTCGCAGGCTCTCCCTCTCTGGCTACTTGGCAGTCAGCTGTCACTGTAGCGAGATTGCGTGCCTCTCTCGATGTCTTTCTGAGGACTAAAGGTGCTCGCACATAAAACGACGTCTGCCGTTTGTCGGATCACCTACTTGACTCACACAATGCGCCGTCCAATCACAGGCATGTGTGAGTGAGCGCACGGCCCGGTTACGCCCTGTAGGTGATCCGTCAAACGGCAAACGTCGTTTTATGTGCGAGCACCTTAACGCGGCACGCTGTCCAGCGGCGGCGGAGAGGTAGTGGGGATGGCTAGGGAAGCGACGAAACTCTGACTCGCAGCAGCTGAGTGCCTCGCGATGACGTCAGCAGTCCGTGGCAATATGGCGTCGGCGCGATCTCGGCGAATATCGGCGCAGCGGTGACCAATCCTGGCACGGCTCTACGCACGACAAACAACACGTGACTCGGTTCTGGTTAATTTCAAATCCAACGGTTCCGAGGAACGATCAGACGTTAACACAGGAACGGCTCGAGGCTCGTAGGGTTCTAGGGATGTCCACGGGTCTTTGACTGGAGATCGGATGGCTCCTACCTTACTGTACGAGGTTCCAGCGTGTCTCGGCTACGGCAGTCCGAATTAACGTGACGGCGGAGGTCCGGGTACAGGCGACGGTCGTAGGGTGCACGATAGTCCAATCAGTCGAAGTCCTAGTCAATATCCAGTGGGTCGTCACTCACACAAAACACTCACTTAAAACTATTCTCTTAAAATTAGGCTCACTTTCACTCTCTCTCTCTCTCTCTCTCTCTCTCTCTAAGTGCTTACTATGCTTTACGATGCTATGCTTTATTTTACTTTTTTATCATGTACAACTTATTATACTGCATCTCATACCGATTACTCGCTTTTAAGGCTAACTATGCTTTACAAGGTGCTAAGTACTGCTGTGCCTACTTCTATTCTAGCTAATGCTGCTACTGTACGAAATTTGCCTCAAGGTTCCCAAGGCATTAATAAATATCAATCAATCAATCAATCTCTCTCTTTTAGGCATCGCGGTCTTTAACCTCCTAAAGGGCACCTTACCAGCTTATCTGTCCGACTTATTTGCACGATATGCGCCGGCCGAAGGACGACCCACCCGTCTGCAGAGCTCAGCCGTATTCCGCGTTCCAGTGCACCGAACTACGACCTACCATGGCTCGTTCGCCCTTGCCGCCGTCTATCTCTGGCATTCTCTCCCTGAGAGTGTGACCTCTACGCGTTCACTACGGTCGTTCAAGGAAAAGCTTTTCGAACATCTATATGATTCCGATACTGAGTCCGCCTAGGCCGGCCGTTGCCGCGAGCTCACTGAGATTAGTTTTATAAGCTAAGTATATCTAAGTTGGTTAAGTTTAGTTGTAAGTTGCAGGGCTTTCTTGCTCATCACTTGCTAGGTAAAGCTAAGTTAGTTAAGTTTAGTTGTAAGTTGCACGGCGCTTCGCTCATAACCTGTACTCATGTTCTGTCTAGTTCGATTACTTTACTGCCTACATTCTTATGATGCTTCTTATGGTAGTTCGGTTACATTACTGCTTCTATTCTTATGATGCTTGGCTCTAGGTACCTCCCTTACGGCAACCTATTCTTTCTTTTTGCGCAGTATTTTGACTGCCTCCTAGTTTCTACTTATCATTAAGTTATTTTACATGCGTATTACCAATGTATCTATCAGTAAGTTATTGTTCTTGTGTTAACCTACATGTGTCTCATTTGCCCCATGGATTGTCCAGGGCATAAATAAACAATTCATTCATTCATTCATTCTCTCACTCTCACGTCACGTCGTTCTAGAGCACGCGGTGTGCTCGTACCGTACGCCACGAGGAGTCTGTCTATTCTTCTTCCGCTTGGGGGTGGTTCACCTCATTACCACCTGTCCGGCGAGCGCTGACGGTCGCCGGTCGGCTGTTAGCAGACGCTTACAGTCAATATGGCTCCGCGGGATAAGGCGGCAAGGGTTTGAACCGCGGAATTGGGTTTTTGGGCCCTCGGTACGCTCGTAAGGCTGGGAAGGCGGAGGTCATAACGTTCTGCCACGTTACAACCCCTATATCTGGGTATATACAACTATATAGCGACATATTCAGGTATATCTCGGTATAAACCCCTATATCTGGGTATATACAACTATATAGCGACATATTCGGGTATATATCGGTATATACCGACATATCTAGGTATATATGACTATATATCAACGAAATCAGGTATATATCGGTATATACCCCTATATCTGGGTATATACAACTATATAGCGACATATTCGGGTATATATCGGTATATACCGACATATCTAGGTATATATGACTATATATCAACGAAATCAGGTATATCTCAGTATATACCCCTATATCTGGGTATATACAACTATATAGCGACATATTCAGGTATATATCGGTATATACCGATATATACCCGAATATGTCGCTATATACCGATATATACCCGAATATGTCGCTATATAGTTGTATATACCCAGATATAGGGGTATATACCGATATATACCCGAATATGTCGCTATATAGTTGTATATACCCAGACATAGGGGTATATACCGATATATACCCGAATATGTCGCTATATAGTTGTATATATCCAGATATAGGGGTATATACCGGATATACCTGATTTTGTTGATATGCAGCCATGTATACCTAGATATGTCGGTATATACCGAGATATACCTGAATATGTCGCTATATGGTTGTATGTACCCAGATATAAGAGTATACACCGAGATATAATTAGATCTAAAAACTGTAAATTGTTGAGAATTGTTACTCAACATTCCAATACATTTCGTAAATTGACTACCTTTAATAATTAAGCAAGGCATGACCTGGAATGCGACAAAGCGCATCGCATTGCAGGTTGCGCCAATAATCGAGTAAGCATTATGTAAGTTATAAATTAGGCTAAAGACGGAGCCGCGCTTCAGTCTTGAGCAGATACCTTGAAGAAAGCGGAGGCTATCTCCGAATACTCATTGACTCGAACCGGAGCAAGTGCTCCAAACGCAATTCTTTTGTACTTGTTAAATATTAAATAAAAACTACTTTGTCGCTATCTAGCACTTAGAGTGATTGTCAAAGATCACCTCTGGGAACAACCCTTTTAATTCCCCATTCCTTGAATAACGGGAGTTAAACAAGTTACAACATTGGTGGCAGCGGTCTAGCGGATAAACCAGAGCTTGCAAGATAGTTGACGCTAAAAGAAAAGTAGAAAAGTGAAATAAAAAATAAATAAGTAAAAAAGAAGAAAGTTAAAGGTGCAACACGCAGTCGTTGTAACCTAGTGAAAGATACATCGCAAAGAAAGAGCTACAGCACGCAGCATTCGTGGCCAAGGCAAAGGAACCAGCACGGGGTACCTACAGCAGCAGCAGCAGAAGCAGCAGAACGCAGCGGTTCAACAGTACCAGAGGAATCAGAGGGTCAGCAACAGCCCAGCAGAAGCGGAAAAGCGAGATGAAGATATTCATTTTTATGTAAGTCAGTTTGAAATCCTCGCAGTTTTAGTATTTAAGCCGCAAACATTGTCATTGAGAGCTAGCTGCCAGTTAGAAGCGTGCGAGCATTTAGAAAATTTTCGTGTTTAGAGTGTACAAAGAGTTTTAGATATTTTTTCGTCAAAGTAACGAGTCAGTCAGGCTCATCAGGCTTGGATTAGAATTTTCGATTAGAGTAGATGTCTGCTACTTGGAATAAGATTGAGGAACTTGTCGCGCAAGGTCAAACCGGGTGGATACAGGATCTTCGAAAAGAGGTCCTCCTACAAGTTTGCGAAAGATACGGTCTAGCAGTCGGTGATTCAAACACTGTAGAGGAGATTAGGGCAACCTTACGAGCATTTATTAAAAGCAATAGAAAGGGACAGCCAACTCCTTCCCCAAAGCCTAGACCAGGCACTTCCTTTTTTCCTGACCTACCTCAAACAGCATCCCAGGAGACAATACCCATTCCGGGTCCGGTTCCTGACGAGAAAGAATCAAGGCAACACACAGCAACCAAGATGACGGACTACTTGTCATTGAAGGAGGTGCGGCAGATGGTCAACGTTTTCGATGGAAGCGAGCCACGTAAGGTGGACGATTTGTTGCAAACAATCGAGTATGCGAAAGATAAAGTAAATCCGAATCAAAGACCAGACGTGTTAGAATTGGTCCTAAAAACAAAGATACAGGGCGAAGCAGCCATGGAACTCAGATATAAAGATATAAATTCTTTCGAAAAGCTGAAAGCCGAGCTTTTGGCATTGTACGGAGTTAAAAGCTCTACGCCAGCATTGTTGGTAGAATTATTTTCAAGTAGACAGAAGACGGGTGAAAACGCGCATGATTTCGGAAAGAGGGTTACGCGTCTTATGATGGATCTTATTAGAGCATGCGGAGCTAGGACAAATATAGCAGCGGAAAGAAAAGGAATAGAAGACCTACTCAGATATCAAACACTTGCCATTTTCGAAAACGGGCTACATTATAATTTGAGAATGATCGTAAAATCGTACCATTTCTCGGAACTTTCGGCTTCAATAAAGGGCGCGGAAGAGGAAGAAAAATCGCAAAACGGCGTAAACTCTATAAATCGGAGAACGAACCAGCCGGGCGATAGGAATACATCAGCAGTGAAGTGTCTGAAGTGTAATCAAACGGGACATTTTGCACGGGATTGTACCCAGGTGAAATACAAGCAATCGTTACCTACAGCAGGTCAGAGTAGATTGGTGCATCGTGTAGAATTAGTATGCAATTTTTGTAAACGCAGAGGGCACCTATATAAAGATTGTAGGGATAGAATGCGTCGCGATGAACGACGATCAGGAAATAACGGTAGCGGATCAGGCGAAAACCAAAAAGCTAGTACGGGTTACTCCCAAAATTCTTATAGTAAAAACGCAGGGCATGAAGGATCCCAGCAATCGACGAGGAATGCAGGATCGTACAAACCCATGAACGTCGCCAACACAGATAGAGCAAGTCGGAACAGAATAGAATTAAAGGCGAACGGAACCACTAAGGAAAGGATGACTCTTTTAGTAGACTCTGGTGCCGACGCCAGCATCATCAAAATAGGGATGTTGAAAGATGATTTGCCAGTTTTAGAAGAAACGACGAGTTTATCGGGAATAGGACAAGGCGTTGTTGAGGCACTTTGTAAAGTCATATTAACAATCCCATTGAAAGATAGAAGTATTGAGCACCCTTTCTTTGTGGTAAGAGACGATTTCAGTCTAGATGCGGATGGCATCATTGGAATAGATTTCATAGAGGATCACGAAGCCGCGATAGGTAAAAGCGCTCAAGCATTTTTCATACACGGGCAACGTTTCGAGCTCTTACGACCGTTAAAAACGGAGAAAATTAGGTTAGCGCCGCGAACAATAAGGAAGGTCAGTGCAAAAACAAATAGTAAGTTCATCGGCATTGTAGAGAAGAAGGAACTCGCCGACGGAGTATACCTAGGAAATTGCTTAACCAAACCGGCGAACCAAGAATGCATAGTAGACATTTTGAACCTAAACGATCACGAGGTGATATTGGAGACGCCGACCGTGGAATTGGAGGAGTTATGCGAGGAAAATAGCGAAACGAGCGACGAAGAAGCAGCCTACATAGGTTTAATAACTGGTAGAACGGGTAACCAACGAATCAAGCTAGTACATGATACCATTCGCACAGATCATCTTAACGAGGAGGAGAGAAATACTCTACTTAAGATATGCGAAAAGTATAGCGAAATCTTCTATTTACCAGGGGATAAGCTAGGCGTTACTAACGCGACCAGCCATACAATTACATTGACGGATGGGGGAAAACCGATTAATGTTCGTCCATACCGCCTACCTGAGTCGCAGAAACAAGAGATAAACAAGCAAATAGAAGCCATGTTAGAGAGTAACATAATACGCCCGAGTCGTAGCCAATGGAACGCACCGCTTCTAGTAGTACCGAAAAAACCTGACGCATCAGGAAAGCAGAAATTTAGGATAGTCGTCGACTACAGAAAATTGAACGAGATCACGGTAGGGGATTCGTATCCTTTGCCAAATATTACAGAAATATTGGATCAGTTAGGAAAAGCGAAGTACTTTACTACATTAGACCTCGCCTCGGGATTTCATCAGATTCCGATGGCTGAAGAAGACAAGGAAAAAACTGCTTTCTCAACAGCACATGGGCATTATGAGTATAATTCAATGCCATTCGGAATGAAGAATGCGCCAGCGACATTCCAACGTTTGATGAATACCGTTTTAGCAGGGTTACAAGCATCTAAATGCTACGTTTATTTAGACGACATTGTAATTCATGGAGCAACACTGAAAGAGCACAACGATAGGCTCATCGAGGTACTAAAGCGACTGCAGGAGAGCAATCTCATCCTCCAGCCAGACAAATGTCAATTTCTTCGAAAGGAAACTAGTTATTTAGGGCATGTGATAACGTCGGAGGGAATTCTCCCAGATCCCTCGAAAATCGCGGACGTCAAGAAATTTAAGAGCCCGACAAACGTTAAACAGGTGCAGTCATTTTTAGGGCTAGCAGGTTATTACAGGAGATTCATAGAAGGATTTTCGAGTATAGCACGACCGTTAACGCAACTTACGCAAAAGGGACGCAAGTTCGAGTGGACAACGGTAGAAGAAAGCGCATTCGAAACGCTAAAATCAAAGCTCATCACGGCACCCATCCTAAAGTATCCGGATTTCACGAAACCTTTCTTGATAACAACAGATGCATCCGACAAGGCAATCGGAGCAATCCTCTCTCAAGGACCAATTGGGCAAGATTTACCAATAGCGTACGCAAGTCGAACGCTTAACAAGGCCGAAAGAAATTACTCGACCACTGAGAGGGAAATGTTAGCAATCGTCTTCGGGACTAGGCAGTTTAGACCATACGTATATGGAACGCATTTCACTGTGATCACGGATCACCTCCCTCTTAAATGGATCTTCAAAATCGAGGATCCTGGATCAAGGTTACTGAGAATAAGATTAAAACTCGCCGAACACGAGTATGATGTAGTCTACAAACCTGGAAAACTAAATACGAATGCGGACGCGCTCAGCAGAATATATAAGATTTACAGCAACAGCCAGGAATTCGAAGAGGAAAAACCTTTGGAAGAAGGTACGGAACCTTCAGAAGGTACAAACATTCTCGTAATGTCAGAAGAAAAAGAAGAAGAAGAAGAGGAAAAAGAAGATGATGATGAATCGGAACCGGAATACACAGAAGACAAGAAGAAAAAGATCTTGTACGAATATCACGACGCACCCATGGTCGGGCACCAAGGCGTATCGCGTACTCTAGAACGCATAAAAATGGAACACAGGTGGCCGAATATGCGCAAAGAAGTAGAAGATTACATAGGTAAATGCGAGAAATGTCAGAAAAATAAAACGCAGAGGAAACTGAAAGCACCCATGATAATCACCGATACTCCTTCGAAAGCCTTCGAAAAATGTGCGCTAGATATCGTAGGGCCGTTGACTGTAACTAATACAGGCAATAAGTATGTACTTACGTTTCAAGATGCTTTAACCAAATTTAGCAAAGCTATGCCAGTGGCTGACCAGGAAGCTTCCACAGTGGCTAGAGAATTCGTAAAAAATATTATATGCGAATATGGAACACCCAAGGTAATCCTTACTGATCAGGGAACGAATTTTTTAAGCAATGTATTTAAGAATATGTGTAAGCTTTTGAAAATCGAGAAAATTCAAACAACGGTATATCATCCAGAATCTAACGGAGCACTGGAACGATCACATAGAACACTAGCAGAATATCTAAGGAGTTATATCGAAGAGGACCAGAGCAACTGGGATGAGTGGTTGCCGTACGCAATGTTCACGTACAACACAACCCCTCACACTGCAACAGGGTACACCCCGTACGAGCTTGTTTTCGGGCACCCGGCAGAAATACCATCATCGGTAAAGCAAGCGCCGAGACTTACTTACGCGTATGACGACTACGTTCAGGAACTACGCGAAAGACTTAGGGCGGCTAATCTCAAAGCAAAAGAGAATCTGGAAGCAGCCAAGGGAAAAGCAAAATCATACTACGACAAAAAAACGGTAGAGACAAAATTCCAGCCAGGAGATAAGGTTCTTCTACTAGATGAGACGGTTCGGCGGGGGAGATCAGCGAAATTAACGCCAAAGTATGTAAGTCCATACGAGATCACGGAAAAGCATTCGGATGTCAACTACACCATCCGGAAGGGTCGGAAGGAGACCAAAGTTCACGCCAACCGATTGAAGTTATTCGTAGAACATTGACTAGAAGGAGAGAAGCACGTCCCCAGCACCTATCCCACCCCTCACCATTTCCTCACAAATTTCACTATATAACAAAGGGAGGGGATGCATTAGTAGTAATATCTAAATTGACTTGCAGATCATGCCTGGCGATGGCGCTGGCAAAAGAAGAAATCAGCCCATCTTTCAAGATCGAGAGGTTCAGGGATAATCCGGGCGTTTACTTCGAGAAAATAGGGACGCTGCAGGTGTACAAAGATAGGTGGAGCTTAGTAATAGACATGGACCTCCGCACGGTATTCGAGAGAGAAAAAAATGTGAAGGCACACCTGAACAATATACGCAAGGCATGCGAGATTCCAGATAACGCAGGCTCGCTTTTATGTGAGACTATGAGTGAAACAGTAGGAAATTTGTTAGATAAGGTTGATAGGGGTTTGCAACTAGTCCGCGACGTCACATGCGTCGGGCCGGCACGAAAGCGCCGAGGTTTGATAGACGGTTTAGGCTCGATAGCAAAATCCTTGTTCGGGACTATGGATGCAGCAGACGCGGCTAGGATAGATCAAGAGATCGATGATCTTCGGGAAGATCAAGCCAACCTAAAAACGGCAATGAGTAAGCAAATCCAAATAGTATCATCGACGCTAGGAGTGTTTAATAATACCATGAGGGTAGTGGAAGAAAATGAGCAAACTTTGCTCGAGATAACTAAGCAGCTTAGTATCAGTCTTTCCAACGGTATAGAGAGAACAGCAGCGAGGCAAAAGCTCGACGAGCATATAGAGGCAATAGGCCTAATAGTAGATGCGTTGCTGAGTGATGTGAAGGATTTGGTACAATTTTTAACAGAAATAAAAAGGGGTATTATCAACCCCACCGTGCTTACTCCAGCCAAAATACTAGAGTACCTCTCGTCGGCACTACCGCACCTGCCGGCGGGTCACAGCTTCCCTATACCATTGACGCGACCAGGGGTATCATTGTTGATGACAGTCGCGGATATTAAATCTTACGGGAGGGAAGATACGGTAGTCACAGTAATAGAAATACCTCTCATAGGTAGTGAAGAGTATAGCATCAGCAAAGTATATCCTCTGCCTGTAAGGGCACAAAACGATACCTATTGTTATCTAGAAACAACGGAGGAATTAGCAGTGGTGGACCATGATTATAGAAATTACCTACGAATGAAGGAGGCGGACTTGGGGACGTGTAAACGTTTAGGTGAACACTATTTGTGCGACCCAAGGCGCCCTACGAACTCAATAGGAATAGGTTCACCCTGTGAAATTGCTATTCTCTCAAAGCTGGACGTAGAACTATCACAATGCCCGAAAAGAATTGTTAGGGTAAACAAGGCAATAGTTTTAGTTTTGAATAGACCAGGAACATGGTTATATATAGCTCCAGAGGCCGAGGCAATCACAGTAGCTTGCGAAGGGTTGCCTGCGGCGCGTGAAACATTGATAGGCACTGGCATCATAGCTCTCAACGGGAAATGCGCTGTAACTGCGAAGGATTTCCGTATGGAGACATTACGGCAGTATCAAAGCAGGCAGGAATTCAGTTACCTGCCACCGTACAATCTGAGTCTCCACGAAACAGACTGGGAGGCAATCCCGAAGTCTAACGAGAAAGGTGTCAGTGTAGTACTCAAGAACGTCCTGCGAGACGCAAACGAGCTAAACTCATTGGGAACTAGCCTTGAGAACCTACATAAGGAATTAGACGATAAGAACAATAGTCACAGGCGGCACCTGCCGTATGTGGCACCTTTGTATCCAATAAGTGGAATAGTATTAGTAGGCATGATAGGTTACATAATCTATAAATGTGTATCTACAGGTAAATTTAGATGTAAAGAAACGTCAGGGCCAACAGTGGCACCGGAGCCTCCGCAGCCGCGAAAACGGACTCCGGTAGCCAAAGAAAACCATTATCAATTTTAAACGGAACACGTCGATCACGGGTACAACATAATCCGGTATTAAAAATTAAATGGATTTTTACTAGAAGCTTGAATTAAATTGGATTAAGAAATTATATATACCTAAGTAACACCAATTATTGTATCTATTATCAAAATGAATAAAACCGGGATTGGACTAAAATAAGATTAGCAAATAAGGATAAGAGTAAGGAAATTTGTACTTAGTAAATAAGGGAAAAATAGTCCGGAGGCCTATTCTCCTAAGGGGGGAGGGATGTTGAGAATTGTTACTCAACATTCCAATACATTTCGTAAATTGACTACCTTTAATAATTAAGCAAGGCATGACCTGGAATGCGACAAAGCGCATCGCATTGCAGGTTGCGCCAATAATCGAGTAAGCATTATGTAAGTTATAAATTAGGCTAAAGACGGAGCCGCGCTTCAGTCTTGAGCAGATACCTTGAAGAAAGCGGAGGCTATCTCCGAATACTCATTGACTCGAACCGGAGCAAGTGCTCCAAACGCAATTCTTTTGTACTTGTTAAATATTAAATAAAAACTACTTTGTCGCTATCTAGCACTTAGAGTGATTGTCAAAGATCACCTCTGGGAACAACCCTTTTAATTCCCCATTCCTTGAATAACGGGAGTTAAACAAGTTACAACAATGGATTGAATAATTCTTCTAATTACTTTGAAAAATTGTAATTAGAAGAAAAATAGCTGCCAATTACTTTCCGCAATTGTAATTGGGGATTGATTTTGTTCTAATTCCAAATTACAAATGTAATTAGTAATTGAATTTTTTCGAATTACAAATTACAAATGTAATTAGTAATTGAATTTTTCCTAATTACAAATTACAAATGTAATTAGTAACCACACTTTTTCTAATTACAAATTACAAATGTAATTAGTAACTAAAATTTTTCTAATTACAAATTACAAATGTAATTAGTAATTGAACTTATTCCAATTACAAATTACAAATGTAATTAGTAACTAAAATTTTACTAATTACAAATTACAAATGTAATTAGTAATTGATTTTTTCCTAATTACAAATTACAAATGTAATTAGTAATTGATTTTTTTCTAATTACAAATTACAAATGTAATTAGTAACCAAAATTTTCCTCATTACAAATTACAAATGTAATTAGTAATTGAATTTTTTCTAATTACAAATTACAAATGTAATTAGTAATTGAATTTTTTCTAATTACAAATTACAAATGTAATTAGTAATTGAATTTTTCGAATTACAAATTACAAATGTAATTAGTAATTGAATTTTTCCTAATTACAAATTACAAATGTAATTAGTAATTATATTTTTTCTAATTACAAATTTGCCCAACACTGGGTGTGAGTCGCGTGATATTTCAGTCTTCGCATGGTATATTAAATCAAAAAAGAACATCGAGGCAGACGAGTAGTCACGAGGACCCCCTGCCGAAACAGAATGGGAACTCGCAGGTTGGGCATTTGAAAAAATCAATCAGACCTTTGGGGAATTCGACATTGACCTTTTTGCCTCGAACAATAATCGCAAGTGCCCATGGTTTGTATCCTGGAAAAAAGATTGTGAATCTGACGCTATCGATGCTTTCACAATACCGTGGACCGGTTTACGATTTTATGCATTCCCACCTTTCTCCTTATTGTTGCGTACCCTGAGGAAAATAGAAGACGACAGTGCAGAAGGGGTCTTGGTAGCACCTCTTTGGCCAACGCAGCCCTGGTACCCACTATTTGAAGAAATGTGGGTAGGCGAACCAATATATTTCCACCCACACATTAATTGATTTTCTTCTCCACTTAGAGAGACGCACCCCTTGTCCAGGACTCTCACCCTGGTCGTAGCAAGGTTATGCGACAAGCCTTCTTATTAAAGGGAATGCCAGAATCGGCTATACCCCTTGCTCTATCATCTATCACGGAGGGTACCCTCAAACAATACGAGACAACGTGGAAAATCTGGTGGAAATGGTGTCAGACGAATAATACCTCAGTATTTACAGCTCCCATTTCAATGGTTCTAGGTTTCTGAACTGAAATTTTTCACAAAGCAAAATCATACTCAACGATCAACTCACATCGATCAGCTCTCTCTCTAATACTCAACTATGACCTGGGAGAGAATCCCCTCATTAACCCTCCGTCGTCACACTGGGTGGATTCAGCCCATCGACCTTTGAGCAAAATTGTTCTATCTTCACAAATTGACAAAATTACGATTTTTCTCTAACCTGTTGTCTTTCAATTTCCAACAAAACGACTTCTATCACATAATCTACAATATTCAGAGAATTTTCCGTAATTTTTTGATCCAAATCGGACAGATAGTTTTCTCACGATCGTCATCTGAAAATGGACTGGGTGGAATCCACCCAGTGTGACGGTCCGGTTATTTTTTGGTGGTGTGACAACGGAGGGTTAAAAATTTTTTTCAAAGGAGTCAGCACAAAGAAACCACAAACCCCGAAATATGATTACATTTGGAATACAAAACCGGTACTGGATTATTTAACAACTCTATCCCCAAACTCGAATCTCAACTTAGAACTAATTACAAAAAAATTAATAACTATCCTCGCCTTGGTCACGGCTCAAAGGGTTCAAACACTCTCCAAGATCAATGTAGACAATATAAAAACGACTAACGACACCATCTATGTTACGATACCAGACAGGATTAAGACCACAGGTCGAAATCGACCGCAACCAGTGTTGAAGATACCCTTCTTTCATAAGCAGCCGGCGTTGTGTGCTACCCCGGCCTTGCTACACTATCTAGAGAAGACTAAGGTCCTCCGTGACCAGAATGAAAAATCTCTTTTCTTAACTTTCAAGGAACCCCACCATGCAGCCACAACACAGACCTTAAGTAGGTGGATAAAAGAAACACTGAAGGCTAGTGGCGTTGAAACAGACATCTTTTCAGCACATAGCACAAGGCATGCAGCAACGTCGGCTGCAGCAAGAAAAGGAATTAACATCGAAACCATCCGACAAACAGCTGGGTGGACTCCAGACTCGCAGGTCTTTTCTAGGTTTTACAACCATCCGACCAAAGAGCTGCAGGATTTTGCAACAGCCATACTAGACGAGTCTGACTAGATTAAGTTATAGCTATCGCGAAATACAAATATAAATATTTAAATATAAGATTACATAGATGTACAAAGAATAGATATATAAAAAAGTAGGCCAATAATGCCCTTATGTCCTTGTTAATGTTCCTTATAACAAACGAACTAGTGTGGAGTCTATAATATTAAGTACTAAGAAAACGTGAGTTCAAAACCACTGTGATACTTACCAAATCAAACATTAGCCTGTAACAGAGGATCATGATTACATGATCACATAAACAAAACTAAAAATATTGTTGAAAAATAAATATTCTAATTTCAAATTTCAAATCGCTAATTTAGACAGCTACCGATTGATCTAGAGGACGAGACGACGAAATATAATTGTAAGATTAAAGAAGCTTACCTAAGTGAAGTTCAATCCCAATTATGTGAGTCGTCTCGTCCGAATAGATCAAAAACCCAGAAAAAAAAAAAAAAAAAACCCTCCCAATTGCGATTTGAACCTTTAAAAATAATGGTGACGCGGCAAGCACGAGCATGGGAAGTGACGTTATAAGAGGTAGAGGGCGCCAGAAGTTTCCTCAATTTAAAAATATGTGGCAGGACCAATCAGTAACGACGCACAGTGGGCGAAATGGCTGAAAATGCGCGCATGGGTGACATTTTTTGTTTTATTCCAATCTTTCTGCAATTTGGCACACTGGTTTAAGATACTTCGACGAGAAAGAAACCAGTATTGTAGCATTAAAATCTGCAATTTGGGTTCTTCAACAAAACCATTAAACTTAGTGTCTCTATAACGCAAGAATTATCGCGAGTGTTTCGTAATTTTCAAGCTTACTGTTTACAGCATAAAATCATGTACAGTATGGATGACGTTATGTTTTTGCATATCTATTTACAGTATTGAAAAACCTCAATTTTCGTAAAAAACCAATCCAATTATGTTTTGCCTATCAAAAGATATAGCCTGTCAAATAAAGTTCTTCTTTCAAGAGGAGAAATATGGTCTGCAATTTTAAAAGGTCTGCATCTTTTTTGTTTTACGAGGTTTTACACTGAATGCTGTAAAAATTAGAAGATCGAACCTTCAAGATTGAGTGCCATCTTGTTCCATGTGCGGGGATTTGCGGGTGTTCGAGTAATTTGAGAAAAATTTCGGTATAGTTTTTTTTCAACCGACTCAATATCTGAAAGGCAAGCTTGGACTTCGACCTTTGATCGCCTGAAAAAAAGTATGTAATCATGCAGTAATTGACAGGTTTCATACGCACGCTTGGATTTCCGAATTTTGAGTTCAGATTCGTAATCAGCGGCCTCAAAAACCCCTGAGCTGCGAGTTTTGTCCTAATCAGGTAGTTTTTTTAATTTCAGTCCACCATATTGGATTCGCCATTTTGAATTTTCGAATTTTGAGTTCAGATTCGTAATCAGCGACCCTAAAAACCCAAAAGCTATGAGTTTTGTCCAATTCGAGTAATTTTTTCGATTTAAGTCCGCCATATTGGATTCGCCATTCTGAACTTTCGAATTTTGAGTTCGGCTTCGTGATCAACGACCCCAAAAACCTCTGAGTACCAAATTTTGAGTGAATCGTAAGTAAGGCCTTCAAACGGTTGATTATGCGCGGATTTTCAGCCTTTTCGCCCACTGTGCGACGTTACTACCAATTGATCTATTCGGACGGGACGACTCACATAATTGGGATTGAACTTCACTTAGGTAAGTTTGTTCAATCTTACAATTATAGGTTCTTAACATAGTGATTTGTATTATGACATTAGGAAAACAAAATTTCTTCAATTGGTGGGGCCGATGTGAACAAGACCATTGCAGATGCCATGGCGGCAGTCCTTACAAATGAGCTTTGCAAAAAATTCACCTGGATAAAAAATAACGAGTTGATATTGGTCAACAAGTTGAGCCTTCATCAAACCATAACAAGTAAGGTTTTTGTATAATAACATTGGATACAAATGTTTTCAATACCTCAAGCTGTTGAATTAATGTTTATATTGTATATAGAGATGGCGAGGAAGAGATTTCCGATAACCATCGCTTACGCCGAAGAGCGCTATGAGGATTGGCTGCGACGTCCTGGAGATCGGGTCCGGACACTGGAGAAGAGGGAAGCTGTTGCACAGCGGCGTCAAAACACAAGATAGAGCAGGAGCATATATTATAAGCAATATCATATAACATAAATAATATAATGATATAATAATAATATAATACAAAGTAGGATTAAGATGTCAGAGAGCAATACGTTAGAGATTGAATTTAAAAGACTTATAGATTAATACATATATTCTAGATTAATAAGTTGTAACAGCGATTCCCGCGGGCTCGGGTGTTACCCGCAGGAACTACGATCAGTTAACAAACTAGCACCAACGTCGGTACCTCCTCCGACTAGCTCTAGATAGATGTTGGGCGCCAGACTCCGGGCTCAGAGTCCTCTCTCTCTCTCTCTCTCGCTCCAGCTAGCCTATCGGTAGAGGGATAATCGTAGGGGCGAGAAATAAAAACACTCAACACAATACGAAATATATTTGAATAGTATTTATTAATTAAAAAGAAAAAAAGAAAAAGGTGATATTACTTTGACCTGCCTATCACCTGGCTTCGGCTGTTCTCACCGCTATTGTATGTTTTATATTACTGACTGAAGAAACTAAATTATATTAAATCGAGGACTAGAAAAGAAATAAATTAAAGGACTTTACTATACCATATAATTCTCCAAAAATGACTCTACTCTAATATCTAAATAAACTCTCTCTAAATAATGCTTCTAATTAACAATTAAATATTCTATAATCAACTAGACAAGGTACGGTTGCCAATATCACAGGCAGTAGGGGGTAGCCTTCCCTGCTACGACCAGCGCCGGACTTTGGCCTAGGCCAACCTAGGCCATGGCCTAGGGGCGGCGCACTTCGGTAGGGCGGCGGCAGTTGAGCGGTTTTTTTTTTTTTTTTTTTCAATTTTTGCACTCCAAATAAAAATTTACTATGCATCAAATTCAAATATTGTATGTATTGAAGGAAATTATTTATAGGACTTGAAAAAAAGCAACGGCCATATCATTTCGACGATGGGTATACACGGGCATGCGTGCTTAGACAAAGACAGAACTGGGCCCTTGTGCAGCTTTCTCTTTTTATTCCGTTGCCGGTTCTTCGACTCGCTCGCGCAGTCTATCTTTTATGTCTATGTTTTAGATTTAGACCGATTGTCTTTTTTTTTGCTCGCTGCCCCGCTACCTTACGTCAGCGCTTGTAACTATCTATGATTTTCATTTGTTTAACACGGCCATCTAGCTTTGTGATATAATAAATTGAATCGCCTAACGGTATTTTTATTGTTGATCCATATTATTATTCGTTCAACGAATTCTAGTTAGACGCATTGAGTGATTTTGTTACCAAATTGTATTACCTATAAATACAGTTATCGTCATAATGAGTGACGGCCGCAAAAGGCTGAGTGGTTGTCAGTATAAAAAGAAATCTAAAGAAAAAGCCGAAAAGGAACAAGAATTTCTTGCGAAAGTGCCAAAGCTTGATGACTTTTTTTCGAGACACAGTCACCATGATAAAAGTGAGCCAGATCAAAATGATGATCCTCAAGCTGCGGCGAGTGTAACAAATAACCGAAGTATCTGCGCGGAAAAATCAGCTCTCAGCGGTAATTTTCATAGAATTATCTGACCACGCCATAATTTTTTGATCCGTAGAAATGTATTTTAGACAACTGTCCACCCTCCGGGTTTCTCATTTCAGTGAAAAGAAATAAAGAATGCTTTGTATCCGCTTCCAAAGATCTCCTATCTCTGATTTCCTATCCTGATTTCTCAATGAATGCAGACACTGAACTCCAGAAAAAGTCCTCGGAAGTAACTTCCTCAGATACTGGTAAGATATAGTACATTATGCTACTAGGGAGGAAAGTGCGTGATTTTTGCCGAGTGCGAGGTTTGCTGCCCGAGCGAAGCGAGGGCAGCACGAACACGAGGGGAAAATCCGTTCCTCCCGTGTGGCATATACTACTTTTTACCCGACTACGATAAAATGACACAACGCTACAACATCTAGCTATGTATAGGCTATGAAAGTATAGGCTATGAAATATAAGTTATGAAAGGTATTAAATCCAACAGCACAAATATGATATTGTCGCCAATAACTTATTACGAAATGGGTCCAGGGCGGAGCCCTGGTGGGGTGCAAGGGCGAAGCCCCGTCGGGGGGTTGGGGGGCAGAGCCCCCCCACTAAAAAAGAAAAACGAATTTTTAAAGTCTTTAAAGCATTTTTAAAACATGAATATATTTTCAACAAATCTTAATTATGTTTTTTTTTACAAGAACATCTATATGTTTCATCAAATTCATTGACTAATGACGTTTTCGGTTCGCTACACCGGGCTACACTCAGTGTAGCCGAACATTTCCGATCAGTTCTGAAATTTTCAGACAATTGCTGAAGTTTCGAACGTGAGAAAAAATATAAATTTTTCAATAATTTATTTACTTTTTTGCCCGCTAAATTTACTTTTTTGCCCGGTAATTTACTTTTTTGTCCGGCAATTCACTTTTTTGCCCGGCAATCTACTTTTTTGCCCGCTGGTCCGAAATTGATCACTTTCGACCCGCATTTCAGGGGTGAAATACGGTCATTTTGTCGCAGTCGGGTAAAAACACATTTTCTTCACGAATAATTCTGAACTATCACTTGATCCCGAATCCGTAAACAATTTCATAATGAGATAATTAACATAGGCTTATGGAACAGGCCAGGTTTCAAGAAATTTCTTCTCCCAATGATATAGTGACGTTCTACAATATAATATTTTGAATTGAATTTAACAGTCAACGTACTTTGAAAATTGACATTTTAGCGGTACGAAACAATGAATCTGTGGAATCTGTGCATCATACTTCTACATCTTCCATCTTCACCACTCCTCCTTTCCAAGTCAAGAAAACCGCGATCCAATCCGTTGATCCCTCAGTCCGTCTTCTAAGTTCCGTGGAGAGTCTGAGTAGCAGGAAGATCGTAGACCATTCAGATGATTGTTCAGACACCACCGAAACGCGCCAATCAATCGATATTCAGCAATTCAATTTGTCTAGTATAATAGTTAGCGATGATCCTGCAGAATGGACAATAAATGATGAAACGCGTAATTTACTTCTCAAACGTGGTATCAAACAAAACTTGGATATTGATTATTCATCAACAAAACGCCATTATGCGGATCGTTGTAGGTATTTGTCAAAATCTGTTTTCCATCGCAAGCTTCAGAATGGAGAAATACAACCTCGTTCTTGGCTAGTTTATTCGAAAAGTAAGAAAGCAGTATTTTGTGCTAACTGTAAGCTGTTTGAAAAAAAATCACCACTAACTGAAGGTTACGATGATTGGCAGAATGTTTACGACCGTCCTAAAGAGCATGAGAATTCACTTGAACACAAACCGGCTAGTACAAGTCTCTTAAAACGGAGCACCCTTCAAGAGCAAGTTGACAAAGGCATGATTATGCAAGTAGAAAATGAAATCCAGTATTGGCGAAATGTTTTACGACGCATAGTTGCTACAATCAAATCATTAGCGCATAGAGGCCTACCATTCAGAGGTTCTAATGAAAAATTCGGTACACTCCATAGCGGAAATTACATTATGTCCTTGGAATTGATAGCTGAGTTTGATCCGTTTTTAGCTACGCACATAAAGACCCATGGTAACAAAGGTAGCGGATCTACATCATACCTGTCATCTAAGATATGTGACGAATTCATACACCTTATGGCAAAGCAACTTATGACAAGAATTATAAACGATGTAAAGGCTGCCAAATATTATTCGATAAGTTTGGATTCGACGCCTGATGTGTCACATGTGGATCAATTAACATTCATAATCCGCTATGTATCTACAGATGGATGCCCGAATGAAAGGTTTTTGAAGTTCATACCAAATTGTGGACATAAAGCAGAAGAACTTGCAATTATTGTGCTAAAGACTCTTGAAGACTATGATTTGGACATCAAAAACTGTCGCGGGCAATCATACGACAACGCTAGTAACATGTCTGGTATATACACTGGTCTTCAAGCGAGAATTAAACAGGTTAATCCGCTTGCGGAATACGTTCCTTGCGCAGCTCATTCTCTGAATCTTGTAGGGAAATGTGCTGTAGAGAGCTCCCCGATTGTGGTACGTTTTTTTTCAGCTGTACAGCAATTGTACAATTTTTTTTCAGCGTCGACTCATCGATGGGAAATTCTTACATCTCATATAAAAAGTAATAACACGGTCAAGATTCTTTGTCAAACCCGTTGGTCAGCACATTATGATGCATGTAAAACTTTGAGTCAGTCCTGGCATGAAATTTCATCTGCTCTTCATGAAATTTCAGAAAACCCACGTGAAAAGCCTACAACTCGGTCGGAGGCTTTAGGGCTTCACAGTTTTTTTAACCGCTTGGAAAATTGTCTTTTAAGCTTAGTTTGGGTAGATATACTAGAAAGGATCAACTCTGTGAATAAAATTGTACAATCTGCAGGTATCGAGCTCGGTACTGTCGTAGAATTGTATCAATCTCTAATAAAGTACACTGAAAACATCCGCGAGAATTTTGATGTCTACGAAGTTAAAGCTATCGAGAAGTGTAACATAGATTCTTATGGAATTGATACTTCGAGATTACGCAAGCGCAAGCTTCCTTTTGAAGAACAAAACCAGAATGAAAATACTTTGTCAGGGAAGAATCATATGCGAATAAACATATTTTACACGATAATTGATAGACTTCGTTCAGATCTGGCAAGACGATGCAAATCTTACATAGAATTAAATGAGAGATTCGGTTTTCTGACAAAATTACACAATTCCGCGGCAAATGTAATTTCAAGAGATGCTTGTAACGTGCAACGACATTACCCCGAGGATATCGAAGATTCGATCGATATTGAATGTCAGCATTTGTCGGCTCATTTAAGTTCTCTCGACGTTGACAAGATTTCTATGATGGAAATTTGCAACATGTTTTACGATAAACAATTGTTAACATTATACCCTAACGTCAACATTGCAATACGCATGTATTTGTGTATGATGGCCTCTAACTGTTCTGGCGAAAGAACGTTTTCTGCGTTACGACGAACCAAAGATTACTTGCGATCGACCATCACTCAGGATCGTTTGAACGCTTTGAGTATCTTATACATTGAAGCAGAACTTAGTTGTCAGATTAGCTACGACGATGTAATTAATGAATTTGCTACGCAAAAAGCACGTAGAGTTCTTTTGTAATTTTAAATTTTTTGACACAGTTTCAGTGTAATATATATATATATATGTATACCATAATAAGCAGCTGTCACGAAATAAATACAATAAAAAATAAAAACGAATATCTTCAAGCCGGGATTACGATGAACTTAACGTAACGTAACTTACACAACGGAACTTACCTATATAGTTCTAGAACATCAATCACGACCACCGTTTTTTCAAAACACCCGTGCGCTCGCTAACTTTCAGAACTATAGGTACGTTCCGTTGTGTAAGTTACGTTACGTTAAGTTCATCGTAATCTCGGCTTTACTGACTGTATTGAATATTACTCGAAAGTATAACAAAACCTGTAGGCTGGCTGCATGGCAGAAGAAATATTCGAGAGGTAGGTGATAGCTCATGTAGTAGCTCATGATTGTCAGGAGAAAAATAGACGTAAAATTTATTATTTGAAATGTACTGATAATGAGCGATTTTCCTGATGTCGGAGCGGCAGCAGGAGGGTGGCCTAGGGGCGGTAAATTTCCAAGTTCGGCGCTGGCTACGACCAGCGGGAGGCTGGGCTGTCACGTTGATTTCGAGACCGCAGTCTCTAGTCTCTAACAGACAGCTGATCACTCAACAGCTGGGAGGGGAAAGGAATCGGTACTTGTTAGCTCGGGACTTGGCCACGAGAGTACTCTGACACGCAGCAGACGATCTGCGACGCGTGACGTCAGAGACTCGGGCAATATGGCGTCAACTCTGCCTTGGCGAATTTCTGCGCAGCGGCGGTGCAAGCCGGAACGCTGACGCGCAGAATCGACAGCCACCGAGAACAACAACAAGTTCGAACTTGCCGGTTCTCAACTGACACGCGGTACTCGGGGACTCGATACTAAAGACGGTACTGGGGAACGAAGAGCTTCCTGACTCTAACTCGAAACTCGAAAGGGGAAGTAGGGACTCTCGGGGAAGAATTTAGACTCGACTGAATTATGCGGGCTGGATAGATCCTACCTGATCTGGTACGGTGTCTCGGCCTCGTGTTCGGCTCGTAGTCCGTGGGCAGGCGGGGGTCGTATAATTCGCAAATCGATAGAAATCCGTTCAGGTATCCAAAATCAAGTCCAAAGTACAAAAGCTGGGGTCACAATATCTCCAATATCACTCACAAAACACTCTACACCTCGGAAAAACTCTGGGGACAAACTCTCTGTCGATTCTATTGTTTGGCACGCGTGAATGCTCAACGACGTTAGTACAATAAATGGCTCTTCGTTTCCGGGATGCTAATTACCGCTTATCGCCGTTCGTCCTGCTAGCGCCAGCCGTCATCGATAGACCAATCCGGAGATCTACGGTCGATAAGGCGTCGCTAGGACGAAGGGCGGCAATATTCAAATTAGCTAACGGCACTTTTGAGCTCTCAGGGGTACGTACGCTCGTTTAGGCTGGTACGGAGGAGGTCCAAACGTTTGCCACGTTACAAACTATAATATAGATTACATATCGATGGACTAATTCCATAGGGGCGTAAGGAACAAACAAAAATTTTTTTTGCGGATATGCCCAAAAGATTCTCCATTGTATGAAAAAGATTTTGCCACTATAAAAACGAATTTTTTTTTTTGCCGCTTACGCCCGTTTGGCGTTAGTCCATCGATATGTATATTCTCCGAAATTATATACATTTTTCATGAACTTTAGTGCTTTTTGCAGGGATTCTCTTGAGAATGCTCTCACTATATACTAGGGCTGTGCGATTAATCGATTAATCGAGGTGATCGATTAATTGTTTTTTCGATTAATCGATTAATCAGTTAATCGAAAAAACAATTAATTGTCTTCCCGATTAATCGATTAATCGACAGTTTCGATTAATCGTTTTTACGATTAATCGATTAATCGACGTTTTCAATTAATTGTTTTTCTCGATTAATCGATTAATTCGAAACTTTGTTTTGACGTTTCTTCATTCAGCAGAAGTTGATATCTTATGCGCTGAAGTAATTTCCATATTCCATTTTTGTTTGTTCAGTAGGAAGGTAATATTTTATGTACTATATATATAATACGATCATTTCCATGCAGGTTAGATCATACAGATAAAACTAAAATAAAAAAAAATTCCGTTTAAAATACATAGGAAATCTTATTTCCAAATGCGCTGCTTCTATGTAGCTACATAACTGGGCTTTAAGAACAATTTCTTCTAGATTAAGCACTAACTATTTTCGATAAGGCCCAAACAGTATAATGCAGGTACAGTTTTTGAACTATTGAATCTTTATTAATGAATTTTTTGTCATTATCGTAATATGTATTGAGAATATGAGATATTAGTTAATCGTAGGTATAGTCGCAGCACTCTCTAAACAAGAAACATTATTTTATTTACGTCCAATTTTTATTCTGATATAAAAATATCAAGACGTCAATGTGTTCGGAAGAAAGGCAATTCCGCTTTGCGCTGATGATATTTCCAGCTGTAGAAAAAACTCTTCCAGCTGGGGTAGAAGTTGCAGGTATAGCCAAATACTTTTTGGCTATGCCTGCAATTATGGGATATCGAGCCTCATTATCTCGCCACCATTTCAGCGGGTCGTTATTGTGGTCTATGTCTGCTTCAGCCAGGTACGCGTCTAATTCACCCGATTGCGTGCGACTGGTAGTCATCTCTTCGTCCTCTGGACTTACTTCACCAATGAAAAGAAAGTCCAAGACCGTAGGGTTCTTGGTTTCAGATCTAAAGTTATTCAACCGATCTTCAGAACAATCATCACTGACGATCTCGAACATTTTTTCCAAAACCCTGGTTTTATCCTCTTCTTTCTCACCCGGCAAGGTCTTTTATCGTGGATCTGAAAAATGTTTGATCAAAAGGAAATACCGAAACTATATTGAAATATCGATGACTAATGCAATTTAAAATTTCTAGAGTTTATACTACCAAAAGTGTGTAAAAGCGTTTGCTTTTCAGAATGGCATTCACGCCCCTTTGAAATTAGTCCGTTGGTATCAGCACCAACAAATAAGTTCTACGATAAGTACGATGGTATAATATAAGTAGGTATATTCTCGTTCGTATCATAATACGATAAGTCAGTATAGGTAAGGTATGAATCTCACACTCACCTAATAGCATGGCCAATTGTGTTACGTGTATCTTGTCCAAGTCTGCATTTTTGGCTGTAGCCGACAAAAAGCGTTTCCGTAACTCTTTTTCAGTTACGGTTTTAAAGTTGGCAGCCAATTCGCTGTCAGTGCAGTTGGGTTTCAGGAAGTTGTTGAGAAGACTGTGGATCAATGGCCGAGTCATTGAAAGCGTCACACCATTTTCAGCAGACATGACTGTTGTTGCCCGTTCGAATGGCTTCAGGAGTTTTTCCAATTGACGCATGACCTCCCATTCAGTGTCTTCTAATTTGAATTTTTGTGCAGTCCGCGCTAATGGCGATCGGTCATCCATCACAGCAGTAATTGATCGTTGTTGTTCTAAAAGCCGCTCGAACATTGCATAGGTCGAATTCCATCTTGTACGACAGCTCTGTATCAGGCGGTGTTTGGGTAACCCTAGTAGGCGCTGTTGATTTGAGAGCGCAGCAGTCGCTAGGTTTGAGTGTTTGAAGTGTCCAACGATACTGCGAGCCCTGTCAATCAACTTTGTCATGCCATCCCCGGCTAGTCCCGCATTAACAGCATGTTGCAAGGTGTGTGCGAAACATGGGACGCTTTCTCCAATTGATCTTGAACCACGAACAGCTGCCGTCACATTATAGGCATTATCATGTACAACACCGATTATTTTATTATTCAGATTCCACCGTTTCGCCATGTCTTCTAAATATTGTCTCAGAGTTATTGCCGTATGTCTATCTTCAAATTCGAGTGTCTCCAGTGTAAACGAAATGGGTTTCCAATCAGGGTCCAGTGCGTGGGCTGTGACGGTAACGTAGGATTTAGCAGCTCTGGAGGACCAAGCATCGGTGGTTAAGGCGACGGAATGTGCGGCTTTAAGCGATGATTCTACTTTTTTCTTGGTTATTATGTACATTTCCTCAATACGATTTTCGATTGCTTTTTTTCCGGGAATATTGTACCCTGGCTGTACGACATCCATCAACTGAGCAAAACCCTCATTTTTCGTGAAAGATAACGGCAGCATATCGATGGCGATCATCTTAGCAATTGCTGTAGTTATTGCCTCGGACTGATCATAGCTCAAATGTCGAGAAGGGCCGGCATGCGGTGTTCTTGCAACCCTGGACCAACGCCGGATTGAGGGGGGGGGGGGGGCTAAGGGGGCTGCAGCCCCCGGGCCCCCAAGCATAAGTGGGCCCACTCTAGACATGTTGATAATATGGGAAAATAATATTAAAAAATTCATCAATACCATTTGAGTCCCGAAGAAATATAGTGCCGTTAGCCATAGGTCTTAAAAAAAATTGACATGAAAAGAAACATATTCTTGCACTTTTTTGATTGCTGCGCTTATTCGCTAATGTTCACGTTCATATGACGGCAAAAATGGAAAACGATTGGCGACGCTCAATGAGCTACTGCTATTCAATAGAGTGACATTGTTGTAGCACAATGATTCTGCTGTTAAAATAAAGCTGGAATGTTAAGTGTGCACCCGCAAGAGGGCACTGAATTTGCTAAGCAGATAGCAAGGCCTATACCTATCTATATTTAGTTATACATACTATGTCACTCATTTATCTCTATTGATTATATTTTTCTTCGATTGGCTCTACTGCTATGCGTTATTCAAATGTTCTTATTAGTTATACTTACTCCAATTTGGGATATGTTAAGCGTATTCTAAAATATATTTTCACTGAACGTTAGATCGAGGAATTCGGAAAATCATTCATTTCATGTGGAAGAAAACTAATCTTATTTGCAATGTCATCAAAGAAATATCAAAGTGGTGCTGCAAAACGAAAAGCTGCGAAAGAACGCGATAATTTCGAAAGCAAACTTCCAAAGTTGACCTCTTTTTTCTCGTGTCAGATTGAAAATATTAACAATATTGAAAATGTTGGCGTTAACATTCCATCGGATACAGATAGTATAATTAATGTTTCGGCTGTCAATGATGTGTATGAAAACGAAGGTAACTTTCTTTAATAATTCAATTCTACTGATGTGACATATATGCGACAAATTTATTTCATATGCATACCTTTCACGTAGTCTACTGCTTTGAAAGTAGTGCGTGAGCGTAACTAAATCCAATGTGCATGTACATTTATCATTATTCTCCGAATTATGAAAAATGATTATAATTATCAGGTTCAAAATCGAGCGGTACGGAGCGTTCGGAGGTAGATGTAGATAAACAAGATTCGCATGACCCCCCCGATGAAATTGAAAATGCTACAGGTTGTTTTTCATTGCATTAGAATTTTCATTCAATTAGTCATTCGCATGAATTTGGCATACAATTTTTATTTTATCTGTCATTTGCATGATGTCTTTACATTTTACTTCTAGGTAAAAATATAATTAGCACTGATCCAGCCCTTTGGCCAATCAAATTGCATGATGGTGATAGGAACGAATACATAGATGTTGGATGCGAACATCTCCGGAACAGAAACTATAATTATAAAGCGTCGTTGAGAAAATATAAAAATCAAAATAGATGTCTTTCTGATACGCTTTTTGAACGTGTCTTGGCTAACGGTGAAAAGCATGAAAGAAAATGGCTTTTATATTCTAACTCAACGGGGAATGTTTTTTGCTATGTTTGTAAATTATTCGGAACTAATAGTGAAAATGCTTTCGTGAAAGACGGGTTCTCTAATTGGAAAAAGTCAGAAGAAAAAGTCAGTATGCATGAGAATAGCCAAGAACATAAGCAGTCCATGATAACGTGGCTTTTACGTGTAAATGAAGCGAAAAACTTGAGGGAAGGTTGGGCAACAACGATGCAAAGTGAAATCAGATATTGGACCGAAGTTTTGAAACGAATCGTTGCGGTGATGAGTTTTCTCGCGACACGTGGTCTTGGATTTCGAGGCGAGGATGAACGTATAGGATCTTCTACCAATGGGAATTACCTTGGCTTATTAGAACTGATACCCGAGTTCGATCCATTTTTGGAAAAACACTTAAAATTGTATGGTAATAAAGGCCGAAGCAATGTATCGTATCTTTCGAAAACTATTTGCGAAGAATTCATCAAGCTGCTCGCGGAAAAAATTTTAGCGAAAATTCTGTCGGAAATTCGAGAAGCAAAATACTTTGCTCTGATTGTTGATTCTACGCCTGATCTGTCGCATGTAGATCAATTAACGATTGTAATTCGATATTGTTTGAATGGGTCTGTATTCGAACGCTTTTTATGCTTTCTTCCAATACATAGCCATACTGGTGAATCTTTGAGTTTCAATGTATTATCTGTATTAGAAAAAAATGGTATCGATGTTGAAAATTGTAGAGCCCAAACTTATGATAACGCTAGCAACATGTCCGGAAAGTATTCCGGACTACAAGCGCATGTTCGGCAAAAGAATGAATTAGCATATTACGTGCCGTGTGCTGGCCATTCTCTCAACCTCGTTGGCGAATGTAGCGTTAATGTATGTTTCGAGGCTATCCGTTTCTTTACGTTTCTGCAGAAATTATATGCATTTTTGTTGCGTCTACACATCGCTGGGACATACTATCAAATCACACGATAAGATCTGTTAAAAATTTATGTGCCACAAGATGGTCATGTAGGTATGATGCCGCTGCTGCTCTAAAAGGAAATTACCAGGACATTCACAATGCTCTTTCAGAATTAGCAGAAAATGTGCAAGAAAATCAAAACACTCGCGATGAAGCAGAATCCTTGAAAAATAAACTCATGAAACTTGAAACGGCTATCATGACTATCTTGTGGCATCGAATTCTACAACGTTTCAACTCGACTAGCAAATTTCTACAGAAAGTTGATATTGACTTAGTTACTGCGGACAATATGTTAAAGTCATTAGTAGAATTCGTAATTGGTTTGAGAGATGAGTTTGATGATATCGAAAAATGCGCGAAGGCTATAAGTTCTAATGTTAGCCCAGAATATTCATCTAATCATAAACGTGAAATAACTAAAAAACATGCGGATTGCAGTACATCATCGGAAAACGGGGGCTTGGACGGTCGAGAATCGTTCCGTGTTTTTTCATTTTTACCTATAATTGACAAATTACGAGTAGAGCTGGAAAAACGTAGCAATGCATACAGTCATATTGCGACATTATTTGGTTTTCTCACAAATCTGAACACGATAGAGATGGACGAATTAAAAGAATGTACTGACCGACTTTGTGAGATTTATCCCAAAGACTTGGACGCTCATTTGGCTGACGAAGTGACACAGTTTATTAGCTTACTGAAAAGAGAATTCCAGCAAAATATTCCACCCCCAATTCAATTGTTGAAATGGATTGTTGATAAGGAAACCGTTGATGTTTTCCCTGATATATTCATAGTTTTAAGAATATTTTTAACAATTCCCGTATCAAATTGCGGTGGTGAAAGAGCATTTTCGAAATTGTCATTTATAGAAAATAAGTACAGGACTTCAATGGAACAATTACGATTAACATCATTGAGTATGTTATGCATTGAGCGAGACTTGACGAAAACTTTAAACTTTGACGATGTCATTGAAACTTTTGCAAACGAAAAGGCGAGAAAAAAAAAATTCTGAATAAAAAACTGCAAACAAACATTGTTCGTCTATTTTAGTCATTTTCCATCTTTATACGCTAGTTTTACAAAATGAACCCATGTAGGGGCCCACTGAGTTACTGTAGCCCCCAGCCTCAAAATTCTTAATCCGGCGTTGCCCTGGACTGTCGTTTTCGAGTAACCGGCGTTTCAATCATTGACGCTTCTGCAGCACTGCAAGAGGTGTCCGAACATCCTTGATTGACTTCGGTGATTCCAAGTGATGTAATTTCCACATCTACCGCGGCACTTTCTTCTATATCGACACTAGTAGACTCGGAATCTGCCTCATTTTCGTCGGGTGACCTTAACAACGAAAATTAAATAGTTTTCAATAGTTCTTAATTTTAAATCAAGTCCGAACGATTCTACGCCGGTATAGGGTTCAATTGATAGATTTCGTAATTGCGTAACAAAACCTTCACCTTTTGTTTGTATGGAGGCCAATATGGTGAATTTTTATCAGGTGATACATCATCGAAGACGTGGTACCCTTACATGACATCCACAAGCCGCATACTGTACACTTTGCTCGATCCACATTCTCTTGGGATCTCGTGAAATGATCCCAAACAGCACTCGGCATTTGACGATTAATGGTTTTGAACGAATCCGGTTAGTAATGCAGGTTGAACAAGTGAAAATATGAGGTTAATTGAGCCCCCGGATCATAAAAAGGATCGCGCGGCCGAAATCACATCGAAGTATTGTCACTTCTGAACATATGCCGATCGGGGAAAAAAGAAAAACAGTTCATGAATTAACAAATAGTCACTACTTTTTAATTGACTTTTTTTGTTCTTTTTTCCCGATCGGCATATGTTCAGAAGTGACAATACTTCTATGTGATTTCGTCCGCGCGATCCCTTTTATGATCCGGGGGCTCAATTAAAATCTAAGTACAAATTATCTCATTTTTTATCGTAGAGTAAGCCTATACTCAATTCGAAAATTGTATAAATGTTATAATTTGCTCCAGCTCCTCTGCTACATCTGCAAGAAGTGAATATCTTCACATTACCAAAGAAATATTTGAATTACCTTGTTTAATCTTCTTATCACTGTGAATTGGCGACTCGATGATCTGATAATTTCGAACTTGGTTCACACACTTGCACATACGGGATATTATAATAATGATCACCGCTTTGTATAATCGTTTTATAGTCAGAGGGAAAAATTACCCGGGGCCGGTTCAAAGTTCCGAACGGTCAAAGCTTCGAACCGTCAAATTTCCGAATTTCAATGCAACGAACTCATAGTTTTCAGAAAGGGTATTTCACCGAAAATCTATGTGGCCGATTTAAGAAATTCCGAATCGCAACACACCGAAGGTTCGAAATTCCGAAGGCTAAAGATCCGACAGGTCAAGACTCCGAAAGCTTAGGATCCGAAAGGCCAAAACTGCAAAACTTGAACATCAAGCCGTCGCGCGGCCTATAGTCGACACGTTAAGAACACGTTCGGTCTTTCGGAATTTTAGACTTTCGGAATTTTGGACTTTCGGAATTTTGAACTTTCGGAAATTTGGACTTTTAGAACAACGGACAGTCGGAGCCTTGAGCTATCTACATTTCAGCCATTCGAAATTTGAGTTTTCTAAACTTCAGTCTTTCTGAAAATTTCGGAATCGTTTAGAATAAATTTGGAAATTTGACCGTTCGGAAATTCGGAACTCTGAACCGGCCCCTGAGTACGCAGCTTGTCTGTACGAAGCGTTCACTCTTCGTAAACAAGTAAACAAGTAAACATAAAACAAGCGATTAGAACAATTCGTATCATGGTATATTTATGTAGATTGAAATAGGTTTTCTTATACAAAACATAACATATACATACACAACTAATATAATAAATCTAACAGAAGTATCAAATCAGATCTCCTTCAGTGGGATTCCTGAAATTATCATTGAATTGATAACTCGTTATTTTTTATTATAACTGATTGACTATATGAACAAAAATGTCGACGCTTCGAAAAATGGAATATTAAAATGACTTCAGCGCATAAGATATCAACTTCTAATGAATGAAGAAACGTCAAAACAAAATTGCGAATTATTTGATTAATCGAGAAAAACAATTAATTGAAAACGTCGATTAATCGATTAATCGTAAAAACGATTAATCGAAACTGTCGATTAATCGATTAATCGGGAAGACAATTAATTGTTTTTTCGATTAACCGATTAATCGATTAATCGGAAAAACAATTAATCGATCACCTCGATTAATCGATTAATCGCACAGCCCTGTTATTTAATTTACTTAGAAACTAGGAGGGAGCAATTAAAAGAAAGGGTGGAGCAATTGAGAGCAGACGAGGAGCAATTCTTTCGTCATTTTTTCAACATTTATCTTCAACTTCATCGATGTCTCAGTGTAATCCGAAATCACCTGTCATATGATAGCGAGGTTATGTTTCCGGAACTCGTACCTTATTATTTAATTCAATCAGCAACTAAGAGGGAGCAATTAAGAGGAAGGGTGGAGCAATTGAGAGCAGACGAGGAGCAATTGATTCATGCTTTTTTCAGCATTTATAGTCAACTTCGATGTTCCAGTGTAACTCGAAATTAGCTGTCATATGATAGAGAGGTTATGTTTTCGGAACTGGTACCTTATTATTCAATTTAATTAAAAACTAAGAAAGAACAATCAAAATCAACGGTGGAGCAATTAAGAGAATCAGGGGAGCAATTTTTTAGTTCCAAGTAGAACGTCGTATCTCTATCCGTTTAGTCGAAACCTATATTTGAATTTGGCCGGCATTTCAACATAGAAGATCCGCATTTCGTTTCTTTATTCTTTCTCGGAAACTAGACTGGAGCAATAAACGAAATTAACGGAGCAATGGAGAGCAATTAAGGAGCAATTGTTTGGTATATAAAAAATTAAAAAATAATCAAGTTACCGGCTAACTTCACATAGGTCTGAGAGCGGCCATTGCCGCTAATGTCATTATATTAGTTCCCAGACCGCCCGTGAGATGTAGTCACGCGCAAATTTTTAGCTTATTAGTGAGAGACGATTAGACTGCAGGTCGAGTCACGTGGTTACAGGTGTATCAACGTAACAGCGTGGCGACATCTCACGGGCGGTGTGGGCACTAATATGATGACATTAGCGGCAATGGCCGCTCTCGGCCGCTGACAATCGTGAAAATTACCACAAAAACGTAGAATACAACTGGCCCCTTCATCGTTGTCGAAAACAAAGATGTTTTGGGATGGTTGTGTTCGGGATTCCATATAGAATCGGGCTCTCTCGGTCGATTTCGCATTTTTTATGCGTAGGCTTTGATATAAGTCGACATAAATGGCACGCCAACACTTTTCGATCAAAAAAAAAAAAAAATCTCGATTTCATTTGATCGAATGTGCCCGTTCAAACTCCTTACTGGTCAAAAATCGGCTGCCGAAAGAACAAGTCGATTGATAGCCCCGTTTCGGAGAAAATAGACGGGCCGGTAATAAATCGGGTATACCCCCCCTTAAGGCCGTCGTCCCGGCAGAATAGTATTTGTTGAATATCGCTGTAGTTTGGTTCGTTATCTTAAAAAACGACACTCACGTGTCTGGAGCCCAACACTCTCTCAGATTTTCATTAATTAGTAGTTTTTCGAAGGAACGCCGTAGGGTGCGGAGTTGAGCTCTGAAACTCCGTTACAACGTATCTATGTGCATATATAAAATAATTATTTGGTTAATAACTTTGGTACACTGTAAAAAATTAGCTATGTTCATTTGCCTGGTGTTAGTGGTTGAAATCTGTGGTGTTACGATCAGCACCATTACGATAATATAGTTGACCACACACACCGTACAGGGTCACTAGCACTAGCAGGTCACACAGAACGGGGTGCACCAATATAGAATCTGTGAGCTGTGTTGAATCGGTGTTAAATTCAACACCATATTTTTCACAGTTTATGCAAGAGTCGCGGTGGCTCGTGGACAAGAGCCCCGACTAGGAAACGATAGATCGTGGGCTCAAGTCCCCCCTGGCAGTACTGAGATTTTCAATAGAAAATATATTTGTGCCTCAACTGCGGCTCTGATGGTTTGGATCCAGATCTACCTAAAACAGTAGAGCCAGTCAAGGTGCAAAAAATTGGAAGAAAAAAGGAGGGGAACGGAAAAAGGGAAAGGGGGAAGAGCACCTTGACTATAGGGAAAAAATAACGAAAAGAGGTCGAACCCTTAGGGGAGTACCTGGGAGAGCCCAAACCAAACCAGACCAATTTACCAACTTTGGTATGCGTGACCGATTGTTGCTAAAAAAAACAATCGGGAGACAGATTCCGGTGTCAAGAACTCCCCCTCCAAATTGCAAGTTCATATAAGTGCAACGGTTTGACAGATATCGTGGTCCCAAGAAAAACGATTCGCGTCGAAGAAGGAGGAGGAGGAGGAGGAGGAGGAGGGGAAGGAGGAAAAATCAAGGACTTTCCTCCCTAGTAGCATAATGTACTATTGTGTAACTAGGATAAGTAAGTTGACTTTTATATTTCACACATCTTCTACATATTAACTACATAATGAACATTCCATTCATGGATACAATAACAGAGCAGAAGACCAACTTTTGTTTACGGGTCATTTGAATGAAACAATCTTTTTTGTGCTGTCACTTTGTGCTGTTACCTTTACGGTTTATAGAATATAATTCACAGCTAGCTAACACGGTGCAAACAATCAATATATCACTCAGATCTCGCGTCACACTACATTGCAATAATCAAGTGTTTTTCTGAATTATATGTAGTTAAGGGAAGTGATTCTGAAGCACCGTATTCGAGGTATTCGAGCACCTGAACGTATACACGGCGTTTTTAATCGTCTTCAAGTTAGTATGAAATTAGAGCAACGTTTGCTCCCGGGATAAATTAGTGATCTGCTCTGCGCAGTATATGGGACTTCGTTTGTTTTTTTTTTTTTCAGCGAACGTCAATTCACATAACCCCTTGAATGCACAGGTGACTGATAAAATCGTCACATTGGAAAAAAACAAACGAAGTCCCCTACCCAGCAAACCAAAATATGTATCAAATACGTATATATTATGTAACGAATGTTACACGTTATGTATCAAACTCATAAGAAAGTATGTTACTGGTACAGCACGATGTCAGCAACATTGGATGTATCATCAATGTATTAGATATGTGATGGTGATACATATCAGCGACGGCTCACCGATATATCATAGACATATCAAAGATATGTCAAAGACATGTTGAAAGATGTATCAGATACATATTGGAGATGCATCTGATACAATTAACTATCACACTGGAAAAGCTAAATAAAAAGCCGTTATTATTACTAATTTCCATCATCTATGGTGTATATATGACATAGTAACAATTTATAATCAACCACAGATAGATTAAAACGCATTTTTAGTTCATTCAAGACGACATCATTATTTTGACCTAACCCGGGCTCGAACCATGATCGCTCGGACTCGCTTGGATTAGTAGTCGCACGCTCTCGCCACTACACCACAGTATCGTGTAGTGAATACTGCCAGATTTCTCTATATTTTCGATCTCGCTATCTAACAGCTCTGAAGCGTTTATGCCTCGATTGATGCGTACAATCATGTTAGTCACTTACATACGTTTGAGAAATTATCGCCAGCAGATACGGATATCCTATTTTGCGATGTTTTAATTGCAGAACTAAAGATATTGCACGTATCATAGATGTTATTATGTTATGTGACTCTGTTCCCTGGTGTTGCCATCTCTGTTACGTATCATCCATAGGTCTGATGTTATATATACGACACATGTCATATTTGCAGAAATATTATGTCCCATGTATGTAACTATGTTATATTTCCGGATCCCTGAAGATGCTTTCAATTTTATGTATCACTTGTGGGTCTCATGTAATGTACATGATACATCACGGAATTGAAGTTATGCTATTTCTCCTCTACGTAACTTTGTTATATTACATTGTTACTTCGTGATGCCCTCAATATTACGTATCATTTATGCATCTTATGTTATGTAAACAATATGTTACATTCCAAAGATATGTCGCATATCAGAGACATAACTATGTTACATTACTCCGATCTCTAGATGTGCTCTCACAGTTATGTATCAGTTATGTATTGGTTTGCTGGGTATACCGCACAGGGCAGATAGCTGATTCATCGCGGTAGGAGATAATGCTTTAATTTCATACCAACTTGAAGACAATTAAAAACAACGTGTATGTTCGGTTGCTCGGATACCTCGAATACGGCGCTTCAGAATCACTTTCCTTGATTGTACGATGGACAATGGAAAGCGTGAGCTTGAATGGTATTCGGAAACCCTCATCTTGATAAGTTCGAAAACGCTATTACACTCTTGCGCAGAACATCCCATTTCTTCATGCATCTCCTAAGTACCGAGATTTGGTTGCGATGTGTCAAATTGTATCATAATGATGAAGTACGCTGCCAAAGCGCAGAATATCTGTAAATAGGACAAATAATATAGAATGACAAAGAAGATAACTTCGCCAATGGCAACTAACGTATATGTAGTGATTCTTCGCGGATAGCAATTACGCAATGATTCTGCAATTCAACCATCTGTCGTTTGTAATTTGCCTACACGCTTCATCTTACAGTTTCTATTTACCACCCCACTTATAGTCCGTTGATCTACATCCCGTTCACTATTCGCTGTTACTCGTGTTTCAGAATTATCAAAAGCTATGAATACTAATGGCACAAAAAAAACTACGATGGAATTCTCAGAGGGCTGTTGAGTGCTTCGGTATAGGTATACGTTAGGTACACTGATCAGTAGGTCTTACCTTGTGGAGGTGCGAATAACCCAGATCAAGGAACCCGAAGGCAGACACAGCGACCGGTCTATGTAGCAGTTGAAGAGATAACTTGGAGAGCTGCAACAGTTGATATGATGCGTCGTAGATACTTCAAGTGATGAATATATGCAAAAAGTTTGATTAAACCGGTATGATGTGAAAATTCATTGCCGAGAAGAGCTCGTGATTTTCCTACGACGGTTTCTTACAGTGAACCCATGGCGGAAAGTCCCGTTCTTTGAGGTAACCCAGGCCGTGTTCCGATATATATTCGCTTAAAGCGCTGAAAATCTAGAGGCAGAAAGACGGAGCTTGGGGATATTCAAGAAGTGTGACAGAGACACAAGATGACTGACAGCGCTTCAAGCTAATATCGGAACGCACCCCCATTCGAATGGCGAAGAGGCAACGAAAGATACCTACGTATACGTCATAAACTCAAGTGCTACGATCTCTGGAGAGATAGGGTAGTATGAACTGACTGACTACGAAAAGAACACGAATCTTTGGAACTTGAGATATTGGTAGGAGGGCATCATTTGTCGGTATCAGATTGATGTTGGATTTACTCCGGATTAGTTGAGCACGGTAAATTTTTCGGCAACTTACCTCGTCCCTCAATTCTTCTGGATAGAACTTGTTCCAGACCTCGTGCACTATGGCCTTGGTAGCATTGCCCTGTCCCCAAAATAGAGAAACGGATTCCGTTCAGTCTTGTCGCTTGATTTGTGGGTGAGTACACTCACCATTTTACACAAACCCATGGAAATGGATTACAAGTTACTAAATAATAAATCAAATTTCAGCAACTCTTACCACTTTCGACATCGAAGTACACGCATGTGCGATCAGAAGTAATTCCAACATCGAGATCGTCGTCCGGGCTACGAGCCGCTGAGCCCATGGGAGAATGTCTTCATGCGATATAAACACGTGCATGTACATCGAGTACCAGTTTGATAAAAGATTGCTAAAGTGTCGAACAATAGCGAATAGTATCGGCACCGTTTGAAAATTGGTAGCTGAATTCGCTAAGTCGCAAAGCTTCCCATGCAATTCTCCGATCTTCTTGATGTCTTCGACAGACAATTGAATATTTTCCGACTCACTGATGATCCTACGCGCTACTTGATTGCCAATACGTTGATTTGTATTCATCCTCAAGACCGACGTTTTTCGCTGCTCATCGGTACCCTGCAGCTTGTTATTCAGAGATTCAAACAGTTTTCTGATGCAAATGATAGTTTCAACGAAGATCAAAATCGCGCTGTGGCTATGGATGGCTGTCATGATACTCCCGATCCAGAATAATGCTACAAAGACTGTGCCATGATCCTGATCATAATCATGATTAGCAAAGTCAATGATTTTCCTCAGTAAAAGAACTACGCTGTTCGTTGCAATAATTTTCGCATAGAAATTCATGCAGTTTTTTCCGCCATCATCCTCGATCCCCAAGGTCTTCAGTCCATACTTGATTGCAGTTATTCGGTCCATTATGTCAATCATTTTGTGGCTCTTGAACGCGAAAACCAATAGAGTGACCCATTGGTTTCCCACAAATAAAATCAGCGCTATAGCGAAGACGAATTGATTCACGGAAGAGACCTCTATTCCGTCAGCTCGCTGGTTGAAGAATACAAAATATATCCATGATAAACACAGAATCGCCAGAATCATGGCATAAGCTTTGCGCGGGAAACCGGACGGACGAAGCATGTTGTCCCTCACGCTGAACGGCGCCAAACCGATAAAGCTCGCGAAATAATAAAGCAGAATTTGAAACCGCGTGAAATCCACGTAAGTTTTCATTTTCAACTTTGAAAATCCTAATTCCTCGCACAACGCTGCTATAACGAACGAACTATATAGACCTCCACGCCTCGGGTCTGAGGGGAGAACTGAGAAGTAACATGACATAGCGCCTTCCCAGAAAGGCACAACAATAATAATTACGGTTGGGATAATTTGTTAATTGGTTGATCGATTGCGACAACATCTATTTTCGAGGTGATGTGAACTGTCAACATGCACCCTATCTTATAACCATACACGGGTAGTCGCTAAAATTAGCTCACTAGACCTTCCCCACTCACGACTATCCTGAAAGTGGGTAGGTAGGGAAATGTAGGTATCTCGATCCATTTAATTTTTAATAGCATACTTTTTAAAGTATTCGTTTTGCGGAAAAACAGCGGTAGCACCGTATTGTTACGTCCTGGCATAGCCATTCCTCACCAATCCGACTATTCTCACACAGGTTCTTGCCTATCAGACGCTACCCGATCCCTGACTTCCTAAGCTTACTCTTCCCATCAAAATCATACCACAACTGCATCTGCACTTTTGCTTCCCCACCTTGCTTAGAACCAACCTTTCCTCATTATTCTATTCTAATTGCCAACTACTTCGAAGTCAACTTTCCTAACTTCTAGACATCTTCTCTCGTTATAACTATTAGGGTGGTCGTTAAAAAAAAAGTTATCTTGGATGGCTTTCAATCGGTTCTAAATGTGAAAAAAATAATTTTCTAATTTTTTCAGATTCTTATTTTGACTCCTCATGGACCCTATTTTCACATGAACTTTTTTAATTCGAAAAAATCCTAATTTGAGTTGAGTCTAATTTAAATCAGCGAGATTGCATGGGACACGTTTTATTATTGTATATTACCAAGTGATTCCTCGCTTACATCTCAGTCATTTGGGTTGCGGACCGTCATATCCCTACAATGTATATCTATATATATGATGTATATAGATATACAACTCTGTGTTCGGACGGTCTGCTACCCACATCACTGTGATGTAAGCGAGGAATCACCCGGTACACACAACTCGAGTGAAAAAATTAAAATTATTATTTTACCTATTTTGATATATCGATCGATTAATTATTTTTTTTTATTATTTTATTTTTTTTTTCATTTTTTTTTAATTCTCGCGAAAAAAAATTAAAACCATCGCCAGAGATTCAATCAACGTGTATTATGTTCATTGGATCTCTGGCGAAGGTTTTAATTTTTTTTCGCGAGAATTAGAAAAAAATGAATGAAATAAAATAATTAAAAAAATAATTAATTGATCGATATATCAAAATAGGTAAAATAATAATTTCAATTTTTTCACTCGAGCTGTGTGTAATATACGATAATAAAACGTATCCGATGCAATCTCGCTGATTTAAATTAGACCCAACTCAAATTAGGATTTTTTCGAATTAAAAAAGTTCATGTGAAAATAGGGTCCATCCCTAGTAGAAATTTCAACCGGGCGCTAGCGAGGCACAGGCTAGCTAAACTCGTGATTAGCCAGGCGCTAGCGTGGCAAACTAGCCAGCGCCTCGCCAGGGAGGTAACGCTGTTCCAGACCAGTTCCTAGTCAGGGAAGCCTAGCTAGGTCCTCAGCAGTTTTCCTTAACGGTGCCCTGATACTTTCCAATGATCGGGCTAGCGCTCATATCGGAGCCCCTGATTTATTTTCGTGAAATTGACAAGTCATAATAGTAGAAAAAAAAATAAAAATACGAATTTTCATCGTCAATCGACCCAACCCACGCGTCATATCGAAGAATTAGCATCATAGATCCACTGAAAAAACCTCCGCATTATTCGGCCCCGCCGGGACTTGAACCCACGTCCGCTCGAACACCAGTCGCACGCTCTAACCACTGCGCTAAACTATCATATGGCATAGATATTAACACTTTCCGACTTATTCAGGGCCTACACTGTTGAAAATCTTGCGGTGTGAAACGGTGCGGTGTTCGTTGTCAAAAAAATCGGTGTTGATTTCGACACCAGCTACAAGGTGAAAGAACACCGGTACATGTTGTTAATTCAAAATCTGGTGTTATTTTTATTGGCGCCACACCGTTTCTAGTCACTGCAGAAATATAACACCCTTTGGAAAATAATTAACACCGGAGACGATGATGATCTACAGGTACACCGTTAGGAGTCTTTAATATTGCGAAATTTGGTGTAACTTTATAATGGCACCGATATGATGCAACTTAGTTGTCCTTTACGGCGTTGGAAATCCTCCTATTCACCTTTGACACCAGGTCCGGTGTTAAAATTGCACGAAGCGGTGTAATATTTGAATGCCAAACCAATCGGCATCGACTTGAACTAACTGGAAGCGTCACTCCAGCCGAATTCAGTTGCAACCGAAGCACGTGTAAGTTCAGACGCTATATTAGGACAATCGGGATAATGAATAGTTTCGAGGCCCAGCAACAAGATCGGCAGTTAAGTGCAATTAAGCTTCTGAAAGCTAAATTCTTTGGAGATACGAAGTGGCTAAAAATACCAACGAAGAACAACGAGGAATGAAAAATTGAAAAATTGATTTGAATACACTCGAACCTCCGCTATTTGACCGAGTCGGGACCGAGCGTTTCTGCTATTTGACGAAAGTAGGGGCCTCCTACTCCTTGTGGACGGTTTTCTGCGCAGCCAGTTCGCGCCACTCCGCGTCACTGACGGCCCCGATGTTAAGGGGAACGCTGCCGAATAGTGGGGGTTAAGCCCGTCAAATAGCAGAGGGCAAGTGTGGTCAAATAGCGGAGGTTCGAGTGTAGCTGTAAAATCATGATACGTAAAAACCATCTTCGGATTCGAATTCAGCGCGCCATAAAACATATAGAAAGAATGTCAAAAAAAATGTATTCCTTCAATACCATAGAAGTGCTATCCATAAAAAGCCTACCTATCGATTTCTCCATCTTGGAATAAATATGAACAACTTCGTTATAATTTTTAGAAATTGTGTGAATTTTTTCAGATTTTTTGGAAGTGGCGTTCTTTTTGTACCTTTCGAGTCGATTTAAAAATAACCTAACAATAGCAAAAATCTGAAAAAAATCTGGAGTGTCTTTTTGAGATAGATTAACCATATAAAAAGTCGCGGACCAAATCGGAGAGGTCGAGGTCACGGGCTGGTCGAGTTGGCATGGAATGCCCCATATATTATATACTATATATATATGGACATTCCTGTTTCAATTTCTTTTTTTGTAACACCTGTCGGTGCACTATTTCAACACAGGTCTGGTTCGACCGTAAATAACCTCTTCGGAGTACTATAACACCCTACACTGTTGGAAATAATTTGTGTTTATGTTGAATTTTCTCCATGTTAAAGTTTTTGTGTCGAAAATTGAATTTTTTCACAGTTAATTTTACATTTTGTATTTATGTTGGTTTGCGGAAATGTGTCGAACGCTCAATTCAACATAATACTAAAATTTTTCGACACAATAAAAGTGTGAAATAATTTCGACGAATTGTATATGTTAGTTTTATCTAGTTTTATTAGTACAACCAAAAATATTAATCATCGTATAACTTGAAATTTCATGTTACAAAACGACAAGAAATTTCTGTTGATTCAACTATCCAGAATATGTTACTTGAGTTCGTTGATGAGACGTTGATAGTTGATTCAACTCACAAGTTTGTTAGATTTTATTCAAAGCTTGAATATAACGACCGTTGAAACATTGTCAGTGATCGGTAGTTTCTTTAACTGTGATATGATTGGCTGCTTCACTACAAAATGCCAATCACAAGGGCTGTTACAAATAACGTGATGTTGCACGAAGTCTCGCAGTTTTCGAGATGTTCTAACACGTTTCTCAGTCTCTCAAAGGCTGTCGCGTTCAGTGCGTCGTGTTGTTCGGAGTGTCTAATCACAGTAAAAACGCAGTTTCGGCGAGGAAACCTTTCAAAGGGTAAGTTGCTGTACATTTAATAATAATATAAATTTATTTAATCAATTCTGGAGACGAAATCCTTGGCGTGGACTGCTTCCGTATTTTTTTTGACAGGGTATCAATTCCGGACAAGGATATTATACCGCTTTGGACTCAATCGCGGATAATAATTGACGTATCCGCACGTGGGATCGCACTCAGACCTTGCTATGATGGTTTCTGAAGCCTGAAGCTGGTCTGATGTCTGAAAGCGATAAGATGACGTTGCAGTACTAAATGATTGTCTGAATAGTCATTTCCGCCAACGCCTTCGCTTTTTTACGTCGCCGTTGCTGTTCATTCATTAATAATATAACTTTACTATTTTTTAATAAAATATTTGAAAACAAAAATTTTAATCAATGTGCATCCCATACCACCACATCCAATTCCTGGCATATACAATATATTGTACGAAACGTTAAGTTAACTCAAATTTAAAGTCATAAAGTGATTTTTAATATAATGTAGTAATAACTGATTTGATAAGTCCAAGTAACACATTTTTTAGTTTCAAATCAACATTAAATTAAAGTTATTAGTACATTCATCATTAGTTAGCCTCAACATTTGAGATGTGTATACTTCACTTTTTTCGACCGTTGGATTAACATCCAATTTTATTAATTTGAGTATTCAAATGTATTCTTAATTACTTCATGGTGATGTTGAAACAACTCTTTGAAAATCTCGTTACGATATAAATTGTGTGTTATATTTGTGTTGAATCTTTAACATAATTCATTTGTTGACTCTGAACATCAGCTGCTTGTGTCAAAATGACATAAATTCTACAGTGGACCTCCTGGGACTTTAGAAAAATGTTAAAATTAACACATTTTTTCCAACAGTGTATTGGTGTTATTCTAATTCAACACTGACCGGTGCTACCGAAGGATGCCGGTCTAGGTGTGAAAAATCCGGTGTTTTCCGTGTACACCGCGGTTTTAACCACTCCTGTTAATACCCAAGTCGGTGTGGACTTCTATAGAATGCTCGGCGGTGTTGAAACGGTGTTGAATTTGACACCGCTTTTCTAACAGTGTATCAAAGTGTCAAGTTATTACTCGAAATATTTCAATGTCATCAAAATTTTGCATAATATGCTGGACTAGATTGAAGTCCTATTAATTACTAAATATTACCTATATATCATGCATTTTTCGTTGACGCGGCTATGTGTTCATTCAAATGTAATATGACATTTTGTTAGAAAAAAAAATGTTCCCGGAGGTCCACTAAAATTTTTATAATTAATTCGACATTTTTTTCAGTAGAACACCATAAATTTACTCAAAGTAGCACATTTTTCTATCGTATGAACTGAAAGCAGTGTTGAAATGACCGCATACAAATTTTAGTGGTATCGAGCAGTGTATTGTGGAATCCATATATGGGTCATTCTACGATAAGAGGTAATGTGTGCGGCAATCATTATAAAATAGATTTTTCATTCAATGTGTTGTCATGTTATGCAATAAATCGCAGCATCTTAATGTGTTTTATAAATAGCATAATGATTAAATGCCCAATTAAAGCACATTTTCTCTAAATTCAATATTTAAGTCTGAAAAAGTCTCTACCCTGGCATGTCCCCTTGACGTTTTGAGTTAAACACGCAGACAGTACATACCTTCTTTGTCGCGATCGACAATTTAAAGTATATTTAATATGAATTTAAACAAGTATAATCAAGTATTGTAAATTAAAAATTGAAAAATATTTGTTTATATTCAATAATTTTCGAAATTCATTTTTGTCCCGCTTTTTTTGTGTATCTACCCTGGCGAATTTCAGTCCACTAGTACAAACAGAAATGTAAGCCGGCCATTTTGACAGTGGCGCTGAAGGACACCCATTAACATGAAGTTAGTAACACTAAACACACGAGCCGTTGATACGCTGTCATTTGTTAGTTGGCGCGACGCAACAGTGTGGTGCAGTGGTTGCGTACAGTCATTGTGTCTCTCCACTGGTAAATCATAAAATTTATAAAATTCATTTTATTAATTTGCTTTCACTGCCTATATTTAATAATACTGAAATAGTTAAGGTGTGATATTATTATTAACCCAAAATTAACTTACGTCAGTTGAAAAATTTGAATTTTTCAAGAAAACGTCTCTCCCCTGCCATATTTCCCTTGGCTAGATAACTACCAGGGGAGATACTCACTGACCAGGGGAGATAATGTGAGTGATAAGATGTTTGTACAGACTAATTCAGATAATAACTAACTTCTATTAACGTTCGCAAGAAACGTTTTAATTGATTATGGTAAAAAAAAAAGAGTATGGTAAAAAAATATACGAGGTTTTCAGTTTATCCGTCCTATGTTTTTTTATGTGTGTACGCGGCTTATTTCTTTGCTTATGATCCGATTTTAATGATATATTGTTATTATATTGTTGTCCATGATATTGTTACAGATCATGTCACCCATTAATAAGATAACACGTGAAGAACGATTAGAGAAGAAGCGCCAGGCAGAGAGATTACGCTATCAAAAAATTAAAAATGATCCCGAAAAGTATGAAATGCAAAAACAAAAAGAAAAGAAAAAATATTCAAATAAAAAGGAAAAAGGAATTGTAAAAACTGTCGACTAAATGACTCCTAGAGAGCAGCGTAAGGCACGAAAGTTATGGAGGAAGAAAGCAAGAGAGCGTAGGAAACGAATCGCCCTTCAAAATGTTCCGACAACACCATCTACTTCGAATGATGATGCTCAAATGCCTCCAGAGAATCTTAATAGAAGAGCTATAGCTGCTAAAATTAAATCAAATCGAGCTAGAAGACAGAGATATTTAAATAATAAAAAAAAAAATGAAGAAGTAAACAATCTAAAGACTAAATTAGCAGATTATAAAAAAAGATTAGAAAGATTACGAAAGCCTAAAGAACTTACACCTAACACCAAAGTAGATCGAGTAATGAATTCTCCAAGCGCCAGACAAACAATAAAAAAAAAAAATTACTATTTGCAGAAGTACTCGAACAACAATTGAAAAAAAATTATTCTGCTCTTCCAAATGAAAAGGAAAAACGAATTTTTAAAAGAGTTATAAGTGGGAAATTGGTGAACAAATATGGCATATTACAGAACGAAAAAAATATGAAACCTTTGAGAAAATTTGGAAAGGTAGGATTGATGGAAACTAAACGAAAAGTGAAAGCAAGCTATGAAATAACGAAGAGGGAAATTATAAATTTTCTTGAAGATGATTCTAATTCGAGGTTATGTGCCGGTAAAAGAGATTATGTGACGAAGAAAGGAGACCGTAAACAAAAGAGAGTTTTTTTAGATACTTTGAAAAATCTCCACATATCTTTCATGAAGAAGTGCAATATCACGATCTCATATTCTTTATTCTGTCGCCTAAAGCCATTTTGGATAGTACAACCGAATTGTGACAAACGTGACACTTGTCTCTGCATTACTCACGCTAATATGGATCTAATTCTTGCGGCCCTATTCCAAGTTAAAATTATATCTATATCAAAGCATCAAAGTCTGCTTAATATAATTTGTTGCAATAGGTATAACGAGCAGTGTCTCTTACGAGAATGCGCAACTTGCCAAAATAAAGGACTTTTATACAAAGAATTTGATGATAGTATCCAAATTGTCTACAAAAAATGGGAATCCGTCTCCGTCAACATAACTGATCCGAAAACGCATAAGGAAAGAAAGGTGACAAAGTATTTAAAAAAGTCAATTCAGATTCATCCTCGTGATTTAATCATGCAGTCAGAACATAACTTGAAGCATTTTCTTCACCATGAAGGGAACATAGTGCACCAGCATTCTGCTTTTGAAATTAAAAAAACGACTTTGACCGAAGAAGAAGCAATGATTCACATGGATTTCAGTGAGAATTACCTCACTAAATACGCAGAAGAGATTCAGGCAATGCATTTCGGAGGTTCGCGTCAGCAAATAAGTCTGCACACGGTTGTAACTTACACGAAAGAAGATTCATCAGGTGAAGTGAAGACTACATGCTATTGTTCCATGTCACAAAATTTGTTACATTCACCTCCAGCTATATGGGCACACTTACAGCCAATTTTGAACAGCTTGCCACCCGAAGTGAAAATCCTGCATTTTTGGAGTGATGGACCCGTAACACAATATCGCAACAAATACACGTTTTACTTTCTTGTCACTTATTTAACAGAATTTTACCCGACCCTAATACGCTTTACTTGGAATTACCATGAAGCTGGGCACGGTAAGGGGGCTCCTGATGGTGTTGGTGCTGTCTGTAAGAGAACAGCAGACCGATTGGTGGCTAATGGCAGTGATATAGCAACTCTGAGCGAATTGTCACATGCTATCCAGAAAAACTGTCCTAGCATCAATGTTCTTCTTATTGACGACAAAAAGATCCAAGAGAAAGATGCTTTCTTTGTTAGTGGTAAAGAATACATAAAGACTTTCCCTGGCACTTTACGTGTCCATCAGGTGTCATGAAACATTGAGGATCCAAAAAAGTTGAAAATGAGGTCTTTAAGCTGCTTTTGTGATGGAAATATAAATTGTGATCACTTCAAAATTGGTGTCATGATATACTCATCTCCTAACAAATCTCGTCTCCGAGTTGAGGATGTTTACGGACCAGATTCAGAGTCCGAGAATGAGAAAGAGAATTCA